>CAUVZT010000010.1:0-1200000 GCA_963556525.1 Cochlearia excelsa | reverse complement strand
CATCTAACAACGTGTTTCTAGGACTCTAAATCAAGTTTCATGCAACATGAGTGCTTATAAGTTCCGCAATGAGCTTTTTACAAGTTTCACGAACTTATGAAACATGTAACAACGCGTTTCTAGGACTCTAAACCAAGTTTCATGCAACATGAATGATTATAAGTGTCTCAATGAGCTTTATACAAGTTTGACGAACTTATGAAACATCTAACAACGCGTTTCTAGCACTCTAAACCAAGTTTCATGCAACATGAGCGCTTATAAGTTCCTCAATGAGCTTTGTACAAGTTTGACGAACGTATGAAACATCTAACAACGCCTTTCTAGGACTCTAAACCAAGTTTCATGCAACATGAGTGCTTATAAGTTCCTCAATGAGCTTTATACAAGTTTCACGAACTTATGAAACATCTAACAACGCGTTTCTATGACTCTAAACCAAGTTTCATGCAACATGAGTGATTATAAGTGTCTCAATGAGCTTTGTACAAGTTTCACGAACTTATGCAACCTCTAACAACGCGTTTCTAGGACTCTAATCCAAGTTTCATGCACAATGAGAGCTTATAAGTTCCTCAATGAGCTTTGTAAAAGTTTGACGAACGTATGAAACATCTAACAACGTGTTTCTAGGACTCTAAACCAAGTTTCATGCAACATGAGTGCTTATAAGTTCCTCAATGAGCTTTGTACAAGTTTAACGAACTTATGAAACATCTAACAACGCGTTTCTAGGACTCTAAACCAAGTTTCATGCAACATGAGTGATTATAAGTGTCTCAATGAGCTTTGTACAAGTTTCACGAACTTATGCAACCTCTAACAACGCGTTTCTAGGACTCTAAACCAAGTTTCATGCACAATGAGAGCTTATAAGTTCCTCAATGAGCTTTTTAAAATTTTGACGAACGTATGAAACATCTAACAACGTGTTTCTAGGAGTCTAAACCAAGTTTCATGCAACATGAGTGCTTATAAGTTCCTCAATGAGCTTTGTACAAGTTTCACGAACTTATGAACATCTAACAACGTGTTTCTAGGACTCTAAATCAAGTTTCATGCAACATGAGTGCTTATAAGTTCCGCAATGAGCTTTTTACAAGTTTCACGAACTTATGAAACATGTAACAACGCGTTTCTAGGACTCTAAACCAAGTTTCATGCAACATGAATGATTATAAGTGTCTCAATGAGCTTTATACAAGTTTGACGAACTTATGAAACATCTAACAACGCGTTTTTAGGACTCTAAACCAAGTTTCATGCAACATGAGTGCTTATAAGTATCTATATGAGCTTTGTACAAGTTTGAAAAACTTATGAAACATCTAACAACGCGTTTCTAGGACTCTAAACCAAGTTTCATGCAACATGAGTGCTTATAAGTTTCTCAATGAGCTTTGTACAAGTTTAAAAGAACGTATCAAACATCTAATAACGCGTTTCTAGGATTCTAAACCAAGTTTAATGCAACATGAGTGCTTATATGTTCCTCAATGAGCTTTGTACAAGTTTCACGAACTTATAAAACATCTAACAACGCGTTTCTAGGACTATAAAACAAGTTTCATGCAAGTTTCATGCAACATGAGTGCTTCTAAGTTCCTCAATGAGCTTTGTACAAGTTTGACAAATGTATGAAACATCTAACAACGCGTTTCTAGGACTATAAAACAAGTTTCATGCAAGTTTCATGCAACATGAGTGCTTATAAGTATCTCAATGAGCTTTGTACAAGTTTGAAAAACTTATGAAACATCTAATAACGCGTTTCTAGGACTCTAAACCAAGTTTCGTGCAACATGAGTGCTTATAAGTATCTCAATGAGCTTTGTACAAGTTTCACGAACTTATGAAACATCTAACAACGCGTTCTAGAACTCTAAACCAAGTTTTATGCAACATGAGTGCTTATAAGTATCTCAATGAGCTTTGTATAAGTTTCACGAACTTATGAAACATCTAACAACGCGTTTCTAGGAATCTAAACCAAGTTTCATGCAACATGAGCGCTTATAAGTTCCTGAATGAGCTTTGTACAAGTTTGACGAACGTATGAAACATCTAACAACGCGTTTCTAGGACTCTAAACCAAGTTTCATGCAACATGAGCGCTTATAAGTTTCTCAATGAGCTTTGTACAAGTTTGATGAACTTATGAAACATCTAACAACGCGTTTGTAGGACTCTAAACCAAGTTTTATGTAACATAAGTGATTATAAGTGTCTCAATGAGTTTTGTACAACTTTCACGAACTTATGAAACCTCTAACAACGCATTTCTAGGACTATAAACCAAGTTTCATGCACAATGAGAGCTTATAAGTTCCTCAATGAGCTTTGTAAAAGTTTGACGAACGTATGAAACATCTAACAACGTGTTTCTAGGACTCTAAACCAAGTTTCATGCAACATGAGTGCTTATAAGTTTCTCCATGAGCTTTGTACAACTTTCACGAACTTATGAACAACTAACAACGCGTTTCTAGGACTCTAAACCAAGTTTCATGCAACATGAGAGCTTATAAGTTCCTCAATGAGCTTTGTACAAGTTTTACGAACGTATGAAACATCTAACAACGTGTTTCTAGGACTCTAAACGAAGTTTCATGCAACATGAGTGCTTATAAGTTCCTCAATGAGATTTGTACAAGTTTCATGAACTTATGAAACATCTAACAACGCGTTTCTAGGACTCTAAACCATGTTTCATGCAACATGAATGATTATAAGTGTCTCAATGAGCTTTATACAAGTTTGAAGAACTTATGAAACATCTAACAACGCGTTTCTAGGACTCTAAATAAAGTTTCATGCAACTTGAGCGCTTATAAGTTCCTCAATGAGCTTTGTACAAGTTTGACGAACTTATGAAACATCAAACAACACGTTTCTAGGACTCTAAACCAAGTTTCATGCAACATGAGAGCTTATAAGTTCCTCAATGAGCTTTGTACAAGTTTGACGAACATATGAAACATCTAACAACGCGTTTCTAGGACTTTAAACCAAGTTTCATGTAACATGAGTGCTTATAAGTATCTCAATGAGCTTTGTACAAGTTTCACGAACTTATGAAACATCTAACAACGCGTTTCTAGGAATCTAAACCAAGTTTCATGCAACATGAGCGCTTATAAGTTCCTAAATGAGCTTTGTACAAGTTTGACGAACGTATGAAACATCTAACAACTCGTTTCTAGGACTCTAAACCAAGTTTCACGCAACATGAGTGCTTATAAGTTCCTCAATGAGCTTTATACAAGTTTCATGAACTTATGAAACATCTAAAAACGCGTTTCTAGGACTCTAAACCAAGTTTCATGCAACATGAGTGATTATAAGTGTCTCAATGAGCTTTGTACAAGTTTCAAGAACTTATGCAGTCTCTAACAACGCGTTTCTAGGACTCTAAACCACGTTTCATGCACAATGAGAGCTTATAAGTTCCTCAATGAGCTTTGTAAAAGTTTGACGAACATATGAAACATCTAACAAAGTGTTTCTAGGACTCTAAACCAAGTTTCATGCAACATGAGTGCTTATAAGTTCCTCAATGAGCTTTGTACAAGTTTCACGAATTTATGAACATCTAACAACTTGTTTCTAGGACTCTAAACCAAGTTTCATGCAACATGAGTGCTTATAAGTTCTGCAATGAGCTTTTTACAAGTTTGACGAACTTATGAAACATCTAACAACGCGTTTTTAGGACTCTAAACCAAGTTTCATGCAACATGAGTTCTTATAAGTTTCTCAATGAGCTTTGTACAAGTTTGACAAACTTATGAAACATCTAACAACGCGTTTCTAGGACTCTAAACCAAGTTTCATGCAACATGAGTGCTTATAAGTTTCTCAATGAGCTTTGTACAAGTTTGAAGAACGTATCAAACATCTAATAACGCGTTTCTAGGACTCTAAACCAAGTTTAATGTAACAAGAATGCTTATAAGTTCCTCAATGAGATTTGTACAAGTTTGACAAACGTATGAAACATCTAACAACGCGTTTCTAGGACTCTAAACCAAGTTTCTTGCAACATGAGTGCTTATAAGTATCTCAATGAGCTTTGTACAAGTTTCACGAACTTATGAAACATCTAACAACGCGTTCTAGAACTCTAAACCAATTTTCATGCAACATGAGTGCTTATAAGTTCCTCAATGAGCTTTGTACAAGTTTGTCGAACGTATGAAACATCTAACAACGCGTTTCTAGGTCTCTAAACAAAGTTTCATGCAACATGAGTGCTTATAAGTATCTCAATGAGCTTTGTACAAGTTTCACGAACTTATAAAACATCTAACAACGCGTTTCTAGGACTCTAAACCAAGTTTCATGCAACTTGAGCGCTTATAAGTTCCTCAATGAGCTTTGTACAAGTTTGACGAACGTATGAAACATCTAACAACGCATTTCTAGGACTCTAAACCAAGTTTCATGCAACCAAGTTTCATGCAACATGAGCGCTTATAAGTTCCTCAATGAGCTTTGTACAAGTTTGATGAACTTATGAAACATCTAACAACGCGTTTGTAGTACTCTAAACCAAGTTTTATGCAACATGAGTGATTATAAGTGTCTCAATGAGTTTTGTACAACTTTCACGAACTTATGAAACCTCTAACAACGCATTTCTAGGACTCTAAACCAAGTTTCACGCACAATGAGAGCTTATAAGTTCTTCAATGAGCTTTGTAAAAGTTTGACGAACGTATGAAACATCTAACAACGTGTTTCTAGGACTCTAAACCAAGTTTCATGCAACATGAGTGCTTATAAGTTTCTCAATGAGCTTTGTACAACTTTCGCGAACTTATGAACAACTAACAACGCGTTTCTAGGACTCTAAACCAAGTTTCATGCAACATGAGAGTTTATAAGTTCCTCAATGAGTTTTGTACAAGTTTTACGAACGTATGAAACATCTAACAACGTGTTTCTAGGACTCTAAACCAAGTTTCATGCAACATGAGTGCTTATAAGTTCCTCAATGAGCTTTGTACAAGTTTCATGAACTTATGAAACATCTAACAACGCGTTTCTAGGACTCTAAACCAAGTTTCATTGCACATGAATGATTATAAATGTCTCAATGACCTTTATACAAGTTTGAAGAACTTATGAAACATCTAACAACGCGTTTCTAGGACTCTAAACCATGTTTCATGCAACATGAGTGCTTATAAGTATCTCAACGAGCTTTGTACAAGTTTGACGAACTTATGAAACATCAAACAACGCGTTTCTAGGACTTTAAACCAAGTTTCATGCAACATGAGTGCTTATAAGTATCTCAATGAGCTTTGTATAAGTTTCACGAACTTATGAAACATCTAACAACGCGTTTCTAGGAATCTAAACCAAGTTTCATGCAACATGAGCGCTTATAAGTTTCTCAATGAGCTTTGTACAAGTTTGACGAACGTATGAAACATCTAACAACGCGTTTCTAGGTCTCTAAACAAAGTTTCATGCAACATGAGTGCTTATAAGTATCTCAATGAGCTTTGTACAAGTTTCACGAACTTATAAAACATCTAACAACGCGTTTCTAGGACTCTAAACCAAGTTTCATGCAACTTGAGCGCTTATAAGTTCCTCAATGAGCTTTGTACAAGTTTGACGAACGTATGAAACATCTAACAACGCATTTCTAGGACTCTAAACCAAGTTTCATGCAACCAAGTTTCATGCAACATGAGCGCTTATAAGTTCCTCAATGAGCTTTGTACAAGTTTGATGAACTTATGAAACATCTAACAACGCGTTTGTAGTACTCTAAACCAAGTTTTATGCAACATGAGTGATTATAAGTGTCTCAATGAGTTTTGTACAACTTTCACGAACTTATGAAACCTCTAACAACGCATTTCTAGGACTCTAAACCAAGTTTCACGCACAATGAGAGCTTATAAGTTCTTCAATGAGCTTTGTAAAAGTTTGACGAACGTATGAAACATCTAACAACGTGTTTCTAGGACTCTAAACCAAGTTTCATGCAACATGAGTGCTTATAAGTTTCTCAATGAGCTTTGTACAACTTTCACGAACTTATGAACAACTAACAACGCGTTTCTAGGACTCTAAACCAAGTTTCATGCAACATGAGAGTTTATAAGTTCCTCAATGAGTTTTGTACAAGTTTTACGAACGTATGAAACATCTAACAACGTGTTTCTAGGACTCTAAACCAAGTTTCATGCAACATGAGTGCTTATAAGTTCCTCAATGAGCTTTGTACAAGTTTCATGAACTTATGAAACATCTAACAACGCGTTTCTAGGACTCTAAACCAAGTTTCATTGCACATGAATGATTATAAATGTCTCAATGACCTTTATACAAGTTTGAAGAACTTATGAAACATCTAACAACGCGTTTCTAGGACTCTAAACCATGTTTCATGCAACATGAGTGCTTATAAGTATCTCAACGAGCTTTGTACAAGTTTGACGAACTTATGAAACATCAAACAACGCGTTTCTAGGACTTTAAACCAAGTTTCATGCAACATGAGTGCTTATAAGTATCTCAATGAGCTTTGTATAAGTTTCACGAACTTATGAAACATCTAACAACGCGTTTCTAGGAATCTAAACCAAGTTTCATGCAACATGAGCGCTTATAAGTTTCTCAATGAGCTTTGTACAAGTTTGACGAACGTATGAAACATCTAACAACGCGTTTCTAGGACTCTAAACCAAGTTTCACGCAACATGAATGCTTATAAGTTCCTCAATGAGCTTTATACAAGTTTCACGAACTTATGAAACATCTAACAACGCGTTTCTAGGACTCTAAACCAAGTTTCATGCAACATGAGTGATTATAAGTGTCTCAATGAGCTTTGTACAAGTTTCACGAACTTATGCAACCTCTAACAAGGCGTATCTAGGACTCTAAACCAAGTTTCATGCATAATGAGAGCTTATAAGTTCTTCAATGAGCTTTGTAAAAGTTTGACAAACATCTAACAACGTGTTTCTAGGACTCTAAACCAAGTTTCATGCAACTTGAGTTCTTATAAGTTCCTCAATGAGCTTTGTACAAGTTTCACGAAGTTATGAACATCTAACAACGTGTTTCTGGGACTCTAAACCAAGTTTCATGCAACATGAGAGTTTATAAGTTCCTCAATCAGCTTTGTCAAGTTTTACGAACGTATGAAACATCTAACAACGTGTTTCTAGGATTCTAAACCAAGTTTCATGCAACATGAGTGCTTATAAGTTCCTCAATGAGATTTTTAGAAGTTTCACGAACTTATGAAACATCTAACAACGCGCTTCTAGGACTCTAAACCAAGTTTCATGCCACATGAATGATTATAAGTTTCTCAATGAGCTTTATACAAGTTTGACGAACTTATGAAACATCTAACAACGCGTTTCTAGGACTCTAAACCAAGTTTCATGCAACATGAGTGCTTATAAGTATCTCAATGAGCTTTGTACAAGGTTGACGAACTTATGAAACATCTAACAACGCGTTTCTATGACTCTAAACCAAGTTTCATACAACATGAGTGCTTATAAATTTCTCAATGAGCTTTGTACAAGTTTGAAGAACGTATCAGACATCTAACAACGCATTTCTAGGACTCTAAACCAAGTTTCATGCAACATGAGTGCTTATAAGTTCCTCAATGAGCTTTGTACAAGTTTCACGAACTTATGAAACATCTAACAACGCGTTTCTAGGACTCTAAACCAAGTTTCATGCAACATGAGTGCTTATAAGTTCCTCAATGAGCTTTTTACAAGTTTCACGAACTTATGAAACATCTAACAACACGTTTCTAGGACTGTAAACCAAGTTTCGTGCAACATGAATGATTATAAGTGTCTTAATGAGTTTTATACATGTTTGACGAACTTATGAAACATCTAACAACGCGTTTCTAGAACTCTAAACCAAGTTTCATGCAACATGAGTGCTTGTAAGTATCTCAATGAGCTTTGTACAAGTTTGACGAACTTATGAAACATCTAACAACACGTTTCTAGGACTCTTAACCAAGTTTCATGCAACATGAGTGATTATAAGTGTCTCAATGAGCTTTGTACAAGTTTCACGAACTTATGCAACCTCTAACAACGCGTTTCTAGGACTCTAAACCAAGTTTCATGCAACATGAGTGCTTCTAAGTTCCTCAATGAGCTTTGTACAAGTTTCAGGAACGTATGAAACATTTAACAACGCGTTTCTAGGACTCTAAACCAAGTTTCATGCACAATAAGAGCTTATAAGTTCCTCAATGAGCTTTGTAAAAGTTTGACGAACGTATGAAACATCTAACAACGTGTTTCTAGCACTCTAAACCAAGTTTCATGCAACATGAGCGCTTATAAGTATCTCAATGAGCTTTGTACAAGTTTCACGAACTTATGAAACATCTAACAACGCGTTTCTATGACTCTAACCCGAGTTTCATGCAACATGAGAGCTTATAAGTTCCTCAATGAGCTTTGTACGAGTTTTACGAACGTATGAAACATCAAACAACGCGTTTCTAGTTTTCTGAACAAGGTTTCATGCAACATGAGTGCTTATAAGTTCCTCAATGAGCTTTTTACAAGTTTCACGAACTTTTGAAACATCTAACAACACGTTTCTAGGACTCTTAACCAAGTTTCATGCAACATGAGTGCCTATAAGTATCTCAATGAGCTTTGTACAAGTTTCACGAACTTATGAAACATCTAACAACACGTTTCTAGGACTCTAAACCAAGTTTCATGCAACATGAGAGCTTATAAGTTCCTCAATGAGCTTTGTACAAGTTTCACGAACTTATGAAAACATCTAACAACGCGTTTCTAGGACTCGAAAGCAAGTTTCATGCAACATGAGTGCTTATAAGTATCTCAATGAGCTTTGTACAAGTTTGACGAACGTATGAAACATCTAACAACGCGTTTCTAGGACTCTAAATCAAGTTTCATGCAACATGAGAGCTTATAAGTTCCTGAATGAGCTTTGTATAAGTTTTACGAACGTATGAAACATCTAACAACGGGTTTCTAGGATTCTAAACCAAGTTTCATGCAACATGAGTGCTTATAAGTTCCTCAATGAGCTTTTTACAAGTTTCACGAACTTATGAATCATCTAACAACGCGTTTCTAGGACTGTAATCCAAGTTTCATGCAACATGAATGATTATAAGTGTCTTAATGAGCTTTATACAAGTTTGACGAACTTATGAAACATCTAACAACGCGTTTCTAGGACTCTAAACCAAGTTTCATGCAACATGAGTGCCTATAAGTGCCTCCATGAGCTTAGTACAAGATTCACGAACTTATGAAACCTCTAACAACGCGTTTCTAGGACTCTAAACCAAGTTTCATGCACAATGAGAGCTTATAAGTTCCTCAATGAGCTTTGTAAAAGTTTGACGAACGTATGAAACATCTAACAACGTGTTTCTAGGACTCTAAACCAAGTTTCATGCAACATGAGTGCTTATAAGTTCTTCAATGAGCTTTGTAAAAGTTTCACGAACTTATGAAACATCTAACAACGCATTTCTAGGACTCTAAAACAAGTTTCATGCTACATGAGTGCTTCTAAGTTCCTCAATGAGCTTTGTACAAGTTTGACGAACGTATGAAACATCTAACAACGCGTTTCTAGGACTCTAAACCAAGTTTCATGCAACATGAGTGCTTATAAGTATCTCAATGAGCTTTGTACAAGTTTCACGAACTTATGAAACATCTAACAACGCGTTTCTAGGAATCTAAACCAAGTTTCATGCAACATGAGCGCTTATAAGTTCCTCAATGAGCTTTGTACAAGTTTGACGAACGTATGAAACATCTAACAACGCGATTCTAGGACTCTAAACCAAGTTTCACGCAACATGAGTGCTTATAAGTTCCTCAATGAGCTTTGTACATGTTTGACGAACTTATGAAACATCTAACAACGCGTTTCTAGGACTCTAAACCAAGTTTCATGCAACATGAGCGCTTATAAGTATCTCAATTAACTTTGTACAAGTTTCACGAACTTATGAAACATCTAACAACGCGTTTCTAGGACTCTAAACCAAGTTTCTTGCAACATGAGAGCTTATAAGTTCCTCAATGAGCTTTGTAAAAGTTTGACGAACGTATGAAACATCTAACAACGTGTTTCTAGGACTCTAAACCAAGTTTCATGCAACATGAGTTCTTATAAGTTCCTGAATGATCTTTGTACAAGTTTCACGAACTTATGAACATCTAACAACGTATTTCTAGGACTCTAAATCAAGTTTCATGCAACTTGAGAGTTTATAAGTTCCTCAATGAGTTTTGTACAAGTTTTACGAACGTATGAAAAATCTAACAACGGGTTTCTAGGATTCTAAACCAAGTTTCATGCAACATGAGTGATGATAAGTTCCTCAATGAGCTTTGTACAAGTTTCACGAACTTATGAAACATCTAACAACGCGTTTCTAGGACTCTAAACCAAGTTTCATGCAACATGAATGATTATAAGTGTCTCAATGAGTTTTATACAAGTTTGACGAACTTATGAAACATCTAACAACGCGTTTCTAGGACTCTAAATCAAGTTTCATGCAACATGAGTGCTTATAAGTATCTCAATGAGCTTTGTACAAGTTTGACGAACGTATGAAACATCTAACAACGCGTTTCTAGGACTCTAAATCAAGTTTCATGCAACATGAGTGCCTATAAGTATCTCAATGAGCTTTGTACAAGTTTCACGAACTTATGAAACATCCAACAACACGTTACTAGTACTCTAAACCAAATTTCATGCAACATGAGAGCTTATAAGTTCCTCAATGAGCTTTGTACAAGTTTCACGAACTTATGAAAACATCTAACAACGCGTTTCTAGGACTCGAAAGCAAGTTTCATGCAACATGAGTGCTTATAAGTATCTCAATGAGCTTTGTACAAGTTTGACGAACGTATGAAACATCTAACAACGCGTTTCTAGGACTCTAAATCAAGTTTCATGCAACATGGAAGCTTATAAGTTCCTCAATGAGGTTTGTATAAGTTTTACGAACGTATGAAACATCTAACAACGCGTTTCTAGGATTCTAAACCAAGTTTCATGCAACATGAGTGCTTATAAGTTCCTCAATGAGCTTTTTACAAGTTTCACGAACTTATGAATCATCTAACAACGCCTTTCTAGGACTGTAATCCAAGTTTCATGCAACATGAATGATTATAAGTGTCTCAATGAGCTTTATACAAGTTTGACGAACTTATGAAACATCTAACAACGCGTTTCTAGGACTCTAAACCAAGTTTCATGCAACATGAGTGCCTATAAGTGCCTCCATGAGCTTAGTACAAGATTCACGAACTTATGAAACCTCTAACAACGCGTTTCTAGGACTCTAAACCAAGTTTCATGCGCAATGAGAGCTTATAAGTTCCTCAATGAGCTTTGTAAAAGTTTGACGAACGTATGAAACATCTAACAACGCATTTCTAGGACTCTAAACCAAGTTTCATGCAACATGAGCGCTTATAAGTTCCTCAATGAGCTTTGTACAAGTTTGACGAACGTATGAAACATCTAACAACGCGATTCTAGGACTCTAAACCAAGTTTCACGCAACATGAGTGCTTATAAGTTCCTCAATGAGCTTTGTACAAGTTTGACGAACTTATGAAACATCTAACAACGCGTTTCTAGGACTCTAAACCAAGTTTCATGCACAATGAGAGCTTATAAGTTCCTCAATGAGCTTTGTAAAAGTTTGACGAACGTATGAAACATCTAACAACGTGTTTCTAGGACTCTAAACCAAGTTTCATGCAACATGAGTGCTTATAAGTTCTTCAATGAGCTTTGTAAAAGTTTCACGAACTTATGAAACATCTAACAACGTGTTTCTAGGACTCTAAACCAAGTTTCATGCAACATGAGTGCTTATAAGTGTCTCAATGAGCTTTGTACTTGTTTGACGAACTTATGATACATCTAACAACGCGTTTCTAGGACTCTAAACCAAGTTTCATGCAACATGAGTGCTTATAAGTGTCTCAATGAGCTTTGTACAAGTTTGACGAACTTATGAAACATCTAACAACGCAGTTTCTAGGACTCTAAACCAAGTTCATGCAACATGAGTGCTTATAATCGTCTCAATGAGCATTGTACAATTTTGACGAACTTATGAAATATCTAACAACGCGTTTCTAGGACTCTAAAACAAGTTTCATGAAACATGAGTGCTTATAAGTGCCTCCATGAGCTTAGCACAAGATTCACGAACTTATGAAACCTCTAACAACGCGTTTCTAGGACTCTAAAGCAAGTTTCATGCACAATGAGAGCTTATAAGTTCCTCAATGAGCTTTGTAAAAGTTTCACGAACTTATGAAACATCTAACAACGCATTTCTAGGACTCTAAAACAAGTTTCATGCAACATGAGTGCTTCTAAGTTCCTCAATGAGCTTTGTACAAGTTTGACGAACTTATGAAACATCTAACAACGCGTTTCTAGAACTCTAAACCAAGTTTCATGCAACATGAGTGCTTATAAGTATCTCAATGAGCTTTGTACAAGTTTCACGAACTTATGAAACATCTAACAACGCGTTTCTAGGAATCTAAACCAAGTTTCATGCAACATGAGCGCTTATAAGTTCCTCAATGAGCTTTGTACAAGTTTGACGAACGTATGAAACATCTAACAACGCGATTCTAGGACTCTAAACCAAGTTTCACGCAACATGAGTGCTTATAAGTTCCTCAATGAGCGTTGTACAAGTTTGACGAACTTATGAAACATCTAACAACGCGTTTCTAGGACTCTAAACCAAGTTTCATGCAACATGAGCGCTTATAAGTATCTCAATGAGCTTTGTACAAGTTTCACGAACTTATGAAACATCTAACAACGCGTTTCTAGGTCTCTAAACCAAGTTTCATGCAACATGAGAGCATATAAGTTCCTCAATAAGCTTTGTACAAGTTTTATGAACGTATGAAACATCAAACAACGCGTTTCTAGTATTCTAAACCAAGTTTCATGCAACATGAGTGCTTATAAGTTCCTCAATGAGCTTTTTACAAGTTTCACGAACTTATGAAACATCTAACAATGCGTTTCTAGGACTGTAAACCAAGTTTCATGCAACATGAATGATTATAAGTGTCTCAATGAGCTTTATACAAGTTTGACGAACTTATGAAACATCTAACAACGCGTTTCTAGGACTCAAAACCAAGTTTCATGCAACATGAGTACTTATAAGTGTCTCAATGAGATTTGTACTAGTTTGACGATCTTATGAAACCTCTGACAACGCGTTTCTAGGACTCTAAACCTCTGAAACCTCTGACAACGCATTTCTAGGACTCTAAACCAAGTTTCATGCACAATGAGAGCTTATAAGTTCCTCAATGAGCTTTGTAAAAGTTTGACGAACGTATGAAACATCTAACAACGTGTTTCTAGGACTCTAAACCAAGTTTCATGCAACATGAGTTCTTATAAGTTCCTGAATGATCTTTGTACAAGTTTCACGAACTTATGAACATCTAACAACGTATTTCTAGGACTCTAAATCAAGTTTCATGCAACATGAGAGTTTATAAGTTCCTTAATGACTTTTGTACAAGTTTTACGAACGTATGAAAAATCTAACAACGGGTTTCTAGGATTCTAAACCAAGTTTCATGCAACATGAGTGATGATAAGTTCCTCAATGAGCTTTGTACAAGTTTCACGAACTTATGAAACATCTAACAACGCGTTTCTAGGACTCTAAACCAAGTTTCATGCAACATGAATGATTATAAGTGTCTCAATGAGTTTTATACAAGTTTGACGAACTTATGAAACATCTAACAACGCGTTTCTAGGACTCTAAACCAAGTTTCATGCAACATGAGTGCTTATAAGTATCTCAATGAGCTTTGTACAAGTTTGACGAACGTATGAAACATCTAACAACGCGTTTCTAGGACTCTAAATCAAGTTTCATGCAACATGAGTGCCTATAAGTATCTCAATGAGCTTTGTACAAGTTTCACGAACGTATGAAACATCTAACAACACGTTTCTAGGACTCTAAACCAAGTTTCATGCAACATGAGAGCTTATAAGTTCCTCAATGAGCTTTGTACAAGTTTCACGAACTTATGAAAACATCTAACAACGCGTTTCGAGGCCTCGAAAGCAAGTTTCATGCAACATGAGTGCTTATAATTATCTCAATGAGCTTTGTACAAGTTTGACGAACGTATGAAACATCTAACAACGCGTTTCTAGGACTCTAAATCAAGTTTCATGCAACATGAGAGCTTATAAGTTCTTCAATGAGGTTTGTATAAGTTTTACGAACGTATGAAACATCTAACAACGCGTTTCTAGGATTCTAAACCAAGTTTCATGCAACATGAGTGCTTATAAGTTCCTCAATGAGCTTTTTACAAGTTTCACGAACTTAAGAATCATCTAACAACGCGTTTCTAGGACTGTAATCCAAGTTTCATGCAACATGAATGATTATAAGTGTCTCAATGAGCTTTATACAAGTTTGACGAACTTATGAAACATCTAACAACGCGTTTCTAGGACTCTAAACCAAGTTTCATGCACAATGAGAGCTTATAAGTTCCTCAATGAGCTTTGTAAAAGTTTGACGAACGTATGAAACATCTAACAACGTGTTTCTAGGACTCTAAACCAAGTTTCATGCAACATGAGTGCTTATAAGTTCTTCAATGAGCTTTGTAAAAGTTTCACGAAATTATGAAACATCTAACAACGCATTTCTAGGACTCTAAACCAAGTTTCATGCAACATGAGCGCTTATAAGTTCCTCAATGAGCTTTGTACAAGTTTGACGAACGTATGAAACATCTAACAACGTGATTCTAGGACTCTAAACCAAGTTTCACGCAACATGAGTGCTTATAAGTTCCTCAATGAGCTTTGTACAAGTTTGACGAACTTATGAAACATCTAACAACGCGTTTCTAGGACTCTAAACCAAGTTTCATGCACAATGAGAGCTTATAAGTTCCTCAATGAGCTTTGTAAAAGTTTGACGAACGTATGAAACATCTAACAACGTGTTTCTAGGACTCTAAACCAAGTTTCATGCAACATGAGTGCTTATAAGTTCTTCAATGAGCTTTGTAAAAGTTTCACGAACTTATGAAACATCTAACAAGGCGTTTCTAGGACTCTAAACCAAGTTTCATGCAACATGAGTGGTTATAAGTGTCTCAATTAGCTTTGTACTTGTTTGACGAACTTATGATACATCTAACAACGCGTTTCTAGGACTCTAAACCAAGTTTCATGCAACATGAGTGCTTATAAGTGTCTCAATGAGCTTTGTACAAGTTTGACGAACTTATGAAACATCTAACAACGCGGTTTCTAGGACTCTAAACCAAGTTCATGCAACATGAGTGCTTATAAGCGTCTCAATGAGCTTTGTACAGGTTTGACGAACTTATGAAATATCTAACAACGCGTTTCTAGGACTCTAAAACAAGTTTCATGCAACATGAGTGCTTATAAGTGCCTCCATGAGCTTAGTACAAGATTCACGAACTTATGAAACCTCTAACAACGCGTTTCTAGGACTCTAAACCAAGTTTCATGCACAATGAGAGCTTATAAGTTCCTCAATGAGCTTTGTAAAAGTTTGACGAACGTATGAAACATCTAACAACGTGTTTCTAGGACTCTAAACCAAGTTTCATGCAACATGAGTGCTTATAAGTTCTTCAATGAGCTTTGTAAAAGTTTCACGAACTTATGAAACAACTAACAACGCATTTCTAGGACTCTAAAACAAGTTTCATGCAACATGAGTGCTTCTAAGTTCCTCAATGAGCTTTGTACAAGTTTGACGAACGTATGAAACATCTAACAACGCGTTTATAGGACTATAAACCAAGTTTCATGCAACATGAGTGCTTATAAGTATCTCAATGAGCTTTGTACAAGTTTCACGAACTTATGAAACATCTAACAACGCGTTTCTAGGAATCTAAACCAAGTTTCATGAAACATGAGCGCTTATAAGTTCCTCAATGAGCTTTGTACAAGTTTGACGAACGTATGAAACATCTAACAACGCGATTCTAGGACTCTAAACCAAGTTTCACGCAACATGAGTGCTTATAAGTTCCTCAATGAGCTTTGTACAAGTTTGACGAACTTATGAAACATCTAACAACGCGTTTCTAGGACTCTAAACCAAGTTTCATGCAACATGAATGATTATAAGTGTCTCAATGAGCTTTATACAAGTTTGACGAACTTATGAAACATCTAACAACGCGTTTCTAGGACACTAAACCAAGTTTCATGCAACATGAGTGCTTGTAAGTATCTCAATGAGCTTTGTACAAGTTTGACGAACTTATGAAACATCTAACAACATGTTTCTAGGACTCTAAACCAAGTTTCATGCAACTTGAGAGCTTATAAGTTCCTCAATGAGCTTTGTACAAGTTTGAAGAACGTATGAAACATCTAACAACGCGTTTCTAGGACTCTAAACCAAGTTTCAGGCAAAATGAGTGCTTATAAGTATCTCAATGAGCTTTGTACAAGTTTCACGAACTTATGAAACAACTAACAACGCGTTTATAGGACTCTAAACCAAGTTTCATGCAACATGAGAGCTTATAAGTTCCTCAATGAATTTTGTACAAGTTTTACGAACGTATGAAACATCTAACAACGCGTTTCTGGTTTTCTAAACCAAGTTTCATGCAACATGAATGCTTATAAGTTCCTCAATGAGCTTTTTACAAGTTTCACGAACTTATGAAACATCTAACAACGCGTTTCTAGGACTGTAATCAAGTTTCATGCAACATGAATGATTATAAGTGTCTCAATGAGCTTTATACAAGTTTGACGAACTTATGAAACATCTAACAACGCGTTTCTAGGACTCTAAACCAAGTTTCATGCAACATGAATGATTATAAGTGTCTCAATGAGCTTTATACAAGTTTGACGAACTTATGAAACATCTAACAACGCGTTTCTAGGAATCTAAACCAAGTTTCATGCAACATGAGTGCTTATAAGTGTCTCAATGAGCTTTGTACAAATTCACGAACTTATGAAACCTCTAACATGAATGATTATAAGTGTCTCAATGAGCTTTATACAAGTTTGACGAACTTATGAAACATCTAACAACGCGTTTCTAGGACTCTAAACCAAGTTTCATGCAACATGAGTGCTTATAAGTGTCTCAATGAGGTTTGTACAAATTCACGAACTTATGAAACCTCTAACAACGCGTTTCTAGGACTCTAAACCAAGTTTCATGCACAGTGAGAGCTTATAAGCTCCTCAATGAGCTTTGTAAAAGTTTGACGAACATATGGAACATCGAACAACGTGTTTCTAGGACTCTAAACCAAGTTTCATGCAACATGAATGCTTATAAGTTCCTCAATGAGCTTTGTACAAGTTTCACGAACTTATGAACATCTAACAACGCGTTTCTAGGACTCTAAACCAAGTTCATGCAACATGAGAGCTTATAAGTTCCTCAATGAGCTTTGTACAAGTTTTACGAACGTATGAAACATCTAACAACGCGTTTCTAGGATTCTAAACCAAGTTTCATGAAACATGAGTGCTTATAAGTTCCTCAATGAGCTTTGTACAAGTTTCACGAACTTATGAAACATCTAACAACCCGTTTCTAGGACTCTAAACCAAGTTTCATGCAACATGAATGATTATAAGTGTCTCAATGAGCTTTATACAAGTTTGACGTACTTATGAAACATCTAACAACGCGTTTCTAGGACTCTAAACCAAGTTTCATGCAACATGAGTGCTTATAAGTTTTTCAATGAGCTTTGTAAAAGTTTCACGAACTTATGAAACATCTAACAACACGTTTCTAGGACTTTAAAACAAGTTTCATGCAACATGAGTGCTTCTAAGTTCCTCAATGAGCTTTGTACAAGTTTGACGAACGTATGAAACATCTAACAACGCGTTTCTAGGACTCTAAACCAAGTTTCAGGCAACATGAGAGCTTAGAAATTCCTCAATGAGCTTTGTATACGTTTTACGAACGTATGAAACATCTAACAACGCGTTTCTAGGATTCTAAACCAAGTTTCATTCAACATTAGTGCTTATAAGTTCCTCAATGAGCTTTTTAAAAGTTTCACGAACTTATGAAACATCTAACAACGCGTTTCTAGGACTCGTAATCCAAGTTTCATGCAACATGAATGATTATAAGTGTCTCAATGAGCTTTATACAAGTTTGACGAACTTATGAAACATCGAACAACGCGTTTCTAGGACTCTATACCAAGTTTCATGCAACATGAGTGCTTATAAGTGCCTCCATGAGCTTAGTACAAGATTCATGAACTTATGAAACCTCTAACAACGCGTTTCTAGGACTCTAAACCAAGTTTCATGCACAATGAGAGCTTATAAGTTCCTCAATGAGCTTTGTAAAAGTTTGACGAATGTATGAAACATCTAACAACGTGTTTCTAGGACTCGTAAACCAAGTTTCATGCAACATGAATGATTATAAGTGTCTCAATGAGCTTTATACAAGTTTGACGAACTTATGAAACATCTAACAACGCGTTTCTAGGACTCAAAACCAAGTTTCATGCAACATGAGTGCTTATAAGTGTCTCAATGAGATTTGTACTAGTTTGACGATCTTATGAAACCTCTGACAACGCGTTTCTAGGACTCTAAACCAAGTTTCATGCACAATGAAAGCTTATAAGTTCCTCAATGAGCTTTGTAAAAGTTTGACGAACGTATGAAACATCTAACAACGTGTTTCTAGGACTCTAAACCAAGTTTCATGCAACATGAGTTCTTATAAGTTCCTGAATGATCTTTGTACAAGTTTAACGAACTTATGAACATCTAACAACGTATTTCTAGGACTCTAAATCAAGTTTCATGCAACATGAGAGTTTATAAGTTCCTCAATGAGCTTTGTACAAGTTTTACGAACGTATGAAAAATCTAACAACACGTTTCTAGGATTCTAAACCAAGTTTCATGCAACATGAGTGCTGATAAGTTCCTCAATGAGCTTTGTACAAGTTTCATGAACTTATGAAACATCTAACAACTCGTTTCTAGGACTCTAAACCAAGTTTCATGCAACATGAATGATTATAAGTGTCTCAATGAGTTTTATACAAGTTTGACGAACTTATGAAACATCTAACAACGCGTTTCTAGGACTCTAAACCAAGTTTCATGCAACATGAGTGCTTATAAGTATCTCAATGAGCTTTGTACAAGTTTGACGAACGTATGAAACATCTAACAACGCGTTTCTAGGACTCTAAATCAAGTTTCATGCAACATGAGTGCTTATAAGTATCTCAATGAGCTTTGTACAAGTTTCACGAACTTATGAAACATCTAACAACACGTTTCTAGGACTCTAAACCAAGTTTCATGCAACATGAGAGCTTATAAGTTCCTCAATGAGCTTTGTACAAGTTTTACGAACGTATGAAACATCTAACAACGCGTTTCTAGGATTCTAAACCAAGTTTCATGCAACATGAGTGCTTATAAGTTCCTCAATGAGCTTTTTACAAGTTTCACGAACTTATGAATCATCTAACAACGCGTTTCTAGGACCGTAATCCAAGTTTCATGCAACATGAATGATTATAAGTGTCTCAATGAGCTTTATACAAGTTTGACGAACTTATGAAACATCTAACAACGCGTTTCTAGGACTCTAAACCAAGTTTCATGCAACATGAGTGCTTACAAGTGCCTCCATGAGCTTAGTACAAGATTCACGAACTTATGAAACCTCTAACAACGCGTTTCTAGGACTCTAAACCAAGTTTCATGCACAATGAGAGCTTATAAGTTCCTCAATGAGCTTTGTAAAAGTTTGACGAACGTATGAAACATCTAACAACGTGTTTCTAGGACTCTAAACCAAGTTTCATGCAACATGAGTGCTTATAAGTTCTTCAATGAGCATTGTAAAAGTTCACGAACTTATGAAACATCTAACAACGCATTTCTAGGACTCTAAAACAAGTTTCATGCAACATGAGTGCTTCTAAGTTCCTCAATGAGCTTTGTACAAGTTTGACGAACGTATGAAACATCTAACAACGCGTTTCTAGGACTCTAAACCAAGTTTCATGCAACATGAGTGCTTATAAGTATCTCAATGAGCTAATTTGTACAAGTTTCACGAAGTTATGAAACATCTAACAACGCCTTTCTAGGAATCTAAACCATGTTTCATGCAACATGAGCGCTTATAAGTTCCTCAATGAGCTTTGTACAAGTTTGACGAACGTATGAAATATCTAACAACGCGTTTCTAGGACTCTAAACCAAGTTTCATGCAACATGAGTGCTTATAAGTATCTCAATGAGCTTTGTACAAGTTTCACGAACTTACAAAACATCTAACAACGCGTTTCTAGGACTCTAAACCAAGTTTCATGCAACATGAGCGCTTATAAGTTCCTCAATGAGCTTTGTACAAGTTTGACGAACTTATGAAACATCTAACAACAAGTTTCTAGGACTCTAAACCAAGTTTCATGAAACATGAGTGCTTGTAAGTATCTCAATGAGCTTTGTACAAGTTTGACGAACGTATGAAACATCAAATAACGCGTTTCTAGGACTCTAAACCAAGTTTCATGCAAAATGAGTGCTTATAAGTATCTCAATGAGCTTTGTACAAGTTTCACAAACTTATGAAACATCTAACAACGCGTTTCTAGGACTCTAAACCAAGTTTCATGCAACATGAGTGCTTATAAGGGCCTCCATGAGCTTTGTACAAGATTCACGAACTTATGAAACCTCTAACAACGCGTTTCTAGGACTCTAAACCAAGTTTCATGCAACATGAGTGCTTATAAGTATCTCAATGAGCTTTGTACAAGTTTCACGAACTTACAAAACATCTAACAACGCGTTTCTAGGACTCTAAACCAAGTTTCATGCAACATGAGCGCTTATAAGTTCCTCAATGAGCTTTGTACAAGTTTGACGAACTTATGAAACATCTAACAACGCGTTTCTAGGACTCTAAACCAAGTTTCATTAAACATGAGTGCTTGTAAGTATCTCAATGAGCTTTGTACAAGTTTGTCGAACGTATGAAACATCTAACAACGCGTTTCTAGGATTCTAAACCAAGTTTCATGAAACATGAGTGCTTATAAGTTCCTCAATGAGCTTTGTACAAGTTTCACAAACTTATGAAACATCTAACAACGCGTTTCTAGGACTATAAACCAAGTTTCATGCAAAGTGAGTGCTTATAAGGGCCTCCATGAGCTTTGTACAAGATTCACGAACTTATGAAACCTCTAACAACGCGTTTCTAGGACTCTAAACCAAGTTTCATGCAACATGAGTGCTTATAAGTTTTTCAATGAGCTTTGTAAAAGTTTCACGAACTTATGAAACATCTAACAACACGTTTCTAGGACTTTAAAACAAGTTTCATGCAACATGAGTGCTTCTAAGTTCCTCAATGAGCTTTGTACAAGTTTGACGAACGTATGAAACATCTAACAACGCGTTTCTAGGACTCTAAACCAAGTTTCAGTGCAACATGAGAGCTTAGAAATTCCTCAATGAGCTTTGTATACGTTTTACGAACGTATGAAACATCTAACAACGCGTTTCTAGGATTCTAAACCAAGTTTCATTCAACATTAGTGCTTATAAGTTCCTCAATGAGCTTTTTAAAAGTTTCACGAACTTATGAAACATCTAACAACGCGTTTCTAGGACTGTAATCCAAGTTTCATGCAACATGAATGATTATAAGTGTCTCAATGAGCTTTATACAAGTTTGACGAACTTATGAAACATCGAACAACGCGTTTCTAGGACTCTAAACCAAGTTTCATGCAACATGAGTGCTTATAAGTGCCTCCATGAGCTTAGTACAAGATTCATGAACTTATGAAACCTCTAACAACGCGTTTCTAGGACTCTAAACCAAGTTTCATGCACAATGAGAGCTTATAAGTTCCTCAATGAGCTTTGTAAAAGTTTGACGAATGTATGAAACATCTAACAACGTGTTTCTAGGACTGTAAACCAAGTTTCATGCAACATGAATGATTATAAGTGTCTCAATGAGCTTTATACAAGTTTGACGAACTTATGAAACATCTAACAACGCGTTTCTAGGACTCAAAACCAAGTTTCATGCAACATGAGTGCTTATAAGTGTCTCAATGAGATTTGTACTAGTTTGACGATCTTATGAAACCTCTGACAACGCGTTTCTAGGACTCTAAACCAAGTTTCATGCACAATGAAAGCTTATAAGTTCCTCAATGAGCTTTGTAAAAGTTTGACGAACGTATGAAACATCTAACAACGTGTTTCTAGGACTCTAAACCAAGTTTCATGCAACATGAGTTCTTATAAGTTCCCGAATGATCTTTGTACAAGTTTAACGAACTTATGAACATCTAACAACGTATTTCTAGGACTCTAAATCAAGTTTCATGCAACATGAGAGTTTATAAGTTCCTCAATGAGCTTTGTACAAGTTTTACGAACGTATGAAAAATCTAACAACACGTTTCTAGGATTCTAAACCAAGTTTCATGCAACATGAGTGCTGATAAGTTCCTCAATGAGCTTTGTACAAGTTTCATGAACTTATGAAACATCTAACAACTCGTTTCTAGGACTCTAAACCAAGTTTCATGCAACATGAATGATTATAAGTGTCTCAATGAGTTTTATACAAGTTTGACGAACTTATGAAACATCTAACAACGCGTTTCTAGGACTCTAAACCAAGTTTCATGCAACATGAGTGCTTATAAGTATCTCAATGAGCTTTGTACAAGTTTGACGAACGTATGAAACATCTAACAACGCGTTTCTAGGACTCTAAATCAAGTTTCATGCAACATGAGTGCTTATAAGTATCTCAATGAGCTTTGTACAAGTTTCACGAACTTATGAAACATCTAACAACACGTTTCTAGGACTCTAAACCAAGTTTCATGCAACATGAGAGCTTATAAGTTCCTCAATGAGCTTTGTACAAGTTTTACGAACGTATGAAACATCTAACAACGCGTTTCTAGGATTCTAAACCAAGTTTCATGCAACATGAGTGCTTATAAGTTCCTCAATGAGCTTTTTACAAGTTTCACGAACTTATGAATCATCTAACAACGCGTTTCTAGGACTGTAATCCAAGTTTCATGCAACATGAATGATTATAAGTGTCTCAATGAGCTTTATACAAGTTTGACGAACTTATGAAACATCTAACAACGCGTTTCTAGGACTCTAAACCAAGTTTCATGCAACATGAGTGCTTACAAGTGCCTCCATGAGCTTAGTACAAGATTCACGAACTTATGAAACCTCTAACAACGCGTTTCTAGGACTCTAAACCAAGTTTCATGCACAATGAGAGCTTATAAGTTCCTCAATGAGCTTTGTAAAAGTTTGACGAACGTATGAAACATCTAACAACGTGTTTCTAGGACTCTAAACCAAGTTTCATGCAACATGAGTGCTTATAAGTTCTTCAATGAGCATTGTAAAAGTTCACGAACTTATGAAACATCTAACAACGCATTTCAAGGACTCTAAAACAAGTTTCATGCAACATGAGTGCTTCTAAGTTCCTCAATGAGCTTTGTACAAGTTTGACGAACGTATGAAACATCTAACAACGCGTTTCTAGGACTCTAAACCAAGTTTCATGCAACATGAGTGCTTATAAGTATCTCAATGAGCTAATTTGTACAAGTTTCACGAAGTTATGAAACATCTAACAACGCCTTTCTAGGAATCTAAACCAAGTTTCATGCAACATGAGCGCTTATAAGTTCCTCAATGAGCTTTGTACAAGTTTGACGAACTTATGAAACATCTAACAACGCGTTTCTAGGACTCTAAACCAAGTTTCATTAAACATGAGTGCTTGTAAGTATCTCAATGAGCTTTGTACAAGTTTGTCGAACGTATGAAACATCTAACAACGCGTTTCTAGGATTCTAAACCAAGTTTCATGAAACATGAGTGCTTATAAGTTCCTCAATGAGCTTTGTACAAGTTTCACAAACTTATGAAACATCTAACAACGCGTTTCTAGGACTATAAACCAAGTTTCATGCAACATGAGTGCTTATAAGGGCCTCCATGAGCTTTGTACAAGATTCACGAACTTATGAAACCTCTAACAACGCGTTTCTAGGACTCTAAACCAAGTTTCATGCAACATGAGTGCTTATAAGTTTTTCAATGAGCTTTGTAAAAGTTTCACGAACTTATGAAACATCTAACAACACGTTTCTAGGACTTTAAAACAAGTTTCATGCAACATGAGTGCTTCTAAGTTCCTCAATGAGCTTTGTACAAGTTTGACGAACGTATGAAACATCTAACAACGCGTTTCTAGGACTCTAAACCAAGTTTCAGGCAACATGAGAGCTTAGAAATTCCTCAATGAGCTTTGTATACGTTTTACGAACGTATGAAACATCTAACAACGCGTTTCTAGGATTCTAAACCAAGTTTCATTCAACATTAGTGCTTATAAGTTCCTCAATGAGCTTTTTAAAAGTTTCACGAACTTATGAAACATCTAACAACGCGTTTCTAGGACTGTAATCCAAGTTTCATGCAACATGAATGATTATAAGTGTCTCAATGAGCTTTATACAAGTTTGACGAACTTATGAAACATCGAACAACGCGTTTCTAGGACTCTAAACCAAGTTTCATGCAACATGAGTGCTTATAAGTGCCTCCATGAGCTTAGTACAAGATTCATGAACTTATGAAACCTCTAACAACGCGTTTCTAGGACTCTAAACCAAGTTTCATGCACAATGAGAGCTTATAAGTTCCTCAATGAGCTTTGTAAAAGTTTGACGAATGTATGAAACATCTAACAACGTGTTTCTAGGACTCTGTAAACCAAGTTTCATGCAACATGAATGATTATAAGTGTCTCAATGAGCTTTATACAAGTTTGACGAACTTATGAAACATCTAACAACGCGTTTCTAGGACTCAAAACCAAGTTTCATGCAACATGAGTGCTTATAAGTGTCTCAATGAGATTTGTACTAGTTTGACGATCTTATGAAACCTCTGACAACGCGTTTCTAGGACTCTAAACCAAGTTTCATGCACAATGAAAGCTTATAAGTTCCTCAATGAGCTTTGTAAAAGTTTGACGAACGTATGAAACATCTAACAACGTGTTTCTAGGACTCTAAACCAAGTTTCATGCAACATGAGTTCTTATAAGTTCCCGAATGATCTTTGTACAAGTTTAACGAACTTATGAACATCTAACAACGTATTTCTAGGACTCTAAATCAAGTTTCATGCAACATGAGAGTTTATAAGTTCCTCAATGAGCTTTGTACAAGTTTTACGAACGTATGAAAAATCTAACAACACGTTTCTAGGATTCTAAACCAAGTTTCATGCAACATGAGTGCCGATAAGTTCCTCAATGAGCTTTGTACAAGTTTCATGAACTTATGAAACATCTAACAACTCGTTTCTAGGACTCTAAACCAAGTTTCATGCAACATGAATGATTATAAGTGTCTCAATGAGTTTTATACAAGTTTGACGAACTTATGAAACATCTAACAACGCGTTTCTAGGACTCTAAACCAAGTTTCATGCAACATGAGTGCTTATAAGTATCTCAATGAGCTTTGTACAAGTTTGACGAACGTATGAAACATCTAACAACGCGTTTCTAGGACTCTAAATCAAGTTTCATGCAACATGAGTGCTTATAAGTATCTCAATGAGCTTTGTACAAGTTTCACGAACTTATGAAACATCTAACAACACGTTTCTAGGACTCTAAACCAAGTTTCATGCAACATGAGAGCTTATAAGTTCCTCAATGAGCTTTGTACAAGTTTTACGAACGTATGAAACATCTAACAACGCGTTTCTAGGATTCTAAACCAAGTTTCATGCAACATGAGTGCTTATAAGTTCCTCAATGAGCTTTTTACAAGTTTCACGAACTTATGAATCATCTAACAACGCGTTTCTAGGACTCGTAATCCAAGTTTCATGCAACATGAATGATTATAAGTGTCTCAATGAGCTTTATACAAGTTTGACGAACTTATGAAACATCTAACAACGCGTTTCTAGGACTCTAAACCAAGTTTCATGCAACATGAGTGCTTACAAGTGCCTCCATGAGCTTAGTACAAGATTCACGAACTTATGAAACCTCTAACAACGCGTTTCTAGGACTCTAAACCAAGTTTCATGCACAATGAGAGCTTATAAGTTCCTCAATGAGCTTTGTAAAAGTTTGACGAACGTATGAAACATCTAACAACGTGTTTCTAGGACTCTAAACCAAGTTTCATGCAACATGAGTGCTTATAAGTTCTTCAATGAGCATTGTAAAAGTTCACGAACTTATGAAACATCTAACAACGCATTTCAAGGACTCTAAAACAAGTTTCATGCAACATGAGTGCTTCTAAGTTCCTCAATGAGTTTTGTACAAGTTTGACGAACGTATGAAACATCTAACAACGCGTTTCTAGGACTCTAAACCAAGTTTCATGCAACATGAGTGCTTATAAGTATCTCAATGAGCTAATTTGTACAAGTTTCACGAAGTTATGAAACATCTAACAACGCCTTTCTAGGAATCTAAACCATGTTTCATGCAACATGAGCGCTTATAAGTTCCTCAATGAGCTTTGTACAAGTTTGACGAACTTATGAAACATCTAACAACGCATTTCTAGGACTCTAAACCAAGTTTCATGCAACATGAATGATTATAAGTGTCTCAATGAGCTTTATACAAGTTTGACGAACTTATGAAACATCTAACAACGCGTTTCTAGGACTCTAAACCAAGTTTCATGCAACATGAGTGCTTGTAAGTATCTCAATGAGCTTTGTACAAGTTTGACGAACTTATGAAACATCTAACAACAAGTTTCGAGGACTCTAAACCAAGTTTCATGCAACTTGAGAGCTTATAAGTTCCTCAATGAGCTTTGTACAAGTTTGAAGAACGTATGAAACATCTAACAACGCGTTTCTAGGACTCTAAACCAAGTTTCATGCAAAATGAGTGCTTATAAGTATCTCAATGAGCTTTGTACAAGTTTCATGAACTTATGAAACAACTAACAACGCGTTTATAGGACTCTAAACCAAGTTTCATGCAACATGAGAGCTTATAAGTTCCTCAATGAATTTTGTACAAGTTTTACGAACGTATGAAACATCTAACAACGCGTTTCTGGTTTTCTAAACCAAGTTTCATGCAACATGAATGCTTATAAGTTCCTCAATGAGCTTTTTACAAGTTTCACGAACTTATGAAACATCTAACAACGCGTTTCTAGGACTGTAAACCAAGTTTCATGCAACATGAAAGATTATAAGTGTCTCAATGAGCTTTATACAAGTTTGACGAACTTATGAAACATCTAACAACGCGTTTCTAGGACTCTAAACCAAGTTTCATGCAACATGAATGATTATAAGTGTCTCAATGAGGTTTATACAAGTTTGACGAACTTATGAAACATCTAACAACGCGTTTCTAGGACTCTAAACCAAGTTTCATGCAACATGAGTGCTTATAAGTGTCTCAATGAGCTTTGTACAAGTTTCACGAACTTATGAAACCTCTAACAACGCGTTTCTAGGACTCTAAATCAAGTTTCATGCAAAGTGAGAGCTTATAAGTTCCTCAATGAGCTTTGTAAAAGTTTGACGAACGTATGGAACTTCGAACAACGTGTTTCTAGGACTCTAAACCAAGTTTCATGCAACATGAATGCTTATAAGTTCCTCAATGAGCTTTGTACAAGTTTCACGAACTTATGAACATCTAACAACGCGTTTCTAGGACTCTAAACCAAGTTCAGGCAACATGAGAGCTTATAAGTTCCTTAATGAGCTATGTACAAGTTTTACGAACGTATGAAACATCTAACAACGCGTTTCTAGGATTCTAAACCAAGTTTCATGAAACATGAGTGCTTATAAGTTCCTCAATGAACTTTGTACAAGTTTCACGAACTTATGAAACATCTAACAACGCGTTTCTAGGACTCTAAACCAAGTTTCATGCAACATGAATGATTATAAGTGTCTCAATGAGCTTTATACAAGTTTGACGTACTTATGAAACATCTAACAACGCGTTTCTAGGACTCTAAACCAAGTTTCATGCAACATGAGTGCTTATAAGTTCTTCAATGAGCTTTGTAAAAGTTTCACGAACTTATGAAACATCTAACAACACGTTTCTAGGACTCTAAAACAAGTTTCATGCAACATGAGTGCTTCTAAGTTCCTCAATGAGCTTTGTACAAGTTTGACGAACGTATGAAACATCTAACAACGCGTTTCTAGGACTCTAAACCAAGTTTCATGCAACATGAGTGCTTATAAGTTTCTCAATGAGATTTGTACAAGTTTCACGAATTTATGAAACATCTAACAACGCGTTTCTAGGACTCTAAACCAAGTTTCATGCAACATGAGAGCTTAGAATTTCCTCAATGAGCTTTGTATAAGTTTTACGAACGTATGAAACATCTAACAACGCGTTTCTAGGATTCTAAACCAAGTGTCATGCAACATGAGTGCTTATAAGTTCCTCAATGAGCTTTTTACAAGTTTCACGAACTTATGAAACATCTAACAACGCGTTTCTTGGACTGTAATCCAAGTTTCATGCAACATGAATGATTATAAGTGTCTCAATGAGCTTTATACAAGTTTGACGAACTTATAAAACATCTAACAACGCGTTTCTAGGACTCTAAACCAAGTTTCATGCAACATGAGTGCTTATAAGTGCATCCATGAGCTTAGTACAAGATTCACGAACTTATGAAACCTCTAACAACGCGTTTCTAGGACTCTAAACCAAGTTTCATGCACAATGAGAGCTTATAAGTTCCTCAATGAGCTTTGTAAAAGTTTGACGAACGTATGAAACATCTAACAACGTGTTTCTAGGACTCTAAACCAAGTTTCATGCAACATGAGTGCTTATAAGTTCTTCAATGAGCTTTGTAAAAGTTTCACGAACTTATGAAACATCTAACAACGCGTTTCTAGGACTTTAAAACAAGTTTCATGCAACATGATTGCTTCTAAGTTCCTCAATGTGCTTTGTACAAGTTTGACGAACGTATGAAATATCTAACAACGCGTTTCTAGGACTCTAAACCAAGTTTCATGCAACATGAGTGCTTATAAGTATCTCAATGAGCTTTGTACAAGTTTCACGAAGTTATAAAACATCTAAGAACGCGTTTCTAGGACTCTAAACCAAGTTTCATGCAACATGAGCGCTTATAAGTTCCTCAATGAGCTTTGTACAAGTTTGACGAACTTAAGAAACATCTAACAACACGTTTCTAGGACTCTAAACCAAATTTCATGCAACATGAATGATTATAAGTGTCTCAGTGAGCTTTATACAAGTTTGACGACTTATGAAATATCTAACAACGCGTTTCTAGGACTCTAAACCAAGTTTCATGCAACATGAGTGCTTGTAAGTATCTCAATGAGCTTTGTACAAGTTTGACGAACTTATGAAACATCTAACAACACGTTTCTAGGACTCTAAACCAAGTTTCATGCAAGATGAGAGCTTATAAGTTTCTCAATGAGCTTTGTACTAGTTTGACGAACGTATGAAACATCTAACAACGCGTTTCTAGGACTCTTAACCAAGTTTCATGCAAAATGAGTGCTTATAAGTATCTCAATGAGCTTTGTACAAGTTTCACAAACTTATGAAACAACTAACAACGCGTTTATAGGACTCTAAACCAAGTTTCATGCAACATGAGAGCTTATAAGTTCCTCAATGAATTTTGTACAAGTTTTACGAACATATGAAACATCTAACAACGCGTTTCTGGTTTTCTAAACCAAGTTTCATGCAACATGAATGCTTATAAGTTCCTCAATGAGCTTTTTACAAGTTTCACGAACTTATGAAACATCTAACAACGCGTTTCTAGGACTGTAAACCAAGTTTCATGCAACATGAATGATTATAAGTGTCTCAATGAGCTTTATACAAGTTTGACGAACTTATGAAACATCTAACAACGCGTTTCTAGGACTCTAAACACAGTTTCATGCAACATGAATGATTATAAGTGTCTCAATGAGCTTTATACAAGTTTGACGAACTTATGAAACATCTAACAACGCGTTTCTAGGACTCTAAACCAAGTTTCATGCAACATGAGTGCTTATAAGTGTCTCAATGAGCTTTGTACAAGTTTCACGAACTTATGAAACCTCTAACAACGCGTTTATAGGACTCTAAACCAAGTTTCATGCACAGTGAGAGCTTATAAGTTCCCCAATGAGCTTTGTAAAAGTTTGAAGAACGTATGGAACATCGAACAACGTGTTTCTAGGACTCTAAACCAAGTTTCATGCAACATGAATGCTTATAAGTGTCTCAATGAGCTTTGTACAAGGTTCACGAACTTATGAAACCTCTAACAACGCGTTTCTAGGACTCTAAACCAAGTTTCATGCACAGTGAGAGCTTATAAGTTCCTCAATGAGCTTTGTAAAAGTTTGACGAACGTATGGAACATCGAACAACGCGTTTCTAGGACTCTAAACCAAGTTTCATGCAACATGAGAGCTTAGAAGTTCCTCAATGAGCTTTGTATAAGTTTTACGAACGTTTGAAACATCTAACAACGCGTTTCTAGGATTCTAAACCAAGTTTCATGCAACATGAGTGCTTATAAGTTCCTCAATGAGTTTTTTACAAGTTTCACGAACTTATGAAACATCTAACAACGCGTTTCTAGGACTGTAATCCAAGTTTCATGCAACATGAGTGCTTATAAGTTCTTCAATGAGCTTTGTAAAAGTTTCACGAACTTATGAAACATCTAACAACACGTTTCTAGGACTCTTAAACAAGTTTCATGCAACATGAGTGCTTCTAAGTTCCTCAATGAGCTTTGTACAAGTTTGACGAACGTATGAAACATCTAACAACGCGTTTCTAGGACTCTAAACCAAGTTTCATGCAACATGAGTGCTTATAAGTTTCTCAGTGAGATTTGTACAAGTTTCACGAACTTATGAAACATCTAACAACGCGTTTCTAGGACTCTAAACCAAGTTTCATGCAACATGAGAGCTTAGAAGTTCCTCAATGAGCTTTGTATAAGTTTTACGAACGTATGAAACATCTAACAACGCGTTTCTAGGATTCTAAACCAAGTTTCATGCAACATGAGTGCTTATAAGTTCCTCAATGAGCTTTTTACAAGTTTCACAAACTTATGAAACATCTAACAACTCGTTTCTAGGACTGTAATCCAAGTTTCATGCAACATGAATGATTATAAGTGTCTCAATGATCTTTATACAAGTTTGACGAACTTATGAAACATCTAACAACGCGTTTCTAGGACTCTAAACCAAGTTTCATGCAACATGAGTGCTTATAAGTTCTTCAATGAGCTTTGTAAAAATTTCACGAACTTATGAAACATCTAACAACGCGTTTCTAGGACTCTAAAACAAGTTTCATGCAACATGTTTGCTTCTAAGTTCCTCAATGAGCTTTGTACAAGTTTGACGAACGTATGAAATATCTAACAACGCGTTTCTAGGACTCTAAACCAAGTTTCATGCAACATGAGTGCTTATAAGTATCTCAATGAGCTTTGTACAAGTTTCACGAACTTACAAAACATCTAACAACGCGTTTCTAGGACTCTAAACCAAGTTTCATGCAACATGAGTGCTTATAAGTTCCTCAATGAGTTTTTTACAAGTTTCACGAACTTATGAAACATCTAACAACGCGTTTCTAGGACTGTAATCCAAGTTTCATGCAACATGAATGATTATAAGTGTCTCAATGAGCTTTATACAAGTTTGACGAACTTATAAAACATCTAACAACGCGTTTCTAGGACTCTAAACTAAGTTTCATGCAACATGAGTGCTTATAAGTGCCTCCATGAGCTTAGTACAAGATTCACGAACTTATGAAACCTCTAACAACGCGTTTCTAGGACTCTAAACCAAGTTTCATGCACAATGAGAGCATATAAGTTCCTCAATGAGCTTTGTAAAAGTTTGACGAACGTATGAAACATCTAACAACGTGTTTCTAGGACTCTAAACCAAGTTTCATGCAACATGAGTGCTTATAAGTTCTTCAATGAGCTTTGTAAAAGTTTCACGAACTTATGAAACATCTAACAACGCGTTTCTAGGACTCTAAAACAAGTTTCATATAACATGATTGCTTCTAAGTTCCTCAATGAGCTTTGTACAAGTTTGACGAACGTATGAAATATCTAACAACGCGTTTCTAGGACTCTAAACCAAGTTTCATGCAACATGAGTGCTTATAAGTATCTCAATGAGCTTTGTACAAGTTTCACGAACTTATAAAACATCTAACAACGCGTTTCTAGGACTCTAAACCAAGTTTCATGCAACATGAGCGCTTATAAGTTCATCAATGAGCTTTGTACAAGTTTGACGAACTTAAGAAACATCTAACAACGCGTTTCTAGGACTCTAAACCAAGTTTCATGCAACATGAATGATTATAAGTGTCTCAATGAGCTTTATACAAGTTTGACGAACTTATGAAACATCTAACAACGCGTTTCTAGGACTCTAAACCAAGTTTCATGAAACATGAGTGCTTGTAAGTATCTCAATGAGCTTTGTACAAGTTTGACGAACTTATGAAACATCTAACAACACGTTTCTAGGACTCTAAACCAAGTTTCATGCAACATGAGAGCTTATAAGTTTCTCAATGAGCTTTGTACTAGTTTGACGAACGTATGAAACATCTAACAACGCGTTTCTAGGACTCTAAACCAAGTTTCATGCAAAATGAGTGCTTATAAGTATCTCAATGAGCTTTGTACAAGTTTCACAAACTTATGAAACAACTAACAACGAGTTAATAGGACTCTAAACCAAGTTTCATGCAACATGAGAGCTTATAAGTTCCTCAATGAATTTTGTACAAGTTTTTCGAACGTATGAAACATCTAACAACGCGTTTCTAGTTTTCTAAACCAAGTTTCATGCAACATGAATGCTTATAAGTTCCTCAATGAGCTTTTTACAAGTTTCACGAACTTATGAAACAACATCTAACAACGCGCGTTTAGGACTCGTAAAACCAAGTTTCATGCAACATGAATGATTATAAGTGTCTCAATGAGCTTTATACAAGTTTGACGAACTTATGAAACATCTAACAACGCGTTTCTAGGACTCTAAACCAAGTTTCATGCAACATGAATGATTATAAGTGTCTCAATGAGCTTTATACAAGTTTGACGAACTTATGAAACATCTAACAACGCGTTTCTATGACTCTAAACCAAGTTTCATGCAACATGAGTGCTTAGAAGTGTCTCGATGAGCTTTGTACAAGTTTCACGAACTTATGAAACCTCTAACAACGCGTTTCTAGGACTCTAAACCAAGTTTCATGCACAGTGAGAGCTTATAAGTTCCCCAATGAGCTTTGTAAAAGTTTGACGAACGTATGGAACATCGAACAACGTGTTTCTAGGACTCTAAACCAAGTTTCATGCAACATGAATGCTTATAAGTTCCTCAATGAGCTTTGTACAAGTTTCACGAACTTATGAACATCTAACAACGCGTTTCTAGGACTCTAAACCAAGTTCATGCAACATTAGAGCTTATAAGTTCCTCAATGAGCTTTGTACAAGTTTTATGAACGTATGAAACATCTAACAACGCGTTTCTAGGATTCTAAACCAAGTTTCATGAAACATGAGTGCTTATAAGTTCCTCAATGAGCTTTGTACAAGTTTCACGAACTTATGAAACATCTAACAACGCGTTTCTAGGACTCTAAACCAAGTTTCATGCAACATGAATGATTATAAGTGCCTCAATGAGCTTTATACAAGTTTGACGTACTTATGAAACATATAACAACGCGTTTCTAGGACTCTAAACCAAGTTTCATGCAACATGAGTGATTATAAGTTCTTCAATGAGCTTTGTAAAAGTTTCACGAACTTATGAAACATCTAACAACACGTTTCTAGGACTCTTAAACAAGTTTCATGCAACATGAGTGCTTCTAAGTTCCTCAATGAGCTTTGTACAAGTTTGACGAACGTATGAAACATCTAACAACGCGTTTCTAGGACTCTAAACCAAGTTTCATGCAACATGAGTGCTTATAAGTTTCTCAGTGAGATTTGTACAAGTTTCACGAACTTATGAAACATCTAACAACGCGTTTCTAGGACTCTAAACCAAGTTTCATGCAACATGAGAGCTTAGAAGTTCCTCAATGAGCTTTGTATAAGTGAGCTTTACTAAACCAAGTTTCTAACGTATGAAACATCTAACAACGCGTTTCTAGGACAAACTTCTAAACCAAGTTTCATGCAACATGAGTGCTTATAAGTTCCTCAATGAGCTTTTTACAAGTTTCACAAACTTATGAAACATCTAACAACGCGTTTCTAGGACTGTAATCCAAGTTTTATGCAACATGAATGATTATAAGTGTCTCAATGAGCTTTATACAAGTTTGACGAACTTATGAAACATCTAACAACGCGTTTCTAGGACTCTAAACCAAGTTTCATGCAACATGAGTGCTTATAAGTTCTTCAATGAGCTTTGTAAAAGTTTCACGAACTTATGAAACATCTAACAACGCGTTTCTAGGACTCTAAAACAAGTTTCATGCAACATGATTGCTTCTAAGTTCCTCAATGAGCTTTGTACAAGTTTGACGAACGTATGAAATATCTAACAACGCGTTTCTAGGACTCTAAACCAAGTTTCATGCAACATGAGTGCTTATAAGTATCTCAATGAGCTTTGTACAAGTTTCACGAACTTACAAAACATCTAACAACGCGTTTCTAGGACTCTAAACCAAGTTTCATGCAACATGAGCGCTTATAAGTTCCTCAATGAGCTTTGTACAAGTTTGACGAACTTATGAAACATCTAACAACGCGTTTCTAGGACTCTAAACCAAGTTTCATGAAACATGAGTGCTTGTAAGTATCTCAATGAGCTTTGTACAAGTTTGACGAACGTATGAAACATCAAATAACGCGTTTCTAGGACTCTAAACCAAGTTTCATGCAAAATGAGTGCTTATAAGTATCTCAATGAGCTTTGTACAAGTTTCACAAACTTATGAAACATCTAACAACGCGTTTCTAGGACTATAAACCAAGTTTCATGCAACATGAGTGCTTATAAGGGCCTCCATGAGCTTTGTACAAGATTCACGAACTTATGAAACCTCTAACAACGCGTTTCTAGGACTCTAAACCAAGTTTCATGCAACATGAGTGCTTATAAGTATCTCAATGAGCTTTGTACAAGTTTCACGAACTTACAAAACATCTAACAACGCGTTTCTAGGACTCTAAACCAAGTTTCATGCAACATGAGCGCTTATAAGTTCCTCAATGAGCTTTGTACAAGTTTGACGAACTTATGAAACATCTAACAACGCGTTTCTAGGACTCTAAACCAAGTTTCATTAAACATGAGTGCTTGTAAGTATCTCAATGAGCTTTGTACAAGTTTGTCGAACGTATGAAACATCAAATAACGCGTTTCTAGGACTCTAAACCAAGTTTCATGCAAAATGAGTGCTTATAAGTATCTCAATGAGCTTTGTACAAGTTTCACAAACTTATGAAACATCTAACAACGCGTTTCTAGGACTATAAACCAAGTTTCATGCAACATGAGTGCTTATAAGGGCCTCCATGAGCTTTGTACAAGATTCACGAACTTATGAAACCTCTAACAACGCGTTTCTAGGACTCTAAACCAAGTTTCATGCAACATGAGTGCTTATAAGTTCCTCAATGAGCTTTGTAAAAGTTTCACGAACTTATGAAACATCTAACAACGCGTTTCTAGGACTCTAAAACAAGTTTCATGCAACATGAGTGCTTCTAAGTTCCTCAATGAGCTTTGTACAAGTTTGACGAACGTATGAAACATCTAACAAAGCGTTTCTAGGACTTTAAACCAAGTTTCATGCAACATGAGTGCTTATAAGTATCTCAATGAGATTTGTACAAGTTTCACGAACTTATAAAACATCTAACAACGCGTTTCTAGGACTCTAAACCAAGTTTCATGCAACATGAGCGCCTATAAGTTCCTCGATGAGCTTTGTACAAGTTTGACGAACGTATGAAACATTTAACAACGCGTTTCTAGGACTCTAAACCAAGTTTCATGCAACATGAGCGTTTATAAGTTCCTCAATGAGCTTTGTACAAGTTTGACAAACTTATGAAACATCTAACAACGTGTTTCTAGGACTCTAAACCAAGTTTCATGCAACATGAATGATTATAAGTGTCTCAATGAGCTTTATACAAGTTTGACGAACTTATGAAACATCTAACAACGCGTTTCTAGGACTCTAAACCAAGTTTCATGCAACATGAGTGCTTGTAAGTATCTCAATGAGCTTTGTACAAGTTTGACGAACTTATGAAACATCTAACAACACGTTTCTAGGACTCTAAACCAAGTTTCATGTAACATGAGAGCTTATAAGTTCCTCAATGAGCTTTGTACAAGTTTGACGAACGTATGAAACAACTAACAACGCGTTTCTAGGACTCTAAACCAAGTTTCATTCAAAATGAGTGCTTATAAGTATCTCAATGAGCTTTGTACAACTTTCACGAACTTATGAAACAACTAACAACGCGTTTATAGGACTCTAAACCAAGTTTCATGCAACATGAGAGCTTATAAGTTCCTCAATGAGCTTTGTACAAGCTTTACGAACGTATGAAACATCTAATAACGCGTTTCTAGTTTTCTAAACCAAGTTTCATGCAACATGAGTGCTTATAAGTTCCTCAATGAGCTTTTTACAAGTTTCACGAACTTATGAAACATCTAACAACGCGTTTCTAGGACTGTAAACCAAGTTTCATGCAACATGAATGATTATAAGTGTCTCAATGAGCTTTATACAAGTTTGACGAACTTATGAAACATTTAACAACGCGTTTCTAGGACTCTAAACCAAGTTTCATGCAACATGAATGATTATAAGTGTCTCAATGAGATTTATACAAGTTTGACGAACTTATGAAACATCTAACAACGCGTTTCTAGGACTCTAAACCAAGTTTCATGCAACATGAGTGCTTATAAGTGTCTCAATGAGCTTTGTACAAGTTTCACGAACTTATGAAACCTCTAAAAACGCGTTTCTAGGACTCTAAACCAAGTTTCATGCACAGTGAGAGCTTATAAGTTCCTCAATGAGCTTTGTAAAAGTTTGACGAACGAATTAAACATCTAACAACGTGTTTCTAGGACTCTAAACCAAGTTTCATGCAACATGAGTGCTTATAAGTTCCTCAATGAGCTTTGTACAAGTTTCACGAACTTATGAACATCTAACAACGCGTTTCTAGGACTCTAAACCAAGTTCATCCAATATGAGAGCTTATAAGTTCCTCAATGAGCTTTGTACAAGTTTTACGAACCTATGAAACATCTAACAACGCGTTTCTAGGATTCTAAACCAAGTTTCATGAAACATGAGTGCTTCTAATTTCCTCAATGAGCTTTGTACAAGTTTCACGAACTTATGAAACATCTAACAACGCGTTTCTAGGACTCTAAACCAAGTTTCATGCAACATGAATGATTATAAGTGTTAATGAGCTTTATACAAGTTTGACGTACTTATGAAACATCTAACAACGCGTTTCTAGGACTCTAAACCAAGTTTCATGCAACATGAGTGCTTATAAGAATCTTAATGAGCTTTGTACAAGTTTGACGAACTTATGAAACATCTAACAACACGTTTCTAGGACTTTAAACCAAGTTTCATGCAACATGAGAGCTTATAAGTTCCTCAATGAGCTTTGTACAAGTTTGACGAACGTATGAAACAACTAACAACGCGTTTCTAGGTCTCTAAAACAAGTTTCATGCAACAGGAGTGCTTATAAGTATCTCAATGAGCTTTGTACAAGTTTCACGAACTTATGAAACATCTAACAACGCGTTTCTAGGACTCTAAACCAAGTTTCATGCAACATGAGAGCTTATAAGTTCCTCAATGAGCTTTGTATAAGTTTTACGAACGTATGAAACATCTAACAACGCGTTTCTAGGATTCTAAACCAAGTTTCATGCAACATGAATGCTTATAAGTTCCTCAATGAGCTTTTTACACGAACTTATGAAACATCTAACAAAGCGTTTCTAGGACTGTAATCAAAGTTTCATGCAACATGAATGATTATAAGTGTCTCAATGAGCTTTATACAAGTTTGACGAACTTATGAAACATCTAACAACGCGTTTCTAGGACTCTAAACCAAGTTTCATGAAACATGAATGATTATAAGTGTCTCAATGAGCTTTATACAAGTTTGACGAACTTATGAAACATCTAACAACGGGTTTCTAGGACTCTAAACCAAGTTTCATGCAACATTAATGATTATAAGTGTCTCAATGAGCTTTATACAAGTTTGACGAACTTATGAAACATCTAACAACGCGTTTCCAGAACTCTAAACCAAGTTTCATGCAACATGAGTGCTTATAAGTGTCTCAATGAGCTTTGTACAAGTTTCACGAACTTATGAAACTTCTAACAACGCGTTTCTAGGACTCTAAACCAAGTTTCATGCACAGTGAGAGCTTATAAGTTCCTCAATGAGCTTTGTAAAAGTTTGACGAACGTATGGAACATCTAACAACGTGTTTTTAGTACTCTAAACCAAGTTTCTTGCAACATGAGTGCTTATAAGTTCCTCAATGAGCTTTGTACAAGTTTCACGAACTTATGAACATCTAACAACGCGTTTCTAGGACTATAAACCAAGTTCATGCAACATGAGAGCTTATAAGTTCCTCAATGAGCTTTGTACAAGTTTTACGAACATATGAAACATCTAACAACACGTTTCTAGGATTTTAAACCAAGTTTCATGAAACATGAGTGCTTATAATTTCCTCAATGAGCTTTGTACAAGTTTCACGAACTTATGAAACATCTAACAACGCGTTTCTAGGACTCTAAACCAAGTTTAATGCAACATGAATGATTATAAGTGTCTCAATGAGCTTTGTACAAGTTTGACGAACTTATGAAACATCTAACAAAGCGTTTCTAGGACTGTAATCCAAGTTTCATGCAACATGAGTGCTTATAAGTTCCTCAATGAGCTTTGTACAAGTTTCACGAACTTATGAAACATCTAACAACACGTTTCTAGGACTCTAAACCAAGTTTCATGCAACATGAGAGCTTATAAGTTCCTCAACGAGCTTTGTATAAGTTTACGAACGTATGAAACATCTAACAACGCGTTTCTAGGATTCTAAACCAAGTTTCATGCAACATGAATGCTTATAAGTTCCTCAATGAGCTTTTTACAAAATTCACGAACTTATGAAACATCTAACAAAGCGTTTCTAGGACTGTAATCCAAGTTTCATGCAACATGAATGATTATAAGTGTCTCAATGAGCTTTATACAAGTTTGGCGAACTTATGAAACATCTAACAACGCGTTTCTAGGACTCTAAACCAAGTTTCATGAAACATGAATGATTATAAGTGTCTCAATGAGCTTTATACAAGTTTGACGAACTTATGAAACATCTAACAACGCGTTTCTAGGACTCTAAACCAAGTTTCATGCAACGTTAATGATTATAAGTGTCTCAATGAGCTTTATACAAGTTTGACGAACTTATGAAACATCTAACAACGCCTTTCTAGGACTCTAAACCAAGTTTCATGCAACATGAGTGCTTATAAGTGTCTCAATGAACTTTATACAAATTTGGCGAACTTATGAAACATCTAACAAAGCGTTTCTAGGACTGTAATCCAAGTTTCATGCAACATGAGTGCTTATAAGTATCTCAATGAGCTTTATACAAGTTTGACGAACTTATGAAACATCTAACAAAGCGTTTCTAGGACTGTAATCCAAGTTTCATGCAACATGGGTGCTTATATGTATCTCAATGAGCTTTGTACAAGTTTCACGAACTTATGAAACATCTAACAACGCGTTTCTAGGATTCTAAACCAAGTTTCATGCAACATGAATGCTTATAAGTTCCTCAATGAGCTTTTTACAAGTTTCACGAACTTATGAAACATCTAACAAAGCGTTTCTAGGACTGTAATCCAAGTTTCATGCAACATGAATGATTATAAGTGTCTCAATGAGCTTTATACAAGTCTGACGAATTTATGAAACATTTAACAAAGCATTTCTAGGACTCTAAACCAAGTTTCATGAAACATGAATGATTATAAGTGTCTCAATGAGCTTTATACAAGTTTGACGAACTTATGAAACCTCTAACAACGCGTTTCTAGGACTCTAAACCAAGTTTCATGCAACATTAATGATTATAAGTGTCTCAATGAGCTTTATACAAGTTTGACGAACTTATGAAACATCTAACAACGCGTTTCTAGGACTCTAAACCAAGTTTCATGCAACAAGAGTGCTTATAAGTGTCTCAATGAGCTTTGTACAAGTTTCAAGAACTTATGAAACCTCTAACAACGCGTTTCTAGGACTCTAAACCAAGTTTCATGCACAGTGAGAGCTTATAAGTTCCTCAATGAGCTTTGTAAAAGTTTGACGAACGTATGGAACATCTAACAACGTGTTTCAAGGAGTCTAAACCAAGTTTCATGCAACATGAGTGCTTATAAGTTCTTCAATGAGCTTTGTACAAGTTTCACGAACTTATGAACATCTAACAACGCGTTTCTAGGACTCTAAACCAAGTTCATGCAAAATGAGAGGTTATAAGTTCCTCAATGAGCTTTGTACAAGTTTTACGAACGTATGAAACATCTAACAACGCGTTTCTAGGATTCTAAACACAGTTTCATGAAACATGAGTGCTTATAAGTTCCTCAATGAGCTTTGTACAAGTTTGACGAACGTATGAAACATCTAACAACGCGTTTCTAGGACTCTAAACTAAGTTTCATGCAACATGAGAGCTTATAAGTTTCTCAATGAGCTTTGTACAAGTTTCACGAACTTATGAAACATCTAACAACGCGTTTCTAGGACTCTAAACCAAGTTTCATGCAACATGAGAGCTTATAAGTTCCTCAATGAGCTTTGTATAAGTTTTACGAACGTATGAAACATCTAACAACGCGTTTCTAGGATTCTAAACCAAGTTTCATGCAACATGAGTGCTTATAAGTTCCTCAATGAGCTTTTTACAAGTTTCACGAACTTATGAAACATCTAACAACGCGTTTCTAGGACTGTAATCCAAGTTTCATGCAACATGAATGATTATAAGTGTCTTAATGAGCTTTATACAAGTTTGACGAACTTATGAAACATCTAACAACGCGTTTCTAGGACTCTAAACCAAGTTTCATGCAACATGAGTGCTTATAAGTGCCTCCATGAGCTTTGTACAAGATTTACGAACTTATGAAACCTCTAACAACGCGTTTCTAGGACTCTAAACCAAGTTTCATGCACAATGAGAGCTTATAAGTTCCTCAATGAGCTTTGTAAAAGTTTGACAAACGTATGAAACAACTAACAACGCGTTTCTAGGACTCTAAACCAAGTTTCATGCAACATGAGTGCTTATAAGTATCTCAATGAGCTTTGTACAAGTTTCACGAACTTATGAAATATCTAACAACGCGTTTCTAGGACTCTAAACCAAGTTTCATGCAACATGAGAGCTTATAAGTATCTCAATGATCTTTGTACAAGTTTCACGAACTTATAAAACATCTAACAACGCGTTTCTAGGACTCTAAACCAAGTTTCATGCAACATGAGCGCTTATAAGTTCCTCGATGAGCTTTGTACAAGTTTGACGAACGTATGAAACATCTAACAACGCGTTTCTAGGACTCTAAACCAAGTTTCATGCAACATGAATGATTATAAGTGTCTCAATGAGCTTTATACAAGTTTGACGAACTTATGAAACATCTAACAACGCGTTTCTAGGACTCTAAACCAAGTTTCATGCAACATGAGTGCTTGTACGTGTCTTAATGAGCTTTTTACAAGTTTCACGAACTTATGAAACATCTAACAACACGTTTATAGGACTCTAAACCAAGTTTCATGCAACATGAGAGCTTATAAGTTCCTCAATGAGCTTTGTACAAGTTTGACGAACGTATGAAACATTTAACAACGCGTTTCTAGGACTCTAAACCAAAATTCATGCAAAATGAGTGCTTATAAGTATCTCAATGAGCTTTGTACAAGTTTCACGAACTTATGACACAACTAACAACGCGTTTATAGGACTCTAAACCAAGTTTCATGCAACATGAGAGCTTATAAGTTCCTCAATGAGCTTTGTACAAGCTTTACGAACGTATGAAACATCTAACAACGCGTTTCTAGTTTTCTAAACCAAGTTTCATGCAACATGAGTGCTTATAAGTTCCTCAATGAGCTTTTTACAAGTTTCACGAACTTATGAAACATCTAACAACGCGTTTCTAGGACTGTAAACCAAGTTTCATGCAACATGAATGATTATAAGTGTCTCAATGAGCTTTATACAAGTTTGACGAACGTATGAAACATCTAACAACGCGTTTCTAGTACTCTAAACCAAGTTTCATGCAACATGAATGATTATAAGTGTCTCAATGAGCTTTATACAAGTTTGACGAACTTATGAAACATCTAACAACGCGTTTCTAGGACTCTAAACCAAGTTTCATGCAACATGAGTGCTTGTAAGTGTCTTAATGAGCTTTTTACAGGTTTCACGAACTTATGAAACATCTAACAACACGTTTATAGGACTTTAAACCAAGTTTCATGCAACATGAGAGCTTATAAGTTCCTCAATGAGCTTTGTACAAGTTTGACGAACGTATGAAACATTTAACAACGCGTTTCTAGGACTCTAAACCAAGTTTCATGCAAAATGAGTGCTTATAAGTATCTCAATGAGCTTTGTAAAAGTTTCACGAACTTATGACACAACTAACAACGCGTTTATAGGACTCTAAACCAAGTTTCATGCAACATGAGAGCTTATAAGTTCCTCAATGAGCTTTGTACAAGCTTTACGAACGTATGAAACATCTAACAACGCGTTTCTAGTTTTCTAAACCAAGTTTCATGCAACATGAGTGCTTATAAGTTCCTCAATGAGCTTTTAACAAGTTTCACGAATTTATGAAACATCTAACAACGCGTTTCTAGGACTGTAAACCAAGTTTCATGCAACATGAATGATTATAAGTGTCTCAATGAGCTTTATACAAGTTTGACGAAATTATGAAACATCTAACAGCGCGTTTCTAGGACTCTAAACCAAGTTTCATGCAACATGAATGATTATAAGTGTCTCAATGAGCTTTATACAAGTTTGACGAACTTATGAAACATCTAACAACGCGTTTCTAGGACTCTAAACCAAGTTTCATGCAACATGAGTGCTTATAAGTGTCTCAATGAGCTTTGTACAAGTTTCATGAACTTATGAAACCTCTAACAACGCGTTTCTAGGACTCTAAACCAAGTTTCATGCACAGTGAGAGCTTATAAGTTCCTCAATGAGCTTTCTAAAAGTTTGACGAACGTATGAAACATCTAACAACGTGTTTCTAGGACTCTAAACCAAGTTTCATGCAACATGAGTGCTTATAAGTATCTCAATGAGCTTTGTACAAGTTTCACGAACTTATGACACAACTAACAACACGTTTATAGGACTCTAAACCAAGTTTCATGCAACATGAGAGCTTATAAGTTCCTCAATGACCTTTGTACAAGCTTTACGAACGTATGAAACATCTAACAACGCGTTTCTAGTTTTCTAAACCAAGTTTCATGCAACATGAGTGCTTATAAGTTCTTCAATGAGGTTTGTAAAAGTTTCACGAACTTTTGAAACATCGAACAACGCGTTTATAGGACTCTAAAACAAGTTTCATGCAACATGAGTGCTTCTAAGTTCCTCAATGAGCTTTGTACAAGTTTGACGAACGTATGAAACATCTAACAACGCGTTTCTAGGACTCTAAACCAAGTTTCATGCAACATGAGTGCTTATAAGTTTCTCAATGAGCTTTGTACAAGTTTCACGAACTTATGAAACATCTAACAACGCGTTTCTAGGACTCTAAACCAAGTTTCATGCAACATGAGAGCTTAGAAGTTCCTCAATGAGCTTTGTATAAGTTTTATGAACGTATGAAACATCTAACAACGCGTTTCTAGGATTCTAAACCAAGTTTCATCCAACATGAGTGCTTATAAGTTCCTCAATGAGCTTTTTACAAGTTTCACGAACTTATGAAACATCTAACAAAGCGTTTCTAGGACTGTAATCCAAGTTTCATGCAACATGAATGATTATAAGTATCTCAATGAGCTTTATACAAGTTTGACGAACTTATGAAACATCTAACAACGCGTTTCTAGGACTCTAAACAAAGTTTCATGCAACATGAGTGCTTATAAGTATCTCAATGAGCTTTGTACAAGTTTCACGAACTTATAAAACATCTAACAACGCGTTTGTAGGACTCTAAATCAAGTTTCATGCAACATGAGCGCTTATAAGTTCCTCGATGAGCTTTGTACAAGTTTGACGAACGTATGAAACATCTAACAACGCGTTTCTAGGATTCTAAACCAAGTTTCATGCAAAATGAGTGGTTATAAGTATCTCAATGAGTTTTGTATAAGTTTCACGAACTTATGAAACAACGCGTTTATAGGACTCTAAACCAAGTTTCATGCAACATGAGAGCTTATAAGTTCCTCAATGAGCTTTGTACAAGTTTTACGAACGTATGAAACATCTAACAACGCGTTTCTAGTTTTCTAAACCAAGTTTCATGCAACATGAGTGCTTATAAGTTCCTCAATGAGCTTTTTACAAGTTTCACGAACTTATGAAACATCTAACAACGCGTTTCTAGGACTGTAAACCAAGTTTCATGCAACATGAATGATTATAAGTGTCTCAATGAGCTTTATACAAGTTTGACGAAATTATGAAACATCTAACAGCGCGTTTCTAGGACTCTAAACCAATTTTCATGCAACATGAATGATTATAAGTGTCTCAATGAGCTTTATACAAGTTTGACGAACTTATAAAACATCTAACAACGCGTTTCTAGGACTCTAAACCAAGTTTCATGCAACATGAGTGCTTATAAGTGTCTCAATGAGCTTTGTACAAGTTTCACGAACTTATGAAACCTCTAACAACGCGTTTCTAGGACTCTAAACCAAGTTTCATGCACAGTGAGAGCTTATAAGTTCCTCAATGAGCTTTGTAAAAGTTTGACGAACGTATGAAACATCTAACAACGTGTTTCTAGGACTCTAAACCAAGTTTCGTGCAACATAAGTGCTTATAAGTTCCTCAATGAGCTTTGTACAATTTCACGAACTTATGAACATCTAACAACGCGTTTATAGGACTCTAAACCAAGTTTCATGCAACATGAGTGCTTATAAGTATCTCAATGAGCTTTGTACAAGTTTCATGAACTTATAAAACATCTAACAACGAGTTTTTAGGACTCTAAACCAAGTTTCATGCAACATGAGCGCTTATAAGTTCCTCAATGAGCTTTGTACAAGCTTTACGAACGTATGAAACATCTAACAACGCGTTTCTAGTTTTCTAAACCAAGTTTCATGCAACATGAGTGCTTATAAGTTCTTCAATGAGGTTTGTAAAAGTTTCACGAACTTTTGAAACATCTAACAACGCGTTTATAGGACTCTAAAACAAGTTTCATGCAACATGAGTGCTTCTAAGTTCCTCAATGAGCTTTGTACAAGTTTGACGAACGTATGAAACATCTAACAACGCGTTTCTAGGACTCTAAACCAAGTTTCATGCAACATGAGTGCTTATAAGTTTCTCAATGAGCTTTGTACAAGTTTCACGAACTTATGAAACATCTAACAACGCGTTTCTAGGACTCTAAACCAAGTTTCATGCAACATGAGAGCTTAGAAGTTCCTCAATGAGCTTTGTATAAGTTTTATGAACGTATGAAACATCTAACAACGCGTTTCTAGGATTCTAAACCAAGTTTCATGCAACATGAGTGCTTATAAGTTCCTCAATCAGCTTTTTACAAGTTTCACGAACTTATGAAACATCTAACAAAGCGTTTCTAGGACTGTAATCCAAGTTTCATGCAACATGAATGATTATAAGTGTCTCAATGAGCTTTATACAAGTTTGACGAACTTATGAAACATCTAACAACGCGTTTCTAGGACTCTAAACAAAGTTTCATGCAACATGAGTGCTTATAAGTATCTCAATGAGCTTTGTACAAGTTTCACGAACTTATAAAACATCTAACAACGCGTTTCTAGGACTCTAAATCAAGTTTCATGCAACATAAGCGCTTATAAGTTCCTCGATGAGCTTTGTACAAGTTTGACGAACGTATGAAACATCTAACAACGCGTTTCTAGGATTCTAAACCAAGTTTCATGCAAAATGAGTGGTTATAAGTATCTCAATGAGTTTTGTACAAGTTTCACGAACTTGTGAAACAACGCGTTTATAGGACTCTAAACCAAGTTTCATGCAACATGAGAGCTTATAAGTTCCTCAATGAGCTTTGTACAAGTTTTACGAACGTATGAAACATCTAACAACGCGTTTCTAGTTTTCTAAACCAAGTTTCATGCAACATGAGTGCATATAAGTTCCTCAATGAGCTTTTTACAAGTTTCACGAACTTATGAAACATCTAACAACGCCTTTCTAGGACTGTAAACCAAGTTTCATGCAACATGTTTGATTATAAGTGTCTCAATGAGCTTTATACAAGTTTGACGAACTTATGAAACATCTAACACCGCGTTTCTAGGACTCTAAACCAATTTTCATGCAACATGAATGATTATAAGTGTCTCAATGAGCTTTATACAAGTTTGACGAACTTATAAAACATCTAACAACGCGTTTCTAGGACTCTAAACCAAGTTTCATGCAACATGAGTGCTTATAAGTGTCTCAATGAGCTTTGTACAAGTTTCACGAACTTATGAAACCTCTAACAACGCGTTTCTAGGACTCTAAACCAAGTTTCATGCACAGTGAGAGCTTATAAGTTCCTCAATGAGCTTTGTAAAAGTTTGACGAACGTATGAAACATCTAACAACGTGTTTCTAGGACTCTAAACCAAGTTTCGTGCAACATGAGTGCTTATAAGTTCCTCAATGAGCTTTGTACAATTTCACGAACTTATGAACATCTAACAACGCGTTTATAGGACTCTAAACCAAGTTTCATGCAACATGAGAGCTTATAAGTTCCTCAATGAGCTTTGTACAAGCTTTACGAACGTATGAAACATCTAACAACGCGTTTCTAGTTTTCTAAACCAAGTTTCATGCAACATGAGTGCTTATAAGTTCTTCAATGAGGTTTGTAAAAGTGGTTTGTAAAAGTTTCACGAACTTTTGAAACATCTAACAACGTGCTTTATACCTCAATGAGCTTTGTAAACAAGTTTGACGAACGTATGAAACATCTAAGTTCCTCAATGAGCTTTGTACAAGTTTGACGAACGTATGAAACATCTAACAACGCGTTTCTAGGACTCTAAACCAAGTTTCATGCAACATGAGTGCTTATAAGTTTCTCAATGAGCTTTGTACAAGTTTCACGAACTTATGAAACATCTAACAACGCGTTTCTAGGACTCTAAACCAAATTTCATGCAACATGAGAGCTTAGAAGTTCCTCAATGAGCTTTGTATAAGTTTTACGAACGTATGAAACATCTAACAACGCGTTTCTAGGATTCTAAACCAAGTTTCATGCAACATGAGTGCTTATAAGTTACTCAATGAGCTTTTTACAAGTTTCACGAACTTATGAAACATTTAACAACGCGTTTCTAGGACTCTAAACCAAGTTTCATGCAAAATGAGTGCTTATAAGTATCTCAATGAGCTTTGTACAAGTTTCACGAACTTATGACACAACTAACAACGCGTTTATAGGACTCTAAACCAAGTTTCATGCAACATGAGAGCTTATAAGTTCCTCAATGAGCTTTGTACAAGCTTTACGAACGTATGAAACATCTAACAACGCGTTTCTAGTTTTCTAAACCAAGTTTCATGCAACATGAGTGCTTATAAGTTCCTCAATGAGCTTTTTACAAGTTTCACGAACTTATGAAACATCTAACAACGCGTTTCTAGGACTGTAAACCAAGTTTCATGCAACATGAATGATTATAAGTGTCTCAATGAGCTTTATACAAGTTTGACGAACGTATGAAACATCTAACAACGCGTTTCTAGGACTCTAAACCAAGTTTCATGCAACATGAGTGCTTATAAGTGTCTCAATGAGCTTTGTACAAGTTTCAAGAACTTATGAAACCTCTAACAACGCGTTTCTAGGACTCTAAACCAAGTTTCATGCACAGTGAGAGCTTATAAGTTCCTCAATGAGCTTTGTAAAAGTTTGACGAACGTATGAAACATCTAACAACGTGTTTCTAGGACTCTAAACCAAGTTTCATGCAACATGAGTGCTTATAAGTTCCTCAATGAGCTTTGTACAATTTCACGAACTTAGGGTTTGCGAACCCAAATGGTAAAACATTTTAAAATCGATTTTATAATCATTTTTGGGTGATTTTATGATAAATATTTTAATTTCGTTTTTTGATTTTTGAAATATTTTTTTCTGATTCGTAAAATTAAATTAAAAATATTCACGAAAACAGATTTTAAAAATTATTTTTTTTGTGACGTATAAAATTAAAAACGTAAAAATAATCAAAGAGCACCCTTGAAAGATTAAGTTTTTTCAAAACAACCAATTGAGAAGATAACTCAGAATAGTGCCCTTGACCATTTGCTCTCTAACCTTGTGACAATCCACCTCTATGTGTTTATTCCTCTCATGGAAGACCGAGTTTGTTGCTATGTGGATAGCCGCTTGATTATCACAATGCATGGTCAATGGTGCTTCAATCTTGAATCCCAAATCTCCTAGCAAGTTATTTAGCCACATGAGTTCTTGAGTCAACTTCCTCATGGCTCTATACTCGGCTTCGGCGGTTGATAAAGATACTATCTTTTGCTTCTTTGTCTTCCATGTGACAAGGTTGCCACCAATGAAAGTGCAATAGCCGGTGGTTGACCGTCTACTCTCTAGATCCCCGGCGTAATCCGCGTCACAATACCCAATGACCTCCGTGTTCTTGTTGCAACCCATCCAAATCCCCAAACTTGAGGTTCCTTTAAGATAACCCAAGATCCTCATGATCATGTTCCAATGGTGTTGCTTCGGCTTTTGCATGTGTTGGGAGACTTGGTTAACGGCAAAGCATAGGTCCGGTCTAGTGATCGTCAAGTAGATGAGTTTACCTACTAGCCGTCTATAGAGCATTGGGTCTTGGTATGGTTTGTCATCCTCACTTCCTTCTTGAATGGTCTTGTAGCCGTCTTCAAGAGGAGTCTTAGCCACCTTTGTACCTATCATATTGACAACACTTAAAAGATCATGGGTGTACTTCCTTTGGGAAAGAAATAGACCTTATCTAGATCTATAAACTTCAATCCCAAGGAAGTACTTAAGAAATCCTAGGTCCTTAATGTCAAATTTAGATTTAAGGAAAGATTTGGTTTCTTGAATACCTCCCTTGTTGTTTCCGGAGATGATGATGTCGTCTACGTACACTAGTACCACTACTATACCTTCTTGGTTTTGTAGAGTAAAGAGAGTATGCTCGGCTTGTGATCTCTTGAATCCTTTTGCCATCAATGTTGAGCTAAGCTTGTGATACCAAGCTCTAGGTGATTGCTTGAGACCGTAGATGGCTTTTCTTAACCGTAGAACTTTCCCGGGAGTGATTTCTAGGCCAGGTGGTGGAGTCATGTAGACTTCCTCTTCAAGTTCTCCTTGTAGAAAGGCATTCTTCACATCCATTTGAAAGAGATCCCATGATAGGTTAGTGGCAAGTGATAAGATTACCCGAACCGTGTGAAGTTTTGCAACCGGGGCAAATGTGTCTAGGTAGTCCTCTCCATACGTTTGAGTAAAGCCTCTTGCTACCAATCTTGCCTTGTGTCTTTCTATCTCTCCATTGCTTAGATATTTGATGGTGAAGACATACCCTGAGCTCACGGCCTTCTTCCCTTTTGTTAGATTGGTTTCATAGAAGGTTTCATTGTCTTCCATGGCCTTAATCTCGGCTTCCACCGCTTTAACCCAAACTTCCTCCTTCATTTCCTCTTCATAAGTCCTTGGAATAACTTGTTGATCCATGGAGGTGGTAAAGGCTTTGTGTTCCTTTGGAAAGCTTGCAAGAGAACACACGGCTTGAGTAGGATGTGCCTCGGCATTGCTATTAAAGTACACCCTTGTGTTGACCCAATTGGATGGATGCCTTTTAACTCTAGTGCTCCTTCTTAGAACCAGCGGCTCTTCTTCTTGGGACACATCTTGGTCATGAACTTCTTGATCATGACTTTGATCACTTTGTTGTTGAGTATGAGTCTCGGTTGAGGCTTGTGGTTCTTCTTGACCATTTGACTCTCCCCCGGACGTAGTTGGTTCTTGAGTACCGGCTTGCTCATTGTTCTCCTCCTCATGATCAAGGTGGGTCTCTTGAGTTGGTTCCTCACTCCTTGTTTCTACATGACTATCCATACCAAGATTCCTCATCAAGTTCCTAAGACTTGTAGCTCTATCCGTAACAACTTCGGGTAAGTCCTTTACATTCTCCCAATTGTTTTCCTTGTAATAGCTTTGTCCTTCTAGAAACTTGACCTCTCTTGATACCAATACCCTTCTTGTTTCGGGTACATAGCATTTATACCCCTTTTGAGTGTTTGAGTAGCCAATGAACATAGCCTTGGTGCTTTTGGCTTCTAGCTTGTTCCTTTGCTCACTAGGTACAAACACATAGCACACACAACCAAACACTCTTAGATGGTTAATAAAAGGATTAGTCTTATTCAATACCTTGAATGGAGATTCATTCTTCAAGACTTGTGTTGGTGTGCGGTTGATAAGATAGCATGCCGTGAGAACCCCATCGGACCAAAACCTCTTAGGTATGTTCATATGGAACATCATGGACCTTGTCACTTCCATTAAGTGCCGGTTCTTCCTTTCGGCTACACCATTTTGTTGTGGTGTGTATGGGCATGTGGTTTGATGAAGAATCTCATGCTTGGCTATGTGTTCCTTAAATGCTCTACTTGTGTATTCTCCACCATTGTCGGACCTAAAAGTCTTAATCTTGACATTATAGTGGTCAGTCACATAGTTTTGAAAATTTTGAAAAGCTTCTAATACCCTATCTTTTGTTTGTAAAAGGGTGACCCAAGTGTATTTAGATCTTTCATCTATGAATGTGACAAAATATGAGTGGTTATCCCTAGACTTACAAGGAGATGACCATACATCCGAATGCACAAGTTCAAAAGGTTTATAAGTCATGTTTGATTTTTGAAAAACGGTTCGACAATGTTTACCTAATATACATGCTTCACAAGTTTCATGATTAAACTTAACATTAGGCAAAATGGTTTTCAAAGCATTTAAATGAGGATGACCAAGTCTATAATGCCAAATAACATTGTTAACTTCGGATAAAACCGTTTTAAAAGTATGACAAAATAAAGCATTAGAAGCATTAAAGGAGTTTTTCTCTAGGACATAGAGATCGCCTCTTGTGATCCCTTTTCCCACAATCCTTTTACTCTCAATATCCTGAAAAATCACATCATTAGGACCAAAGATAACATTGCAATTTAAATCACAAGCTATTTGTTTAACGGATAAAAGATTAGATGTGAAACTAGGCATGTAGAGGGCCTTAGATTCTTTATCAAATAGCTTAAGGTTTCATAATCCTTCTATAGGTATCTTACTCCCATTTGCAATAATTACATTCCCTAGAGCCGGTTCTATGTTACTAATCAAGTCAAGGTTACTAATCATGTGATGAGAAGCACCGAAATCAATAACAATAGGTTTACTAGGCTCTTTATCAAGAATGTTAGCACTAAGGGAGTAAAAGGGGGTTTTACCAATACCGGAGCCTTTTAGAGTTTTGAGAAGGGCATCAAGATCGGATCTCCTCACAAAGTCATCCTTGAAAAGAACCATGGCCGAGCTCTCCTCTTCCTTGTTGCTCCGGTTTGACCCACTTGTACTCGGACTGCTCATGGTGTCATCGTTGGAAAAGTGAGCCTTGGCGTCCTCGAACTTAGCCGGCTTGAGATGAGGGTGAAGGATCCAACACTTGTCCTTGGTATGTCCCTTCTTCTTGCAGTGGTCACAAAGCAAGGACCTCCTTTCTTCATAGGTTCTTGAAGAGGATTTGAATTCTACCTTGTTAGCCGAGACCAACTCCTTCTTGCTATCAAAAAGATCTATGGACCCTTGTTCCCTTTGCAATTGAGAGCACACTTCTTCAAGGTTTGGTAAGATGTCCGAGCGTAGGAGATGCTTGATGATGTCCTTGTAGCTACCGTTGAGGGTGAGGAGCAAGCCAAAGACTTTGTGTTGTTCTCTTCGTTCGTTTAAGACTCTAGGTTCCACGGTGCTTGGTCGGAGCATCTCTAGCTCGGCCCATAGTGATCTAAACCTTCCAAAATGTTTGGTGAACTCGGTATCTTCTTGATTAAGGTCATTGATTGCCTTCTTGACTTCATACACTCGGCTTAGATTGGAGACGTTGCCATAGACGGTTTGTAGAGTATCCCACAATTCCTTAGCGCTTTCACAATATGAATAGGCTTCTAGGATGGAGGGTTCAAGGGATCCTTGGATGATTCCAAGGACCTTTTGGTCTAGTTGAAACCACTTCTCATCATCGTTGGTAAGCTCATTGTTGAACTCGATAGGAGCTTCTTGCCGTGTGAGAATGTGGTTCCAATAACCGCGACCACAAAGGGTATGCCTTTAAGAGTAACCGGGCAGAGATTCTTCTATTGATTTTGAAATTTCTTGGTTTGAAAGTTCAGATCTGGAAAAGACGAAGACGAGGAATCGTTACCGAGAGTCGTTATGGAGGATGCCCGGTAAAGAGAGTGCTCGGTGTCGAGAAATTTGGTAACCGAGAAAAATTTGTAGTCGGGCGCCGAGAATGTCCGGGCACCGAAAAAGCCCGAGCGCCGAAAAATCCCGAGCGCCGAAAAATCCCGAGCGCCGAGAACTTTGGCCGAGAGACTTTTGTAGCGGAAGCGAGAAAGGTTCAAGAGCTTAGATGCTCTAATACCATGTTAGATTTTGATAAGATTTAAATGTGTTTAAGTGTTTGTGTTCTTGAGTTCTATGAAAAACATAAAGAACAAGAGAGAGAGAGTTTGATCCGAAATAGTTTCATTAAGATTGGATAACATGTGAGTTTACAAGGGAAGGATATAAATAAACAATAAACAAGTCGCCCAAAATGGCATCAAGAGAATATGCTAAAAACGTCCCTATCGGATTGGTTAGTCGCGCCTCCTAAACTCGGTCCGTGACTTGTACGGCCGAGTGTGCCACACGCTCCTTAAGTCACACATGAGACCGTACGGACGCCAAGCTTGTAACGGCTCTTTTGCAACGACTCCTTGCTTCTAGATCCTTCCCTTTGTCTCTCCTTTGGTAACGGTCATATTGTTAAAAGAATACTTTGGCCAATGCTTGGTCCACAAGTATGGGCACTTATCTTAATGGACAATGTATCCGGATAAGCGCCTTAGTCTCTTTAATACTTATAAGTGCCTCCATGAGATTTGTACAAGATTCACGAACTTATGAAACCTCTAACAACGCGTTTCTAAGGCTCTAAACCAAGTTTCATGCACAATGAGAGCTTATAAGTTCCTCAATGAGCTTTGTAAAAGTTTGACGAACGTATGAAACATCTAACAACGTGTTTCTAGGACTCTAAACCAAGTTTCATGCACCATGAGTGCTTATAAGTTCCTCAATGACCTTTGTACAGTTTCACGAACTTATGAAATATCTAACAACGCGTTTCTAGGACTCTAAAACAAGTTTCATGCAACATGAGTGCTTCTAAGTTCCTCAATGAGCTTTGTACAAGTTTAACGAACGTATGAAACATCTAACAACGCGTTTCTAGGACTCTAAACCAAGTTTCATACAACATGAGTGCTTATAAGTATCTCAATGACCTTTGTACAATTTTCACGAACTTATAAAACATCTAACAACGCGTTTGACGAAACCAAGTTTCATACAACATGAGTGCTTATAAGCATCTCAATGAGCTTTGTACAAGTTTCAAGAACTTATAAAACATCTGACAACGCGTTTCTAGGACTCTAAACCAAGTTTCATGCAACATGAGCGCTTATAAGTTCCTCAATGAGCTTTGTACAAGTTTGACGAATGTATGAAACATCTAACAACGCGTTTCTAGGACTCTAAACCAAGTTTCATGCAACATGAGCGCTTATAAGTTCCTCAATGAGCTTTGTACAAGTTTGAAGAACTTATGAAACATCTAACAACGCGTTTCTAGGACTCTAAACCAAGTTTCATGCAACATGAGTGATTATAAGTGTCTCAATGAGCTTTGTACAAGTTTCACGAACTTATGAAACCTCTAACAACGCATTTCTAGGACTCTAAACCAAGTTTCATGCACAATGAGAGATTATAAGTTCCTCAATGAGAGCTTATAAGTTCCTCAATGAGAGCTTATAAGTTCCTCAATGAGCATTGTAAAAGTTTGACGAACGTATGAACCATCTAACAACGTGTTTCTAGGACTCTAAACCAAGTTTCATGCAACATGAATGCTTATAAGTTCCTCAATGAGCTTTGTACAAATTTCACGAACTTATGAACATCTAACAACGCGTTTCTACGACTCTAAACCAAGTTTCATGCAACATGAGAGCTTATAAGTTCCTCATTGAGCTTTGTACAAGTTTTACGAACGTATGAAACATCTAACAACGCGTTTCTAGGATTCTAAACCAAGTTTCATGCAACATGAGTGCTTATAAGTTCCTCAATGAGGCTTGTACAAGTTTCACGAACTTATGAAACATCTAACAACGCGTTTCTAGGACTCTAAACCAAGTTTCATGCAACATGAATGATTATAAGTGTCTCAATTAGCTTTATACAAGTTTGACGAACTTATGAAACATCTAACAACTCGTTTCTAGGACTCTAACCCAAGTTTCATGCAACATGAGAGCTTATAAGTTCCTCAATGAGCTTTGTACAAGTTTGACGAACGTATGAAACATCTAACAACGCGTTTCTAGGACTCTAAACCAAGTTTCATGCAACATGAGTGCTTATAAGTATCTCTATGAGCTTTGTATAAGTTTCACGAACTTATGAAACATCTAACAACGGGTTTCTAGGACTCTAAACCAAGTTTCATGCATTATGAGACCTTATAAGTTCCTCAATGAGTTTTTTATAAGTTTTACGAACGTATGAAACATCTAACAACGCGTTTCTAGGATTCTAAACCAAGTTTCATGCAACTTGAGTGCTTATAAGTTCCTCAATGAGCTTTTTACAAGTTTCACGAACTTATGAAACATCTAACAACGCGTTTCTAGGATTGTAAACCAAGTTTCATGCAACATGAATGATTATAAGTGTCTCAATGAGCTTTATACAAGTTTGACGAACTTATGAAACATCTAACAACTCGTTTCTAGGACTCTAAACCAAGTTTCATGCACAATGAGAGCTTATAAGTTCCTCAATGAGCTTTGTAAAAGTTTGACGAACGTATGAAACATCTAACAACGTGTTTTTAGGACTCTAAATCAAGTTTCATGCAACATGAGTGCTTATAAGTTCCTCAATGAGCTTTGTACAAGTTTCACAAACTTATGAAACATCTAACAACGCGTTTCTAGGACTCTAAAACAAGTTTCATGCAACATGAGTGCTTCTAAGTTCCTCAATGAGCTTTGTACAAGTTTGACGAACATATGAAACATCTAACAACGCGTTTCTAAGACTCTAAACTAAGTTTCATGCAACATGAGAGCTTATAAGTATCTCAATGAGCTTTGTACAAGTTTGACGAACATATGAAACATCTAACAACGCGTTTCTAAGACTCTAAACTAAGTGTCATGCAACATGAGTGCTTATAAGTATCTCAATGAGCTTTGTACAAGTTTCATGAACTTATAAAACATCTAACAACGAGTTTCTAGGACTCTAAACTAAGTTTCATGCAACATGAGAGCTTATAAGTTTCTCAATGAGCTTTGTACAAGTTTGACGAACGTATGAAACATCTAACAACGCGTTTCTAGGACTCTAAACCAAGTTTCATGCAACATGAGTGCTTATAAGTATCTCTATGAGCTTTGTACAATTTTCACGAACTTATGAAACATCTAACAACGCGTTTCTAGGACTCTAAACCAAGTTTCATGCAACATGAGACCTTATAAGTTCCTCAATGAGTTTTGTATAAGTTTTACGAACGTATGAAACATCTAACAACGCGTTTCTAGGATTCTAAACCAAGTTTCATGCAACATGAGTGCTTATAAGTTCCTCAATGAACTTTTTACAAGTTTCACGAACTTATGAAACATCTAACAACGCGATTCTAGGATTGTAAACCAAGTTTCATGCAACATGAATGATTATAAGTGTCTCAATGAGCTTTATACAAGTTTGACGAACTTATGAAACATCTAACAACGCGTTTCTAGGACTCTAAACCAAGTTTCATGCAACATGAGTGCTTATAAGTGTCTCTATGAGCTTTGTACAAGATTCACGAACTTATGAAACCTCTAACAACGCGTTTCTAGGACTCTAAACCAAGTTTCATGCACAATGAGAGCTTATAAGTTCCTCAATGAGCTTTGTAAAAGTTTGACGAACGTATGAAACATCTAACAACGTGTTTCTAGGACTCTAAATCAAGTTTCATGCAACATGAGTGCTTATAAGTTCCTCAATGAGCTTTGTACAAGTTTCACGAACTTATGAAACATCTAACAACGCGTTTCTAGGACTCTAAAACAAGTTTCATGCAACATGAGTGCTTCTAAGTTCCTCAATGAGCTTTGTACAAGTTTGACGAACATATGAAACATCTAACAACGCGTTTCTAAGACTCTAAACCAAGTGTCATGCAACATGAGTGCTTATAAGTATCTCAATGAGCTTTGTACAAGTTTCATGAACTTATAAAACATCTAACAACGAGTTTTTAGGACTCTAAACCAAGTTTCATGCAACATGAGCGCTTATAAGTTCCTCAATGAGCTTTGTACAAGTTTGACGAACGTATGAAACATCTAATAACGCGTTTCTAGGACTCTAAACCAAGTTTCATGCAACATGAGCGCTTATAAGTTTCTCAATGAGCTTTGTACAAGTTTCACGAACTTATGAAACATCTAACAACGCGTTTTTAGGACTCTAAACCAAGTTTCATGCAACATGAGTGATTATAAGTGTCTCAATGAGCTTTGTACAAGTTTCACGAACTTATGAAACATCTAACAACGCGTTTCTAGGACTCTAAACCAAGTTTCATGCAACATGAATGATTATAAGTGTCTCAATGAGCTTTATACAAGTTTGATGAACTTATGAAACATCTAACAACGCGTTTCTAGGACTCTAAACCATGTTTCATGCAACATGAGAGCTTATAAGTTCCTCAATGAGCTTTGTACAAGTTTGACGAACGTATGAAACATCTAACAACGTGTTTCTAGGACTCTAAACGAAGTTTCATGCAACATTAGTGCTTATAAGTATCTCTATGAGCTTTGTACAAGTTTCACGAACTTATGAAACATCTAACAACGCGTTTCTAGGACTCTAAACCAAGTTTCATGCAACATGAGACCTTATAAGTTCCTCAATGAGTTTTGTATAAGTTTTACGAACGTATAAAACATCTAACAACGCGTTTCTAGGATTCTAAACCAAGTTTCATGCAACATGAGTGCTTATAAGTTCCTCAATGAGCTTTTTACAAGTTTCACGAACTTATGAAACATCTAACAACGCGTTTCTAGGATTGTAAACCAAGTTTCATGCAACATGAATGATTATAAGTGTCTCAATGAGCTTTATACAAGTTTGACGAACTTATGAAACATCTAACAACGCGTTTCTAGGACTCTAAACCAAGTTTCATGCAACATGAGTGCTTATAAGTATCTCAATGAGCTTTGTACAAGATTCACGAACTTATGAAACCTCTAACAACGCGTTTCTAGGACTCTAAACCAAGTTTCATGCACAATGAGAGCTTATAAGTTCCTCAATGAGCTTTGCAAAAGTTTGACGAACGTATGAAACATCTAACAACGCGTTTCTAGGACTCTAAACCAAGTTTCATGCAACATGAGCGCTTATAAGTTCCTCAATGAGCTTTGTACAAGTTTCACGAACTTATGAAACATCTAACAACGCGTTTGTAGGACTCTAAAACAAGTTTCATGCAACATGAGTGCTTATAAGTATCTCAATGAGCTTTGTACAAGTTTCACGAACTTATAAAACATCTAACAACGCGTTTCTAGGACTCTAAACCAAGTTTCATGCAACATGAACGCTTATAAGTTCCTCAATGAGCTTTGTACAAGTTTGACGAACGTATGAAACATCTAATAACGCGTTTCTAGGACTCTAAACCAAGTTTCATGCAACATGAACGCTTATAAGTTCCTCAATGAGCTTTGTAAAAGTTTGACGAACGTATGAAACATCTAACAACGCGTTTCTAGGACTCTAAACCAAGTTTCATGCAACATGAGTGCTTATAAGTATCTCTATGAGCTTTGTACAATTTTCACGAACTTATGAAACATCTAACAACGCGTTTCTAGGACTCTAAACCAAGTTTCATGCAACATGAGACCTTATAAGTTCCTCAATGAGTTTTGTATAAGTTTTACGAACGTATGAAACATCTAACAACGCGTTTCTAGGATTCTAAACCAAGTTTCATGCAACATGAGTGCTTATAAGTTCCTCAATGAACTTTTTACAAGTTTCACGAACTTATGAAACATCTAACAACGCGATTATAGGATTGTAAACCAAGTTTCATGCAACATGAATGATTATAAGTGTCTCAATGAGCTTTATACAAGTTTGACGAACTTATGAAACATCTAACAACGCGTTTCTAGGACTCTAAACCAAGTTTCATGCAACATGAGTGCTTATAAGTGTCTCTATGAGCTTTGTACAAGATTCACGAACTTATGAAACCTCTAACAACGCGTTTCTAGGACTCTAAACCAAGTTTCATGCACAATGAGAGCTTATAAGTTCCTCAATGAGCTTTGTAAAAGTTTGACGAACGTATGAAACATCTAACAACGTGTTTCTAGGACTCTAAATCAAGTTTCATGCAACATGAGTGCTTATAAGTTCCTCAATGAGCTTTGTACAAGTTTCACGAACTTATGAAACATCTAACAACGCGTTTCTAGGACTCTAAAACAAGTTTCATGCAACATGAGTGCTTCTAAGTTCCTCAATGAGCTTTGTACAAGTTTGACGAACATATGAAACATCTAACAACGCTTTTCTAAGACTCTAAACCAAGTGTCATGCAACATGAGTGCTTATAAGTATCTCAATGAGCTTTGTACAAGTTTCATGAACTTATAAAACATCTAACAACGAGTTTTTAGGACTCTAAACCAAGTTTCATGCAACATGAGCGCTTATAAGTTCCTCAATGAGCTTTGTACAAGTTTGACGAACGTATGAAACATCTAATAACGCGTTTCTAGGACTCTAAACCAAGTTTCATGCAACATGAGCGCTTATAAGTTTCTCAATGAGCTTTGTACAAGTTTCACGAACTTATGAAACATCTAACAACGCGTTTTTAGGACTCTAAACCAAGTTTCATGCAACATGAGTGATTATAAGTGTCTCAATGAGCTTTGTACAAGTTTCACGAACTTATGAAACATCTAACAACGCGTTTCTAGGACTCTAAACCAAGTTTCATGCAACATGAATGATTATAAGTGTCTCAATGAGCTTTATACAAGTTTGATGAACTTATGAAACATCTAACAACGCGTTTCTAGGACTCTAAACCATGTTTCATGCAACATGAGAGCTTATAAGTTCCTCAATGAGCTTTGTACAAGTTTGACGAACGTATGAAACATCTAACAACGTGTTTCTAGGACTCTAAACGAAGTTTCATGCAACATTAGTGCTTATAAGTATCTCTATGAGCTTTGTACAAGTTTCACGAACTTATGAAACATCTAACAACGCGTTTCTAGGACTCTAAACCAAGTTTCATGCAACATGAGACCTTATAAGTTCCTCAATGAGTTTTGTATAAGTTTTACGAACGTATAAAACATCTAACAACGCGTTTCTAGGATTCTAAACCAAGTTTCATGCAACATGAGTGCTTATAAGTTCCTCAATGAGCTTTTTACAAGTTTCACGAACTTATGAAACATCTAACAACGCGTTTCTAGGACTGTAAACCAAGTTTCATGCAACATGAATGATTATAAGTGTCTCAATGAGCTTTATACAAGTTTGACGAACTTATGAAACATCTAACAACGCGTTTCTAGGACTCTAAACCAAGTTTCATGCAACATGAGTGCTTATAAGTATCTCAATGAGCTTTGTACAAGATTCACGAACTTATGAAACCTCTAACAACGCGTTTCTAGGACTCTAAACCAAGTTTCATGCACAATGAGAGCTTATAAGTTCCTCAATGAGCTTTGCAAAAGTTTGACGAACGTATGAAACATCTAACAACGCGTTTCTAGGACTCTAAACCAAGTTTCATGCAACATGAGCGCTTATAAGTTCCTCAATGAGCTTTGTACAAGTTTCACGAACTTATGAAACATCTAACAACGCGTTTGTAGGACTCTAAAACAAGTTTCATGCAACATGAGTGCTTATAAGTATCTCAATGAGCTTTGTACAAGTTTCACGAACTTATAAAACATCTAACAACGCGTTTCTAGGACTCTAAACCAAGTTTCATGCAACATGAACGCTTATAAGTTCCTCAATGAGCTTTGTACAAGTTTGACGAACGTATGAAACATCTAATAACGCGTTTCTAGGACTCTAAACCAAGTTTCATGCAACATGAGCGCTTATAAGTTCCTCAATGAGCTTTGTACAAGTTTGACGAACTTATGAAACATCTAACAACGCGTTTCTAGGACTATAAACCAAGTTTCATGCAACATGAGGGATTATTAAGTGTCTCAATGAGCTTTGTACAAGTTTCACGAACTTATGAAACATCTAACAACGCGTTTCTAAGACTCTAAACCAAGTTTCATGCAACATGAATGATTATAAGTGTCTCAATGAGCTTTATACAAGTTTGACGAACTTATGAAACATCTAACAACGCGTTTCTAGGACTTTAAACCAAGTTTCATGCAACCTGAGTGCTTATAAGTATCTCAATGAGCTTTGTACAAGTTTGACGAACTTATGAAACATCTAACAACACGTTTCTAGGACTCTAAACCAAGTTTCATGCAACATGAGTGATTATAAGTGTCTCAATGAGCTTTGTACAAGTTTCACGAACTTATGAAACATCTAGCAACGCGTTTCTAGGACTCAAAACCAAGTTTCATGCAACATGAATGATTATAAATGTCTCAATGAGCTTTATACAAGTGTGACGAACTTATGAAATATCTAACAACACGTTTCTAGGACTCTAAACCAAGTTTCATGCAACATGAGTGCTTATAAGTTTCTCAATGAGCTTTGTACAAGTTTGACGAACGTATCAAACATCTAACAATGCGTTTCTAGGACTCTAAACCAAGTTCATGCAACATGAGAGCTTATAAGTTCCTCAATGAGCTTTGTACAAGTTTGACGAACGTATGAAACATCTAACAACGCGTTTCTAGGACTCTAAACCAAGTTTCATGCAACATGAGTGCTTATAAGTATCTCAATGAGCTTTGTACAAGTTTCAAGAACTTATGAAACATCTAACAACGCGTTTCTAGGACTCTAAACCAAGTTTCATGCAACACGAAAGCTTATAAGTTCCTCAATGAGCTTTTTACAAGTTTTACGAACGTATGAAACATCTAACAACGCGTTTCTAGGATTCTAAACAAGTTTCATGCAACATGAGTGCTTATAAGCTCCTCAATGAGCTTTTTTACAAGTTTCACGAACTTATGAAACATCTAACAACGCGTTTCTAGGACTGTAAACCAAGTTTCATGCAACATGAATGATTATAAGTGTCTCAATGAGCTTTATACAAGTTTGACGAGAGTGCTCGGCGTCGAGAAATTTGGTAACCGAGAAAAATTTGTAGCCGGGCGCCGAGAATGTCCGGGCACCGGAAAAGCACGAGCGCCGAAAAATCCCGAGCGCCGAGAACTTTGGCCGAGAGAATTTTGTAGAGGAAGCGAGAAAGGTTCAAGAGCTTAGATGCTCTGATACCATGTTAGATTTTGATAAGATTTAAATGTGTTTAAGTGTTTGTGTTCTTGAGTTATATGAAGAACATCAAGAACAAGAGAGAGAGAGTGGTGAGAGAGAGAATTTGATCCGAAATAGTTTCATTAAGATTGGATAACATGTGAGTGTACAAGGGAAGGATATAAATAAACAATAAACAAGTCGCCCAAAATGGCATCAAGAGAATATGCTAAAAAATGTCCGTGACTTGTACGGCCGAGTGTGCCACACGCTCCTTAAGTCACACATGAGACCGTACGGATGCCAAGCTTGTAACGGCTCTTTTGCAACAACTCCTTGCTTCTAGATCCTTCCCTTTGTCTCTCCTTTGGTAACGGTCATATTGTTAAGAGAATACTTTGGCCAATGCTTGGTCCACAAGTATGGGCACTTATCTTAATGGAAAATGTATCCGGATAAGCGCCTTAGTCTCTTTAATACTTATAAGTGCCTCCATGAGCTTTGTACAAGATTCACGAACTTATGAAACCTCTAACAACGCGTTTCTAGGACTCTAAACCAAGTTTCATGCACAATGAGAGCTTGTAAGTTCCTCAATGAGCTTTGTAAAAGTTTGACGAACGTATGAAACATCTAACAACGTGTTTCTAGGACTCTAAACCAAGTTTCATGCAACATGAGTTCTTATAAGTTCCTCAATGAGCTTTGTATAGTTTCACGAACTTATGAAACATCTAACAACGCGTTTCTAGGACTCTAAAACAAGTTTCATGCAACATGAGTGCTTCTAAGTTCCTCAATGAGCTTTGTACAAGTTTGCCGAACGTATGAAACATCTAACTACGCGTTTCTAGGACTCTAAACCAAGTTTCATGCAACATGATTGCTTATAAGTATCTCAATGAGCTTTGTACAAGTTTCACGAACTTATAAAACATCTAACAACGCGTTTCTAGGACTCTAAACCAAGTTTCATGCAACATGAGCGCTTATAAGTTCCTCAATGAGCTTTGTACATGTTTGACGAACGTATGAAACATCTAACAACGCGTTTCTAGGACTCTAAACCAAGTTTCATGCAACATGAGTGCTTATAAGTTCCTCAATGAGCTTTGTACAAGTTTGACGAACTTATGAAACATCTAACAACGCGTTTCTAGGACTCTAAACCAAGTTTCATGCAACATGAGTGATTATAAGTGTCTCAATGAGCTTTGTACAAGTTTCACGAACTTATGAAACCTCTAACAACGCATTTCTAGGACTCTAAACCAAGTTTCATGCACAATGAGAGCTTATAAGTTCCTCAATGAGAACTTATAAGTTCCTCAATGAGCTTTGTAAAAGTTTGACGAACGTATGAAACATCTAACAACGTGTTTCTAGGACTCTAAACCAAGTTTCATGCAACATGAATGCTTATAAGTTTCTCAATGAACTTTGTACAAGTTTCACGAACTTATGATCATCTAACAACGCGTTTCTAGGACTCTAAACCAAGTTTCATGCAACATGAGAGCTTATAAGTTCCTCAATGAGCTTTGTACAAGTTTTACGAACGTATGAAACATCTAACAACACGTTTCTAGGATTCTAAACCAAGTTTCATGCAACATGAGTGCTTATAAGTTCCTCAATGAGGCTTGTACAAGTTTCACGAACATATGAAACATCTAACAACGCGTTTCTAGGACTCAAAACCAAGTTTCATGCAACATGAATGATTATAAGTGTCTCAATGAGCTTTATACAAGTTTGACGAACTTATGTAACATCTAACAACGCGTTTCTAGGACTCTAAACCAAGTTTCATGCAACATGAGAGCTTATAAGTTCCTTAGTGAGCTTTGTACAAGTTTGACGAACGTATGAAACATCTAACAACGCGTTTCTAGGACTCTAAACCAAGTTTCATGCAACATGAGTGCTTATAAGAATCTCTATGAGCTTTGTACAAGTTTCACGAACTTATGAAACATCTAACAACGCATTTCTAGGACTCTAAACCAAGTTTCATGCAACATGAGTGCTTCTAAGTTCCTCAATGAGCTTTGTAAAAGTTTCACGAACGTATGAAACATCTAACAACGTGTTTCTAGGACTCTAAACCAAGTTTCATGCAACATGAATGCTTATAAGTTTCTCAATGAACTTTGTACAAGTTTCACGAACTTATGATCATCTAACAACGCGTTTCTAGGACTCTAAACCAAGTTTCATGCAACATGAGAGCTTATAAGTTCCTCAATGAGCTTTGTACAAGTTTTACGAACGTATGAAACATCTAACAACACGTTTCTAGGATTCTAAACCAAGTTTCATGCAACATGAGTGCTTATAAGTTCCTCAATGAGGCTTGTACAAGTTTCACGAATATATGAAACATCTAACAACGCGTTTCTAGGACTCAAAACCAAGTTTCATGCAACATGAATGATTATAAGTGTCTCAATGAGCTTTATACAATTTTGACGAACTTATGTAACATCTAACAACACGTTTCTAGGACTGTAAACCAAGTTTCATGCAACATGAATGATTATAAGTGTCTCAATGAGCTTTATACAAGTTTGACGAACTTATGAAACATCTAACAACGCGTTTCTAGGACTCTAAACCAAGTTTCATGTAACATGAGTGCTTATAAGTTCCTCAAGGAGCTTTGTACAAGATTCACGAACTTATAAAACCTCTAACAACGCATTTCTAGGACTCTAAACCAAGTTTCATGCACAATGAGAGCTTATAAGTTCCTCAATGAGAACTTATAAGTTCCTCAATGAGCTTTGTAAAAGTTTGACGAACGTATGAAACATCTAACAACGTGTTTCTAGGACTCTAAACCAAGTTTCATGCAACATGAATGCTTATAAGTTTCTCAATGAACTTTGTACAAGTTTCACGAACTTATGATCATCTAACAACGCGTTTCTAGGACTCTAAACCAAGTTTCATGCAACATGAGAGCTTATAAGTTCCTCAATGAGCTTTGTACAAGTTTTACGAACGTATGAAACATCTAACAACACGTTTCTAGGATTCTAAACCAAGTTTCATGCAACATGAGTGCTTATAAGTTCCTCAATGAGGCTTGTACAAGTTTCACGAACATATGAAACATCTAACAACGCGTTTCTAGGACTCATGATATGATCTTGCCAAGCTCAAAGCATGATGAGGAGAAGCTGATCAAACAGCTTGATGAAGAGGAGTTGATCCAAAGAGATATCACCCAATCAAAGGCCAAGGAGCTAGCCAAGGACGTCCAAGCAATGATCATGGAGGAGGAGCTTGGAGAAGCTGCTAGGAGGTTCTTCCACATCTACATCATGGCCTAGTAAGAATACCAAGGTAATGAAACTAAGTAACTAAGTGTTTCGACTTGGTACTCTTTCCCTTTGCATAGATTTGTCCCATTGGGTTTGCTATGCAAGGGTTTTAACGAGGCCAAGAAGAGCACTACGTCGGTTGCTTAGTGACATTACCCTGATGAGTGTATTAAGCGAGGCACTTCACACTACTCGCTGTTCTATCCCGCACGCCTCGTTGTCTTTCTCCTTCGCTTTAAAACGTTGCGTTGTTTTGCAATTTCCTTTTTGATATGTTTGCGATTTCCTTTTCTTTGAACAATTTCCTTTTTGTATTTTGCGTGAAGCCCTAAAGAGGAAGCGACCTGTGCTTCTCTTTATAAGCTCCACGCCACCCTCTCTTGTTCTTTAGCAAACTTCATGACAAAAACCTTTTTACAAGTTTCGCTCAAAACGATTCATGTGATTTGAATCGATTCTCTTACCAGTCCTAGCTACTTTCAAGAGCATCTACAAACCATCTAGCAAGCTCCTCATCACTTGCTAGAGACGTCCACCATCCATCCCCATCATCATCCACATCTCATCTCACAAAATCTGTTCTTAATCACACCATACAAAGCTCCACAGTTTCGTTCTGTCGCCTCCACTCACACCATCATCTATCCATCAAGCAAGCCTCCATCTCTTGCTTGAGACGACCATAACCCATCTACACACCTTCTCCATCATCCGCTGCATCTGTTCTAGCTCTTAAACAGCCATCATATCCACCTACATCCAACATACCACCCAGCTCGTAGCTCACTCGTCCAGAGAAGAGATCCGCCTAGGGAGGATCGTATCATCTGGTATCAGAGCCACCTCTGTACCAAAAAGGCTGAGTTTTCTTTAACCCTTTGTTCTCGTTTAAGATCTTGTGATATTTGAATCTGTTTTAGTTTAAGAGAATTGCTAGAACCGATTCATTCCATCATCTGTTTTGAACTTGTGATTTGGGTATTGATTACAACTCGATAGCTTTGCTTGGGATTGAAAAACGAATTGTTTAAATCTGTTTTGATTAGAACTTGTCTGAATTGAACTGATTTGATATAGCTTTGAGTCGCTTGATAAGAACCCTAGTTTATGTCTTACTCTAAAATCATGTTTGCTTGTTTTAATCGATTCGTTTGTGTGCTTGATTTTAAAGTGTTGAAAGAAGAAACCAATTGATTAAGTTGTTAGTGATTCGAATTTGTTTGCTTGTGTTCTTTGTTTCTCGTGTGACGGCTGTGAAGATTAGGTTGATAGATTATCTAAAACCCTAATACAATTTCCTTTTCCCCTTGGCCCGAATTTCCTTTTCTCAAACTTGTGATTTCATTTAGTGGGTTTGGATTTCCTTTTCGTGCATTGTGTTCTAAATAGATTCGCATAGGTCTGTTGCTTGTTTGCTTGATGAAACTGATTGCAAATCACTTGAATGCTAGCTTAGGACCTTGTTGAACACGTTTTAACAGCTTGATCATCACGTTTCTGTTTTGGGCAAAGAGTTTGAAAAAAAAAAAAACCTATTTTTATCTTTGGTTCTAAGTAATTTTGCTTGAATCTGTGAGTTGTGTTGTTTGATTTAATACCTTCATACTCGTTTACTTGCTGCTTGGTTAAGGAATAAGATAACTTGATATACATGTTTAAAAACTTAGTTATCACACTTTAAGCGTTGTTGATAACAAGTGATCAAAGTCTGTCTTGTTCTTTTAGTTGCCTTCTTGTTGCTATTCTTAGAACATCTTACTTCGAGTTATTTGTTTGTGAATCAGGTACTATGGAGATATTACAAGGAACTCATAGAACCAGAAGAATGTACCGATGTGCGAGCTACATAGGAGCACTCCACCGTTTCACGGAAGCGAAGATCCCGATGAGTATGTCGATTGGGAGATTGGAATGAACTACGCTTCTAAGTGCAATTGTTTCACCGAAGATGAGCTACAAAGAGCCGCTGTTTCAAGTTTTCGTGATGATGCTCTTACTTGGTGGGAAGAGATTGAGTGGAGTCGATGGCCTAAGCAACCTATCACCACTTGGACAGAACTCAAGGCCCTCATGAGAAGAAGATATGCTCCACACCTCACACGAAGGCCAACCACTAGATCAACACATAAGCCTAAAGAGACATATCCTCGAGCTAAGTCTTTTAATTTTTCAACTTCCCAAGAAACAAGACCATATGAATATCATGAGGAAAGAAAAAATTAATGAACCTGAACGAATTAACAAGAGAAAGAACTCACAACATATGCTAGAAGAAGATATTAGGAGAATTGTTAATAATGTCTTTGATGATGCTATTATTTCTAGTATAATGCACTTGGCTTTGCCAAAGTCTTCTCTTGTAGATAAAGATCAAAAGGATCAAGGAGGAGACATGGAACAGAACGTGGAGCAAGATAATGACAAAGTGGTGTACAATAAGGAACATGAAGCATTGGAGCTTATTGAGTGTTGTATGGTTAAAGAACAAGGAGACAATCAAGAGCTTGTACGATCTGTTTCAAATCAAAGGGAGTCACTTGTTTCTCTTGATTCTAAATCTGATTTCAAATATGATTTTGATAGCTCCATGACTGTCTTAAAACACTTGTCTTGTGTCAAGAGACTTGCGGAACTTTCAGGTGCTAAGGAGATGATCACAACCGAAGAAGAAGCTTCTACAAAGCCTATGGTGATCTATGAGCAAAACCTACCTCTTGAAGCCGATGATGCCATACTATTCACCCCAAAAGGATCCCTTACAGCCATGTCTAACCTCAAGAAGAGTGCAGATCAGATCAGAACAGAGTCGCCAACTCAAACCAGCAACTACTTGGCAAGTTCAGAAATTGACAGATTGATAGGTGCGGCTTGTGAAGCTAAAAAGAGGACCAATATCAGCTACTGGGTTAAAACGGAAATGTCTACCATATTCTACACTCAAAGAGGAATCTTTCAGTCTATAGTCCGTCCCAATATCATGTCGGAGTTGACCACAATCGATGTTCAAAGTTCAGCTAACGGCAGCTTGCTATTCATGAAGATGAGCACGCATGGTCCACTTCAAAACTTCATATGGCGACCTGGAGTTACTCCACAGCATACACCAGACCCTCTTGGAGACGTTATACATGTTCATAACCCCCTGGTCCATATCAAGACGTTGATTCGAAGCATGTGCCATCAAGAGCAACACGCTACCATGCTTATCAAACCACCACTTAGCCGAAAGTCTATTATGAGTGGTGATTCTTTTCATGCATCTAAGTTCAAGGATCGAGATCATAGATACTCTAAAGACCAGCTGTGTTTGAAGCAAATTCAAGAAGAGACTAAGTCCAAGAGCACCAGCCTCATGAACCAATCGGGTGAGATCGAGAAAACTTATTCTTTTAGTAAATCTCGGTCACGTTTTGTGTATAAAGAAACTCTTATGAGTTTCTCTAATCTTCCACCGGTGTTTCCGAGTGAGTTTTCTTTTGTTTCGCAGCATGATCATGAGTTCCCCAAAGACAAAGAGCTACCAAACACTCAAGATGTCTCATACCTCAAGCGAACCAAACCCAAGGAGACTAATGAGCTTGTCAACCACGTTGAATATGAATGTTTCCCCCATCTTGAAGTACCACCAAAGATTGACAAAGAACGAGATAGAAGTGTCTACTTCTATGAGATATTTCCTAATCCCATTCATTCCAAGACAGGTAAGGACAATGGTGTGCCCAACACATTGTCAAGGAGGTATTTTCTACTCTTTAACATCAGCACCAATGATGTTAGCTCTAGAGTTTATAAGGAACTATATGGTAGTGGTAATGAGTTTGGAAAAACATGTAAAGCTTTTGGGAAGTATGTTAGTAATCATTACCATAGGAGAGATTTATACTTGTTTTACGATAACTTGTGCTTGTCTAGTTTTGTTGTTTGTGAGCAATTGTGTAGGGAATCACAAGGAGGAGAGCTTATAGGATTTGTGTCTATCAAGATGAGTGTCGTTCAAGTGAAGCACAAGACAGCAAGACCAGCAGCTGCACCACCTTGGAGCATCACGGCCAACCTCTCAAGCATCTCAATCAAGCGGCACCAACGAGCTGGGATCAGCCATAATCCTAAACCGAATACTTCTAGTCTCATTTAAGGATGATTGTCTCGTCTTTGAACTAAATATTCTTTGTGTGTGTCAGGTTTTTATATGGAGACCCGGCGAATGGCTAGGAAGTATTGGGGATACTCATGAACCAAATCCGATCCTCGAGCACTTCAAAGACCATGATCATCGACTCCATCCTCAAGGTAAGTATCTAATCTCTGATTTTTTCAATGTTATTGACTTGCCTCCTTATCTTGCAGATTCAGATTTGAGGACAAATCCTTTTCAAGAGGGAGGGGATGATATGATCTTGCCAAGCTCAAAGCATGATGAGGAGAAGCTGATCAAACAGCTTGATGAAGAGGAGTTGATCCAAAGAGATATCACCCAATCAAAGGCCAAGGAGCTAGCCAAGGACGTCCAAGCAATGATCATGGAGGAGGAGCTTGGAGAAGCTGCTAGGAGGTTCTTCCACATCTACATCATGGCCTAGTAAAGAATACCAAGGTAATGAAACTAAGTAACTAAGTGTTTCGACTTGGTACTCTTTCCCTTTGCATAGATTTGTCCCATTAGGTTTGCTATGCAAGGGTTTTAACGAGGCCAAGAAGAGCACTACGTCGGTTGCTTAGTGACATTACCCTGATGAGTGTATTAAGCGAGGCACTTCACACTACTCGCTGTTCTATCCCGCACGCCTCGTTGTCTTTCTCCTTCGCTTTAAAACGTTGCGTTGTTTTGCAATTTCCTTTTTGATATGTTTGCGATTTCCTTTTCTTTGAACAATTTCCTTTTTGTATTTTGCGTGAAGCCCTAAAGATGAAGCGACCTGTGCTTCTCTTTATAAGCTCCACGCCACCCTCTCTTGTTCTTTAGCAAACTTCATGACAAAAACCTTTTTACAAGTTTCGCTCAAAACGATTCATGTGATTTGAATCGATTCTCTTACCAGTCCTAGCTACTTTCAAGAGCATCTACAAACCATCTAGCAAGCTCCTCATCACTTGCTAGAGACGTCCACCATCCATCCCCATCATCATCCACATCTCATCTCACAAAATCTGTTCTTAATCACACCATACAAAGCTCCACAGCTTCGTTCTGTCGCCTCCACTCACACCATCATCTATCCATCAAGCAAGCCTCCATCTCTTGCTTGAGACGACCATAACCCATCTACACACCTTCTCCATCATCCGCTGCATCTGTTCTAGCTCTTAAACAGCCATCATATCCACCTACATCCAACATACCACCCAGCTCGTAGCTCAGCCTCGTCCAGAGAAGAGATCCGCCTAGGGAGGATCGTATCAACTCAAAACCAAGTTTCATGCAACATGAATGATTATAAGTGTCTCAATGAGCTTTATACAAGTTTGACGAACTTATGTAACATCTAACAACGCGTTTCTAGGACTCTAAACCAAGTTTCATGCAACATGAGAGCTTATAAGTTCCTTAGTGAGCTTTGTACAAGTTTGACGAACGTATGAAACATCTAACAACGCGTTTCTAAGACTCTAAACCAAGTTTCATGCAACATGAGTGCTTATAAGAATCTCTATGAGCTTTGTACAAGTTTCACGAACTTATGAAACATCTAACAACGCGTTTCTAGGACTCTAAACCAAGTTTCATGCAACATGAGAGCTTATAAGTTCCTCAATGAGCTTTGTAAAAGTTTCACGAACGTATGAAACATCTAACAACGTGTTTCTAGGACTCTAAACCAAGTTTCATGCAACATGAATGCTTATAAGTTTCTCAATGAACTTTGTACAAGTTTCACGAACTTATGATCATCTAACAACGCGTTTCTAGGACTCTAAACCAAGTTTCATGCAACATGAGAGCTTATAAGTTCCTCAATGAGCTTTGTACAAGTTTTACGAACGTATGAAACATCTAACAACACGTTTCTAGGATTCTAAACCAAGTTTCATGCAACATGAGTGCTTATAAGTTCCTCAATGAGGCTTGTACAAGTTTCACGAATATATGAAACATCTAACAACGCGTTTCTAGGACTCAAAACCAAGTTTCATGCAACATGAATGATTATAAGTGTCTCAATGAGCTTTATACAATTTTGACGAACTTATGTAACATCTAACAACACGTTTCTAGGACTGTAAACCAAGTTTCATGCAACATGAATGATTATAAGTGTCTCAATGAGCTTTATACAAGTTTGACGAACTTATGAAACATCTAACAACGCGTTTCTAGGACTCTAAACCAAGTTTCATGTAACATGAGTGCTTATAAGTTCCTCAAGGAGCTTTGTACAAGATTCACGAACTTATAAAACCTCTAACAACGCGTTTCTAGGACTCTAAACCAAGTTTCATGCACAATGAGAGCTTATAAGTTCCTCAATGAGCTTTGTAAAAGTTTGACGAACGTATGAAACATCTAACAACGTGTTTCTAGGACTCTAAATCAAGTTTCATGCAACATGAGTGCTTATAAGTTCCTCAATGAGCTTTGTACAAGTTTCACGAACTTATAAAACATCTAACAACGCGTTTCTAGGACTCTAAAACAAGTTTCATGCAACATGAGCGCTTATAAGTTCCTCAATGAGCTTTGTACAAGTTTGACGAACGTATGAAACATCTAATAACGCGTTTCTAGGACTCTAAACCAAGTTTCATGCAACATGAGATCTTATAATTTCCTCAATGACCTTTGTACAAGTTTGACGAACGTATGAAACATCTAACAACGCGTTTCTAGGACTCTAAACCAAGTTTCATGCAACATGAGTGCTTATAAGTATCTCAATGAGCTTTGTACAACTTTCACGAACTTATGAAACATCTAACAACGCGTTTCTAGGACTCTAAACCAATTTTCATGCAACACGAAAGCTTATAAGTTCCTCAATGAGCTTTTTACAAGTTTTACGAACGTTTGAAACATCTAACGACGCGTTTCTAGGATTCTAAACAAGTTTCATGCAACATGAGTGCTTATAAGCTCCTCAATGAGCTTTTTACAAGTTTCACTAACTTATGAAACATCTAACAACGCGTTTCTAGGACTGTAAACCAAGTTTCATGCAACATGAATGATTATAAGTGTCTCAATGAGCTTTATACAAGTTTGACGAGAGTGCTCGGTGTCGAGAAATTTGGTAACCGAGAAAAATTTGTAGCCGGGCGTCGAGAATGTCCGGGCACCGAAAAAGCCCGAGCGCCGAAAAATCCCGAGCGCCGAGAACTTTGGCCGAGAGAGTTTTGTAGCGGAAGCGAGAAAGGTTCAAGAGCTTAGATGCTCTGATACCATGTTAGATTTTGATAAGATTTAAATGTGTTTAAGTGTTTGTGTTCTTGAGTTCTATGAAGAACATCAAGAACAAGAGAGAGAGAGAGTGGTGAGAGAGAGAGTTTGATCCGAAATAGTTTCATTAAGATTGGATAACATGTGAGTTTACAAGGGAAGGATATAAATAAACAAGTCGCCCAAAAAGGCATCAAGAGAATATGCTAAAAACGTCCCTATCGGTTTGGTTAGTCGCGCCTCCTTAACTCGGTCCGTTACTTGTACGGCCGAGTGTGCCACACGCTCCTTAAGTCACACATGAGACCATACGGACGCCAAGCTTGTAACGACTCTTTTGCAACGGCTCTTTGCTTCTAGATCCTTCCCTTTGTCTCTCCTTTGGTAACGGTCATATTGTTAAGAGAATACTTTGGCCAATGCTTGGCCCACAAGTATGGGCACTTATCTTAATGGACAATGTATCCGGATAAGCGCCTTAGTCTCTTTAATACTTATAAGTGCCTCCATGAGTTTTGTACAAGATTCACGAACTTATTAAACCTCTAACAACGCGTTTCTAGGACTCTAAACCAAGTTTCATGCACAATGAGAGCTTGTAAGTTCCTCAATGAGCTTTGTAAAAGTTTGACGAACGTATGAAACATCTAACAACGTGTTTCTAGGACTCTAAACCAAGTTTCATACTACATGAGTGCTTATAAGTTCCTCAATGAGCTTTGTACAGTTTCACGAACTTATGAAACATCTAACAACGCGTTTCTAGGACTCTAAAACAAGTTTCATGCAACATGAGTTCTTATAAGTATCTCAATGAGCTTTGTACAAGTTTCACGAACTTATAAAACATCTAACAACGCGTTTCTAGGACTCTAAACCAAGTTTCATGCAACATGAGCGCTTATAAGTTCCTCAATGAGCTTTGTACAAGTTTGACGAACTTATGAAACATCTAACAACGCGTTTGTAGGACTCTAAAACAAGTTTCAAGCAACATGAGCGCTTATAAGTTCCTCAATGAGCTTTGTACAAGTTTGACGAACTTATGAAACATCTAACAACGCGTTTCTAGGACCCTAAACCAAGTTTCATGCAACATGAGTGATTATAAGTGTCTCAATGAGCTTTGTACAAGTTTCACGAACTTATGAAACCTCTAACAACGCATTTCTAGGACTCTAAACCAAGTTTCATGCACAATGAGAGCATATAAGTTCCTCAATGAGAGCTTATAAGTTCCTCAATGAGCTTTGTACAAGTTTCACGAACTTATGAACATCTAACAACGCGTTTCTAGGACTCTAAACCAAGTTTCATGCAACATGAGAGCTTATAAGTTCCTCAATGAGCTTTGTACAAGTTTTACGAACGTATGAAACATCTAACAACGCGTTTCTAGGATTCTAAACCAAGTTTCATGCAACATGAGTGCTTATAAGTTCCTCAATGAGGCTTGTACAAGTTTCACGAACTTATGAAACATCTAACAACGCGTTTCTAGGACTCTAAACCAAGTTTCATGCAACATGAATGATTATAAGTGTCTCGATGAGCTTTATTCAAGTTTGACGAACTTATGAAACATCTAACATTGCGTTTCTAGGACTCTAAACCAAGTTTCATGCAACATGAGAGCTTATAAGTTCCTCAATGAGCTTTGTACAAGTTTGACGAACGTATGAAACATCTAACAACACGTTTCTAGGACTCTAAACCAAGTTTCATGCAACATGAGTGCTTATAAGTTCCTCAATGAGCTTTGTACAAGTTTCACGAACTTATGAAACATCTAACAACGCGTTTCTAGGACTGTAAACCAAGTTTCATGCAACATGAGCGCTTATAAGTTCCTCAATGAGGTTTCTACAAGTTTCACGAACTTATGAAACATCTAACAACGCGTTTCTAGGACTCTAAACCAAGTTTCATGCCACATGAGTGATTATTAAGTGTCTCAATGAGATTTGTACAAGTTTCACGAACTTATGAAACCTCTAACAACGCATTTCTAGGACTCTAAACCAAGTTTCATGCACAATGAGAGCTTATAAGTTCCTCAATGAGTGCTTATAAGTTCCTCAATGAGCTTTGTAAAAGTTTGACGAACGTATGAAACTTCTAACAACGTGTTTCAAGGACTCTAAATCAAGTTTCATGCAACATGAATGCTTATAAGTTCCTCAATGAGCTTTGTACAAGTTTCACGAACTTATGAACATCTAACAACGCGTTTCTAGGACTCTAAACCAAGTTTCATGCAACATGAGAGCTTATAAGTTCCTCAATGAGCTTTGTACAAGTTTTACGAACGTATGAAACATCTAACAACGCGTTTCTAGGATTCTAAACCAAGTCTCATGCAACATGAGTGCTTATAAGTTCCTCAATGAGGCTTGTACAAGTTTCACGAACTTATGAAACATCTAACAACGCGTTTCTAGGACTCTAAACCAAGTTTCATGCAACATGAATGATTATAAGTGTCTCAATGAGCTTTATACAAGTTTGACGAACTTATGAAACATCTAACAACACGTTTCTAGGACTCTAAACCAAGTTTCATGCAACATGAGAGCTTATAAGTTCCTCGATGAGCTTTGTACAAGTTTGACGAACGTATGAAACATCTAACAACGCGTTTCTAGGACTCTAAACCAAGTTTCATGCAACATGAGTGCTTATAAGTATCTCTATGAGATTTGTACAAGTTTCACGAACTTATGAAACATCTAACAACGCGTTTCTAGGACTGTAAACCAAGTTTCATGCAACATGAATGATTATAAGTGTCTGAATGAGCTTTATACAAGGACGAACTTATGAAACATCTAACAACGCGTTTCTAGGACTCTAAACCAAGTTTCATGCAACATGAGTGCTTATAAGTGCCTCAATGTGCTTTGTACAAGATTCACGAACTTATGAAACCTCTAACAACGCGTTTCTAGGACTCTAAACCAAGTTTCATGCACAATGAGAGCTTAGAAGTTCCTCAGTGAGCTTTGTAAAAGTTTGACGAACGTATGAAACATCTAACAACGTGTTTTTAGGACTCTAAATCAAGTTTCATGCAACATGAGTGCTTATAAGTTCCTCAATGAGCTTTGTACAAGTTTCACGAACTTATGAAACATCTAACAACGCGTTTCTAGGACTCTAAAACAAGTTTCATGCAACATGAGTGCTTATAAGTATCTCAATGAGCTTTGTACAAGTTTCATGAACTTATAAAACATCTAACAACGCGTTTCTAGGACTCTAAACCAAGTTTCATGCAACATGAGCTCTTATAAGTTCCTCAATGAGCTTTGTACAAGTTTGACGAACGTATGAAACATCTAATAACGCGTTTCTAGGACTCTAAACCAAGTTTCATGCAACATGAGCGCTTATAAGTTCCTCAATGAGCTTTGTACAAGTTTGACGAACTTATGAAACATCTAACAACGCGTTTCTAGGACTCTAAACCAAGTTTCATGCAACATGAATGATTATAAGTGTCTCAATGAGCTTTATACAAGTGTGACGAACTTATGAAACATCTAACAACACGTTTCTAGGACTCTAAACCAAGTTTCATGCAACATGAGTGCTTATAAGTATCTCAATGAGCTTTGTACAAGTTTCACGAACTTATGAAACATCTAACAACGCGTTTCTAGGACTCTAAACCAAGTTTCATGCAAAACGAAAGCTTATAAGTTCCTCAATGAGCTTTGTACAAGTTTTACGAACGTATGAAACATCTAACAACGCGTTTCTAGGATTCTAAACAAGTTTCATGCAACATGAGTGCTTATAAGCTCCTCAATGAGCTTTTTACAAGTTTCACGAACTTATGAAACATCTAACAACGCGTTTCTAGGACTGTAAACCAAGTTTCATGCAACATGAATGATTATAAGTGTCTCAATGAGCTTTATACAAGTTTGACGAGAGTGCTCGGTGTCGAGAAATTTGGTAACCGAGAAAAATTTGTAGCCGGGCGCCGAGAATGTCCGGGCACCGGAAAAGCCCAAGCGCCGAAAAATCTCGAGCGCCGAGAACTTTGGCCGAGAGAGTTTTGTAGCGGAAGCGAGAAAGGTTCAAGAGCTTAGATGCTCTGATACCATGTTAGATTTTGATAAGATTTAAATGTGTTTAAGTGTTTGTGTTCTTGAGTTCTATGAAGAACATCAAGAACAAGAGAGAGAGAGTGGTGAGAGAGAGAGAGAGTTTGATCCGAAATAGTTTCATTAAGATTGGATAACATGTGAGTGTACAAGGGAAGGATATAAATAAACAAGTCGCCCAAAATGGCATCAAGAGAATATGCTAAAAACGTCCCTATCGGTTTGGTTAGTCGCGCCTCCTTAACTCGGTCCGTGACTTGTACGGCCGAGTTTGCCACACGCTCCTTAAGTCACACATGAGACCGTACGGACGCCAAGCTTGTAACGGTTCTTTTGCAACGACTCCTTGCTTCTAGATCCTTTCCTTTGTCTCTCCTTTGGTAACGATCATATTGTTAAGAGAATACTTTGGCCAATGCTTGGTCCACAAGTATGGGCACTTATCTTAATGGACAATGTATCCGGATAAGCGCCTTAGTCTCTTTAATACTTATAAGTGCCTCCATGATCTTTGTACAAGATTCACGAACTTATGAAACCTCTAACAACGCGTTTCTAGGACTCTAAACCAAGTTTCATGCACAATGAGAGCTATAAGTTCCTCAACGAGCTTTGTAAAAGTTTGACGAACGTATGAAACATCATACAACGTGTTTCTAGGACTCTAAACCAAGTTTCATGCAACATGAGTGCTTATAAGTTCCTCAATGAGCTTTGTACAGTTTCACGAACTTATGAAACATCTAACAACGCGTTTCTAGGACTCTAAAACAAGTTTCATGCAACATGAGTGCTTCTAAGTTCCTCAATGAGCTTTGTACAAGTTTGAAGAACGTATGAAACATCTAACTACGCGTTTCTAGGACTCTAAACCAAGTTTCATGCAAGTATCTCAATGAGCTTTGTACAAGTTTCACGAACTTATAAAACATCTAACAACGCGTTTCTAGGACTCTAAACCAAGTTTCATGCAACATGAGCGCTTATAAGTTCCTCAATGAGCTTTGTACAAGTTTGACGAACGTATGAAACATCTAGCAACGCGTTTCTAGGACTCTAAACCAAGTTTCATGCAACATGAGCGCTTATAAGTTCCTCAATGAGCTTTGTACAAGTTTGACGAACTTATGAAACATCTAACAACGCGTTTCTAGGACTCTAAATCAAGTTTCATGCAACATGAGTGATTATAAGTGTTTCAATGAGCTTTGTACAAGTTTCACGAACTTATGAAACCTCTAACAACGCATTTCTAGGACTCTAAACCAAGTTTCATGCACAATGAGAGCTTATAAGTTCCTCAATGAGAGCTTATAAGTTCCTCAATGAGCTTTGTAAAAGTTTGACGAACGTATGAAACATCTAACAACGAGTTTCTAGGACTCTAAACCAAGTTTCATGCAACATGAATTCTTATAAGTTCCTCAATGAGCTTTTTACAAGTTTCACGAACTTATGAAAATCTAACAACGCGTTTCTAGGACTCTAAACCAAGTTTCATGCAACATGAGAGCTTATAAGTTCCTCAATGAGCTTTATACAAGTTTTACGAACGTATGAAACATCTAACAACGCGTTTCTAGGATTCTAAACCAAGTTTCATGCAACATGAGTGCTTATAAGTTCCTCAATGAGGCTTGTACAAGTTTCACGAACTTATGAAACATCTAACAACGCGTTTCTAGGACTCTAAACCAAGTTTCATGCAACATGAATGATTATAAGTGTCTCAATGAGCTTTATTCAAGTTTGACGAACTTATGAAACATCTAACATTGCGTTTCTAGGACTCTAAACCAAGTTTCATGCAACATGAGAGCTTATAAGTTCCTCAATGAGCTTTGTACAAGTATGACGAACGTATGAAACATCTAACAACACGTTTCTAGGACTCTAAACCAAGTTTCATGCAACATGAGTGCTTATAAGTATCTCTATGAGCTTTTTACAAGTTTCACGAACTTATGAAACATCTAACAACGCGTTTCTAGGACTCTTGATATGATCTCACCTAGCTTGGTATTCGATGAGGAGCCTCATGTAGCTGAGCTTGTACCAGAGGAGAGGATTACAAGGTCCAAAGCCAAGGAGCTAGCTAGAAAGGCTCGAGCGATGATCATGGAGGAGGAGCATGGAGGAGCAGCAACTAGGAGCTTCTACAACATTCTTATCCACACCTCCAAGGAAGACAAGACAATGAGCTAAGTACTTAAGTGGTTGTTTCGTACTCTTTTGTCCTTATTAGAGAAGGTTTTATCCCACCACGGGTTTTCCTATCACTAAGGTTTTAACGAGGCAAAACAACTACTTCATCGGGTACTTAGCCATGGCTTGATCTTAGTGTAGGCAAGGCACAACTACCCATTGTTTCTATCTCACAAAGCTCGCCATTCACCCATCCTATCTTGCACTACGCGTTGTTTTTCTGTTTCTTTTAAAAACGTTGTGTTGTTTTACTTGTTTCCTTTTTTGGACATGTTTCATAAACCCTAGGGAAAGAGGACGAGTTTGTGCCTCCTTCCCTATATATTGTCGTCCTTGATGAATAAGAAAGGTAGTCAAACCTTGAAAGAAAACCCCTTTGTGTTTAGACTCACCTTAGCTCAGAGATTGAGCTTTATTATCAAAACGATTCATGTGATTTGAATCTGATTCTCTTACAAGTCCTAGATACTTTCAAGAGCATCTACAAACCATCAAGCCATCAACCCATAGATTGCTTGAGACGTCCACCACCATCTCATACTCATTCACCTCCATATCCGCTGGTTTCTGACACTTAATCGTCATCACCTTCACTTCAGCCATCAATCCGCCAAAGAAGAGAGCTTGCCTTTGCCATAGAGTTGAGATCCTAACCAAGGGTGTATCACGTGGTATCAGAGCCAAACTCTGTACCAAAGTCTGAGTCTCTCTATCCTTACATCTTATCAATCGATTAGTTTGCTTGAAAACTCATTAGAACCGAAAACGTTGTTTATCCTCTTTGAATCTGTTTTGTTGCTTTGTGTTCTATGTTCAGCCGATTGTTTGATTGATTAAGATTGGTTATAACTTGTTAAATCTGCTTGTTAGACCATGTTCTTATGCTCATATTAATTCATGACTTTTTTTTTTTAGAACTTGTCGTACACGTATTTTAGCATCTCCTTCAAATCTGCTTATTTTGTGCTTCGTTTTTTATTCTCGTTTTCTCTCTTAGATTCATAAGTTTGTTTGGTTTGATTTTGTGCTTGAAATCTCTTGTCCAAAACGTGTTCATCAAGCTTTGAGTGTGATTTTCTTGTGATTTGATTTATTTCCTGATTGCACCAAGTTTCCTAAAGCGTTTTCAGAAAGTTTCCAAAACAGTTTTTTTTGTGTGCCTTATTACTTATTCTGATTTGATTTGCTTAATAAATCTTTTGTGCTTTCATTAGAACTTGTTTAGGACGTTTTGGCTTAGTTGAGGACATTTAAAACTTGTTTGGCGCATAATTGTTTCTCATTGGAATTGTGCTTAAAATCTGTCTCTTGTTCTTCATTATAACTCGCTTGTGCTTCTTTTAGAACATCTTACTGCGAGTTTCTTGTGTTGAAACAGGTACTATGAAGGACTCTCAAGGAAGTCATAGACAGAGAAGAATGTATCGGTATGAAGAGCTCCATAGAAGCACTCCACCGTTTCATGGAAGCAAAGATCCTGATGAGTATGTCGATTGGGAGGTTGGTATGCATTACGCCTCTAAGTGCAATTGCTTCACCGAAGATGAGCTACTAAGAGCCGCTGTCTCAAGTTTTCGCGACAATGCTCTTACTTGGTGGGAAGAGATTGAGTGGAGACGATGGCCTAAGCAACCTATCACCACATGGACAAAACTCAAATCACTAATGAGAAGAAAGTATGCTCCACACCTTAAGCAAAAGACATCTACTCGATCTGCCCATAAACCTCAAGATGCATATCGTCGAGCTAAGTCTTCTAATCTTTCTGTTTCCAGACAATCAATACCTTATGGTTATAATGAGAACACAGTTGTTGTTGAACCTGAACGGATTAAAAGGAGAAAGAATTCAAAACGTGAGCTAGAAGAAGATATTAGGAGAATTGTTAATAATGTCTTTGATGATACTATTATTTCTAGTATAATGCACTTGGCTTTGCCAAAGTCTTCTCTTGTAGATAAAGATCAAAAGGATCAAGGAGGAGACGTGGAACAGAACGTGGAGCAAGCTAATGACAAAGTGACGTACAAGAAAGGACATGAAGCATTGGAGCCTATTGAGTGTTGCACGGTTAAAGAACAAGAAGCGGATCAAGAGCTTCTACGATCTGTTTCTTATCAAGGGGAGTTACTTGTTTCTATTGATTCTAAATCTGATTTTGATAGCTCCATGACTGTGTTAACACACTTGCCTGGTGTCAAAAGTCTTGAGAATGTTTCAGGTGCTAAGGAGTTGATCACAACCGAAGAAGATGTTTCAACAAAGCCTATGGTGATCTATGAGAAGAACCTACATCTTGAAGCCGATGATGCCATACTATTCACCCCAAAAGGATCCCTTACAGCCATGTCAAACATTAAGAAGAGTGCAGAGTTGACCAGAACAGACTCTCCAACTCAAAGCAACAACTACCTGCCAAGTCCAGAAATTGACAGATTGATAGCTGCGTCTTGTGCAGCTGAAAATAGGACCAATATCAGCTACTGGGGTAAAACGGAGATATCTACCATATTATACACTCAAAGAGGAATCTTTCAAGCTATAGCTAGTCCCAAGATCATGTCGGAGCTGACCACAATCGATGTTCAAAGTTCAGCTAACGGCAACTTGCTATTTATGAAGATGAGTACGTGTGGTCCACTTCAAACCTTCATATGGCGACCTGGAGCTATTCCACAGCACACACAAGTTCCTCTTGGAGACGTTCTACAAGTTCATAACCCCCTGGTCCATATCAAGACGTTGATTCCAAGCATGTGCCATCAAGAGCAACACGCTACCATGCTTATCAAGCAACCACTTAGGCGAAAGTCTATTATATATGGTGATTCTTTTCATGCATCTAAGTTCAAGGATCGAGAACGTAGCTACTCTAGAGATCAGCTGCTTATGAGTTCAATACAAGAGGGAACCAGGTCCAAGAACTCGAACCTCATGAACCAATCGGGTGAGATCGAGAAAACCTATGCTTTTAGTAAATCTCGACTACGCTTTGTGTATAAAGAAACTCTTATGAGTTTCTCTAATCTTCCACCGGTGTTTCCGAGTGAGTTTTCTATTGTTTCGCAGGATCATAATCATGAGTTCTCCAAAGACAAAGAACTACCAAACACTCGAGAAGTCTCATGTCCAAGCCGAGCCAAATCCATGGAGACTAATGAGCCTCTCATCCATGTTGATTATGAGTCTTTCACCCATCTTGAAGTACCACCAGAGATTGACAAAGAACGAGATAGAAGTGTCTACTTCTATGAGGTATTTCCTTATCCCATTCATTCCAAGACAGGTAAGGACAATGGTGTGCCCAACACATTGTCAAGGAGGTATTTTCTACTCTTTAACATTAGCACCCATGATGTTAGCCCTAGAGTTTATAAAGAACTATATGGTTGTGGTAATGAGTTTGGAAAATCATATAAAGCTTGTGGAAAGTTTGTTGTTGATCATTACCTTAGGAAAGATTACTATTTGTTTTATGATAACTTGTGCTTGTCTAGTTTTGTTGTTTGTAAGCAATTGTGTAGGACAGCATATGGAGGAGAGTTTGTAGTATATCTTTATATCACCAAGCCTCTCAAGAAGATCGCCTATCGTTTTACTTACCTCACAAGAAGAAAGACACCGAGGAAGAGACTATGCAAAAGCCAAGACTTAAGATGAGCATTGCATCGTCATTGGATATTCAAACTCGAGTGAAGCACAAGATAGCAAGACCAGCAGCTGCACCGCCTTGGAGCATCACGGCCAACCACTCAAACCTCTCAATCAAGCGACCTCAACCCGCTGGATCAGCCATACTCCTAAACCGAACACATTTATTCTCATTTAAGGATGATTGTCTCGTCTTTAAGCTAATTATTCTTTGTGTGTGTCAGGGTTTTATATGGAGACCCGGCGAATGTCTCGGAAGTACTGGAGATACTCATGAACCACATTCGATCCTCAAGCACTTCAAAGACCATGATCATCGACTTCATCCTCAAGGTAAGTATATAATCTCTGATTTTTTCAATGTTATTGACTTGCCTCTTTGTCTTGCAGATTCAGATTTGAGGACAAATCCTTTTGAAGAAAGGGAGGATGATATGATCTCACCTAGCTTGGTATTCGATGAGGAGCCTCATGTAGCTGAGCTTGTACCAGAGGAGAGGATTACAAGGTCCAAAGCCAAGGAGCTAGCTAGAAAGGCTCGAGCGATGATCATGGAGGAGGAGCATGGAGGAGCAGCAACTAGGAGCTTCTACAACATTCTTATCCACACCTCCAAGGAAGACAAGACAATGAGCTAAGTACTTAAGTGGTTGTTTCGTACTCTTTTGTCCTTAGTAGAGAAGGTTTTATCCCACCACGGGTTTTCCTATCACTAAGGTTTTAACGAGGCAAAACAACTACTTCATCGGGTACTTAGCCATGGCTTGATCTTAGTGTAGGCAAGGCACAACTACCCATTGTTTCTATCTCACAAAGCTCGCCATTCACCCATCCTATCTTGCACTACGCGTTGTTTTTCTCGTTTCTTTTAAAAACGTTGTGTTGTTTTACTTGTTTCCTTTTTTGGACATGTTTCATAAACCCTAGGGAAAGAGGACGAGTTTGTGCCTCCTTCCCTATATATTGTCGTCCTTGATGAATAAGAAAGGTAGTCAAACCTTGAAAGAAAACCCCTTTGTGTTTAGACTCACCTTAGCTCGAGATTGAGCTTTATTATCAAAACGATTCATGTGATTTGAATCTGATTCTCTTACAAGTCCTAGATACTTTCAAGAGCATCTACAAACCATCAAGCCATCAACCCATAGATTGCTTGAGACGTCCACCACCATCTCATACTCATTCACCTCCATATCCGCTGGTTTCTGACACTTAATCGTCATCACCTTCACTTCAGCCATCAATCCGCCAAAGAAGAGAGCTTGCCTTTGCCATAGAGTTGAGATCCTAACCAAGGGTGTATCAACTCTAAACCAAGTTTCATGCAACATGAGACCTTATAAGTTCCTTAATGAGTTTTGTATAAGTTTTACGAACGTATGAAACATCTAACAACGCGTTTCTAGGATTCTAAACCAAGTTTGGTGCAACATGAGTGCTTATAAGTTCCTCAATGAGCTTTTTACAAGTTTCACGAACTTATGAAACATCTAACAACGCGTTTCTAGGACTGTAAACCAAGATTCATGCAACATGAATGATTATAAGTGTCTCAATGAACTTTATACAAGTTTGACGAACTTATGAAACATCTAACAACGCGTTTCTAGGACTCTAAACCAAGTTTCATGCAACATGAGTGCTTATAAGTGCCTCAATGAGCTTTGTACAAGATTCACGAACTTATGAAACCTCTAACAACGCGTTTCTAGGACTCTAAACCAAGTTTCATGCACAATGAGAGCTTATAAGTTCATCAATGAGCTTTGTAAAAGTTTGACGAACGTATGAAACATCTAACAACGTGTTTCTAGGACTCTAAACCAAGTTTCATGCAACATGAGTGCTTATAAGTTCCTCAATGAGATTTGTACAGTTTCACGAACTTATGAAACATCTAACAACGTGTTTCTAGGACTCAAAACCAAGTTTCATGCAACATGAGTGCTTCTAAGTTCCTCAATGAGCTTTGTACAAGTTTGAAGAACGTATGGAACATCTAACTACGCGTTTCTAGGACTCTAAATCAAGTTTCATGCAACATGAGTGCTTATAAGTATCTCAATGAGCTTTGTACAAGTTTCATGAACTTATAAAACATCTAACAACACGTTTCTAGGACTCTAAACCAAGTTTCATGCAACATGAGCGCTTATAAATTCCTCAATGAGCTTTGTACAAGTTTGACGAACTTATGAAACATCTAACAACGCGTTTCTAGGACTCTAAACCAAGTTTCATGCAACCTGAGTGCTTATAAGTATCTCAATGAGCTTTGTACAAGTTTGACGAACTTATGAAACATCTAACAACACGTTTCTAGGACTCTAAACCAAGTTTCATGCAACATGAGTGATTATAAGTGTCTCAATGAGCTTTGTACAAGTTTCACGAACTTATGAAACATCTAACAACGCGTTTCTAGGACTCAAAACCAAGTTTCATGCAACATGAATGATTATAAGTGTCTCAATGAGCTTTCTACAAGTGTGACGAACTTATGAAACATCTAACAACACGTTTCTAGGACTCTAAACCATGTTTCATGCAACATGAGTGCTTATAAGTTTCTCAATGAGCTTTGTACAAGTTTGACGAACGTATCAAACATCTAACCACGCGTTTCTAGGACTCTAAACCAAGTTCATGCAACATGAGAGCTTATAAGTTTCTCAATGAGCTTTGTACAAGTTTGACGAACGTATGAAACATCTAACTACGCGTTTCTAGGACTCTAAACCAAGTTTCATGCAACATGAGCGCTTATAAGTTCCTCAATGAGTTTTGTACAAGTTTGACGATCTTATGAAACATCTAACAACGCGTTTCTAGGACTCTAAACCAAGTTTCATGCAACATGAGTGCTTATAAGTGCCTCAATGAGCTTTGTACAAGATTCACGAACTTATGAAACCTCTAACAACGCGTTTCTAGGACTCTAAACCAAGTTTCATGCACAATGAGAGCTTATAAGTTCCTCAATGAGCTTTGTAAAAGTTTGACGAACGTATGAAACATCTAACAACGTGTTTCTAGGACTCTAAACCAAGTTTCATGCAACATGAGTGCTTATAAGTTCCTCAATGAGCTTTGTACAGTTTCACGAACTTATGAAACATCTAACAACGCGTTTCTAGGACTCTAAAACAAGTTTCATGCAACATGAGTGCTTCTAAGTTCCTCAATGAGCTTTGTACAAGTTTGAAGAACGTATGAAACATCTAACTACGCGTTTCTAGGACTCTAAATCAAGTTTCATGCAACATGAGTGCTTATAAGTATCTCAATGAGCTTTGTACAAGTTTCATGAACTTATAAAACATCTAACAACACGTTTCTAGGACTCTAAACCAAGTTTCATGCAACATGAGCGCTTATAAATTCCTCAATGAGCTTTGTACAAGTTTGACGAACGTATGAAACATCTAATAACGCGTTTCTAGGACTCTAAACCAAGTTTCATGCAACATGAGCGCTTATAAGTTCCTCAATGAGCTTTGTACAAGTTTGACGAACTTATGAAACATCTAACAACGCGTTTCTAGGACTCTAAACCAAGTTTCATGCAACATGAGTGCTTCTAAGTTCCTCAATGAGCTTTGTACAAGTTTGAAGAACGTATGAAACATCTAACTACGCGTTTCTAGGACTCTAAATCAAGTTTCATGCAACATGAGTGCTTATAAGTATCTCAATGAGCTTTGTACAAGTTTCATGAACTTATTAAACATCTAACAACACGTTTCTAGGACTCTAAACCAAGTTTCATGTAACATGAGCGCTTATAAATTCCTCAATGAGCTTTGTACAAGTTTGACGAACGTATGAAACATCTAATAACGCGTTTCTAGGACTCTAAACCAAGTTTCATGCAACATGAGCGCTTATAAGTTCCTCAATGAGCTTTGTACAAGTTTGACGAACTTATGAAACATCTAACAACGCGTTTCTAGGACTCTAAACCAAGTTTCATGCAACATGAGTGATTATAAGTGGCTCAATGAGCTTTGTACAAGTTTCACGTACTTATGAAACATCTAACAATGCGTTTCTAGGACTCTAAACCAAGTTTCATGCAACATGAATGATTATAAGTGTCTCAATGAGCTTTATACAAGTGTGACGAACTTATAAAACATCTACCAACGCGTTTCTAGGACTCTAAACCAAGTTTCATGCAACATGAGCGCTTATAAGTTCCTCAATGAGCTTTGTACAAGTTTGACGAACGTATGAAACATCTAACAACGCGTTTCTAGGACTCTAAACCAAATTTCATGCAACATGAGCGCTTATAAGTTCCTCAATGAGCTTTGTACAAGTTTGACGATCTTATGAAACATCTAACAACGCGTTTCTAGGACTCTAAACCAAGTTTCATGCAACATGAGTGCTTATAAGTGCCTCAATGAGCTTTGTACAAGATTCACGAACTTATGAAACCTCTAACAACGCGTTTCTAGAACTCTAAACCAAGTTTCATGCACAATGAGAGCTTATAAATTCCTCAATGAGCTTTGTAAAAGTTTGACGAACGTATGAAACATCTAACAACGTGTTTCTAGGACTCTAAACCAAGTTTCATGCAACATGAGTGCTTATAAGTTCCTCAATGAGCTTTGTACAGTTTCACGAACTTATGAAACATCTAACAACGCGTTTCTAGGACTCTAAAACAAGTTTCATGCAACATGAGTGCTTCTAAGTTCCTCAATGAGCTTTGTACAAGTTTGAAGAACGTATGAAACATCTAACTACGCGTTTCTAGGACTCTAAATCAAGTTTCATGCAACATGAGTGCTTATAAGTATCTCAATGAGCTTTGTACAAGTTTCATGAACTTATAAAACATCTAACAACACGTTTCTAGGACTCTAAACCAAGTTTCATGCAACATGAGCGCTTATAAATTCCTCAATGAGCTTTGTACAAGTTTGACGAACGTATGAAACATCTAATAACGCGTTTCTAGGACTCTAAACCAAGTTTCATGCAACATGAGCGCTTATAAGTTCCTCAATGAGCTTTGTACAAGTTTGACGAACTTATGAAACATCTAACAACGCGTTTCTAGGACTCTAAACCAAGTTTCATGCAACATGAGTGATTATAAGTGTCTCAATGAGCTTTGTACAAGTTTCACGTACTTATGAAACATCTAACAATGCGTTTCTAGGACTCTAAACCAAGTTTCATGCAACATGAATGATTATAAGTGTCTCAATGAGCTTTATACAAGTGTGACGAACTTATGAAACATCTAACAACACGTTTCTAGGACTCTAAACCATGTTTCATGCAACATGAGTGCTTATAAGTTTCTCAATGAGCTTTGTACAAGTTTGACGAACGTATCAAACATCTAACCACTCGTTTCTAGGACTCTAAACCAAGTTCATGCAACATGAGAGCTTATAAGTTTCACAATGAGCTTTGTACAAGTTTGACGAACGTATGAAACATCTAACTACGCGTTTCTAGGACTCTAAACCAAATTTCATGCAACATGAGTGCTTATAAGTATCTCAATGAGCTTTGTACAAGTTTCACAAACTTATAAAACATCTACCAACGCGTTTCTAGGACTCTAAACCATGTTTCATGCAACATGAGCGCTTATAAGTTCCTCAATGAGCTTTGTACAAGTTTGACGAACGTATGAAACATCTAACAACGCGTTTCTAGGACTCTAAACCAAGTTTCATGCAACATGAGCGCTTATAAGTTCCTCAATGAGCTTTGTACAAGTTTGACGAACTTATGAAACATCTAACAACGCGTTTCTAGGACTCTAAACCAAGTTTCATGCAACATGAGTGATTATAAGTGTCTCAATGAGCTTTGTACAAGTTTCACGAACTTATGAAACCTCTAACAACGCATTTCTAGGACTCTAAACCAAGTTTCATGCACAATGAGAGCTTATAAGTTCCTCAATGAGAGCTTATAAGTTCCTCAATGAGCTTTGTAAAAGTTTGACGAACGTATGAAACATCTAACAACGTGTTTCAAGGACTCTAAACCAAGTTTCATGCAACATGAATGCTTATAAGTTCCTCAATGAGCTTTGTACAAGTTTCACGAACTTATGAACATCTAACAACGCGTTTCTAGGACTCTAAACTAAGTTTCATGCAACATGAGCGCTTATAAGTTCCTCAATGAGCTTTGTACAAGTTTGACGAACTTATGAAACATCTAACAACGCGTTTCTAGGACTCTAAACCAAGTTTCATGCAAAATGAGTGATTATAAGTGTCTCAATGAGCTTTGTACAAGTTTCACGTACTTATGAAACATCTAACAATGCGTTTCTAGGACTCTAAACCAAGTTTCATGCAACATGAATGATTATAAGTGTCTCAATGAGCTTTATACAAGTTTGACGAACTTATGAAACATCTAACAAAGCGTTTCTAGGACTCTAAACCAAGTTTCATGCAACCTGAGTGCTTATAAGTTTCTCAATGAGCTTTGTACAAGTTTGACGAACTTATGAAACATCTAACAACACGTTTCTAGGACTCTAAACCAAGTTTCATGCAGCATGAGTGATTATAAGTGTCTCAATGAGCTTCGTACAAGTTTCACGAACTTATGAAACATCTAACAACGCGTTTCTAGGACTCAAAACCAAGTTTCATGCAACATGAATGATTATAAGTGTCTTAATGAGCTTTATACAAGTGTGACGAACTTATGAAACATCTAACAACACGTTTCTAGGACTCTAAACCATGTTTCATGCAACATGAGTGCTTATAAGTTTCTCAATGAGCTTTGTACAAGTTTGACGAACGTATCAAACATCTAACCACGCGTTTCTAGGACTCTAAACCAAGTTCATGCAACATGAGAGCTTATAAGTTTCTCTATGAGCTTTGTACAAGTTTGACGAACGTATGAAACATCTAACAACGCGTTTCTAGGACTCTAAACCAAGTTTCATGCAACATGAGTGCTTATAAGTATCTCAATGAGCTTTGTACAAGTTTCACGAACTTATGAAACATCTAACAACGCTTTTTTAGGACTCTAAACCAAGTTTCATGCAACACGAAAGCTTATAAGTTCCTCAACGAGCTTTGTACAAGTTTTACGAACGTATGAAACATCTAACAACGCGTTTCTAGAATTCTAAACAACTTTCACGCAACATGAGTGCTTATAAGCTCCTCAATGAGCTTTTTACAAGTTTCACGAACTTATGAAACATCTAACAACGCGTTTCTAGGACTGTAAACCAAGTTTCATGCAACATGAATGATTATAAGTGTCTCAATAAGCTTTATACAAGTTTGACGAACTTATGAAACATCTAACAACGCGTTTCTAAGACTCTAAACCAAGTTTCATGCAATATGAGTGCTTATAAGTGCCTCAATGAGCTTTGTACAAGATTCACGAACACTACAAGAAAACACGGATTTCCCGACTGTACTATTAATCGCGAAATAGTCGCTAAAGGAAAACTTACGACTGTTGCGCGACAAACACATGTAGTCGGTAATCCTTAGTCGCTAAAATGGGTAGTCGTAAAATTGTCGTCAATTACCGACTGATATATGACCACCTGTAGGGGTCGTAACACAGTCGCGTAAGAGTCACTGCATTTTACGACTCTTTAACGACTAAACTACGATTAATAAACATGAATAAGGGATGCTTTACAATAGTCGTAAGGTAGTCGTATTATATAGTGTCTATTTAGAGACTGTATTACGACTAATTGATATACGCATGCGTATCTTGAATGTAGTCGGTAAATAGTCGTTAATATTTTGCGACTACTTACCGACTTTGTTGCGTCTACGTTACGACTATTTTATGACTATGTGGTGACTACTATTTGTAAAATTCTGAGCATTTGGTATTAGTTTTGATTCTTTTTCCTTTTGATTTAATTTTTCAAATCTGATGCAATCTAACTGAAACTCATAATTGAATATTAACATAAACATAAAACTATCCAAACAAACATACATTAAAAATCAAGTCATATCCACAAACATACATTTAACATAAACATTCAAAAGTAAAAGTGTTTATAGTGATAATTTATAAGTAACCTAAGTAGAAGGGGAAGTTGAGAGAGTTGTTGTGTTGTCTTGAGCTGCTTCTGTCTTCATGAAGTCGAGAAACGCAGGATCAGTTTGGCGCAAATACTTCTCCACCAAGGAGAACTGGTTGAGATTCGCTTCTTGGTCAGCCAAAGCTTTGAGATGCTCTTCTTCACGTCTTTAATTAGCATTAGCTTGTTCTTCGATTTTCTGTTGTGCGATCTTTAACTGCTCTTGCATAGAGACAAATGATGAAGACTCTAATTGTGTGTTGCTCCTGCTAGTTCCAGCATTTTCAAGACTCTCCTTGAGGCTTCCGAGTTCATATAGATTGCCTCGTGAATCCTTCTGCGTTGACTGTGAATAGAAAGACCAAAACAATAATCAAAAAGTATTAAACTTAAGATAAATATAGAAACGTGTATAATGAAAAATGTTTCATAGTACCTCAAGAAAGATGGCAGTATATTCATTTGTAGTCAGCTCGCGAGGTCGCGAAGCAGCGTCCGAAACAGCATTATTCTCTTCCTCAAGCTGAGACAATTTCTCTTGCAATTTTCTTTCATAATTTGAAGCAATCTTCTTCGCCTTCTTATCCACATACGTACCATCCGGTTTGGTGTGTGTCTTAATGAAAACCTCACCAGTAGACACCGGTCTTCCCAATTCCTCTTCCTGAAATGAAACAAAATAAAGTTAAAGTACTTGCATATGAGTAGGAAAATTATAGAACATTTATTTTATATTTACTAACCATTCCATATTGTATTTGTTGATAAGATGTAGGACCGGATAGGTGTATGTGAGGACCGATACCACCACGTTCAGATAAGCGAGCATGAGAATAAATCACACTCTTTTCTTTTGCTTCATCTGAATCCCAATATATTTATCATCTCTTTCCAGAGAGTTTCGCCGATCCATGTTGGGAGCTCTCGAGTAGTCCTCACGGTAGAGACCATGTCCTTCATACGGCGTTGACAGATTTTCTCGAAATTATGTTGAACAGTCCCTGTTATCAACGGATCCCAAGTGTGGGTTTTCTACAAAACAAAGAGAGATAATTAGTGAAAACAAAACGAAGATAAAGCGATGAGAATTATAAACGTACCGCGAACTCGAGAAAATATCTCTCTTGTCTATCCCGAGGCACACAAGTCCAACTATAGAAAGGACCATTAAACTTGTTCGTAAAACTTTCGTAATTTTACGAACAAGTTTAGATCCCTTGTCACGAGTAAACCTGTAGTGTAAAGAAGCAAAGCAAAGCAATATACAAATCAGTTTACAAATTACAGAACATAACAGTTTACAGATGAAGCAAATCACAAAACAATTCAGTTTACACATGAAGCAAAACACAGAAAAATTCAGTTTAACATAACAGAACAAATCAGCTTACAAATTACACTAATCAAAGCGAAACACAAAACAATTACAAATCAAGAGACATAGATCATATACTGACAATCAATGAAGAAGGAGAATCATACCAAGTCGTGTGTGGCAATAGTGCGGGAGACAAAACAGTTACATATTGTTCAATTCCTGGCATCGTCAAAAGAGCGTTTAACGTCGTCAGTGTCTCCTCCTGTAGCTCCGGTAGAGCATCCTCTGCGGCGTCGAAGTTGTTCCCTTCAGAAGACGGACGACTATGTGATAGAGAGTGATGAGAGTGTTGAGGAGTTGTGGTCTCTAATTCTTCAGTCCTTTGGAATAGAGCTACTGGCGGTGGATAGTCGCGTACTCCCGGTGGCGGTGGCTTTGAAGGTCCGGGAAAATCCGACTGATTTTCAGGCGACGGGGTGGTTGATTTTGAGTAGGCGCCGGCGTGAACTCGTACTGCGTGGGAAGAGTGGGTCGCCTCAACACCGCCGGAGTCAAAGCAATGTTCGGCGTCGTCTTCCTCTTTCGACCTTTCTTTGGATTTTGCATCGTTGGAGGAGATTTGGACGGAGATAAAGGAGGAGACGGCGATTGAAGGAGATGGTCAACGGAGATTCGACGACGAAGATTCGGCGATTCGGCGACGAAAATTCTCGACGACGAAGATTCTCGACGGAGACGGAGAAGGCGATTGGAAGAGATTGAAAATGATACGACTTTGCCGAGATTAGGTTAAACATTGGGGAAAATATTGTAGTCGCTAAATAGTCACGTTTCAGTCGGAAAATTTAAGCCCAAACTTTTAAAGCCCAAATAGCAGTAGTCGTTAATTACTCATTATACAGTCATAATTTCTTAATTTATGGTTGAAGTTAAAATTATGCTTTTTAGTAGTAAGTTAGCTAAAATTAATGACTTTTAATAAGAAATATTAGCACAATTTGAAATATAATAATACATTATTTTGAATTTTAAAAATACATTATATTGAAAAATTATTATTCTTCTTTTATTTCATCAGAAGAAGAAGATAAATTACACTGAAATTCATCTTCTTGTTCTGCATCTCCGACATTGTAATCAAGATTTATTCGGTTTACTCCGTCTTCTAAATTGTCGAGTTCGAGATCTTCGATTGTATTCATCAGTACAACTTCATCATTTTCTGTTTGCAAAAGTGTTGATGATTCGTTGTAAATACATTGTGCATCAATGTTCTTCCTTGGATTCACTTTCACAACACTCAACCACGCTTTCTTCGGTTTATTTATATATGGGTACGGAATATAAAAAACTTGATGCGCTTGAGAGGCTTTTTGATAATGCAAAAAAAGATTTTTGCAATTAGAAACTAAGATATATAAGATATTTATATGAAAATGGTATTAAAATAAATGTGTAAATATATAAGTAAACTTACCTAAAATAAATGGTTCATACTTATTGTATTTTCTCGATGAAAGAACGGCTATGACGCCACCATTGCTCGTACGAGTGCCTCTGCCAATAACAGGGTCATACCACTGACACTTAAATAACGTGATTCTCAAATTGACCATCCCCTCATACTCAAGTTCCATGATATCAGTTAAATTTCCATAGAAATCTGCTTCATCGGATGCATCTGTGTAATTTTCACCTTTAACACTCACCCCATAGTTACAGGTCCTCCGTCCAGCGCCGTGACTTTGCGTATGAAACAAATAGCCTCTTGTAAAGTATATTGGCCATGTTTTGACCTTGTTCAAAGGTCCATGAACCAAATCTTGAACCCATGCAGGAAATGGATTTATGGCGTTCCAATAAGTCACCTGCATGGAGATATAAATATATATATATATAAAGAAATCATCAATGTATGTGTAAAATAATCGTATATGTATTTGATAAACGAGATTTTACCCTCGTTCAATCGAATGCCTTATCGTAGTATATAAGGTGTCAATCCGAATCAGGAGCAATCAATGTACTAAAGCTTGTGAGAAATAAACTTAGTCTAATCAAATTAAAGAATGATTTGTTTTGTGAATAATAAAAAGACTAACGAGAAAACGAAAAAGCAATTTAACAAGATTAAATATTCAATTCAAGGCTAAACAACCAGGTTGAGGTACTTAAACGGGTGATTAAACTTTCGGATTTTAAATTGTCTTTTTACGAAGGTAACTTCAAGGTTATGAAAACGATTTTAGATCAATCCACTTTCGTGGCAATGATCCTTTTCTCAACAATTAAACTAAAACAATATCTTGGATAGTTTAATCGTCGAGAAACTTTAAGAACAAATCAATTTTAACCACTAAGCTTATTAACACAGATCTCTCGGTTAAGCTAGGCTTAGTTCTAAGGTAATTGTTCAGGAACCTTTATAATCTCTCGATTCATAAAGTTTCCTAGGTTCAGTAATCGAATGGCCAACTCGATTAAGGCTTTAAACTTGTTACCTAAGACAAAAGTTTTATAATCTATTAAGTGCTAGACAATTATCAATCCTAATATTGATTTACACTTTTTCACCCAACCTAATTGCCTAAGGGAAACTACTCACTAAGCATAATGAATATCAAAGCAATTGAGATTAAAGAAAGCAGAAACAAATTAAAGAGATAAGGGATAAGAAAAAACTCTGATTATCGAAACCGAAGATTCCAAGAATCTCTGGGATGCAAAAGTCTCCAAAAACTTATATTATAAAAGCACACCTCTAAAAGAGGTTAAAAAGAGGTTTAAATAGGTTTGGGGCGTTTCCCTTACAAAATAGGAAAGTATCTTGGCAAATCTAAAATAAAAGGAAATTAAAACTTCTTTTGCTCGGCAGATTGACCTTGCATCACCAAAACTGGCATAACTTGCGATCTAACCGTTAGAATCACCTCAAACTACCTCTAAATTAAAGCTAACATCCGTGTCCTTCCAGTGGTAAAATATCATAAAGATCCATTGGTGGGAACTCTTTCAACGAGTGTCTTTTTGAAGCTTTTCGTCTGAATTCTCCATCTTTTCGTTCCTTGCATTCCTAAACTCCATAAGTCCATCCAAAGTGCCTTGGAACGCCACTATGCCTTTTATCACCTGTAAAATAACTAAAAACACATAAAAACACTCTATTGTGTGGCTAAATCCTATGTTTAAAACGTTAAAAACGCCACACATCAACTCCCCCAGACTTAGCCTTTTGTTTGTCCTCGAACAAAACAATACACTAAGTGAGAAGAAGAGGTTTTGAAAAACTCTAAATACTTGCATCATCACTTAACCCTATCCTTTCCAAAGTAACCCACAAACCACATAAGACAAACACTAGCTCTGAACCTTAAGACCATACTACCACCACGAAATCACCCTCACAGTACTCTAAATCCACTAATACTCGAAAATCTACGGTTTCACCTCAATTGACTTCTTAATCACTAGACATAAGTCTTACCTTTCAGGTTTCCTAAGCACGAAGAACATCCTCTTCTGGTTCCTTTCCTCTCTCTTTTCTCGCTTCCTCAAAGTCGAATGTCTCCCTAACTTTCTCTAGGGTGTCATTTGTATTTTTTTTAATTCGGCCTTGGTTTTTCCCTTTGTTTTTTTCTTAGAAGGGCGGTCGCTTCATGGTTTTAGTTTCCACGAATTTCGAAAGAACACGAGTTTACGTTCTACTTTCGAAATCACATATTTTCAACCAATATTCACGACTTTTTCAAATAATGTAACCTTTTTTAGAAGGGAATAGAGAGGGGAACCATACTACACATAAATGTCTTATAGGACCTGAAAACAAAACCGTATCCAATGCATCTCAAAACCCAAAGTGAGAAAATTAGTCAAGATTAACAATTCTATTATGGTGAAGTCAAAATCAGTTAACCAAAAGATAATACGAGTAAAAGAGACTTTCATGTGAAACTAGTGATATGTCATGGGGTTTCTGAAATCTCGCGGTCCTTAGCTCTGTTGTCAAATGGTCTTTAAAGTTAGTTGGTTAGTCAAGAAAAATATCATAATGCATCATACTTAGTTTTGAAAACCAGTTTTGACTCGAAAAACGACTCGACTAGGGCTAAAAGAAAAATCTAGAATAAACGAGAAAAAATAAAAAAAATAAAAACAAAGACGAACAAACGAGATTATAAACGAATGAACACCCTCCCCCAGACTTACTTCACACCGTCTCGGTGTGTATGTCATGTCTAAAGAAGGATGATAAAGCTGAAAAATCAAAAACAAAAGCATGTGGAATAAGTAGGTGATACATGTACCAATGGGTTGCCTCCCATTAAGCGCTCGTTTAACGTCATTAGCTTGACTTTACCACAAAATAAAAGAAAAGATTAGTAACAAGTAACTAAAACTTAGTCCCAAGTGATTTCAAAGTTCTAATAATCAATCGAGTTCCTAAATCGGCAACGGCGCCAATTTGATAAACGAGATTTTACCCTCGTTCAATCGATGCCTTATCGTAGTATATAAGGTGTCAATCCGAATCAGGAGCAACCAATGTACTAAAGCTTGTGAGAAATAAACTTAGTCTAAGCAAATTAAAGAATGGTTTGTTTTGTGAATAATAAAAAGACTAACGAGAAAACGAAAAAGCAATTTAACAAGATTAAAGATTCAATTCAAGGCTAAACAACCAGGTTGAGGTACTTAAACGGGTGATTAAACTTTCGGATTTTAAATTGTCTTTTTACGAAGGTAACTTCAAGGTTTTGAAAACGATTTTAGATCAATTCACTCTCGTGACAATGATCCTTTTCTCAACAATTAAACTAAAACAATATCTTGGATAGTTTAATCGTCGAGAAACTTTAAGAACAAATCAATTTTAACCACTAAGCTTATTAACACAGATCTCTCGGTTAAGCTAGGCTTAGTTCTAAGGTAATTGTTCAGGAACCTTTATAATCTCTCGATTCATAAAGTTTCCTAGGTTCAGTAATCGAACGGCCAACTCGATTAAGGCTTTAAACTTGTTACCTAAGACAAAAGTTTTATAATCTATTAAGTTCTAGACTATTATCAATCCTAATATTGATTCACCCTTTTTCCCCCAACCTAATTGCCTAAGGGAAACTACTCACTAAGCATAATGAATATCAAAGCAATTGAGATTAAAGAAAGCATAAACAAATTAAAGAGATAAGGGATAAGAAAAAACTCTGATTATCGAAACCGAAGATTCCAAGAATTCTCTGGGATGCAAAAGTCTCCAAAAACTTATATTATAAAAGCACACCTCTAAAAGAGGTTAAAAAGAGGTTTAAATAGGTTTGGGGTGTTTCCCTTACAAAATAGGAAAGTATCTTGGCAAATCTAAAATAAAAGGAAATTAAAACTTCTTTTGCTAGGCAGATTGACCTTGCATCACGAAAACTGGCATAACTTGCGATCTAACTGTTAGAATCACCTCAAACTACCGCCAAATTAAAGCTAACATCCGTGTCCTTCCAGTGATAAAATATCATAAAGATCCATTGGTGGAACCTCTTTGAAAAAGTGTCTTTTTAAAGCTTTTCGGCTGAATTCTCCATCTTTTCCTTCCTTGCATTCCTAAACTCCATAAGTCCATCCAAAGTGCCTTGGGATGCCACTATGCCTTTTATCACCTGTAAAATAACTAAAAACACTCTATTGTGTGGCTAAATCCTATGTTTAAAACGTTAAAAACGCCACACATCAGTATTATAGCGTACATATGAATATATTATTTACTTACGTAATCTTTAACCCATAAATGATACTCCTCAGCTCTTTTGATCAAAAGTTCTTTTTTCGGTGAGTCCTATATACTTGTTTGTGATAATATCCTCGAACATGCTACATATATACATATAGGACACCTGTGAGAAAGTGTATATATTTATTTAATATTGTTGCGGAAAGTAGTTTAAATACCGCTCAATAGGATGAAAGTAATCGCAATTTCTCAACACATATGAGTGTGCGCAATGATAGTCTCTCTCTGAAAGCTATAATTCACACATTTCCCCACTTGGACGGCCTGCTTGAGTAAATATAGAAGGCACACCAGGGACATGATATACAGGTGCATCACCTTCATCAAATCTACTTAATCTGCACAACAAATGACTTTTAGATAACCCACATTAATATATAAAAAAGCACCAATGACTTTTAGATAACCCACATTAAGTACTTACCTTGACTTTGTTTGTATATTTGCGGCAAAGTAATGTTCTGAAAAATATGCAATCTCGTCATTGATGTATGATTGAACAATTGATCCTGGTGCATACCTTTTGTTCTTCGCTTTTGATTTCAATTGATCCTGATTCCACCTGTATTGCATTGGTCTTCCTAATTCAGCTTCATATGGTAGATGTATAGGCATGTGCTTCATCACATCAAAAAATGAAGGTGGGAATATTTTCTCCAAGTTGCATAGGATTATAATTATGTTATGCTTTAGAATTTGCACGCGACTTGTATGCAAACTCGAAAAAATGCGCCAATCCCTAAAACATATATAAGGTTAAACTCCATCATGTTAATTAAAGGAAAAATAATATTCTCAATTTAACCGTACCTGATAACGCTTGGTGGACATTGCGGTTTAGGAGTTCTACAAAGATAAATGGAAGTAGTCTCTCCATAAAATCATGGCAATCATGGCTCTTCATGCCTAAAAGCTTTCCATTCTCCATATCAATACAATTAGCCAAATCTGAAGCATAACCATCTGGAAATTTAACTGAATGTTTCAAACATTCCAGTAAACTTGTTCTTGCATCATCTGACAATGTGTACGGTGGGAAAGGAGCTTTACCCTGACTATCAATATGCAAGTGTGGCCGAGAACAAAATCGTTCTATATCCCATCTTGACATAATGTTGTCTTTTGATTTACCCTTCACACTCATAAGAGTATTCATGATGTTGTCAAAAAAATTCTTCTTTGTATGCATCACATCAATATTATGTCGAAGATTAAGGTCCCTCCAATACGGCAGCTCCCAAAATATACTTTTCTTGTGCCAATTATGTTCCTTCACATAGCCACGCATTTTTTGTGACCATTTCCACCCACGATCTTCGTTCTCGGAGGATTGACACCATCTAAGCGCTCACATAAAACTTGCTCACCGCTCAAAGACGGAGGCGGGTACTCTCTCGATGCGTCTTTTCCCTTGAGGAAGTCTTTTTATTCCTTCTCAGTGGATGTCCATAAGGAATAAATCTTCGATGACAATCAAACCAACATGTGTTCTTTCCATTAGGAAGATAGAAAGACTTTGTATCTTCTAGGCAAATCGGACAAAACAATTTACCATGTGTTGTCCATCCTGATAACATACTATAAGTTGGAAAGTCGCTTATCGTCCACATAAGCACTGCTTTGAGATTAAAATTTTGATTCAAGGACACATCGTATGCATCTACTCCAGCATACCACAACTCTTTTAACTCCGCAATAAGTGGTTGGAGAAAGACATGAAGACTACCTCGCGGATGATTGAGGATTGTAAGAAACAAGTACTCTTCATTTATGCACATACCAGGGGGTAAATTATATGGTGTCAAGATCACAGGCCACAAAGAATGATTACAAGACATGCCAAATGGATTAAACCCATCTGTACACAATCCAAGGTAAACATTTTGTGGTTCTTCAGCAAAACGGGGATTTTGATCCTGAAAATATCTCCACTCCGCTGCATCAGAAGGATGACTCATTACTCCCTCATTTTCTTCGTGCTCCGCGTGCCATCTCATTGTCGCTGCAGTCTTGTGGCTCTGGTACATTCTCTTCAATCTGTCAGCAACAGGTAGATACCACATACGACTATATGGCACTTTCGTTCTACGTGTGTCGTCCTTAGGCTTCCATCTTGGGGCACCACAAAAAAGACATTTATCTTCTTTTTCGTCTTCTTTCCAGAATATCATACAATTGTTTATACAAACATCAATTGTATGATACAGAAGACCTAAATTGCGCATCAACTTCTCGGTTTCGTAATTTGAAGTGGTAAAATTGTTTCCTTCCGGTAAATAATCTGTTAGTAATTCGCAAACCGAATCTACTAAATTTTCACTCATATTATATGATACATCCTTGGATAGGATCTCAACTTTATAGCAAAGGCAAGCCCAAGACTTTTGTGGATAGATGGCAGAAGTGATGGTGATGATATGGGTGCGACAAAAACCGGCGGATATGGAGGTGGAAGGATATGATATGGAGATGGATGTCTCAAGCAATCTGCGAATGGATGGCTTGATGGTTTGTAGATGCTCTTGAAAGTAACTAAGACTTGTAAGAGAATCGGATTCAATGAAGAATCGATGAGTCTAAACCAAAGAAGTTTTGCGATGTAAGTTTGACTAAAGGAAAAAGAAGGTGGCGGCCAAGAATATAAAGGAGAGGCACATGTCGCCACTTCCCTAGGTCTCGCCAAAGCCAAATATGGAAAGTACAAAAACAACACAACGTTTTAAAACATAAGGGAAAACAAAGCGTAGTTTGAAGATATAGACGACGAGAAGTGTAAGTGTTTCGCCTAATACACTCTTCAAGCTAATGTCCCTAGGTAACCGACGTAGTGCTCTCCTTGGCCTCGTTAAAACCCTTGCGTAGTAAACCCAATGGGACAAACCTACGCAAAGGGAAAGAGTACCGAGTCGAAAAACTTAGTTACCTAGACTCATTAGCTTGGTCTTTCGTCTAGGCCTTGGTGAAAATGTTGAAGAAGCTCATAGCTGCTCTTCCAAGCTCCTCCATGATCACCGCATGGACATCCTGTGCTAGCTCCCTAGCTTTCGATCGTGTAATCGCTCCTTCTACCTTATCGGTGCTCGGTGCTGGTTTTGCTCGAGCATCGGGCTCCGGTTTTGCTCGGGCATCGGGCGCCGGTTTTGCTCGGGCATCGGGCTCCGGTTTTGCTCGGGCATCGGGCTCCGGTTTTGCTCGGGCATCCGGTTCCATGCTCATATCATCCCCTCCCTCTTGAAAAGGATTTGTCCTCAAATCGGAATCTGCAAAATAAGGAGACAAGTCAATAACATTGAACGAATCCGAGATTGCATACTTACCTTGGAGGTCGATCTTGTAGGCATTGTCGTTGATCCTGCGGGTCACTTTGAAGGGTCCGTCTACTCGCGTCATTAGTTTGGATTTCCTCTCAGCTGGGAATCGTTCCTTCCTCAAGTGGACCCACACTAGATCTCCTTCCTCAAACAACATCTCCTTGCGTCCCTTGTTAGCTTGCCTAGCGTATTGCTCGGTCTTCTTCTCGATGTTTGCCTTGGCCTTCTCGTGCATCTTCTTAACCTGCTCGGCCTTCTTGCTGCCATCAAAACTAGACACCTCACTCAAAGGCAACGCGATTAGATAAAGGGGAGACATTGGGTTAAAGCCATAAACCAATTCAAACGGAGAGTAAAGAGTGGTAGAGTGCTTAGCGTGATTGTAAGCAAACTCAGCATGGGGTAGACACTCCTCCCATGCCTTGAGATTGCTCCTTACCAGGTTCCTGAAAAGTGTGGATAAGGACCTGTTGACTACTTCTGTTTGGCCATCGGTTTGGGGATGGCAGGTGGTGGAGAATGAGAGTTTAGTCCCTAGCTTGGCCCACAAGGTACGCCAGAAATGACTCAAGAACTTGGTGTCACGGTCTGAGACAATCACCCGAGGCATGTCGTGCAACCTCACCACTTCCCTGAAAAACAAGTTAGCTACGCTAACCGCGTCATCGGTCTTGTGGTAAGCTATGAAGTGGACCATCTTGCTAAACCTGTCTACAACCACAAATATAGAGTCTCTACCATTCCTGGTTCGAGGTAAGCCTATTACAAAATCCATAGAAGTTTATGTCCAAGGGTGAGAAGGTATAGGTAATGGTGTGTACAAACCGTGAGGTTGCACCTTACTCTTGGCTTGCTTGCACGTGACACAAGCAAGGCAGATTCTGTCGACCTCTCTTCTCATGTGAGGCCAATAGAAGTAGGCTTGGAGGCTGGCCAGTGTCTTAGCTTGGCCAAAGTGCCCGGCTAGGCCTCCTCCGTGTGCTTCCCTAACCAACAACTCTCTCATCATATCGAACCGCCGGGTATACATAACTTGTTGTTGTAAAAGAGATATCCGTCCTGTCTAAAGTAATTCTCAAAACCAAACTTAGAGCACTTTGCATAGTAATCACTAAACTCAGAATCAGTCTCATATAAGGTTTTAATTACTTCAAATCCGATAAGTCTAGAAGTCAATTCAGAGATAAGGGTGTACCTCCGGGACAATGCGTCGGCTACGACATTGTCCTTACCTTTCTTGTATTTGATCACGTAGGGAAAGTTTTCTATGAACTCTATCCAACGGCCATGTCTCTTGTTCAGTTTCTGTTGGCCCTTAAGATGCTTGAGAGACTCATGATCGGTGTGGATAACAAACTCCTTCGGCCAAAGGTAATGTTGCCAAGTTTGCAAGGCTCTCACCAGCGCGTAGAGCTCCTTGTCGTATGTTGGATAATTCAGGGTGGCTCCACTTAGCTTCTCATTGAAATAAGCTATAGGCCTCCGGTCCTGCATTAGAACTGCCCCAATCCCTACACCAGACGCATCACATTCAATCTCAAAGGTCTTAAGGAAATCAGGTAATAAAAGCAAAGGGGAATTGATAAGCTTCTCTTTAAGGCATTCGAAAGCCTTGTCTTGTGCTTCTCCCCATTTAAATACAACATCCTTCTTGATCACTTCGGTTAATGGTGCAGCAATGGTGCTAAAGTCCCGGACAAAACGGCGGTAGAACCCGGCAAGCCCATGAAAGCTCCGGACTTCTCCAATGGTGGTCGGCTTGGGCCAATCCCGGATAGCCTTGATCTTCTCCTCATCGACCTGTACTCCTTCGGCACTCACAACAAAGCCTAAGAATACGACCTGGTTTGTACAAAAGGTGCATTTGTCTATGTTGGCAAACAGGTTTTCCCTCCTTAGAACTTCAAGAACGGCTCGGATGTGGTCAAGGTGCTCGGCTAAGCTCCTGCTGAAGATCAGGATGTCATCAAAGTATACCACCACGAATACACCTATAAAAGATCTGAGAACATGGTTCATTAGACGCATAAATGTACTCGGTGCATTAGTAAGTCCAAAAGGCATGACTAGCCATTCATAGAGGTCTTGCTTTGTCTTGAAAGTCGTCTTCCATTCATCACCTTCCTTCATCCTAATTTGATGATAACCGCTCTTAATATCAATCTTAGAGAAAATGTTAGAACCGCACAATTCATCAAGCATATCATGAAGTCTAGGGATAGGATGGCGATACTTAACCGTGATGTTGTTGATGGCTCGACAATCAACACACATCCTCCACGATCCGTCCTTCTTTGGCACAAGAAGAACCGGCACGACACACGGACTCATTCTCTCATGGAAGTGTCCCTTGCTCATAAGTTCTTCTACTTGCTTTTGAAGCTCCTTGATCTCCACCGGATTGGTCCTATAAGCTGGTCGGTTTGGGAGTGCTGAACCGGGTACTAAGTCAATCTGGTGCTCAATGCCTCGGATGGGTTGTAGGCCTGGGGGGTATCTCCTGTGGAAAGACATCACTAAAATCCTGCAATAGTTTGGACATATCACTAGGGAGATCCTGTGTGGGGTTAGTACTAACAAGGCTCTCCTTATACACAAATAGCAGGATAAAGCAATCTGAAGCTAAGAGTTGAGAAACTTCTCTTTGGTTGAGGTAGAGGCTTCTGGTCGGAACATGCTCCTTCTCCTTGTCTTCCTTGAGCTTGAGATATAGCTGATCTTGGTAGACTTCACTTGGTGTGAGAGGAGCAAGAGTGATCTTTCGGCCTTTCAACTCAAAGGAGTGCTTGTTAGTGTACTCGTCATGCATAACCCTTCTATCTGATTGCCACGGTCTACCAAGAAGCACATGACTCGAGCCCATTGGTATCACGTCACACAGAACTTCATCCTCATACTTACCAATGGTAAGAGTAAACCGGACCTGATGTGTTACCGTGAGAGCTCCACTCTCGTTAAGCCATTGTAGCTTATATGGCCGGGGGTGGGAGATGGTGGATAGGCTTAGCTTCTTCACCATAAGCTCACTAGCGGCGTTGGTACAACTACCACCATCGATGATCAAGCTGCAAACCTTACCCTTGATGAGACATCGGGTGTGGAAAAGATGATCACGCTGCACAAGCTCCTCAGGTTGGTTCTGGACGCTTAGAGTCGTCCGGGCTACCAACATCTCTCCAATGGCGGCTGTCTCTTCTTCTTCCTCTGCTTTTGGTTCAGAATCAGAGTCTTGGGGTACAACCTCACCACTATCAAGTAGCATAAACACCTTCTTGTTGGGGCATTCTCTGGAGTAATGGCCCATGCCTTGACACCTGAAGCACCTAACATTGCTAGAAGAGGTGTTACTGCGGCTCTTACACTACAAGAAATCAGGACTTTTACCACGACCATAATCGTTGTAAAATCGTGGTAAAATGCAGTTTACCACGATTTAACGACGATTTCCATTTCGTCGTTAATCGATCGAAGTAAAAGCTAAATCGTCGTAAAATCGTGGTAAATTTTACGACGAATAAAATTCGGTGTAAATTCGTGGTAACATATTCGTTGTAAAATCGTTGTAATTGTTACAACGATTTCACAACGAATATTTGGTTGTAAATTTGTATTTATAATAAATCGAAAATTCTTATAATCGTGGTAAAATCGTCCCTAATTAGGGACGATTTTACCACGATTGTAAGAAATATAAATTTTACAATTCGTGGTAAAATCGTCCCTTATTAGGGACGATTTTACCACGATTAATATTATTATAAATAAAAAAAAATAATATTTTATAAAATAAAATATTATTTTTTTTAAATATTTTTATTACAATTTCAAAATACAAAATACAAAAATAATTAGTCGTCTAAATTGAAATTAGGCCCGAAATAGTCCCGCGTTGCGTTCTCGGGATCTACGTTGCTTGTTCGGCTGCTCGGTCGTCGGACGGAGGGGATGTGTCTGCATCGTCCGAAGTAGTTCCGGGTTAGATGCAGAAAGCACCGTAAACAGTGTTGTAGAATCGCATGTTATTCGCCGAGTCGAATGCGGGTTCGAATCTCGGCCGCAACTCGGCCCGAGATCGGTAATTGGGAGGAGCAAGTGGGACGTCCCGCATGGATCCCATGCCTAGAACACGTCCTTTCTTCTTAGGAGCAACCTATAAAATTAAACAATTAATAAATGAATGTTTTAAAAAATAATTTTACAGTAAAATTTTACCTCATGATATATTTGATCGAGCTCGGCGGTAGTAAGCGGCTCGCCTGGATATTGAGTGCCTCCCGGGGATCTCTGAGATCGTTGAGTCTCGATCTCCGTCTTCCGAGCTTCAAGATCGTTGAATATCCGTTCGGAATGGGAGTCAACGAACTCGCCGGTCTTTTTCCTGTGCGTTTTCTCGAAGACGGCACTGACGGCCGGTTTGTGACCCAGCTCCTTCGCCTACAAACAAATAATAAAATATATGTGCATTAGTATAATATTAGTAATTTGAAAATAAAAATAATTTGGAAGAGTTAGTAAGAAAGACTTACCATTTCGTGCGCCCGACCCGCGAACGGGATTTGTCCGGACGTGTGAGCCATCTCGCTTCGGCGTCCCGTCGGGTAGCTTCGCGTTCTGGAGGTGGAACACTTCTCGGCTACGGTCGCGTTGTGGCCATCCGTCCAATATTTCTTCAAGCCGTCCCGGACCGCGACCGAGAGATAAACCGGCTTCCCCGCGTCGCCGACGACTCTCTACTTGTCCTTCCGGTCGAGACCGTGTTGACGAGACGGAATTTCGCCGTCTTGTTGAACTCCGTCCTCACGGTCTCGTTGATCGAGACATCCCAATGCCACTTTTGCTGCAAAATATGAGAAATTATAAGTTACTTTACGCGAATAATATATAATAAAAAATTTAAAGTTAAATAAATAAATTTAATTGAAATTAAATTAGAACATTACCGCGAAACATTTGAACCACGTTCTCTTGATGTGCTCGGGTGTCTTGCTCCAATTAGGATGCGACTCGGTGAAGTATCCCTTGATTATGTCCGCGATAGAACGCGAGACCTGATTGTCGTACTTGAACCTGAAAAAACATTAATTAATTTATTAATATAATAAAAAATAATAAAAAAAAATTAAGTTAATTACCGGTAAGTGCCGGAGACTTGTACGGATCCAACCGGCGGAGATCGTCATGTCCGGGTTGAGCGAGAATATCCTCAACCCGGAGGTTGGAGTACGGCGCGTGTCCCGGTACATCCAACTCTGGATGTACCGGGCCCGGGATATCGTCAGCGGCGGCGGCGGCGGCGGCGGCGGCGGGCACAGAAGGAGGAGGAGGAGGATGCTCGCCATGGACGGACGTCCCGGTGTGGACAGGAGATGTCCGGGAAGCTGAACCGGAAGCCGAGCCTTCCGGGAAGCCGAGCCTTCCTGGGAAGCCCTCCTCTCCGCCAACATCCGCATGTAGTCCGGCGGTAAGGTCTTCCCTCTCCTAGGAGCCATATATAAGTACACCAAAAAAAACATTAAATATTTAAATAATAAACATTAAGTATTTAAAAACTAAACATTATATAAGTATTTTAATGACATTATATGTCCTAAACATATAATTCTAAAATTTGAATCATAAAACTAAAATCCGAGCCTAAAACTAAATTCTAAATCCTAAACCTAAATTCCAATTCCTAAAACTAATTCTAAAATCCGGTTTTATAATACATATATTAAAAATATTTACCTTTGGGGATGTTGAAGAGTGTGAAAGTTGTAGAGTTTTAGAGAGAATGAGTGAAAATGAAAAATTTTGGTCCACTATATATAGTATAAGCAATCGTCGTAAAATCGTCGTAAATTTACGACGATTTTACGACGATTCGTCGTTAAATCGTTGTAAAAAAAAATTGAAACGTTTTGGTTCGTTTGGTTTGCCGCGTTTTGGGAATGATGAAAATAAAATAGTTGTTAAATCGTGGTAAATTTACCACGATTTAACAACGATTTGATTTAATAAATTCGTTGTTAAATCGTGGTAAATTTACCACGATTTAACAACGATTACCTTATAAGTCGTGGTAAAGTCGTGGTAATAGTTGACGTTGACAACCTCGTACAAACAAAACTCCTGAGGATTGGACGTTTAGAGTTTCATTTGTGGACGTAAATTCGTTGTTAACTTACCATGAATTTCCATCGAATTTGTATGAATCGTCGTAAATTCGTGGTAAATTTACCACGAATTTACGACGATTTATTACACTAAATGGATTTTGCTAAAATTCATCTGCCATTTGACTTCATGTTGCATATAATTATGATATTGTATGCATATGAAATCATACTAAGTCGTATGATTGCAGAAAAACAAGTTTTGGTAAAATTAGAACATATAGACATATTAACAACAATATATTATAGTACACTTTATCTTAAACTTTATAAATTCTAAGAATATGTAAACAAAACTTATTGATAAGCAATTTTAACATTGTTTTTATAGTTATTCATTAACTTTAGAGGTCTTAAAGAGTGTTTGTACGTAATATAAGACATACTTTTAAAAATGTTTGGGGTTTAGGGGTTTATACAAAAAGACGTTGTAAAATCGTGGTAAATTTACCACGATTTTACAACGATTTCGTTTTAAAGCGTTGTAAACTCGTAGTAATCGTTGACGTCGACAACCTCGTACAAACAAAACTCCTGAGGATTAGATGTCTTTAAAAGACAACGAATTATAAGATTATTCGTGGTAAAATCGTCGTAAATTTACGACGATTGTACCACGATTTGTGAAATTTACACATATCGTGGCAAAATCGTTGTAAATTTACGACGATTTTACCACGATTTGTTAAATTTACACATATCGTGGTAAAATCGTTATAAATTTACCACGAATTTACCACGATTGTTAATTTATTTTATAAAAAAAATTTAAATACATTATTTTCTTAAAATACATTATTTTCTTATTTATTACTCGGAGTCATCAGCAGACTCATGTTCGTCCTCGAGTCGATTCATCAAATTCGTCAGTCTCTTCGACTTCTTCTTCGTCCTCATTCACCTCTTCAGCTTCCCTATTATGTGGATCAACGAGTAAGACCATGTCCGTGTTTAGTTCTGGCGAAGGAATATCGACGGACGTGTCATTCTGTAGTGGTGATTCTTCTTCCCTGACTATGTACCCTCTCGGGGCAATTTTGATGACGGATAGCCAATGTATTCTTGTGGACTTAAGACGCGGATAAGGAATGAAGCTTACTTGCTCAGCTTGCGATGCAAGTATGAAAGGCTCGAACTTGTTGTGTCTTCTACTCTTATTGACATCAACGATCCCAGACTTGTTGATTCGTACACCTCTTCCGATCGTATGATCAAACCACTCGCACTTGAAGAGTACGCACTTCAACATGAGCAACCCGGGAAACGTTATTTCTATGATTTCTTGGATGATTCCGTAGAAATCAATGTCTCCTCTAACACAAACACCGTAGTTAACACTTGTTCGATGTCGCCCGTAATCGTACGCGTGGAAAGCATAACCTCTTGTAAAATACATTGGCGATGTCCGAATCTTCGCAAGGGGACGTTGTAGCATCTCGTGGAACCACACCGGATAAGATTCGTCCTCGTACTCAATCTGCAGACACCAACAATAATTTTGTTTAAATATATTATGTTTATATGTAATTTCATATTTGATATTTTCATATACATGTGTTTACAACCACATCACAAAGTGTTGAGTTTTACGGGAATCGAGCTCATCTTCAGATATCCCCGGAATCCCTTTTTGAACTTGTTCGACGAAGATACTATATATATATGAAAATATCATAAGTAAACAATATTTCATGAGTGTTGTAATGAATTAAAGAGTATTAAAAAACATTTACTTTTACCTTTCCCATGGAGTAACAATATCGCAATTCAATACAATGTACGTGTGGGCACAATGAATTTCATCCTCGTTGCTCCACCAAACCTCTTTTATGCGTCCGCTAAGCCGACCAATGGGACAAAATATGTCGGGTACTCCTTCCACCGCGTACGTTGTTTGAATGCCTCCGTCATCATATCTCCTCGGCGCTCTTTTACGTGTCCTCACAGTTGGTGCAAAGTAGTACGACGTAAAGTGAGACGTTTCCTCCGTAATACTACCCGCAACGATTGAACCCTCGACTTTAGCTAGATTCTTCGCCTTCCCTTTTAGATGTTTCATAAATCGTTCGAAAGGGTACATCCATCGGAAGTGAACGGGCCCCCCTAGTTCGCTTCGTGTGGGAGATGTACTTGGTAGGTGCTCCATAACATCAAAAAAGGATGGGGGAAATATCTTCTCCAAATTGCACAAAATGAGAGGAATGTTCTCGTCGAGTTGTGTTATTACTTCATCGTTCAACGTTCTTGTGGAAAGATCACGAAAGAACAACCCAACACCTACACAAATTATATAAAACGTACGTATTACGATATATTCGGTTATGAAATATTTTATTAGACATTACGTATACGTACCAGCAATTGCTTCGTGCACATTTTGTGGAACAAGTTCGGCCAAGACAAATGGTAGCGATCGTTGCATGAACACATGACAATCGTGACTTTTCATACCCGTGAATTTACTACCATCTACACACCGAGAAAGATTAGAAACAAAACCATCGGGAAACTTAACTTCGAGAGATCACCCACCGGAACAACGACGTCTTCGCCGCACTCGATAATCTGAATATAGGTATTGGGGCTTTTCCGTCATTATCAATGTGCAATTCGGATCTCGCACATATCTCAGCCAAGTCAAGACGTGATTTAAAATTGTCTTTTGTCTTTCCCTGCACATTCAAAAGGGTGTTCATAATGTTATCGAAAAAGTTCTTCTCTATGTGCATCACGTCAAGATTGTGTCGGAGTAGATGATCTTTCCGGTATGGAAGCTCCCGAAAATGCTTTTCTTATGCCAATTGTGTTCCGTAAGATAACCATCGGGCAGATTAGGCGGGACATGCCAGGTTTCCTCCTTGGGGAACCGTGTAATTCGCACGTAATGATCCATATGCGCCTCAACTTGTTCGCCCGTGTAATAAACGGTGGAGGATCACGAACCACTTTGTTCTTTTTAAACAATCGTTTGTTTTTCCGATAAGGGTGGCGCAGACTAAGAAACTTACGGTTACAATCGAACCAACTAGTTTTCCTTCCATGCTTCAATTGGAAGGCGTCAGTACGATGCATGCAGTAAGGACAAGATAGTCGTCCGTGTGTAGTCCAGCCCGACAACATTCCATAAGCGGGAAAGTCGCTAATCGTCCATAGAAGCACTGCACGCATTGTAAAATTCCGTTTCCTCGAACAATCGTAAGTCTTTACTCCAGTGTGCCATAACTCCTTCAACTCTTCCACCAAAGGCTGTAGAAAAACATCAAGGGATCTTTTTGGATGTTTAGGTCCGGTGACTAAAATACTCGAAATAAAAATTCCCTTTGCATACACATCTCTGGTGGGAGGTTATAAGGGGTGACGATGACGGGCCATAAAGAATACTGCCTACCGACATACCAAATGGACTAAATCCATCCGTACATAGACCAAGGTAGACGTTACCTTTTCGTCTAGCAAAATCGGGGTACACCGAGTTAAAGTGTTTCCACGCTTTCGCATCGGATGGGTGGGTCACCTCTCCAGGATTCTGTGTATGTTCTGCATGCCACCTCATCGAAGAAGCTGTCCTCTCCGAGTGATACATCCTTTGTAGCACTGTCCGTTATAGGAAGATACCACATCTTCGGTACGGTACCCTCTTCCGACCTACTCCTTCTGGCCTATATCTTGGTTTTTTGCAAAAACGACATTCCTCAAGAATGTCGTCGTCTTTCCAAAATATCATACAATTGTCTACACATACATCAATTGACTGATACGGAAGACCAAGACTGATAACCAATTTTTGAACCTCATAAAACGTTTCAGCAGCTAAATTATCAAAGGGTAGATATTCTTTTAACAATGAGGCCCAATCATCCATGCAAACCTCAGATAAGTTATGGTCTGTTTTAATATTCATCATTCTAGCAACTAATGACAATTTAGAGTGTCCTTCTCTACAATTATCATATATTGGTTGATTTGCAGCATTTAACATGTCGTAGAATTTTTTAGCATCTAAATTAGGTTCTTCAACTAAATTTCCATCAGATGCAACTTCAGGACGAAATGCATCGCTAACCATGTCATTTATCCTATCCGGTTCATTTCCATGATCATGATGAAAATTATAAAAATCATACTCATTTTCTACATGCTGGTCATAGTCTACAGATTCCTGATGATAATTACTACTACTAGCAACATTACCAGAATAACCTTCCCCATGGTGAAACCATATATAATATTGTGGTGTAAATCCTCTATTTAACAAATGCTTCCAAACATTTTCAACCAAAATGAATCGTCTATTGTCGCATTTGATACAAGGACAAAACATCTTACCGCTTTCGATAGTGACAGGTAGATTTGTGGCTTGCTGCATGAATACTTCAACCCCGTCGAGGAACTCCCGTGTCACCGATCCGTCATCGCCTCGATGTATGTACATCCATTTTCGGATTTCGTAAATATCGCCTCCGGACATTTTTTTTATAAAAAGAGTTTTTTTTGTAAGTGAGAGAGATAGAGAGATATAAAATTGATGGTGTGATTTATGGTGAAAGATGAGGAGGTATTTATAGGATTTTTAAAAATTTTCCAACTTTTTAACAAGGAAATTAACTACTAATTTACAACGATTCATAATTCTACAAGGAATTAACAACGATTTAACGACTAAAATGAAAGTTGTAAATAATTAGGTGCAACAGTAAATACACGTTTTCAACTACCAGATTAAATGTCTTTAAATCGTTGTTAAAAAGTCCCAAAATCAGAAGTTGTAAATTCGTGGTAAATTAGCAACGATATAGCGACGAAATATTCTTATAAACCAAAACGTTGTAAAATCGTTGTAAATTTACCACGATTTTACAACGATTTGGTGTTTAATCGGAAATTCGTTGTAAAATCGTCGTAAATTTACGACGATTTTAATCGTTGTAACTTTTACGACGATTTTACGACGATTACCAAAATCGTCGTAAAATCGTCGTAATATCGTCGTAAGTTTACGACGATTCAAATCGTTGTAAATTTTTCGTGGTAATTTGCGCAAATTCTTGTAGTGTTAGGATCATACTTAGTCTCCTCTTTACCCGCTGAAGTTGGTTTGATATCCTTGGTGATAGGTGGCCGTGTGGGGGTGAAGTCCTTTGGCTTGCTGGGTGTGGAAAAACTAGGCTTAGCATAACGTCTCTTGTTCTGACTTTCCACTAACTCTGCCTTGTGCACAAGCTCTTCAAGGTCCTCATATGTTTGAAGCTCCACTTTGTCTTGGATGTCTCGGCTGAGTCCGCCAATGAACCGAGCTAAAGTGACCTCTTCTTCCTCCTCTAGGCCAGCCCTAATCAGGAGGGTTTCCATCTCTTGGAAGTAATCACGGACGGAGCTTGATCCTTGGGTAAGCTTCCGGAGTTTATTGAGAACTTCCCGGTGATAGTGGCTAGGGACAAACCGTTTTCTCATGAGGACGGTGAGTTGAGGCCAAGTCTGGATGGGCTGCTCATTGTTACGGCTCCGAGACGTACACTGTTGATCCCACCAAAGCAAGGCATAATCACTGAATTCTGAGATGGCTATCTTCACCTTGTTGGCCGCGTAGGTGTTGTGGCACAAGAAACTAGATTCCATCTTCCTCTCCCAATCCAGATAGGCTTCCGGGTCGTTCTTGCCTTGGAAACGAGGGAATTTAGCCTTGATGTGCTTCAACTGTTGCCTCTCAGAATCTCTCGGGTCATCTCGGTCACGTCTCTCGTGTCTACGGCTTCTCCTACTTCGATCCGAGTGGTTGTATTACTCGTCATCCGAATCCACATAGACACTGTGACCGGCGATGGTTTGGGTTCAGCGTTGGGCATGTCCTCGGTGCCGAGGGGCATTCTGTCCTTTCTCGTCACGTTCTCCTTGCACTCGACGCCTGGGTGATGGGTCTTCTTCATCCGCGTCAAGGTTGAGGTAGTCTCGGCCAGCGGGGTTCTTCCGGGTACCGGTAGGAAAGACGTTGCGGACGGCTTGGAATTTGGACGTACCGGCGACACCCTTTCCCCTGGTAATCCGGATGGCTTATGAGGGGGAAGGTGTAGGCTCACTCTCGGACTCGGACGAGACAACCGCGGTCTACTTGGACTGTTGTTCGCGTTCCAAGGATAGTTGCTGAGAAATCTGCTGAGGGAGAAGCTGTTGAAGAGTGGCGGTAATCTGATCCGCGATGAGCTTCTGTAGGTCTTCCGTGGCTTCCGTGGGGAGGGCCATGTACCTGAGACACAAACAAGAACTCGCAGTAAGTAGTTCTTAGGAACGTTAAGCGAAACAGAAGATATAATCACTAAACCGAACGCAATACAGAAACAGGAAATCAAAAGCTTCTAGATCAAAAATAGTTTTAGCAAAAAGGAAACTCTGCAAACAAAAAGGAAATTCAGGCTAAGACAGAAAAAGGAAATCGCCTTAGGGTTCTCCTCCTCTTAGCACACGGCCTCCAAGCAAGAAACAACGACAAAAAATTTCACAACGATTTTCAACAAGTTTAACAATGAACACGGCAAACAACAGATCAAACAAGATTCAAATTATCACGAACAAGCAATCTCAACAATCCTAAGCAAGTTCTGATCGATTCTAAGCAAGCGTAAGTAGCAGGCAATCAAATCAGTACTACGATATCGAGACTATCAATAAGCATGTAACGAAGTTACTAGCAACTTAGAAAGCGACTTGAACAGATTTTGAATCGAAGAAGTTAAAGGATAATAAGACTCAGCCTTTGGTACAGAGTGTAGCTCTGATACCACGTGATACGTCCTTGGATAGGATCTCGACTCTATGGCAAAGGCAAGCCCAAGACTTTGGCGGATAGATGGCAGAAGTGATGGTGATGATATGGGTGCGACAGAAACCGGCGGATATGGAGGTGGAAGGATATGATATGGAGATGGACGTCTCAAGCAATCTGCGAATGGATGGCTTGATGGTTTGTAGATGCTCTTGAAACTAACTAAGACTTGTAAGAGAATCGGATTCAATGAAGAATCGATGAGTCTAAACCAAAGAAGTTTTGCGATGTAAGTTTGACTAAAGGAAGAAGAAGGTGGCGGCCAAGAATATAAAGGAGAGGCACATGTCGCCACTTCCCTAGGTCTCGCCAAAGCCAAATATGGAAAGTACAAAAACAACACAACGTTTTAAAACATAAGGGAAAACAACGCGTAGTTTGAAGATAGAGACGGCGAGAAGTTTAAGTGTTTCGCCTAATACACTCTTCAAGCTAATGTCCCTAGGTAACCGACGTAGTGCTCTCCTTGGCCTCGTTAAAACCCTTGCGTAGTAAACCCAATGGGACAAACCTACGCAAAGGGAAAGAGTACCGAGTCGAAACACTTAGTTACCTAGACTCATTAGCTTGGTCTTTCGTCTAGGCCTTGGTGAAAATGTTGAAGAAGCTCCTAGCTGCTCCTCCAAGCTCCTCCATGATCATCGCATGGACATCCTGTGCTAGCTCCCTAGCTTTCGATCGTGTAATCGCTCCTTCTACCTTATCGGTGCTCGGTGCCGGTTTTGCTCGAGCATCGGGCTCCGGTTTTGCTCGGGCATCAGGCGCCGGTTTTGCTCGGGCATCGGGCTCCGGTTTTGCTCGGGCATCGGGCTTCGGTTTTGCTCGGGCATCGGGCTTCGGTTTTGCTCGGGCATCGGGCTCCGGTTTTGCTCGGGCATCCGGTTCCATTCTCATATCATTATACTCAACCTTATTTTTCATGAGTCGAGCCGCTAATGATAACTGCGAGTGACCTTCACGACAACCATCATATAATGGATCTTTTGCACCTTCTAACAAGTTGTATAAATTCTTTGAATGGTTTAATACTAGTTCTTCTACATTTACATAACTACCTTGTTTATGATAATTATTATTAAAACCCACGTTTTCATTAAATGCATCATTAACCATCTCCACATATCTATCTGAAACTACATGACTCTCACTTATATATGTAGGATCAATGTAACTGGTTCCTAAATTCATATTGATTTCTTCCTCATGTTTATACCAAACATAATAATCTGGCATAAATCCTCTACTATAAAGATGATTCCAAATTCTTGACCCTAGGAGAAATTTTTCGTTTTTGCAAACACTACAAGGGCAAAAAAACATACCCCCATTATCCTGTGTTAGAGGTTGACTATTTGCGAAAATCATGAATTGCTCCACTCCCAATCTGAACTCTTCTGAAAATTTTCCGGTATCTTCATCGATCCGCCGGTACATCCACTCACGAGAATTGTTATAATGACTCGACATTATACAATCATATGAAAAAGAGAATTTGAGATATCAAATTATATGATAAGAACCGTTTTCTTTTATGTTGGAGAAGGAGAATTTTGTGGATTGTTATGAAGGAGAAGTGGTTGAGGTTTCTTTATAAAGAAACTAATCTGCGACTACATAGCGACTAAAACTAAGTAGTCGCCAAAACCGGTATACCTACCAAAAAAACACGTGTTTTTTGCACCTAACCATAACGACTGCTTTTCGACGATATAATGACCCGCCGGAAAAGTAGTTATATAGTCGCCAAATAACCGACTAATTTACGACTTTTCTACGAAGTCACATATTAGCGACTAATTACCGACTTTATTCAAAAACTTTTTTCTCATAAAGATATTAGTCATATATCAGTCGTTAAATTACGACTACATTACCGATTACAGCCTGTAGTCGTTAAATAAGGACTAATATATGACTATAACTCCGGAGTCGTTACCCAGTCGTATAATAGTCGTTAAATAGTCACCAATGTTGGCGGAAATTCGCTGTTTTCTTGTAGTGGAACTTATGAAACCTCTAACAACGCGTTTCTAGGACTCTAAACCAAGTTTCATGCACAATGAGAGCTTATAAGTTCCTCAATGAGCTTTATAAAAGTTTGACGAACGTATGAGACATCTAACAACGTGTTTCTAGGACTCTAAATCAAGTTTCATGCAACATGAGTGCTTATAAGTTCCTCAATGAGCTTTGTACAAGTTTCACAAACTTATGAAACATCTAACAACGCGTTTCTAGGACTCTAAAACAAGTTTCATGCAACATGAGTGCTTCTAAGTTCCTCAATGAGCTTTGTACAAATTTGTAGAACGTATGAAACATCTAACAACGCGTTTCTAGGACTCTAAACCAAGTTTCATGCAACATGAGTGCTTATAAGTATCTCAATGAGCTTTGTACAAGTTTCACGAACGTATGAAACATCTAACAACGCGTTTCTAGGACTCTAAACCAAGTTTCATGCAACGTGAGCGCTGATAAGTTCCTCAATGAGCTTTGTACAAGTTTCACGAACTTATGAAACATCTAACAACGCGTTTCTAGGACTCTAAACCAAGTTTCATGCAACATGAGAGCTTATAATTTCCTCAATGAGCTTTGTATAAGTTTTACGAACGTATAAAACATCTAACAACGCGTTTCTAGGATTCTAAACCAACTTTCATGCAACATGAGTGCTTATAAGTTCCTCAATGAGCTTTTTACAAGTTTCACGAACTTATGAAACATCTAACAACGCGTTTCTAGGACCGTAATCCAAGTTTCATGCAACATGAATGATTATAAGTGTCTCAATGAGCTTTATACAAGTTTGACGAACTTATGAAACATCTAACAACGCGTTTCTAGGACTCTAAACCAAGTTTCACGCAACATGAGTGCTTATAAAGGCTTCCATGAGGTTTGTACAAGATTCACGAACTTATGAAACCTCTAACAACGCGTTTCTAGGACTCTAAACCAAGTTTCATGCACAATGAGAGCTTATAAGTTCCTCAATGAGCTTTGTAAATGTTTGACGAACGTATGAAACATCTAACAACGTGTTTCTAGGACTCTAAACCAAGTTTCATGCAACATGAGTGCTTATAAGTTCTTCAATGAGCTTTGTACAAGTTTCACGAACTTATGAAACATCTAACAACGCGTTTCTAGGACTCTAAACCAAGTTTCATGCAACATGAGTGCTTCTAAGTTCCTCAATGAGCTTTGTACAAGTTTGACGAACGTATGAAACATCTAACAACGCGTTTCTAGGACTCTAAACCAAGTTTCATGCAACATGAGTGCTTATAAGTATCTCAATGAGCTTTGTACAAGTTTCACGAACTTATAAGACATCTAACAACGCGTTTCTAGGACTCTAAACCAAGTTTCATGCAACATGAGCGCTTATAAGTTCCTCGATGAGCTTTGTACAAGTTTGACGAACGTATGAAACATCTAACAACGCGTTTCTAGGATTCTAAACCAAGTTTCATGCAACATGAGCGCTTATAAGTTCCTCGATGAGCTTTGTACAAGTTTGACGAACGTATGAAACATCTAACAACGCGTTTCTAGGATTCTAAACCAAGTTTCATGCAACATGAGCGCTTATAAGTTCCTCAATGAGCTTTGTACAAGTTTGACGAACGTATGAAACATCTAACAACGGGTTTCTAGGACTCTAAACCAAGTTTCATGCAACATGAATGATTATAAGTGTCTCAATGAGCTTTATACAAGTTTGACGAACTTATGAAACATCTAACAACGCGTTTCTAGGACTCTAAACCAAGTTTCATGCAACATGAGTGATTGTAAGTATCTCAATGAGCTTTGTACAAGTTTGACGAACTTATGAAACATCTAACAACACGTTTCTAGAACTCTAAACCAAGTTTCATGCAACATGAGAGCTTATAAGTTCCTCAATGAGCTTTGTACAAGTTTCACGAACGGATGAATCATCTAACAACGCGTTTCTAGGACTCTAAAACAAGTTTTATGCAAAATGAGTGCTTATAAGTATCTCAATGAGCTTTGTACAAGTTTCACGAACTTATGAAACAACTAACAATGCGTCTCCAGGACTCTAAACCAAGTTTCATGCAACATGAGAACTTATAAGTTCCTCAATGTGTTTTGTACAAGTTTTACGAACGTATGAAACATCTAACAACGCGTTTCTAGTTTTCTAAACTAAGTTTCATGCAACATGAGTGCTTATAAGTTCCTCAATGAGCTTTTTACAAGTTTCACGAACTTATGAAACATCTAACAACGCGTTTCTAGGATTAATTGTAAACCAAGTTTCATGCAAAATGAATGATTATAAGTGTCTCAATGAGCTTTATACAAGTTTGATTAACTTATGAAACATCTAACAACGCGTTTCTAGGACTCTAAACCAAGTTTCATGCAACATGAGTGCTTATAAGTGTCTCAATAAGCTTTGTACAAGTTTCACGAACTTATGAAACCTCTAACACCGCGTTTCTAGGACTCTAAACCAAGTTTCATGCAAAGTGAGAGCTTATAAGTTCCTCAATGAGCTTTGTAAAAGTTTGACGAACGTATGAAACATCTAACAACGTGTTTCTAGGACTCTAAACCAAGTTTCATGCAGCATGAGTGCTTATAAGTTCCTCAATGAGCTTTGTGCAAGTTTCACGAACTTATGAACATCTAACTACGCGTTTCTAGGACTCTAAACCAAGTTTCATGCAACATGAGAGTTTATAACTTCCTCAATGAGCTTTGTACAAGTTTTACGAACGTATGAAACATCTAACAACGCGTTTCTAGGATTCTAAACCATGTTTCATGCAATATGAATGATTATAAGTGTCTCAATGAGCTTTATACAAGTTTGACGAACTTATGAAACATCTAACAACGCGTTTCTTGGACTCTAAACCAAGTTTCATGCAACATGAGTGCTTATAAGTTTCGCAATGAGCTTTGTACAAGTTTGAAGAACGTATTAAACATCTAATAACGCGTTTCTAGGACTCTAAACCAAGTTTCATGCAACATGAGTGCTTGTAAGTATCTCAATGAGCTTTGTACAAGTTTGACGAACTTATGAAACATCTAACAACACATTTTTAGAACTCTAAACCAAGTTTCATGCAACATGAGAGCTTATAAGTTCCTCAATGAGCTTTGTAAAAGATTGACGAACGGATGAAACAGCTAACAACGCGTTTCTAGGACTCTAAACCAAGTTTTATGCAAAATGAGTGCTTATAAGTATCTCAATGAGCTTTGTACAAGTTTCACGAACTTATGAAACAACTAACAACGCGTTTCTAGGACTCTAAACCAAGTTTCATGCAACATGAGAACTTATAAGTTCCTCAATGAGCTTTGTAAAAGTTTGACGAACGTATGAAACATCTAACAACGCGTTTCTAGTTTTCTAAACTAAGTTTCATGCAACATGAGTGCTTATAAGTTCCTCAATGAGCTTTTTACAAGTTTCACGAACTTATGAAACATCTAACAACGCGTTTCTAGGATTGTAAACCAAGTTTCATGCAACATGAATGATTATAATTGTCTCAATGAGATTTGTACAAGTTTCACAAACTTATGAAACCTCTAACAACGCGTTTCTAGGACTCGAAACCAAGTTTCATGCACAATGAGAGCTTATAAGTTCCTCAATGAGCTTTGTAAAAGTTTGACGAACGTATGTAACATCTAACAACGTGTTTCTAGGACTGTAAACCAAGTTTCATGCAACATGAGTGCTTATAAGTTCCTCAATGAGCTTTGTACAAGTTTCACGAACTTATGAACATCTAACAACGCGTTTCTAGGACTCTAAACCAAGTTTCATGCAACATGAGAGCTTATAAGTTCCTCAATGAGCTTTGTACAAGTTTTACGAACGTATGAAACATCTACCAACGCGTTTCTAGGATTCTAAACCATGTTTCATGCAACATGAATGATTATAAGTGTCTCAATGAGCTTTGTACAAGTTTGACGACTTATGAAACATCTAACAACGCGTTTCTAGGACTCTAAACCAAGTTTCATGCAACATGTGTGCTTATAAGTTTCTCAATGATCTTTGTACAACTTTGAAGAACGTATCAAACATCTAATAACGCGTTTCTAGGACTCTAAACCAAGTTTCATGCAACATGAGTGCTTATAAGTTCCTCAATGAGCTTTGTACAAGTTTCACGAACTTATGAAACATCTAACAACGTGTTTCTAGGACTGTAAACCAAGTTTCATGCAACATGAGTGTTTCTAAGTTCCTCAATGAGCTTTGTACAAGTTTCACGAACTTATGAATATCTAACAACGCGTTTCTAGGACTCTAAACCAAGTTTCATGCAACATGAGAGCTTATAAGTTCCTCAATGAGCTTTGTACAAGTTTAACAAACGTATGAAACATCTAACAACGCGTTTCGAGGATTCTAAACCAAGTTTCATGCAACATGACTGCTTATAAGTTCCTCAATGAGCTTTGTACAAGGTTGAAGAACGTATCAAACATCTAATAACGCGTTTCTAGGACTCTAAACCAAGTTTCATGCAACATGAGTGCTTATAAGTTCCTCAATGAGCTTTGTACAAGTTTCACGAACTTATGAAGCATCTAACAACGCGTTTCTAGGACTCTAAAACAAGTTTCATGTAATATGAGTGCTTCTAAGTTCCTCAATGAGCTTTGTACAAGTTTTACAAACGTATGAAATATCTAACAACGCGTTTCTAGGATTCTAAACCAAGTTTCATGCAACATGAGTTCTTATAAGTTCCTCAATGAGCTTTCTACAAGTTTCACGAACTTATGAAAAATCTAACAACGCGTTTCTAGGACTCTAAACCAAGTTTCATGCAACATGAATGATTATAAGTGTCTCAATGAGCTTTATACAAGTTTGACGAACTTATGAAACATCTAACAACGCGTTTCTAGGACTCTTAACCAAGTTTCATACAACATGAGTACTTATAAGTATCTCAATGAGCTTTGTACAAGTTTGAAAAACTGATGAAACATCTAACAACGCGTTTCTAGGACTCTAAACCAAATTTCATGCAACATGAGTGCTTATAAGTTTCTCAATGAGCTTTGTACAAGTTTGAAGAACGTATCAAACATCTAATAACACGTTTCTAGGACTCTAAACCAAGTTTAATGCAACATGAGTGCTTATAAGTTCCTCAATGAGCTTTGTACAAGTTTCACAAACTTATGAAACATCTAACAACGCGTTTCCAGGACTCTAAAACAAGTTTAATGTAACATGAGTGCTTCTAAGTTCCTCAATGAGCTTTGTACAAGTTTGACGAACGTATGAAACATCTAACAACGCGTTTCTAGGAATCTAAACCAAGTTTCATGCAACATGAGTGCTTATAAGTATTTCAATGAGCTTTGTACAAGTTTCACGAACTTATGAAACATCTAACTACACGTTTCTAGGACTCTAAACCAAGTTTCATGCAACATGAGTGCTTATAAGTTCCTCAACGAGCTTTGTACAAGTTTGTCGAACGTATGAAACATCTAACAACGGGTTTCTAGGACTCTAAACCAAGTTTCATGCAACATGAGTGCTTACAAGTATCTCAATGAGCTTTGGACAAGTTTCACGAACTTATAAAACATCTAACAACGCATTTCTAGGACTGTAAACCAAGTTTCAAGCAACTTGAGCGCTTATAAGTTCCTCAATGAGCTTTGTACAAGTTTGACGAACGTATGAAACATCTAACAACGCGTTTCTAGTATTCTAAACCAAGTTTCATGCAACATGAGTGCTTATAAGTTCCTCAATGACCTTTGTACAAGTTTGACGAATTTATGAAACATCTAACAACGCGTTTCTAGGACTCTCAACCAAGTTTCATGCAACATGAGTGCTTATAAGTGTCTCAATGAGCTTTGTACAAGTTTGACGAACGATGAAACATCTAACAACGTGTTTCTAGGACTCTAAACCAAGTTTCATGCAACATGAGTGCTTATAAGTTCCTCAATGAGCTTTGTACAAGTTTCACGAACTTATGAACATCTAACAACGTGTTTCTAGGACTCTAAACCAAGTTTCATGCAACATGAGAGCTTATAAGTTCCTCAATGAGCTTTTACAAATTTTACGAACGTATGAAACATCTAACAACGCTTTTCTAGGATTCTAAACCAAGTTTCATGCAACATGAGTGCTTATAATTGTCTCAATGAGATTTGTACAAGTTTCACGAACTTATGAAACCTCTAACAACGCGTTTCTAGGACTCGAAACCAAGTTTCATGCATAATGAGAGCTTATAAGTTCCTCAATGAGCTTTGTAAAAGTTTGACGAACGTATGAAACATCTAACAACGTGTTTCTAGGACTGTAAACCAAGTTTCATGCAACATGAGAGTTTATAAGTTCCTCAATGAGCTTTGTACAAGTTTTACGAACGTATGAAACATCTAACAACGCGTTTCTAGGATTCTAAACCATGTTTCATGCAACATGAATGATTATAAGTGTCTCAATGAGCTTTATACAAGTTTGACGAACTTATGAAACATCTAACAACGCGTTTCTAGGACTCTAAACCAAGTTTCATGCAACATGAGTGCTTATAAGTTTCTCAATGAGCTTTGTACAAGTTTGAAGAACGTATCAAACATCTAATAACGCGTTTCTAGGACTCTAAACCATGTTTCATGCAACATGAGTGCTTATAAGTTCGTCAATGAGCTTTGTACAAGTTTCACGAACTTATGAAACATCTAACAACGTGTTTCTAGGACTGTAAACCAAGTTTCATGCAACATGAGTGTTTCTAAGTTCCTCAATGAGCTTTGTACAAGTTTCACGAACTTATGAATATCTAACAACGCGTTTCTAGGACTCTAAACCAAGTTTCATGCAACATGAGAGCTTATAAGTTCCTCAATGAGCTTTGTACAAGTTTAACGAACGTATGAAACATCTAACAACGCGTTTCGAGGATTCTAAACCAAGTTTCATGCAACATGACTGCTTATAAGTTCCTCAATGAGCTTTGTACAAGTTTGAAGAACGTATCAAACATCTAATAACGCGTTTCTAGGACTCTAAACCAAGTTTCATGCAACATGAGTGCTTATAAGTTCCTCAATGAGCTTTGTACAAGTTTCACGAACTTATGAAGCATCTAACAACGCGTTTCTAGGACTCTAAAACAAGTTTCATGCAACATGAGTGCTTATAAGTTCCTCAATGAGCTTTGTGCAAGTTTGTCGAATGTATGAAACATCTAACAACGCGTTTCTAGGACTCTAAACCAAGTTTCATGCAACATGAGTGCTTATAAGTTCCTCAATGAGCTTTGTAGAAGTTATACGAACTTATAAAACATCTAACAACGCGTTTCTAGAACTCTAAACCAAGTTTCATGAAACTTGAGCGCTTATAAGTTCCTCAAAGAGCTTTGTACAAGTTTGACGAACGTATGAAACATCTAACAACGCATTTCTACGACTCTAAACCAAGTTTCATGCAACATGAGTGCTTATAAGTTTCTCAATGAGCTTTGTACAAGTTTGAAGAACGTATCAAACATCTAATAACACGTTTCTAGGACTCTAAACCAAGTTTAATGCAACATGAGTGCTTATAAGTTCCTCAATGAGCTTTGTACAAGTTTCACGAACATATTAAACATCTAACAACGCGTTTCTAGGACTCTAAAACAAGTTTCATGCAACATGAGTGCTTCTAAGTTCCTCAATGAGCTTTGTACAAGTTTGACGAACGTATGAAACATCTAACAACGTGTTTCTAGGACTCTAAACCAAGTTTCATGCAACAATAGTGCTTATAAGTATCACAATGAGCTTTGTACGAGTTTCACGAACTTATGAAACATCTATCAACGCGTTTCTAGGACTCTAAACCAAGTTTCATGCAACATGAGTGCTTATAAGTTCCTCAATGAGCTTTGTGCAAGTTTGTCGAATGTATGAAACATCTAACAACACGTTTCTAGGACTCTAAACCAAGTTTCATGCAACATGAGTGCTTATAAGTTCCTCAATGAGCTTTGTAGAAGTTTCACGAACTTATAAAACATCTAACAACGCGTTTCTAGAACTCTAAACCAAGTTTCATGAAACTTGAGCGCTTATAAGTTCCTCAAAGAGCTTTGTACAAGTTTGACGAACGTATGAAACATCTAACAACGCGTTTCTACGACTCTAAACCAAGTTTCATGCAACATGAGCGCATATAAGTTCCTCAATGAGCTTTGTACAAGTTTGACGAACTTATGAAACATCTAACAACGGGTTTCTAGGACTCTAAACCAAGTTTCATGCAAAATGAGTGCTTATAAGTATCTCAAAGAGCTTTGTACAAGTTTGACAAACTTATGAAACATCTAACAACGCGTTTTTAGGACTCTAAACCAAGTTTGATGCAACATGAGTGCTTATAAGTTTCTCAATGAGCTTTGTACAAGTTTGAAGAACGTATCAAACATCTAATTACCCGTTTCTAGGACTCTAAACCAAGTTTAATGCAATATGAGTGCTTATAAGTTCCTCAATGAGCTTTGTACAAGTTTCACGAACTTATAAAACATCTAACAACGCGTTTCTAGGACTCTAAAACAAATTTCATGCAACATGAGTGCTTCTAAGTTCCTCAATGAGCTTTGTACAAGTTTGACGAACGTATGAAACATCTAACAACGCGTTTTTTAGGACTCTAAACCAAGTTTCATGCAACAATAGTGCTTATAAGTATCACAATGAGCTTTGTACGAGTTCGACGAACTTATGAAACATCTAACAACGCGTTTCAGGGACTCTAAAGCAAGTTTCATGCAACATGAGTGCTTATAAGTATCTCAATGAGCTTTGCACATGTTTGACAAACTTATGAAACATCTAACAACGCGTTTTTAGGACTCTAAACCAAGTTTCATGCAACATGTGTGCTTATAAGTTTCTCAATGAGCTTTGTACAAGTTTGAAGAACGTATCAAACATCTAATTACGCGTTTCTAGGACTCTAACCCAAGTTTAATGCAACATGAGTGCTTATAAGTTCCTCAATGAGCTTTGTACAAGTTTCACGAACTTATGAAACATCTAACAACGCTTTTCTAGGACTCTAAAACAAGTTTCATGCAACATGAGTGCTTCTAAGTTCCTCAATGAGCTTTGTACAAGTTTGACGAACGTATGAATCATCTAACAACGCGTTTCTAGGACTCTAAACCAAGTTTCATGCAACATGAGTGCTTATAAGTTCCTCAATGAGCTTTGTAAAAGTTTGTCGAACGTATGAAACATCTAACAACGTGTTTCTAGGACTCTAAACCAAGTTTCATGCAACATGAGTGCTTATAAGTTCCTCAATGAGCTTTGTACAAGTTTCACGAAATTATGAACATCTAACAACTTCTTTCTAGGACACTAAACCAAGTTTCATGCAACATGAGTTCTTATAAGTTCCTCAATGAGCTTTGTACAAGTTTGACGAACTTATGAAAATCTAACAACGCGTTTCTAGGACTCTCAACCAAGTTTCATGCAACATGAGTGCTTATAAGTTTCTCAATGAGCTTTGTACAAGTTTGATGAACGTATGAAACATCTAACAACGTGTTTCTAGGACTCTAAACCAAGTTTCATGCAACATGAGTGCTTATAAGTTCCTCAATGAGCTTTGTACAAGTTTCACGAAATTATGAACATCTAACAACTTGTTTCTAGGACTCTAAACCAAGTTTCATGCAACATGAGTTCTTATAAGTTCCTCAATGAGCTTTGTACAAGTTTGACGAACTTATGAAAATCTAACAACGCGTTTCTAGGACTCTCAACCAAGTTTCATGCAACATGAGTGCTTATAAGTTTCTCAATGAGCTTTGTACAAGTTTGATGAACGTATGAAACATCTAACAACTTGTTTCTAGGACTCTAAACCAAGTTTCATGCAACATGAGTGCTTATAAGTTCCTCAATGAGCTTTGTAAAAGTTTCACAAACTTATGAACATCTAACAACGCGTTTCTAGGACTCTAAACCAAGTTTCATGCAACATGAGAGCTTATAAGTTCCTCAATGAGCTTTGTACAAGTTTTACGAACGTATGAAACATCTAACAACGCGTTTCTAGGATTCTAAACAAAGTTTCATGCAACATGAGTGCTTATAAGTTCCTCAATGAGCTTTTTAAAAGTTTCACGAACTTATGAAACATCTAACAACGCGTTTCTAGGACTCTAAACCAAGTTTCATGCAACATGAGAGCTTATAAGTTCCTCAATGAGCTTTGTACAAGTTTGAGGAACGTATGAAACATCTAACAACGCGTTTCTAGGACTTTAAACCAAGTTTTATGCAACATGAGTGCTTATAAGTATCTCAATGAGCTTTGTACAAGTATGACGAACTTATGAAACATCTAACAACGCGTTTCTAGGACTCTAAACCAAGTTTCATGCAACATGAGTGCTTATAAGTATCTCAAAGAGCTTTGTACAAGTTTGACAAACTTATGAAACATCTAACAACGCGTTTTTAGGACTCTAAACCAAGTTTCATGCAACATGAGTGCTTATAAGTTTCTCAATGAGCTTTGTACAAGTTTGAAGAACGTATCAAACATCTAATTACCTGTTTCTAGGACTCTAAACCAAGTTTAATGCAACATGAGTGCTAATAAGTTCCTCAATGAGCTTTGTACAAGTTTCACGAACTTATGAAACATCTAACAACGCGTTTCTAGGACTCTAAAACAAGTTTCATGCAACATGATTACTTCTAAGTTCCTCAATGTGCTTTATACAAGTTTGACGAACGTATGAAACATCTAACAACGCGTTTCTAGGACTCTAAACCAAGTTTCATGCAACAATAGTGCTTATAAGTATCACAATTAGCTTTGTACGAGTTTCACAAACTTATGAAACATCTATCAACGCGTTTCTAGGACTCTAAACCAAGTTTCATGCAACATGAGTGCTTATAAGTTCCTCAATGAGCTTTGTACAAGTTTGTCGAATGTATGAAACATCTAACAACGCGTTTCTAGGACTCTAAACCAAGTTTCATGCAACATGAGTGCTTATAAGTTCCTCAATGAGCTTTGTACAAGTTTCACGAACTTATAAAACATCTAACAACGCGTTTCTAGAACTCTAAACCAAGTTTCATGAAACTTGAGCGCTTATAAGTTCCTCAAAGAGCTTTGTACAAGTTTGACGAACGTATGAAACATCTAACAATGCGTTTCTACGACTCTAAACCAAGTTTCATGCAACATGAGCGCATATAAGTTCCTCAATGAGCTTTGTACAAGTTTGACAAACTTATGAAACATCTAACAACGGATTTCTAGGACTCTAAACCAAGTTTCATGTAACATGAGTGATTATAAGTGTCTCAATAAGCTTTGTACAAGTTTCACAAACTTATGAAACCTCTAACAACGCATTTCTAGGACTCTAAACCAAGCTTCATGCATAATGAGAGCTTATAAGTTCCTCAATGAGCTTTGTAAAAGTTTGACAAACGTATGAAACATCTAACAACGTGTTTCTATGACTCTAAACCAAGTTTCATGAAACATGAGTGTTTATAAGTATCTCAATGAGCTTTGTACAAGTTTCAAGAACTTATGAAACATCTAACAACGCGTTTCTAGGACTCTAAACCAAGTTTCATGCAACATGAGCGCTTATAAGTATGTCAATGAGGTTTGTACAAGTTTCAAGAACTTATGAAACATCTAACAACGCGTTTCTAGGACTCTAAACCAAGTTTCATGCAACATGAGCGCTTATAAGTTCCTCAATGAGCTTTGTACAAGTTTGACGAACGTATGAAATATCTAACAATGCGTTTCTAGCACTCTAAAGAAAATTTCATGCAACATGAGCGCTTATAAGTTCCTCAATGAGCTTTGTACAAGTTTGACGAACGTATGAAACATCTAACAACGCGTTTCTAGGACTCTAAACCAATTTTCATGCAACATGAGTGCTTATAAGTTCCTCAATGAGGTTTATACAAGTTTCACGAACTTATGAAACATCTAACAACGCGTACTCTAAACCAAGTTTCTTGCAACATGAGTGATTATAAGTGTCTCAATGAGCTTTGTACAAGTTTCACGAACTTCTGCAACCTCTAACAACGCGTTTCTAGGAATCTAAACCAAGTTTCATGCACAATGAGAACTTATAAGTTCCTCAATGAGCTTTGTAAAAGTTTGACGAACGTATGAAACATCTAACAACGCGTTTCTAGGACTCTAAACCAAGTTTCATGCAACATAAGTGCTTATAAGTTCCTCAATGAGCTTTGTACAAGTTTCACGAACTTATGAACATCTAACAACGTGTTTCTAGGACTCTAAACCAAGTTTCATGCAACATGAGAGCTTATGAGTTCCTCAATGAGCTTTGTACAAGTTTGACGAACTTATGAAAATCTAACAACGCGTTTCTAGGACTCTCAACCAAGTTTCATGAAACATGAGTGCTTATAAGTTTCTCAATGAGCTTTGTACAAGTTTGACGAACGTATGAAACATCTAACAACGTGTTTCTAGGACTCTAAACCAAGTTTCATGCAACATGAGTGCTTATAAGTTCCTCAATGAGCTTTGTACAAGTTTCACGAACTTATGAACATCTAACAACGCGTTTCTAGGACTCTAAACCAAGTTTCATGCAACATGAGAGCTTATAAGTTCCTCAATGAGCTTTGTACAAGTTTTACGAACGTATGAAACATCTAACAACGCGTTTCTAGGATTCTAAACCAAGTTTCATGCAACATGAGTACTTATAAGTTCCTCAATGAGCTTTTTAAAAGTTTCACGAACTTATGAAACATCTAACAACGCGTTTCTAGGACTCTAAACCAAGTTTCATGCAAGATGAGAGCTTATAAGTTCCTCAATGAGCTTTGTACAAGTTTGAGGAACGTATGAAACATCTAACACCGCGTTTCTAGGACTTTAAACCAAGTTTTATGCAACATGAGTGCTTATAAGTATCTCAATGACCTTTGTACAAGTTTGACGAACTTATGAAACATCTAACAACGCGTTTCTAGGACTCTAAACCAAGTTTCATGCAACATGAGTGCTTATAAGTATCTCAAAGAGCTTTGTACAAGTTTGACGAACTTATGAAACATCTAACAACGCGTTTTTAGGACTCTAAACCAAGTTTCATGCAACATGAGTGCTTATAAGTTTCTCAATGAGCTTTGTACAAGTTTGAAGAACGTATCAAACATCTAATTACCCGTTTCTAGGACTCTAAACCAAGTTTAATGCAACATGAGTACTTATAAGTTCCTCAATGAGCTTTGTACAAGTTTCACGAACTTATGAAACATCTAACAACGCGTTTCTTGGACTCTAAAACAAGTTTCATGCAACATGAGTACTTCTAAGTTCCTCAATGAGCTTTGTACAAGTTTGACGAACGTATGAAACATCTAACAACGCGTTTCTAGGACTCTAAACCAAGTTTCATGCAACAATAGTGCTTATAAGTATCACAATGAGCTTTGTACGAGTTTCACGAACTTATGAAACATCTATCAACGCGTTTCTAGGACTCTAAACCAAGTTTCATGCAACATGAGTGCTTATAAGTTCCTCAATGAGCTTTGTACAAGTTTGTCGAATGTATGAAACATCTAACAACGCGTTTCTAGGACTCTAAACCAAGTTTCATGCAACATGAGTGCTTATAAGTTCCTCAATGAGCTTTGTACAAGTTTCACGAACTTATAAAACATCTAACAACGCGTTTCTAGAACTCTAAACCAAGTTTCATGAAACTTGAGCGCTTATAAGTTCCTCAAAGAGCTTTGTACAAGTTTGACGAACGTATGAAACATCTAACAACGCGTTTCTACGACTCTAAACCAAGTTTCATGCAACATGAGCGCATATAAGTTCCTCAATGAGCTTTGTACAAGTTTGACGAACTTACGAAACATCTAACAACGGGTTTCTAGGACTCTAAACCAAGTTTCATGCAACATGAGTGATTAAAAGTGTCTCAATAAGCTTTGTACAAGTTTCACAAACTTATGAAACCTCTAACAACGCATTTCTAGGACTCTAAACCAATCTTCATGCATAATGAGAGCTTATAAGTTCCTCAATGAGCTTTGTAAAAGTTTGACGAACGTATGAAACATCTAACAACGTGTTTCTAGGACTCTAAACCAAGTTTCATGCAACATGAGTGCTTATAAGTTCCTCAATGAGCTTTGTACAAGTTTCACGAACTTATGAACATCTAACAACGTGTTTCTAGGACTCTAAACCAAGTTTCATGCAACATGAGAGCTTATAAGTTCCTCAATGAACTTTGTACAAGTTTGACGAACTTATGAAAATCTAACAACGCGTTTCTAGGACTCTCAACCAAGTTTCATGCAACATGAGTGCTTATAAGTTTCTCAATGAGCTTTGTACAAGTTTGACGAACGTATGAAACATCTAACAACGTGTTTCTAGGACTCTAAACCAAGTTTCATGCAACATGAGTGCTTATAAGTTCCTCAATGAGCTTTGTACAAGTTTCACGAACTTACGAACATCTAACAACGCGTTTCTAGGACTCTAAACCAAGTTTCATGCAACATGAGAGCTTATAAGTTCCTCAATGAGCTTTGTACAAGTTTTACGAACGTATGAAACATCTAACAACGCGTTTCTAAGATTCTAAACCAAGTTTCATGCAACATGAGTGCTTATAAGTTCCTCAATGAGCTTTTTAAAAGTTTCACGAACTTATGAAACATCTAACAACGCGTTTCTAGGACTCTAAACCAAGTTTCATGCAACAATAGTGCTTATAAGTATCACAATGAGCTTTGTACGAGTTTCACGAACTTATGAAACATCTATCAACGCGTTTCTAGGACTCTAAACCAAGTTTCATGCAACATGAGTGCTTATAAGTTCCTCAAGCTTTGTACAAGTTTGTCGAATGTATGAAACATCTAACAACGCGTTGAAACATCTAACAAGTTTCTACGACTCTAAACCAAGTTTCATGCAAGTTCCTCAATGATGAGTGCTTATAAGTTAAACCAAGTTTCTCAATGAGCTTTGTACAAGTTTCACGAACTTATAAAACATCTAACAACGCGTTTCTAGAACTCTAAACCAAGTTTCATGAAACTTGAGCGCTTATAAGTTCCTCAAAGAGCTTTGTACAAGTTTGACGAACGTATGAAACATCTAACAACGCGTTTCTACGACTCTAAACTTTGTACAAGTTTGACGAACATGCAACATGCGTTTCTGCACTCTAAACCAAGCGCATATAAGTTCCTCAATGAGCTTTGTACAAGTTTGACGAACTTATGAAACATCTAACAACGGGTTTCTAGGACTCTAAACCAAGTTTCATGCAATATGAGTGATTATAAGTGTCTCAATAAGCTTTGTACAAGTTTCACAAACTTATGAAACCTCTAACAACGCATTTCTAGGACTTTAAACCAAGCTTCATGCATAATGAGAGCTTATAAGTTCTTTGTACAAGTTTCAATGAGCTTTGTAAAAGTTTGACAAACGTATGAAACATCTAACAACGTGTTTCTATGACTCTAAACCAAGTTTCATGAAACATGAGTGCTTATAAGTTCCTCAATGAGCTTTGTACAAGTTTCACGAACTTATGAACATCTAACAACGCGTTTATAGGACTCTAAACCAAGTTTCATGCAACATGAGTGCTTATAAGTATCTCAATGAGCTTTGTACAAGTTTCAAGAACTTATGAAACATCTAACAACGCGTTTCTAGGACTCTAAACCAAGTTTGCAACATGCAACATGAGAAACATCTAACAACGCTTATAAACCAAGTTCCTCAATGAGCTTTGTACAAGTTTGACGACTCTAAACGTTTCATGCAACATGAGCGAAAGTTCCTATCTTTGTAACAATGCGTTTCTAGCACTCTAAACCAAGTTTCATGCAACTTGAGCGCTTATAAGTTCCTCAATGAGCTTTGTACAAGTTTGACGAACGTATGAAACATCTAACAACGCGTTTCTAGGACTCTAAACCAATTTTCATGCAACATGAGTGCTTATAAGTTCCTCAATGAGCTTTATACAAGTTTCACGAACTTATGAAACATCTAACAACGCGTACTCTAAACAAAGTTTCATGCGAACTTATGAGTGATTATAAGTGTCTCAATGAGCTACTTGTACAAGTTTCACGAACTTTCATGAACATCTAACAACGTGTTTCTAGGACTCTAAACCAAGTTTCATGCAACATGAGAGCTTATAAGTTCCTCAATGAGCTTTGTACAAGTTTGACGAACTTATGAAAATCTAACAACGCGTTTCTAGGACTCTAAACCAAGTTTCATGCAACATGAGAGCTTATAAGTTCCTCAATGAGCTTTGTACAAGTTTTACGAACGTATGAAACATCTAACAACGCGTTTCTAGGATTCTAAACCAAGTTTCATGCAACATGAGTGCTTATAAGTTCCTCAATGAGCTTTTTAAAAGTTTCACGAACTTATGAAACATCTAACAACGCATTTCTAGGACTCTAAACCAAGTTTCATGCAACATGAGAGCTTATAAGTTCCTCAATGAGCTTTGTACAAGTTTGAGGAACGTATGAAACATCTAACAACGCGTTTCTAGGACTTTAAACCAAGTTTTATGCAACATGAGTGCTTATAAGTATCTCAATGAGCTTTGTACAAGTTTGACGAACTTATGAAACATCTAACAACGCGTTTCTAGGACTCTAAACCAAGTTTCATGCAACATGAGTGCTTATAAGTATCTCAAAGAGCTTTGTACAAGTTTGACAAACTTATGAAACATCTAACAACGCGTTTTTAGGACTCTAAACCAAGTTTCATGCAACATGAGTGCTTATAAGTTTCTCAATGAGCTTTGTACAAGTTTGAAGAACGTATCAAACATCTAATTACCCGTATCTAGGACTCTAAACCAAGTTTAATGCAACATGAGTGCTTATAAGTTCCTCAATGAGCTTTGTACAAGTTTCACGAACTTATGAAACATCTAACAACGCGTTTCTAGGACTCTAAAACAAGTTTCATGCAACATGAGTACTTCTAAGTTCCTCAATGAGCTTTGTACAAGTTTGACGAACGTATGAAACATCTAACAACGCGTTTCTAGGACTCTAAACCAAGTTTCATGCAACAATAGTGCTTATAAGTATCACAATGAGCTTTGTACGAGTTTCACGAACTTATGAAACATCTATCAACGCGTTTCTAGGACTCTAAACCAAGTTTCATGCAACATGAGCGCTTATAAGTTCCTCAATGAGCTTTGTACAAGTTTGTCGAATGTATGAAACATCTAACAACGCGTTTCTAGGACTCTAAACCAAGTTTCATGCAACATAAGTGCTTATAAGTTCCTCAATGAGCTTTGTACAAGTTTCACGAACTTATAAAACATCTAACAACGCGTTTCTAGAACTCTAAACCAAGTTTCATGAAACTTGAGCGCTTATAAGTTCCTCAAAGAGCTTTGTACTAGTTTGACGAACGTATGAAACATCTAACAACGCGTTTCTACGACTCTAAACCAAGTTTCATGCAACATGAGCGCATATATGTTCCTCAATGAGCTTTGTACAAGTTTGACGAACTTATGAAACATCTAACAACGGGTTTCTAGGACTCTAAACCAAGTTTCATGCAACATGAGTGATTATAAGTGTCTCAATAAGCTTTGTACAAGTTTCACAAACTTATGAAACCTCTAACAACGCATTTCTAGGACTCTAAACCAAGCTTCATGCATAATGAGAGCTTATAAGTTCCTCAATGAGCTTTGTAAAAGTTTGACAAACGTATGAAACATCTAACAACGTGTTTCTATGACTCTAAACCAAGTTTCATGAAACATGAGTGCTTATAAGTTCGTCAATGAGCTTTATACAAGTTTCACGAACTTATGAACATCTAACAACGCGTTTCTAGGACTCTAAACCAAGTTTCATGCAACATGAACGCTTATAAGTTCCTCAATGAGCTTTGTACAAGTTTGACGAACGTATGAAATATCTAACAATGCGTTTCTAGCACTCTAAAGCAAGTTTCATGCAACATGAGCGCTTATAAGTTCCTCAATGAGCTTTGTACAAGTTTGACGAACGTATATATGAAACATCTAACAACGCGTTTCTAGGACTCTAAACCAATTTTCATGCAACATGAGTGCTTATAAGTTCCTCAATGGGGTTTATACAAGTTTCACGAACTTATGAAACATCTAACAACGAGTACTCTAAACCAAGTTTCATGCAACATGAGTGATTATAAGTGTCTCAATGAGCTTTGTACAAGTTTCACGAACTTATGCAACCTCTAACAACGCGTTTCTAGGAATATAAACCAAGTTTCATGCACAATGAGAACTTATAAGTTCCTCAATGAGCTTTGTAAAAGTTTGACGAACGTATGAAACATCTAACAACGTGTTTCTAGGACTCTAAACCAAGTTTCATGCAACATGAGTGCTTATAAGTTCCTCAATGAGCTTTGTACAAGTTTCACAAACTTATGAACATCTAACAACGTGTTTCTAGGACTCTAAACCAAGTTTCATGCAACATGAGAGCTTATAAGTTCCTCAATGAGCTTTGTACAAGTTTGACGAACTTATGAAAATCTAACAACGCGTTTCTAGGACTCTCAACCAAGTTTCATGCAACATGAGTGCTTATAAGTTTCTCAATGAGCTTTGTACAAGTTTTACGAACGTATGAAACATCTAACAACGTGTTTCTAGGACTCTAAACCAAGTTTCATGCAACATGAGTGCTTATAAGTTCCTCAATGAGCTTTGTACAAGTTTCACGAACTTATGAACATCTAACAACGCGTTTCTAGGACTCTAAACCAAGTTTCATGCAACATGAGAGCTTATAAGTTCCTCAATGAGCTTTGTACAAGTTTTACAAACGTATGAAACATCTAACAACGCGTTTCTAGGATTCTAAACCAAGTTTCATGCAACCTGAGTGCTTATAAGTTCCTCAATGAGCTTTTTACAAGTTTCACGAACTTATGAAACATCTAACAACGCGTTTCTAGGACTCTAAACCAAGTTTCATGCAACATGAGACCTTATAAGTTCCTCAATGAGCTTTGTACAAGTTTCAGGAACATATGAAACATCTAACAACGCGTTTCTAGGACTCTAAATCAAGTTTCATGCAACATGAGAGCTTATAAGTTCCTCAATGAGCTTTGTACAAGTTTGAGGAACGTATGAAACATCTAACAACGCGTTTCTAGGACTTTAAACCAAGTTTTATGCAACATGAGTGCTTATAAGTATCTCAATGAGCTTTGTACAAGTTTGACGAACTTATGAAACATCTAACAACGCGTTTCTAGGACTCTAAACTAAGTTTCATGCAATATGAGTGCTTATAAGTATCTCAAAGAGCTTTGTACAAGTTTGACAAACTTATGAAACATCTAACAACACGTTTTTAGGACTCTAAACCAAGTTTCATGCAACATGAGTGCTTATAAGTTTCTCAATGAGCTTTGTACAAGTTTGAAGAACGTATCAAACATCTAATTACCCGTTTCTAGGACTCTAAACCAAGTTTAATGCAACATGAGTGCTTATAAGTTCTTCAATGAGCTTTGTACAAGTTTCACGAACTTATGAAACATCTAACAACGCGTTTCTAGGACTCTAAAACAAGTTTCATGCAACATGAGTACTTCTAAGTTCCTCAATGAGCTTTGTACAAGTTTGACGAACGTATGAAACATCTAACAACGCGTTTCTAGGACTCTAAACCAAGTTTCATGCAACAATAGTGCTTATAAGAATCACAATGAGCTTTGTACGAGTTTCACGAACTTATGAAACATCTATCAACGCGTTTCTAGGACTCTAAACCAAGTTTCATGCAACATGAGTCCTTATAAGTTCCTCAATGAGCTTTGTACGTTTGTCGAATGTATGAAACATCTAACAACGCGTTTCTAGGACTCTAAACCAAGTTTCATGCAACATGAGTGCTTATAAGATCCTCAATGAGCTTTGTACAAGTTTCACGAACTTATAAAACATCTAACAACGCGTTTCTAGAACTCTAAACCAAGTTTCATGAAACTTGAGCGCTTATAAGTTCCTCAAAGAACTTTGTACAAGTTTGACGAACGTATGAAACATCTAACAACGCGTTTCTACGACTCTAAACCAAGTTTCATGCAACATGAGCGCATATAAGTTCCTCAATGAGCTTTGTACAAGTTTGACGAACTTATGAAACATCTAGCAACGGGTTTCTAGGACTCTAAACCAAGTTTCATGCAACATGAGTGATTATAAGTGTCTCAATAAGCTTTGTACAAGTTTCACAAACTTATGAAACCTCTAACAACGCATTTCTAGGACTCTAAACCAAGCTTCATGCATAATGAGAGCTTATAAGTTCCTCAATGAGTTTTGTAAAAGTTTGACAAACGTATGAAACATCTAACAAAGTGTTTCTATGACTCTAAACCAAGTTTCATGAAACATGAGTGCTTCTAAGTTCCTCAATGAGCTTTGTACAAGTTTCACGAACTTATGAACATCTAACAACACGTTTCTAGGACTCTAAACCAAGTTTCATGCAACATGAGTGCTTATAAGTATCTCAATGAGCTTTGTACAAGTTTCAAGAACTTATGAAACATCTAACAACGCGTTTCTAGGACTCTAAACCAAGTTTCATGTAACATGAGCGCTTATAATTTCCTCAATGAGCTTTGTACAAGTTTGACGAACGTATGAAATATCTAACAATGCGTTTCTAGCACTCTAAACCAAGTTTCATGCAACATGAGCGCTTATAAGTTCCTCAATGAGCTTTGTACAAGTTTGACGAACGTATGAAACATCTAACAAAGCGTTTCTAGGACTCTAAACCAATTTTCATGCAACATGAGTGCTTATAAGTTCCTCAATGAGCTTTATACAAGTTTCACGAACTTATGAAACATCTAACAACGCGTACTCTAAACCAAGTTTCATGCAACATGAGTGATTATAAGTGTCTCAATGAGCTTTGTACAAGTTTCACGAACTTATGCAACCTCTAACAACGCGTTTCTAGGAATCTAAACCAAGTTTCATGCACAATGAGAACTTATAAGTTCCTCAATGAGCTTTGTAAAAGTTTGACGAACGTATGAAACATCTAACAACGTGTTTCTAGGACTCTAAACCAAGTTTCATGCAACATGAGTGCTTATAAGTTCCTCAATGAGCTTTGTACAAGTTTCACGAACTTATGAACATCTAAAAACGTGTTTCTAGGACTCTAAACCAAGTTTCATGCAACATGAGAGCTTATAAGTTCCTCAATGAGCTTTGTACAAGTTTGACGAACTTATGAAAATCTAACAACGCGTTTCTAGGACTCTCAACCAAGTTTCATGCAACATGAGTGCTTATAAGTTTCTCAATGAGCTTTGTACAAGTTTGACGAACGTATGAAACATCTAACAACGTGTTTCTAGGACTCTAAAACAAGTTTCATGCAACATGAGTGCTTATAAGTTCCTCAATGAGCTTTGTACAAGTTTCACGAACTTATGAACATCTAACAACGCGTTTCTAGGACTCTAAACCAAGTTTCATGCAACATGAGAGCTTATAAGTTCCTCAATGACCTATGTACAAGTTTTACAAACGTATGAAACATCTAACAACGCGTTTCTAGGATTCTAAACCAAGTTTCATGCAACATGAGTGCTTATAAGTTCCTCAATGAGCTTTTTAAAAGTTTCACGAACTTATGAAACATCTAACAACGCGTTTCTAGGACTCTAAACCAAGTTTCATGCAACATGAGTGCTTATGAGTTCCTCAATGAGCTTTGTACAAGTTTCAGGAACGTATGAAACATCTAACAACGCGTTTCTAGGACTCTCAACCAAGTTTCATGCAACATGAGTGCTTATAAGTTCCTCAATGAGCTTTGTACAAGTTTGAGGAACGTATGAAACATCTAACAACGTAATTCTAGGACTCTAAACCAAGTTTCATGCAACATGAGTGCTTATAAGTTCCTCATTGAGCTTTGTAAAAGTTTCACAAACTTATGAACATCTAACAACGCGTTTCTAGGACTCTAGACCAAGTTTCATGTAACATGAGAGCTTATAAGTTCCTCAATGAGCTTTTTACAAATTTTACGAACGTATGAAACATCTAACAACGCGTTTCTAGGATTCTAAACCAAGTTTCATGCAACATGAGTGCTTATAAATTCCTCAATGAGCTTTTTACAAGTTTCACGAACTTATGAAACATCTAACAACGCGTTCCTAGGACTCTAAACCAAGTTTTATGCAACATGAATGATTATAAGTGTCTCGGTGATCGATGCTCGATGCTCGATGTCGATGTCCGGTTCCATGATCATATCACTTATAAGCACTCATGGTGCATGAAACTTCGTTTAGAGTCCTAGAAACGCGTTGTTAGATGTTTCATGAGTTCGTCAAACTAGTACAAAGCTCATTGAGACACTTATAAGCACTCATGTTGAATGAAACTTGGTTTAGAGTCCTAGAAACGCGTTGTTAGATGTTTCATAAGTTCGTAAAACTAGTACAAAGCTCATTGAGACACTTATAAGCACTCATGTCGCATGAAACTTGGTTTAGAGTCCTAGAAACACGTTGTTAGACGTTTCATAAGTTCGTAAAACTAGTACAAAGCTCATTGAGACACTTATAAGCACTCATGTTGAATGAAACTTGGTTTAGAGTCCTAGAAACGCGTTGTTAGATGTTTCATAAGTTCGTCAAACTAGTACAAAGCTCATTGAGACACTTATAAGCACTCATGTTGCATGAAACTTGGTTTAGAGTCCTAGAAACGCGTTGTTAGATGTTTCATGAGTTCGTCAAACTTTTACAAAGCTCGTTGAGACAATTATAAGCACTCATGTTGCATGAAACTTGGTTTAGATTCCTAGAAACATGTTGTTAGATGTCTCATAAGTTCGTCAAACAAGTACAAAGCTCATTGAGACACTTATAAGCACTCATGTTGCATGAAACTTGGTTTAGAGTCCTAGAAACGCATTGTTAGATGTTTCATGAGTTCGTCAAACTAGTACAAAGCTCAGTGAGACACTTATAAGCACTCATGTTGAATGAAACTTGGTTTAGAGTCCTAAAAACGCGTTGTAAGATGTTTCATAAGTTCGTAAAACTAGTACAAATCTCATTGAGACACTTATAAGCACTCATATTGCATGAAACTTGGTTTAGAGTCCTAGAAACGCGTTGTTAGATGTTTCATAAGTTCGTAAAACTAGTACAAAGCTCATTGATACACTTATAAGTACTCATGTTGAATGAAACATGGTTTAGAGTCCTAGAAACGCGTTGTTAGATGTTTCATAAGTTCGTCAAACTAGTACAAAGCTCATTCAGACACTTATAAGCAATCATGTTGTATGAAACTTGGTTTAGAGTCCTAGAAACGATTTGTTAAATGTTTCGTAAGTTCGTCAAACTAGTACAAAGCTCATTGAGACACTTATAAGCACTCATGTTGCATGAAACTTGGTTTAGAGTCCTAGAAACACGTTGTTAGATGTTTCATAAGGTCTTCAAACTAGTACAAAGCTCATTGAGACACTTATAAGTACTCATGTTGAATGAAACTTGGTTTAGAGTCCTAGAAACGCGTTGTTAGATGTTTCATAAGTTCGTCAAACTTGTACAAAGCTCATTGAGACACTTATAAGCACTCATGTTGCATGAAACTTAGTTTAGAGTCCTAGAAACGCGTTGTTAGATATTTCATAAGTTCGTAAAACTAGTAAAAAGCTCATTGAGACACTTATAAGCACTCATGTTGCATGAAACTTGGTTTAGAGTCCTAGAAACGCGTTGTTAGATGTTTCATAAGTTCGTCAAACTTGTACAAAGCTCATTGAGACGCTTATAAGTACTCATGTTGAATGAAACTTGGTTTAGAGTCCTAGAAACAGCGTTGTTAGATGTTTCAAAAGTTCGTCAAACTAGTACAAAGCTCATTGAGACACTTATAAGCACTCATGTTGTATGAAACTTGGTTTAGAGTCCTAGAAATGCATTGTTAAATGTTTCATAAGTTCGTCAACATTGTACAAAGGTCATTGAGACAGTTATAAGCACTCATGTTGCATGAAACTTGGTTTATAGTCCTAGAAACGCGTTGTTAGATGTTTCATAAGTTCTTCAAACTTGTACAAAGCTCATTGAGACACTTATAAGCACTCATGTTGTATGAAACTTGGTTTAGAGTCCTAGAACCCGCGTTGTTAGATGTTTCATATGTTCGTCAAACTAGTACAGAGCTCATTGAGACACTTATAAGCACTCATGTTGCATGAAACTTGGTTTAGAGTCCTAGAAACGCGCTGTTAGATGTTTCATAAGTTCGTTAAACAAGTACAAAGCTCATTGAGACACTTATAAGCACTCATGTTGCATGAAACTTGGTTTAGAGTCCTAGAAACGCGTTGTTAGATGTTTCATAAGTTCGTCAAACTTTTACAAAGCTCGTTGAGAAAATTATAAGAACTCATGTTGCATGAAACTTGGTTTAGTCCTAGAAACGTGTTGTTAGATGTTTCATAAATTCGTCAAACAAGTACAAAGCTCATTGAGACAGTTATAAGCACTCATGTTGCATGAAACTTGGTTTAGAGTCCTAGAAACGCGTTGTTAGATGTTTCATAAGTTCGTAAAACTTGTACAAAGCTCATTGAGACACTTATAAGCACTCATGTTGAATGAAACTTGGTTTAGAGTCCTAGAACCCGCGTTGTTAGATGTTTCATATGTTCGTCAAACTAGTCAAAAGGTCATTGAGACACTTATAAGCACTCATGTTGCATGAAACTTAGTTTAGAGTCCTAGAAACCTCGTTATTAGATGTTTCATAAGTTCATCAAACTTGTACAAAGCTCATTGAGACCCTTATAAGCACTCATGTTGCATGAAACTTGGTTTAGAGTCCTAGAAACGCGTTGTTAGATGTTTCATAAGTTTGTCAAACTTTTACAAAGCTTATTGAGACAATTATAAGCACTCATGTTTTATGAAACATGGTTTAGAGTCCTAGAAACGCGTTGTTAGATGTTTCATAAGTTCGTTAAACAAGTACAAAGCTCATTGAGACACTTATAAGCACTCATGTTGCATGAAACTTGGTTTAGAGTCCTAGAAACGCGTTGTTAGATGTTTCATAAGTTCGTAAAACTTGTACAAAGCTAATTGAGACACTTATAAGCACTCATGTGGAATGAAACTTGGTTTAGAGTCCTAGAACCCGCGTTATTAGATGTTTCATATGTTCTTCAAACTAGTCAAAAGGTCATTGAGACACTTATAAGCACTCATGTTGCATGAAACTTAGTTTAGAGTCCTAGAAACCGCGTTGTTAGATGTTTCATAAGTTCGTCAAACTAGTACAAAGCTCATTGAGACACTTAATAAGCACTCATGTTGCATGAAACTTGGTTTAGAGTCCTAGAAACGCGTTGTTAGATGTTTCATAAGTTCGTCAAACTTTTACAAAGCGCGTTGAGACAATTATAAGCACTCATGTTGCATGAAACTTGGTTTAGAGTCCTAGAAACGCGTTGTTAGATGTTTCATGAGTTCGTTAAACTAGTACAAAGCTCATTGAGACACTTATAAGCACTCATGTTGATTGATACTTGGTTTAGAGTCCTAGAAACGCGTTGTTAGATGTTTCATAAGTTCGTCAAACTTTTACAAAGCTCGTTGAGACAATTATAAGCACTCATGTTGCATGAAACTTGGTTTAGAGTTCTAGAAACGTGTTGTTAGATGTTTCATAAGTTCGTCAAACAAGTACAAAGCTCGTTGAGACACTTATAAGAACTCATGTTCCATGAAACTTGGTTTAGAGTCCTAGAATCGCGTTGTTAGATGTTTCATGAGTTCGTCAAACTAGTACAAAGCTCATTGAGACACTTATAAGCACTCATATTGAATGAAACTTGGTTTAGAGTCCTAGAAACGCGTTGTTAGGGAATCTCCAAAAGAAACCTCATAACCTCAAATATGAGGTTTTTTGTTCTCCAAAAGAAACCTCAAAACCTCAAAATTTGAGGTTTTGAATAGTGAAACCTCAAATTTGAGGTTCCTTTTTGGAGATGCTCTTAGATGTTTCATAAGTTCGTCAAACAAGTACAAAGCTCACTGAGACACTTATAAGCAATCATTTTGTATGAAACTTGGTTTAGAGTCCTAGAAACGAATTGTTAGATGTTTCATAAGTTCGTCAAACTAGTACAAAGGTCATTGAGACACTTATAAGCACTCATGTTGCATGAAACTTGGTTTAGAGTCCTAGAAACGTGGTTTTAGATGTTTCATAAGTTCTTCAAACTTGTACAAAGCTCATTGAGAAACTTATAAGCACTCATGTCGTATGAAACTTGGTTTAGAGTCCTAGAACCCGCGTTGTTAGATGTTTCATATGTTCGTCAAACTAGTACAAAGCTCATTGAGACACTTATAAGCACTCATGTTGCATGAAACTTGGTTTAGAGTCCTAGAAACGCGTTGTTAGATGTTTCATAAGTTCGTCAAACTTTTACAAAGCTCATTGAGACAATTATAAGCACTCATGTTGCATGAAACTTGGTTTAGAGTCCTAGAAACGCGTTGTTACATGTTTCATAAGTTCGTTAAACAATTACAAAGCTCATTGAGACACTTATAAACACTCATGTTGCATGAAACTTGGTTTAGAGTCCTAGAAACGCGTTGTTAGATGTTTCATAAATTCGTCAAACTTTTACAAAGCTTGTTGAGACAATTATAAGCACTCATGTTGCATGAAACTTGGTTTAGTCCTAGAAACGTGTTGTTAGATGTTTCATAAATTCGTCAAACAAGTACAAAGCTCATTGAGACAGTTATAAGCACCCATGTTGCATGAAACTTGGTTTAGAGTCCTAGAAACGCGTTGTTAGATGTTTCATAAGTTCGTAAAACTTGTACAAAGCTCATTGAGACACTTATAAGCACTCATGTTGAATGAAACTTGGTTTAGAGTCCTAGAACCCGCGTTGTTAGATGTTTCATATGTTCGTCAAACTAGTCAAAAGGTCATTGAGACACTTATAAGCACTCATGTTGCATGAAACTTAGTTTAGAGTCCTAGAAACCGCGTTGTTAGATGTTTCATAAGTTCGTCAAACTAGTACAAAGCTCATTGAGACACTTATAAGCACTCATGTTGCATGAAACTTGGTTTAGAGTCCTAGAAACGCGTTGTTAGATGTTTCATAAGTTTGTCAAACTTTTACAAAGCTCATTGAGACAATTATAAGCACTCATGTTGCATGAAACATGGTTTAAAGTCCTAGAAACGCGTTGTTAGATGTTTCATAAGTTCGTTAAACAAGTACAAAGCTCATTGAGACATTTATAAGCACTCATGTTGCATGAAACTTGGTTTAGAGTCCTAGAAACGCGTTGTTAGATGTTTCATAAGTTCGTAAAACTTGTACAAAGCTCATTGAGACACTTATAAGCACTCATGTTGAATGAAACTTGGTTTAGAGTCCTAGAACCCGCGTTGTTAGATGTTTCATATGTTCGTCAAACTAGTCAAAAGGTCATTGAGACACTTATAAGCACTCATGTTGCATGAAACTTAGTTTAGAGTCCTAGAAACCTCGTTATTAGATGTTTCATAAGTTCATCAAACTTGTACAAAGCTCATTGAGACCCTTATAAGCACTCATGTTGCATGAAACTTGGTTTAGAGTCCTAGAAACGCGTTGTTAGATGTTTCATAAGTTTGTCAAACTTTTACAAAGCTTATTGAGACAATTATAAGCACTCATGTTTTATGAAACATGGTTTAGAGTCCTAGAAACGCGTTGTTAGATGTTTCATAAGTTCGTTAAACAAGTACAAAGCTCATTGAGACACTTATAAGCACTCATGTTGCATGAAACTTGGTTTAGAGTCCTAGAAACGCGTTGTTAGATGTTTCATAAGTTCGTAAAACTTGTACAAAGCTAATTGAGACACTTATAAGCACTCATGTGGAATGAAACTTGGTTTAGAGTCCTAGAACCCGCGTTATTAGATGTTTCATATGTTCTTCAAACTAGTCAAAAGGTCATTGAGACACTTATAAGCACTCATGTTGCATGAAACTTAGTTTAGAGTCCTAGAAACCGCGTTGTTAGATGTTTCATAAGTTCGTCAAACTAGTACAAAGCTCATTGAGACACTTAATAAGCACTCATGTTGCATGAAACTTGGTTTAGAGTCCTAGAAACGCGTTGTTAGATGTTTCATAAGTTCGTCAAACTTTTACAAAGCGCGTTGAGACAATTATAAGCACTCATGTTGCATGAAACTTGGTTTAGAGTCCTAGAAACGCGTTGTTAGATGTTTCATGAGTTCGTTAAACTAGTACAAAGCTCATTGAGACACTTATAAGCACTCATGTTGATTGATACTTGGTTTAGAGTCCTAGAAACGCGTTGTTAGATGTTTCATAAGTTCGTCAAACTTTTACAAAGCTCGTTGAGACAATTATAAGCACTCATGTTGCATGAAACTTGGTTTAGAGTTCTAGAAACGTGTTGTTAGATGTTTCATAAGTTCGTCAAACAAGTACAAAGCTCGTTGAGACACTTATAAGAACTCATGTTCCATGAAACTTGGTTTAGAGTCCTAGAATCGCGTTGTTAGATGTTTCATGAGTTCGTCAAACTAGTACAAAGCTCATTGAGACACTTATAAGCACTCATATTGAATGAAACTTGGTTTAGAGTCCTAGAAACGCGTTGTTAGGGAATCTCCAAAAGAAACCTCATAACCTCAAATATGAGGTTTTTTGTTCTCCAAAAGAAACCTCAAAACCTCAAAATTTGAGGTTTTGAATAGTGAAACCTCAAATTTGAGGTTCCTTTTTGGAGATGCTCTTAGATGTTTCATAAGTTCGTCAAACAAGTACAAAGCTCACGAGACACTTATAAGCAATCATTTTGTATGAAACTTGGTTTAGAGTCCTAGAAACGAATTGTTAGATGTTTCATAAGTTCGTCAAACTAGTACAAAGGTCATTGAGACACTTATAAGCACTCATGTTGCATGAAACTTGGTTTAGAGTCCTAGAAACGTGGTTTTAGATGTTTCATAAGTTCTTCAAACTTGTACAAAGCTCATTGAGAAACTTATAAGCACTCATGTCGTATGAAACTTGGTTTAGAGTCCTAGAACCCGCGTTGTTAGATGTTTCATATGTTCGTCAAACTAGTACAAAGCTCATTGAGACACTTATAAGCACTCATGTTGCATGAAACTTGGTTTAGAGTCCTAGAAACGCGTTGTTAGATGTTTCATAAGTTCGTCAAACTTTTACAAAGCTCATTGAGACAATTATAAGCACTCATGTTGCATGAAACTTGGTTTAGAGTCCTAGAAACGCGTTGTTACATGTTTCATAAGTTCGTTAAACAATTACAAAGCTCATTGAGACACTTATAAACACTCATGTTGCATGAAACTTGGTTTAGAGTCCTAGAAACGCGTTGTTAGATGTTTCATAAATTCGTCAAACTTTTACAAAGCTTGTTGAGACAATTATAAGCACTCATGTTGCATGAAACTTGGTTTAGTCCTAGAAACGTGTTGTTAGATGTTTCATAAATTCATCAAACAAGTACAAAGCTCATTGAGACAGTTATAAGCACCCATGTTGCATGAAACTTGGTTTAGAGTCCTAGAAACGCGTTGTTAGATGTTTCATAAGTTCGTAAAACTTGTACAAAGCTCATTGAGACACTTATAAGCACTCATGTTGAATGAAACTTGGTTTAGAGTCCTAGAACCCGCGTTGTTAGATGTTTCATATGTTCGTCAAACTAGTCAAAAGGTCATTGAGACACTTATAAGCACTCATGTTGCATGAAACTTAGTTTAGAGTCCTAGAAACCGCGTTGTTAGATGTTTCATAAGTTCGTCAAACTAGTACAAAGCTCATTGAGACACTTATAAGCACTCATGTTGCATGAAACTTGGTTTAGAGTCCTAGAAACGCGTTGTTAGATGTTTCATAAGTTTGTCAAACTTTTACAAAGCTCATTGAGACAATTATAAGCACTCATGTTGCATGAAACATGGTTTAAAGTCCTAGAAACGCGTTGTTAGATGTTTCATAAGTTCGTTAAACAAGTACAAAGCTCATTGAGACATTTATAAGCACTCATGTTGCATGAAACTTGGTTTTGAGTCCTAGAAACGCGTTGTTAGATGTTTCATAAGTTCGTAAAACTTGTACAAAGCTCATTGAGACACTTATAAGCACTCATGTGGAATGAAACTTGGTTTAGAGTCCTAGAACCCGCGTTATTAGATGTTGCATATGTTCTTCAAACTAGTCAAAAGGTCATTGAGACACTTATAAGCACTCATGTTGCATGAAACTTACTTTAGAGTCCTAGAAACCGCGTTGTTAGATGTTTCATAAGTTCGTCAAACTAGTACAAAGCTCATTGAGACACTTAATAAGCACTCATGTTGCATGAAACTTGGTTTAGAGTCCTAGAAACGCGTTGTTAGATGTTTCATAAGTTCGTCAAACTAGTACAAAGCTCATTGAGACACTTATAAGCACTCATGTTGCATGAAACTTGGTTTAGAGTCCTAGAAACGCGTTGTTAGATGTGTCATGAGTTCGTTAAAGTAGTACAAAGCTCATTGAGACACTTATAAGCACTCATGTTGATTGAAACTTGGTTTAGAGTCCTAGAAACGCGTTGTTAGATGTGTCATGAGTTCGTTAAAGTAGTACAAAGCTCATTCAGACACTTATAAGCACTCATGTTGATTGAAACTTGGTTTAGAGTCCTAGAAACGCGTTGTTAGATGTTTCATAAGTTCGTCAAACTTTTACAAAGCTCGTTGAGACAATTATAAGCACTCATGTTGCATGAAACTTGGTTTAGAGTCCTAGAAACGTGTTGTTAGATGTTTCATAAGTTCGTCAAACAAGTACAAAGCTCGTTGAGACACTTATAAGCACTCATGTTCCATGAAACTTGGTTTAGAGTCCTAGAATCGCGTTGTTAGATGTTTCATGAGTTCGTCAAACTAGTACAAAGCTGATTTAGACACTTATAAGCACTCATGTTGAATGAAACTTGGTTTAGAGTCCTAGAAACGCGTTGTTAGATGTTTCATAAGTTCGTCAAACTAGTACAAAGCTCATTGAGACACTTATAAGCAATCATGTTGTATGAAACTTGGTTTAGAGTCCTAGAAACGAATTGTTAGATGTTTCATAAGTTCGTCAAACTAGTAAAAATCTCATTGAGACACTTATAAGCACTAATGTTGCATGAAACTTGGTTTGGAGTCCTAGAAACGCGTTGTTAGATGTTTCATAAGGTCTTCAAACTAGTACAAAGCTCATTGAGACACTTATAAGTACTCATGTTGAATAAACCTTGGTTTAGAGTCCTAGAAACGCGTTGTTAGATGTTTGATAAGTTCGTTAAACTTGTACAAAGCTCATTGAGACACTTATAAGCACTCATGTTGCATGAAACTTAGTTTAGAGTCCTAGAAACGCGTTGTTAGATGTTTCATAAGTTCGTCAAACTTGTACAAAGCTAATTGAGACGCTTATAAGCACCCATGTTGCATAAACTTGGTTTAGAGTCCTAGAAACGAATTGTTAGATGTTTCATAAGTTCGTCAAACTAGTAAAAAGCTCATTGAGACACTTATAAGCACTAATGTTGCATGAAACTTGGTTTAGAGTCCTAGAAACGCATTGTTAGATGTTTCATAAGGTCTTCAAACTAGTACAAAGCTCATTGAGACACTTATAAGTACTCATGTTGAATAAACCTTGGTTTAGAGTCCTAGAAACGCGTTGTTAGATGTTTCATAAGTTCCTCAAACTAGTAAAAATCTCATTGAGACACTTATAAGCACTCATGTTGCATGAAACTTGGTTTAGAGTCCTAGAAACGCGTTGTTAGATGTTTCATAAGTTCGTCAAACTTGTACAAAGCTAATTGAGACGCTTATAAGCACCCATGTTGCATGAAACTTGGTTTAGAGTCCTAGAAACCGCGTTGTTAGATGTTTCATAAGTTTGTCAAACTTGTACAATGCTCATTGAGACACTTATAAGCACTCATGTTGCATGAAACTTGGTTTAGAGTCTTAGAAACCGCGTTGTTAGATGTTTCATAAGTTCGTCAAACCAGTACAAAGCTCATTGAGACACTTATAAGCACTCATGTTGCATGAAACTTCGTTTAGAGTCCTAGAAACCGCGTTGTTATATATTTCATAAGTTCGTCAAACTTGTACAAAGCTCATTGAGACGCTTATAAGCACTCATGTTGCATTAAACTTGGTTTAGAGTCTTAGAAACCGCGTTATTAGATGTTTCATAAGTTCGTCAAATAGTACAAAGCTCATTGAGACGCTTATAAGCACTCATGTTGCATGAAACTTGGTTTAGAGTCCTAGAAACGCGTTGTTAGATGTTTCATAAGTTCGTCAAACAAGTACAAAGCTCATTGAGACACTTATAAGCACTCATGTTGCATGAAACTTGGTTTAGAGTCCTAAAAACGTGTTGTTAGATGTTTCATATGTTCGTCAAACTTGTACAAAGCTCATTGAGACACTTATAAGCAATCATGTGGAATAAAACTTGGTTTAGAGTCCTAGATCCCGCGTTGTTAGATGTTTCATAAGGTCTTCAAACTAGTACAAAGCTCATTGAGACACTTATAAGTAGTCATGTTGCATGAAACTTGGTTTAGAGTCCTAGAAACGCGTTGTTAGATGTTTCATAAGTTCGTCAAACTAGTACAAAGCTCATTGAGACACTTATAAGCACTCATGTTGAATGAAACGTGGTTTAGAGTCCTAGAAACGCGTTGTTAGATGTTTTATAAGTTTGTCAAACTTGTACAAAGCTCATTGAGACGCTTATAAGCACTCATGTTCCATGAAACTTGGTTTAGAGTCCTAGAAATCGCGTTGTTAGATGTTTCATAAGTTTGTCAAACTTGTACAAAGCTCATTGAGACACTTATAAGCAGTCATGTTGCATGAAACTTGGTTTAGAGTCTTAGAAACCGCGTTGTTAGATGTTTCATAAGTTCGTCAAACCAGTACAAAGCTCATTGAGACACTTATAAGCACTCATGTTGCATGAAACTTCGTTTAGAGTCCTAGAAACCGCGTTGTTATATGTTTCATAAGTTCGTCAAACTTGTACAAAGCTCATTGAGACACTTATAAGCACTCATGTTGCATGAAACTTGGTTTAGAGTCTTAGAAACCGCGTTATTAGATGTTTCATAAGTTCGTCAAACAAGTACAAAGCTCATTGAGACGCTTATAAGCACTCATGTTGCATGAAACTTTGTTTAGAGTCCTAGAAACGCGTTGTTAGATGTTTCATAAGTTCGTCAAACAAGTACAAAGCTCATTGAGACACTTATAAGCCCTCATGTTGCATGAAACTTTGTTTAGAGTCCTAGAAACGCGTTGTTAGATGTTTCATAAGTTCGTCAAACTAGTACAAAGCTCATTGAGACACTTATAAGCACTCATGTTGCATGAAACTTGGTTTAGAGTCCTAGAAACGCGTTGTTAGATGTTTCATAAGTTCGTCAAACAAGTACAAAGCTCATTGAGACACTTATAAGCACTCATGTTGCATGAAACTTGGTTTAGAGTCCTAGAAACGCGTTGTTAGATGTTTCATATGTTCGTCAAACTTGTACAAAGCTCATTGAGACACTTATAAGCAATCATGTGGAATAAAATTTGGTTTAGAGTCCTAGATCCCGCGTTGTTAGATGTTTCATAAGGTCTTCAAACTAGTACAAAGCTCATTGAGACACTTATAAGTAGTCATGTTGCATGAAACTTGGTTTAGAGTCTTAGAAACCGCGTTGTTAGATGTTTCATAAGTTCGTCAAACCAGTACAAAGCTCATTGAGACACTTATAAGCACTCATGTTGCATGAAACTTCGTTTAGAGTCCTAGAAACCGCGTTGTTAGATGTTTCATAAGTTCGTCAAACTAGTACAAAGCTCATTGAGACAGTTATAAGCACTCATGTTGCATGAAACTTGGTTTAGAGTCCTAGAAACGCGTTGTTAGATGTTTCATATGTTCGTCAAACTTGTACAAAGCTCATTGAGACACTTGTAAGCAATCATTTGGAATAAAACTTGGTTTAGAGTCCTAGATCCCCCGTTGTTAGATGTTTCATAAGGTCTTCAAACTAGTACAAAGCTCATTGAGACACTTATAAGTAGTCATGTTGCATGAAACTTGGTTTAGAGTCCTAGAAACGCGTTGTTAGATGTTTCATAAGTTCGTCAAACTAGTACAAAGCTCATTGAGACACTTATAAGCACTCATGTTGAATGAAACGTGGTTTAGAGTCCTAGAAACGCGTTGTTAGATGTTTTATAAGTTTGTCAAACTTGTACAAAGCTCATTGAGACGCTTATAAGCACTCATGTTCCATCAAACTTGGTTTAGAGTCTTAGAAACCGCGTTGTTAGATGTTTCATAAGTTTGTAAAACTTGTACAAAGCTCATTGAGACACTTATAAGCAGTCATGTTGCATGAAACTTGGTTTAGAGTCTTAGAAACCGCGTTGTTAGATGTTTCATAAGTTCGTCAAACCAGTACAAAGCTCATTGAGACACTTATAAGCACTCATGTTGCATGAAACTTCGTTTAGAGTCCTAGAAACCGCGTTGTTATATGTTTCATAAGTTCGTCAAACTTGTACAAAGCTCATTGAGACGCTTATAAGCACTCATGTTGCATGAAACTTGGTTTAGGGTCTTAGAAACCGCGTTATTAGATGTTTCATAAGTTCGTCAAACAAGTACAAAGCTCATTGAGACGCTTATAAGCACTCATGTTGCATGAAACTTTGTTTCGAGTCCTAGAAACGCGTTGTTAGATGTTTCATAAGTTCTTCAAACTAGTACAAAGCTCATTGAGACACTTATAAGCACTCATGTTGCATGAAACTTGGTTTAGAGTCCTAGAAACGCGTTGTTAGATGTTTCATAAGTTCGTCAAACTTGTACAAAGCTCATTGAGACGCTTATAAGCACTCATGTTGCATGAAACTTGGTTTAGAGTCCTAGAAACCGCGTTGTTAGATGTTTCATAAGTTCGTCAAACTTGTACAAAGCTCATTGAGACACTTATAAGCACTCATGTTGCATGAAACTTGGTTTAGAGTCTTAGAAACCGCGTTGTTAGATGTTTCATAAGTTCGTCAAACCAGTACAAAGATCATTGAGACACTTAATAAGCACTCATGTTGCATGAAACTTGTTTTAGAGTCCTAGAAACGCGTTGTTAGATGTTTCATAAGTTCGTCAAACTTTTACAAAGCTCGTTGAGACAATTATAAGCACTCATGTTGCATGAAACTTGGTTTAGCGTCCTAGAAACGCGTTGTTAGATGTTTCATGAGTTCGTTAAAGTAGTACAAAGCTCATTGAGACACTTATAAGCACTCATGTTGATTGAAACTTGGTTTAGAGTCCTAGAAACGCGTTGTTAGATGTTTCATAAGTTCGTCAAACTTTTACAAACCTCATTGAGACACTTATAAGCACTCATGTTGCATGAAACTTGGTTTAGAGTCCTAGAAACGCGTTGTTAGATGTTTCATATGTTCGTCAAACTTGTACAAAGCTCATTGAGACACTTATAAGCAATCATGTGGAATAAAATTTGGTTTAGAGTCCTAGATCCCGCGTTGTTAGATGTTTCATAAGGTCTTCAAACTAGTACAAAGCTCATTGAGACACTTATAAGTAGTCATGTTGCATGAAACTTGGTTTAGAGTCTTAGAAACCGCGTTGTTAGATGTTTCATAAGTTCGTCAAACCAGTACATAGCTCATTGAGACACTTATAAGCACTCATGTTGCATGAAACTTCGTTTAGAGTCCTAGAAACCGCGTTGTTATATATTTCATAAGTTCGTCAAACTTGTACAAAGCTCATTGAGACGCTTATAAGCACTCATGTTGCATGAAACTTGGTTTAGAGTCTTAGAAACCGCGTTATTAGATGTTTCATAAGTTCGTCAAATAGTACAAAGCTCATTGAGACGCTTATAAGCACTCATGTTGCATGAAACTTGGTTTAGAGTCCTAGAAACGCGTTGTTAGATGTTTCATAAGTTCGTCAAACAAGTACAAAGCTCATTGAGACAGTTATAAGCACTCATGTTGCATGAAACTTGGTTTAGAGTCCTAGAAACGCGTTGTTAGATGTTTCATATGTTCGTCAAAATTGTACAAAGCTCATTGAGACACTTGTAAGCAATCATTTGGAATAAAACTTGGTTTAGAGTCCTAGATCCCGCGTTGTTAGATGTTTCATAAGGTCTTCAAACTAGTACAAAGCTCATTGAGACACTTATAAGTAGTCATGTTGCATGAAACTTGGTTTAGAGTCCTAGAAACGCGTTGTTAGATGTTTCATAAGTTCGTCAAACTAGTACAAAGCTCATTGAGACACTTATAAGCACTCATGTTGAATGAAACGTGGTTTAGAGTCCTAGAAACGCGTTGTTAGATGTTTTATTAGTTTGTCAAACTTGTACAAAGCTCATTGAGACGCTTATAAGCACTCATGTTCCATCAAACTTGGTTTAGAGTCTTAGAAACCGCGTTGTTAGATGTTTCATAAGTTTGTAAAACTTGTACAAAGCTCATTGAGACACTTATAAGCAGTCATGTTGCATGAAACTTGGTTTAGAGTCTTAGAAACCGCGTTGTTAGATGTTTCATAAGTTCGTCAAACCAGTACAAAGCTCATTGAGACACTTATAAGCACTCATGTTGCATGAAACTTCGTTTAGAGTCCTAGAAACCGCGTTGTTATATGTTTCATAAGTTCGTCAAACTTGTACAAAGCTCATTGAGACGCTTATAAGCACTCATGTTGCATGAAACTTGGTTTAGAGTCTTAGAAACCGCGTTATTAGATGTTTCATAAGTTCGTCAAACAAGTACAAAGCTCATTGAGACGCTTATAAGCACTCATGTTGCATGAAACTTTGTTTAGAGTCCTAGAAACGCGTTGTTAGATGTTTCATAAGTTCGTCAAACAAGTACAAAGCTCATTGAGACACTTATAAGCCCTCATGTTGCATGAAACTTTGTTTAGAGTCCTAGAAACGCGTTGTTAGATGTTTCATAAGTTCTTCAAACTAGTACAAAGCTCATTGAGACACTTATAAGCACTCATGTTGCATGAAACTTGGTTTAGAGTCCTAGAAACGCGTTGTTAGATGTTTCATAAGTTCGTCAAACTTGTACAAAGCTCATTGAGACGCTTATAAGCACTCATGTTGCATGAAACTTGGTTTAGAGTCCTAGAAACCGCGTTGTTAGATGTTTCATAAGTTCGTCAAACTTGTACAAAGCTCATTGAGACACTTATAAGCACTCATGTTGCATGAAACTTGGTTTAGAGTCTTAGAAACCGCGTTGTTAGATGTTTCATAAGTTCGTCAAACCAGTACAAAGATCATTGAGACACTTAATAAGCACTCATGTTGCATGAAACTTGTTTTAGAGTCCTAGAAACGCGTTGTTAGATGTTTCATAAGTTCGTCAAACTTTTACAAAGCTCGTTGAGACAATTATAAGCACTCATGTTGCATGAAACTTGGTTTAGCGTCCTAGAAACGCGTTGTTAGATGTTTCATGAGTTCGTTAAAGTAGTACAAAGCTCATTGAGACACTTATAAGCACTCATGTTGATTGAAACTTGGTTTAGAGTCCTAGAAACGCGTTGTTAGATGTTTCATAAGTTCGTCAAACTTTTACAAACCTCGTTGAGACAATTATAAGCACTCATGTTGCATGAAACTTGGTTTAGAGTCCTAGAAACGTGTTGTTAGATGTTTCATAAGTTCGTCAAACAAGTACAAAGCTCGTTGAGACACTTATAAGCACTCATGTTCCATGAAACTTGGTTTAGAGTCCTAGAATCGCGTTGTTAGATGTTTCATGAGTTCGTCAAACTAGTACAAAGCTGATTGAGACACTTATAAGCACTCATGTTGAATGAAACTTGGTTTAGAGTCCTAGAAACGCGTTGTTAGATGTTTCATAAGTTCGTCAAACTAGTACAAATCTCATTGAGACACTTATAAGCAATCATGTTGTACGAAACTTGGTTTAGAGTCCTAGAAACGAATTGTTAGATGTTTCATAAGTTCGTCAAACTAGTAAAAAGCTCATTGAGACACTTATAAGGACTAATGTTGCATGAAACTTGGTTTAGAGTCCTAGAAACGCGTTTTTAGATGTTTCATAAGGTCTTCAAACTAGTACAAAGCTCATTGAGACACTTATAAGTACTCATGTTGAATAAACCTTGGTTTAGAGTCCTAGAAACGCGTTGTTAGATGTTTGATAAGTTCGTCAAACTTGTACAAAGCTCATTGAGACACTTATAAGCACTCATGTTGCATGAAACTTAGTTTAGAGTCCTAGAAACGCGTTGTTAGATGTTTCATAAGTTCCTCAAACTAGTAAAAAGCTCATTGAGACACTTATAAGCACTCATGTTGCATGAAACTTGGTTTAGAGTCCTAGAAACGCGTTGTTAGATGTTTCATAAGTTCGTCAAACTTGTACAAAGTTAATTGAGACGCTTATAAGCACCCATGTTGCATGAAACTTGGTTTAGAGTCCTAGAAACCGCGTTGTTAGATGTTTCATAAGTTTGTCAAACTTGTACAAAGCTCATTGAGACACTTATAAGCACTCATGTTGCATGAAACTTGTTTTAGAGTCTTAGAAACCGCGTTGTTAGATGTTTCATAAGTTCGTCAAACTAGTAAAAAGCTCATTGAGACACTTATAAGCACTCATGTTGCATGAAACTTGGTTAAGAGTCCTAGAAACGCGTTGTTAGACGTTTCATAAATTCGTCAAACTAGTACAAAGCTCATTGAGACACTTATAAGCACTCATTTTGCATGAAACTTGGTTTAGAGTCCTAGAAACGAGTTGTTAGACGTTTCATAAGTTCGTAAAAGTTGTACACAGCTCATTGAGACACTTATAAGCACTCATGTTGAATGAAACTTGGTTTAGAGTCCTAAAAACGCGTTGTTAGATGTTTCATAAGTTCGTCAACATAGTACAAAGCTCATTCAGACACTTATAAGCACTCATGTTGCATGAAACTTGGTTTAGAGTCCTAGAAACACGTTGTTAGATGTTTCATAAGTTCTTCAAACTTGTACAAAGCTCATTGAGACACTTATAAGCACTCATGTTGTATGAAACTTGATTTAGAGTCCTAGAACCCGCGTTGTTAGATGTTTCATATGTTCGTCAAACTAGTCAAAAGCTCATTGAGACACTTATAAGCACTCATGTTGTTAAAAAGAGACCAAGGCTTTGCCCGGACACACTTGTTCACCAAGGCAAAGACCTAGCTTGTGATCAAAGGCAAAGGCACAAGTTCTCTTTAGTTACCGTTGGGATGTTACCGTTGGAGATACAAAATACAAGGAAGACCAAAGAAGGATCTAGAAGGAAAGGTGCGCTTAACCAATAGAGCCGTTAGGCGAGTGTACCCCACTCGGCCGTACAAGTCACATGTTTCCATAAGGAAGCGCGGCTACACGAGTGAAAGCGACATGTGGGCGCGGCTAAACGAGGAGGATGCGGACGTTTTTAGCATATACCTTTGATTCCTCTTTAGGCGATATCTCTTGTATTAATATCTTCTTGTAACCACACAAAACAATTAATCTATCTTAATCTTTCCGATTACTCTCTCTCTCTCTCTCTCTTGTTCTTGATGTTCTTCATGAACTCAAGAACATAAACTCTCAAATCTCGTTTATACTCTCTTAAAATTAACATGGTATCAGAGCAACCTTGCTCTGGAACCTAATCTCGCTTCCGCTACCATCCTTTCTCGGCGCTCGGGCATTCTCGGCGCTCGGTTCTTTCCGTTGCCCGGTAACAAAATCATCGGGATTTTTCGTTGCCCGGTAACAAAATCATCGGGATTTTTCGGCGCCCGGTAACAAATTTCTCGGTGCCCGGTTATTCTCGATCCTTGGTGCTCGGCTAGCCTCGGTTTCCGTGCACGCTCAACATACTCAGTTCTTAAAGTCCAGATCTTGAAGAAAGGCATCTCCTTTGGCATCTAGAACTCTAGATCTACCCAAGACAAGCATTCTTAAACTAAGCGGTAAACCATGGAAGACAAAGAATCCAAGAAGACTCCTTGTCCGGTTACCTTGAAAGGTATAAACTACCTCCTATGGGCAAGAACAATGAAGATTGCCCTTTGTGGCCGAGGCTTGTGGAATCACATCCTCACTAGGCAAGACGCTCCCATTGACTTCAACTTTGGAAATGAAGAGCTCACCACCGATGACGAGAAATGGTTTCAGCTAGACCAAAAGGTCCTTGGAATCATCCAAGGATCCCTAGAGCCATCTATCTTGGAGGCATACTCATATTGTGAGAATGCCAAGGAATTGTGGGATACCCTCCAAACCGTCTACGGCAATATCTCCAACCTTATCCGAGTCTATGAAGTCAAGAAAGCTATCAATGATCTCAATCAAGAGGACACCGAGTTCACAAAGCACTTCGGAAAATTTAGGTCCCTTTGGGATGAATTAGAGATGCTCCGTCCAAGCACCGTGGAGCCAAAAGTGCTAAATGAAAGGAGAGAGCAAGACAAGGTCTTTGGCTTGCTTCTCACACTCAACGGCAGCTACAAGGAGGTTACTAAGCACCTTCTCCGAGCCGATACCCTACCAAACCTTGAAGAAGTGTGTGGCCAACTCCAAAGAGAACAAGGTTCCATTGAGCTATTTGATGGCAAGAAGGAGCTTGTGACCGCAAACAATGTGGCTTTTAAACCGTCTTCCAAGACATATGAAGAAAGGAGAGCCTTGACATGTGATTGCAAGAAGAAAGGCCACAACAAGGAGAAGTGTTGGATCCTACACCCTAGCCTCAAGCCGGCCAAGTTCAAGGATGCCAAGGCCAATTACTCTCACGATGACTCGGCTAGCATACCAAGTACAAGCGGACCAAGCCATGGCAAGGAAGAGGAGTCTTCGGCCATTGTCCCATACATGGACGAGTTCGTGAGGAAGTCCGACCTTGACGCACTCATCAAAGCCCTTAAGGGCTCCGGTATTTCACCCTTTTACTCTCTTAGTGCTCAAAACATAGACATTAAACCGTATAAGCCTATTATTGTTAATTTGGGTGCTTCTCATCATATGATTAGTAACTTGGATTTAATTAGTAATGTTAAACCGGCTTTAGGTAATGTCATTATTGCAAATGGGAGTGAAATTCCTATAGAAGGGTTAGGAAATCTTAAGTTGTTCGATAGTGATTCTCAAGCCCTTTATATGCCTAGCTTCACTTCCAATCTTATATCCGTTAAACGCATTGCTTGTGATTTGAATTGCAAGGTTATTTTCAGTCCTAATGATGTGATTTTTCAGGATATTAAGAGTGAGAAGATCATTGGGAAAGGGGTCACAAGAGGGGACCTCTATGTTCTTGAAGAATTTGCTTTTAAAAACTCTACTTCTACTTCTACTTCTACTTCTCTTTGTCATGCTTTTAAATCGGTTATAGCCGTGGTTAACAATGTTATTTGGCATTTTAGACTTGGTCATCCTCACTTGAATGCTTTAAAAACTATTTTTCCTAATGTTGTGTTTGATCATCAAACTTGTGAGGCTTGCATTTTAGGCAAACATTGTAGAACCGTGTTTTCAAAATCTAAAATGTGTTACAAACCTATTGAATTGGTCCACTCGGACGTTTGGTCCTCTCCTTGCAAATCTAGGGATAATCAAGCTTACTTTGTCACTTTTATAGATGAAAGCTCTAAATATACTTGGGTCACTCTTTTACAAACTAAAGATAGGGTATTAGAGGCTATTAAAAACTTTCAAAACTATGTGACTAACCATTACAATGCTAAGATTAAAACCTTTAGGTCGGATAATGGTGGAGAGTACACAAGCCGAGCATTCAAAGAACACATAGCCAACCATGGGATCCTTCACCAAACCACTTGCCCATATACACCGCAACAAAACGGTGTGGCCGAGAGGAAGAATAGGCATCTCATGGAGGTCACACGGTCAATGATGTTCCACATGAACATCCCAAAACGGTTTTGATCGGATGGTGTTTTAACCGCGTGTTATCTCATTAACCGACCCCCTACTCAAATCTTAAACAACCAATCTCCCTTTCAAGTTTTGAATAAGAGTAAGCCTATTCTTAACCATCTAAGAGTTTTTGGTTGTATGTGTTTTGTTTTTGTGCCTAGTGAACAAAGGAACAAGCTTGAAGCAAAGAGCATCAAGGCCATGTTCATAGGCTACTCCAACACACAAAAAGGATACAAATGCTATGTACCCGAGACAAGAAGGGTCATAGTCTCAAGAGACGTCAAGTTCCTTGAAGGCAAAAGCTTCTATGAAGACAAAAATTGGGATAGTGTGAAGGACTTACCCGAGAAGGTTACGGATAGAGCCACAAGCCTAAGGAACCTAATGAAGAATCTTGGCATGGACTTTGAAGAAGAGCCAAGACAAGACATACCAAATCAACAACCCACTCATCTTGATCATGAGGGGGAGAACATCAATGAGCAAGCCAACTCCGAACCTCAAGAATCTAATGAGTCCGGGGGAGAATCAAATACTCATCAACAAACTTCATCACAAGAAGACCAAGGACATGCTCAAGAGGATCATGATCAAGAGGTGGGTCAAGAAGGAAGTGTACCACCGGAGCCGACTCTAAGAAGAAGCACTAGGGTAAAGAATCATCCATCTAATTGGGTAAACACAAGGGTTTACTACAATAGCAAGGCGGTGGCTCATCCTACTCAAGCAACATGCTCTCTTGCAAGACTTCCCAAGGAACACCGCTCCTTCCTTACCGCCATGGATCAACATGTGATACCAAGGACATATGAAGAAGCAATGAAGGAAGAAGTGTGGATCAATGCGGTTAGAGCCGAGAACAAGGCAATGGAAGACAATGAACCCTTCTATGAAACCGATCTTCCCAAAGGCAAGAAGACCATGAGTTCTAGATACGTGTTCACCATCAAGTACCTAAGCAATGGGGATATTGAAAGGCATAAGGCAAGACTCGTAGCAAGAGGCTTCACTCAAACCTATGGAGATGATTACGTGGATACCTTTGCACCGGTGGCCAAACTTCACACGGTTAGGGTCATTCTATCCTTGGCTACTAATTTATCTTGGGACCTCTTTCAAATGGATGTGAAGAACGCCTTTCTACAAGGAGAACTTGAGGAAGATGTTTACATGACTCCACCACCCGGAGTAGAAATCACCCCCGGGAAAGTTTTGAGGTTAAGAAAGGCTATCTATGGTCTCAAGCAATCACAAAGAGCTTGGTTCCCGCGTTGTTAGATGTTTCATATGTTCGTCAAACTAGTTAAAAGGTAATTGAGACACTTATAAGCACTCATGTTGCATGAAACTTCGTTTAGAGTCCTAGAAACCGCGATGTTATATGTTTCATAAGTTCGTCAAACTAGTACAAAGCTCATTGAGACACATATAAGCACTCATGTTGAATGAAACTTGGTTTAGATTCCTAGAAACCGCGTTGTTAGCTGTTTCATATGTTCGTGAAACTTGTACAAAGCTCATTGAGACACTTATAAGCACTCATGTTGCATGAAATTTGGTTTAGAGTCCTAGAAACGTGTTGTTAGACGTTTCATAAGTTCGTCAAACTAGTACAAAGCTCATTGAGACACTTATAAGCACTCATGCTGCATGAAACTTGGTTTAGAGTCCTAGAAACGAGTTGTTAGACGTTTCATAAGTTCGTAAAACTTGTACAAAGCTCATTGAGACACTTATAAGCACTCATGTGGAATGAAACTTGGTTTAGAGTCCTAGAACCTGCGTTGTTAGATATTTCATATGTTCGTCAAACTAGTCAAAAGCTCATTGAGACACTTATAAGCACTCATGTTGCATGAAACTTAGTTTAGAGTCCTAGAAACCGCTTTGTTAGATGTTTCATAAGTTCGTCAAACTAGTACAAAGCTCATTGAGACACTTATAAGCACTCATGTTGCATGAAACTTGGTTTAGATTCCTAGAAACCATGTTGTTAGATGTTTCATAAGTTCGTCAAACTAGTACAAAGCTCATTGAGACACTTATAAGCACTCATGTTGAATGAAACTTGGTTTAGAGTCCTAGAAACGCGTTGTTAGATGTTTCATAAGTTCGTAAAACTAGTACAAACCTCATTGAGACACTTATAAGCACTCATGTTGCATGAAACTTGGTTTAGAGTCCTAGAAATGCGTTGTTAGATATTTAATAAGTTCGTCAAGCTAGTACAAAGCTCATTGAGACACTTATAAGCACTCATGTTGAATGAAACTTGGTTTAGAGTCCTAGAAACGCGTTGTTAGATGTTTCATAAGTTCGTCAAACTAGTACAAAGCTCATTGAGACACTTATAAGCACTCATGTTGCATGGAACTTGGTTTAGAGTCCTAGAAACGCGTTGTTAGATGTTTCATAAGTTCGTCAAACTTTTACAAAGCTCGTTGAGACAATTATAAGCACTCATGTTGCATGAAACTTGGTTTAGAGTCCTAGAAACGTGCTGTTAGATGTTTCATAAGTTCGTCAAACAAGTACAAGTACAAAGCTCATTGAGACACTTATAAGCACTCATGTTGCATGAAACATGGTTTAGAGTCTTAGAAACCGCGTTATTAGAAGTTTCATAAGTTCGTCAAACCAGTACAAAGCTCATTGAGACACTTATAAGCACTCATGTTGCATGAAACTTCGTTTAGAGTTCTAGAAATCGCGTTGTTATATGTTTCATAAGTTCGTCAAACTAGTACAAAGCTCATTGAGACACATATAAGCACTCATGTTGAATGAAACTTTGTTTAGAGTCCTAGAAACCGCGTTGTTAGCTGTTTCATATGTTCGTGAAACTTGTACAAAGCTCATTGAGACACTTATAAGCACTCATGTTGCATGAAACTTGGTTTAGAGTCCTAGAAACGCGTTGTTAGACGTTTCATAAGTTCGTCAAACTAGTACAAAGCTCATTGAGACACTTATAAGTACTCATGTTGAATGAAACTTTGTTTAGAGTCCTAGAAACGCGTTGTTAGATGTTTCATAAGTTCGTAAAACTTGTACAAAGCTCATTGAGACACTTATAAGCACTCATGTTGCATGAAACTTAGTATAGAGTCCTAGAAACGCGTTGTTAGATGTTTCATAAGTTCGTCAAACTAGTAAAAAGCTCATTGAGACACTTATAAGCACTCATGTTGCATGAAACTTGGTTTAGAGTCCTAGAAACGCGTTGTTAGATGTTTCATAAGTTCGTCAAACTTGTACAAAGCTCATTGAGACGCACGCTTATAAGCACTAATGTTGCATGAAACTTGGTTTAGAGTCCTAGAACCCGCGTTGTTAGATGTTTCATAAGTTCGTCAAACTTATACAAAGCTCATTGAGACACTTATAAGCACTCATGGTGCATGAAACTTGGTTTAGAGTCTTAGAAACCGCGTTATTAGAAGTTTCATAAGTTCGTCAAACCAGTACAAAGCTCATTGAGACACTTATAAGCACTCATGTTGCATTAAACTTCGTTTAGAGTCCTAGAAACCGCGTTGTTATATGTTTCATAAGTTCGTCAAACTAGTACAAAGCTCATAGAGACACATATACGCACTCATGTTGAATGAAACTTGGTTTAGAGTCCTAGAAACCGCGTTGTTAGCTGTTTCATATGTTCGTGAAACTTGTACAAACCTCATTGAGACACTTATAAGCACTCATGTTGCATGAAACTTGGTTTAGAGTCCTAGAAACGCGTTGTTAGACGTTTCATAAGTTCGTCAAACTAGTACAAAGATCATTGAGACACTTATAAGCACTCATGTTGCATGAAACTTGGTTTAGAGTCCTAGAAATGAGTTGTTAGACGTTTCATAAGTTCGTAAAACTTGTACAAAGCTCATTGATACACTTATAAGCACTCATGTTGCATGGAACTTGGTTTAGAGTCCTAGAAACGCGTTATTAGATGTTTCATAAGTTCGTCAAACTTTTACAAAGCTCGTTGAGACAATTATAAGAACTCATGTTGCATGAAACTTGGTTTAGAGTCCTAGAAACGTGTTGTTAGATGTTTCATAAGTTCGTCAAACAAGTACAAGTACAAAGCTCATTGAGACACTTATAAGCACTCATGTTGCATGAAACTTGGTTTGGAGTCTTAGAAACCGCGTTATTAGAAGTTTCATAAGTTCGTCAAACCAGTACAAAGCTCATTGAGACACTTATAAGCACTCATGTTGCATGAAACTTCGTTTAGAGTCCTAGAAATCGCGTTGTTATATGTTTCATAAGTTCGTCAAACTAGTACAAAGCTCATTGAGACACATATAAGCACTCATGTTGAATGAAACTTTGTTTAGAGTCCTAGAAACCGCGTTGTTAGCTGTTTCATATGTTCGTGAAACTTGTACAAAGCTCATTGAGACACTTATAAGCACTCATGTTGCATGAAACTTGGTTTAGAGTCCTAGAAACGCGTTGTTAGACGTTTCATAAGTTCGTCAAACTAGTACAAAGCTCATTGAGACACTTATAAGCACTCATGTTGCATGAAACTTGGTTTAGAGTCCTAGAAACGCGTTGTTAGACGTTTCATAAGTTCGTAAAACTTGTACAAAATCTCATTGAGACACTTATAACTACTCATGTTGAATGAAACTTTGTTTAGAGTCCTAGAAACGCGTTGTTAGATGTTTCATAAGTTCGTAAAACTTGTACAAAGCTCATTGAGACACTTATAAGCACTCATGTTGCATGAAACTTAGTAAGAGTCCTAGAAACGCGTTGTTAGATGTTTCATAAGTTCGTCAAACTAGTAAAAAGCTCATTGAGACACTTATAAGCACTCATGTTGCATGAAACTTGGTTTAGAGTCCTAGAAACGCGTTGTTAGATGTTTCATAAGTTCGTCAAACTTGTACAAAGCTCATTGAGACGCACGCTTATAAGCACTAATGTTGCATGAAACTTGGTTTAGAGTCCTAGAACCCGCTTGTTAGATGTTTCATAAGTTCGTCAAACTTATACAAAGCTCATTGAGACACTTATAAGCACTCATGGTGCATGAAACTTGGTTTAGAGTCTTAGAAACCGCGTTATTAGAAGTTTCATAAGTTCGTCAAACCAGTACAAAGCTCATTGAGACACTTATAAGCACTCATGTTGCATTAAACTTCGTTTAGAGTACTAGAAACCGCGTTGTTATATGTTTCATAAGTTCGTCAAACTAGTACAAAGCTCATTGAGACACATATACGCACTCATGTTGAATGAAACTTGGTTTAGAGTCCTAGAAACCGCGTTGTTAGCTGTTTCATATGTTCGTGAAACTTGTACAAACCTCATTGAGACACTTATAAGCACTCATGTTGCATGAAACTTGGTTTAGAGTCCTAGAAACGCGTTGTTAGACGTTTCATAAGTTCGTCAAACTAGTACAAAGATCATTGAGACACTTATAAGCACTCATGTTGCATGAAACTTGGTTTAGAGTCCTAGAAACGAGTTGTTAGACGTTTCATAAGTTCGTAAAACTTGTACAAAGCTCATTGAGACACTTATAAGCACTCATGTTGCATGAAACTTAGTATAGAGTCCTAGAAACGCGTTGTTAGATGTTTCATAAGTTCGTCAAACTAGTAAAAAGCTCATTGAGACACTTATAAGCACTCATGTTGCATGAAACTTGGTTTAGAGTCCTAGAAACGCGTTGTTAGATGTTTCAGAAGTTCGTCAAACTTGTACAAAGCTCATTGAGACGCACGCTTATAAGCACTAATGTTGCATGAAACTTGGTTTAGAGTCCTAGAACCCGCGTTGTTAAATGTTTCATAAGTTCGCCAAACTTATACAAAGCTCATTGAGACACTTATAAGCACTCATGGTGCATGAAACTTGGTTTAGAGTCCTAGAAACGCGTTGTTAGAAGTTTCATAAGTTCGTCAAACCAGTACAAAGCTCATTGAGACACTTATAAGCACTCATGTTGCATTAAACTTCGTTTAGAGTCCTAGAAACCGCGTTGTTATATGTTTCATAAGTTCGTCAAACTAGTACAAAGCTCATTGAGACACATATACGCACTCATGTTGAATGAAACTTGGTTTAGAGTCCTAGAAACCGCGTTGTTAGCTGTTTCATATGTTCGTGAAACTTGTACAAACCTCATTGAGACACTTATAAGCACTCATGTTGCATGAAACTTGGTTTAGAGTCCTAGAAACGCGTTGTTAGACGTTTCATAAGTTCGTCAAACTAGTACAAAGATCATTGAGACACTTATAAGCACTCATGTTGCATGAAACTTGGTTTAGAGTCCTAGAAACGAGTTGTTAGACGTTTCATAAGTTCGTAAAACTTGTACAAAGCTCATTGATACACTTATAAGCACTCATGTTGAATGAAACTTGGTTTAGAGTCCCAGAAACGCGTTGTTAGATGTTTCATAAGTTCGTCAAACTAGTACAAAGCTCATTGAGACACTTATAATCACTCATGTTGTATGAAACTTGGTTTAGAGTCCTAGAAATGCATTGTTAAATGTTTCATATGTTCGTCAACATAGTACAAAGCTCATTGACACACTTATAAGCACTCATGTTGCATGAAACTTGGTTTAGAGTCCTAGAAACGCGTTGTTATATGTTTCATAAGTTCGTAAAACTTGTACAAAGCTCATTGAGACACTTATAAGCAATAATGTTGTATGAAACTTGGTTTAGAGTCCTAAAAATGCATTGTGAAATGTTTCATAAGTTCCTCAACATAGTACAAAGGTCATTGAGAAACTTATAAGCACTCATTTTGCATGAAACTTGGTTTAGAGTCCTAGAAACGCGTTGTTAGATGTTTCATAAGTTTTTCAAACTAGTACTGATGAGGACATGAACTATAACCAGCTACATGATCAAGTAAAAGTCCCTACAATGTATGAACCACCTAGAACAAGATCAGGCACCAAACGACTAAGCGAAGCATTCAACAAGTCAGTTCAAGCTTTGGTGAACAAGCAAGAGATTGAGGAAGCTCAAGGCCTAAGATTGCTACTAGGAGACAAGGGAGAGGACTATGAATCAGCTGGACCGGAAGAAGAACTTAAGAGCTGCGAGTGGCCTTTGATCAAAGCTAACAAGACTTTAAACCTCTTCACCATCCTTCATCAAGGTGAGTCAATTCCATATGATTAAACTAATAATCTTCTTGTCTTTGGTGCGCAGGTTATGTTATTTTTTTTATAAAGACATTAGTTTCCTTTTTAAACTTTAAGTTGCACGCTTTGTCGTTTTTGTTTCGATTGTAGTTTTAATTTAAAAAACCTTGTTGTTTTCTTTTAAATTTTGATTCAAACAGCATGTTGTTTGAGTTAAGCCCTAGAAGGCACGACCTAAGAGCTATTTATAAAGCTCCTTTGAGGTCTTTGTACTTTCACGATATCAATAAAGAAAACACCTTCTTGCAGGAACAGCTTGCTTATTATCGCTTCATTCTCTTTGTGTGGATTCCCCTTAGAGCTTGAATCAAACCCCGACTTATCACAGCTTCTCCATCGGTTGTGTGGCGTCTCATCACTCCCCTGGTTCTATAGTTTAAGTAGAGAGCTCCTTAAAGACAACTACTTAGGCTGACTTGGTGTGAAGCAAAGAGAGGAGATTCTTTAGATCCTTCTTCAAGCTTCGTCTTGGCACCATTAAGATTCAACCTCCTTGGATCTTATATCATCCGTATCGAGCCAAAGGTTCCTAAACCTTTGGATCTTTCCTCTATCTTTTAGTCTATTTGCTTTCTATTTCGTTTGTTTCATCTTTATAAGAAAATCCATAAAAAGTAATTGTCTTTGCTTTCTTTGCTTGCTGTTCTTTGATTCTAGTTTATTTACTTTCATAAATCTAAAACAAAATAACAAAATTTCGTTGCTTGATAGTTTATCTCTCTGTTTAGTCTTTAATAAACAAAAAAAAATCATAAAAAGTTTGTTCTTAGCTTGTTTGCTCTCTTTTGAATTAGTTTTAGAGTTTCGCTTGTATCTTCTAGTTTTTTTTGTTTCAGAACCTTTAAGAAACCTAGAGAATTCGTGGCTCTTTGTGTTTTCAAGTTAAAACATTAAGAAAAACCCTAGAGAAAAGAAAAGAAAAGGAAAAGTTTAAGTTTTTAGAGAATTTCCATTTTTTGACCGGTTGGTGCTTTTTTCCATTTTTTCTGTTTTAGTTTTTCCTTTTGCGTTTAATATTTTGTTAAGTGTTAGACGAGAAAATCTAAAGAGAGATGGAGCAAGAAAATGAGCAGATCACAACAGACAAGCCTTAATAGCCATACAAGCTCAACTACAAGCTCTCGGAAATCGTTTGGCTCTCCTTGAGCCACCATTAGCCCAACAACAACACCACCAACCTAACAATGATGAAGAGGAAGCAATGGATGAGCACGAAGATGATCCTCCTCGGCAAAACAACCAGCCTAGACAACATCATCCTCCTGAACAAAACAACTATCCTAGGCCAAGAATTCAAGCCCATAGGGGCGAGTGATTGATGAAGATCTTAATAGGCGAGGGAATAATGACATAAAACTAAAGGCACCTACTTTTGCTGGCAGGGTTAATCCAGATGCATACTTGGATTGGGAGAGACGCATGGAGTACATCTTTGATCATTACAACTATACCGATCAAAAGAAAGTTTCCTTAGCATCTGCTCAACTCACAGAGAATGCATTATCTTGGTGGGACAGAGAAGTGGCTGAAAGAAGAAGGCATAGGCATCTTCAAATCACCACTTGGGAAGACATGAGATTCAGCCTTAGAAAAAGGTATGTACCTCCTTATTTTTATAGAGACTTACAAAAGAAATTTCGTCAACTTGCGCGAAAAAACGAAGTGTGGAGGAATATTTTGAGGAGTTTGAGCAAGTCAAGAATAGATTGGAGTCTAATGAGTCGAAGAATCCCTTATGGCTCAGTTCTTAGACGGATTGAATGATAGGATTGCTAGAAAAGTAGAGAGACAACCTTATCATGACCTAGAAGATCTACTACACATGGCTGTCCAAGCCGAGCAACATATCAAAAGGAAGATATCAAGTACCTCACGAGCCAAGCCTACTTGGAGCAACAACAACAATCGGTCACTAAAGAGCTATGACAAAACCAAGCCAATGGAGACAGATTCTAAGCTTAAGAAACCAACCATTGAGTCACCAAAAGGAAGTAGACCAGAACAAGGTAAGTCTCAAACTAACTCTAGGACAAGAGATATTACTTGTTTCAAATGTCGAGGGCGGGGACACTATGCTAGAGATTGCCCAAACCAGAGAGTAATGATCATCAATCAAGATGGTGGTTATGAGTCGCAAGAAGAGCAAGAGGAGTGTCAAGAAGAGTCTAATGATGAAGTGGAGTATCCAGATAGTGGAGAGCTACTTGTGACCGAAGGGTACTAAGTGCTATGATCGAACCGAAACAGCTCAAAGAGAAAACATCTTCCACACAAGATGCACAATAAACACAAAGGTATGTAGCTTAATCATAGATGGTGGATCATGTACTAATGTAGCTAGCAAGTATATGGTTGATAAGCTAGGTTTGAAGAAATCTAAGCATCCGAGGCCATACAAGCCGAGATGGCTCAATGATGACAATGAGTTGAAGATCACGGATCAAGTCACCATTCCCTTTAGTGTTGGAAGGTATTGTGATCAAGTTTTGTGTGATGTGGTACCCATGAAGGCCAGCCATCTTCTACTAGGCAGGCCGTGGCAGTTTGACAAAGAAGCGATACACAATGGACGCACAAACTACTACACCTTCACTCATGACAAGCGTAAGTTTAATCTAGCGCCTTTAACTCCATTTCAAGTCCATGAAATGCAAGTTAAGATGGCTAAAGATTACGAGGTAAGTAAGACTAATCTGTATGTTACATCTAATTCAATCTCTAAGGCTTTAAATCACAATTCTGTGGTGCTACTCATGATCTTTAGAGAAGGGTTGTTTTCGGGAAGCGAAGTTGTAGAACATCCTCAAGAAATCACTAGGCTATTGGAACAATTCAAGGATGTCTTTCCCGAAGACAATCCACCGGGTTTACCACCTATAAGAGGTATAGAACATCAAATTGATCTTGTACCAGGTTCAGCTCTTCCCAACAGGCCAGCCTATAGGATGAACCCAACCGAGTCTAAAGAATTGGAGAAACAAGTTCAAGACTTGCTGTCCAAGGGCTACATAAGAGAGAGTCTTAGCCCATGTGCTCAGTACCGGTTCGTTAGTGCCAAAGAAAGATGGGACTTGGCGCATGTGTGTAGATTGTAGAGCAATCAACAACATCACCATCAAGTATAGGCACCCAATACCACGCTTAGACGACATGCTGGATGAGCTCAACGGTGCAACCGTCTTCTCTAAGGTGGACTTGAAGAGTGGCTATCACCAAGTCGGGATGAAAGAAGGAGATGAATGGAAGACAGACCTTCAAAACCAAGCAAGGTTTGTATGAGTGGTTAGTAATGCCTTTTGGTTTAACTAATGCTCCTAGTACCTTTATGCGCTTAATGAATCATATCCTTAGAGCATACATTAGCAAGTTTGTAGTTGTGTACTTTGATGATATCTTGATATATAGTCGAATCTATCTGACCATGTGAAGCACCTTGAGAAAGTTTTAGAGACTCTTCGCCAAGAAAGTCTATTTGCAAACCTCAAGAAGTGCACCTTTTGTACTTGATCAACTAGTTTTCCTAGGTTTTGTTGTAAGTTCGCAGGGACTACGGGTTGATCAAGAGAAGATCAAGGCAATCCAAGAATGGCCAACACCTACAAGCATTGGACATGTTAGAAGTTTCCATGGATTAGCAAGCTTTTACAGAAGATTTGTTAAAGACTTCAGCACAATCGCCGCGCCTCTAACTGCTGTGATCAGGAAGAACATATCCTTTTCATGGGGACAAGCTCAACAAGAAGCTTTTGATAAACTTAAAATAAGTTTGACTAATGCGCCCGTCTTAGTACTTCCTGATTTTGATAAAACGTTTGAGGTTGAATGTGATGCTTCAGGTTTAGGTATTGGAGCTGTTCTAACTCAAGGAGGCAGACCGGTAGCTTACTTTAGTGAGAAGCTTAGTGGAGCCACACTTAATTATCCAACCTATGATAAAGAACTCTACGCATTGGTTAGATCTTTAGAGACTTGGCAACACTACCTGCTGGCCAAGGAGTTTGTCATTCACACCGACCATGAGACACTTAAGCACTTGAAGGGACAGACTACACTCAAGAGGAGACATGCTAGGTGGCTAGAGTTTGTAGAGACCTTCCCTTACATCATCAAATACAAGAAAGGGAAAGACAACATAGTGGCTGATGCACTATCCGGGAGATATGCTCTTATTACTACTTTAGAAGCTAAAGTGATGGGTTTTGAGCACATCAAGGAGAGCTACGAAGGTGATCCAGACTTTGGAACCATCTTTCAAGCGTGTTGTAAAGCTGCTTTTGGGTCATTCTACCAACATGAAGGGTTCTTGTTCAGAAACAAGCGTCTATGCATTCCTCAAGGATCAATGAGAGAGCTTTTGATTAGAGAATCACATGGTGGAGGACTAATGGGACATTTTGGAGTTGATAAGACTCTAAGTGTGCTGGTGGAGCATTTCTTTTGGCCTCACTTGAAGAGAGACGTGGAGAAGTTCTGTTCTAAATGTGTCACTTGTCTTAAGACAAAATCCAGGTTACATCCTCATGGTCTATATATGCCTTTGCCTATTCCTACTATGCCTTGGGTAGATATTTCTATGGATTTTGTATTAGGCTTACCGCCAATTCGGCACAAAGACTCTATCTTTGTTGTAGTAGACAGGTTCTCAAAGATGGCTCATTTCATTCCATGTGCTAAGACCAATGATGCAACACAGACTGCTGATCTCTTCTTCAAAGAAGTGGTGCGTTTACATGGTATACCACGGACAATTGTGTCGGATAGGGATGTGAAGTTCCTCGGCCATTTCTGGAAAACCTTATGGAGAAAGCTCGGAACCAAGCTCTTGTTTTCAACAACATGTCATCCCCAAACAGATGGGCAAACTGAAGTGGTAAACAGAACTCTATCGGCTCTTTTAAGAGCCACGGTGGGTAAGAATCTTAGGAATTGGTTAGATTGTTTACCATTCATTGAATTTGCTTATAATAGAGCTAACCATTCTGCTACTAAGCTTTCACCTTTTGAGATTGTTTATGGATTTAAGCGAGCAACACCTTTGGATCTTATTGCTTTACCACCTACTGAACATGTTAATCAAGATGCTATGAGCAAGGCTGACGCAATCAAGAAGCTTCACCAACAAGTCAAGGAGAACTTAGAGAAGAAAACTATGCAATACAAGGCACAAGCCGACAAGGGTAGAAAAGAAGTGATCTTTGAACCAGGAGATTGGGTTTGGCTACATATGAGGCATGAGAGGTTTCCAAGCCAAAGAAAGTCCAAGTTAGCACCACGTGGGGATGGTCCATTCAAAGTCTTGGAACGCATCAACAACAACGCCTACAAGCTAGAACTCCCGGGAGATCTTAAAATTTCATCTAGCTTTAATGTGACCGATTTGGTACCTTTCAATGTAGATGAAAAAGTTCTGAGGTCAGAACCTTCTCAAGAGGGAGGGAATGATGAGGACATGAACTATAACCAGCTACATGATCAAGTAAAAGTCCCTACAATGTATGAACCACCTAGAACAAGATCGGGCACCAAACGACTAAGCGAAGCATTCAACAAGTCAGTTCAAGCTTTGGTGAACAAGCAAGAGATTGAGGAAGCTCAAGGCCTAAGATTGCTACTAGGAGACAAGGGAGAGGACTATGAATCAGTTGGACCAGAAGAAGAACTTAAGAGCTGCGAGTGGCCTTTGATCAAAGCTAACAAGACTTTAAACCTCTTCACCATCCTTCATCAAGGTGAGTCAATTCCATATGATTAAACTAATAATCTTCTTGTCTTTGGTGCGCAGGTTATGTTATTTTTTTTATAAAGACATTAGTTTCCTTTTTAAACTTTAAGTTGCACGCTTTGTCGTTTTTGTTTCAGTTGTAGTTTTAATTTAAAAACCTTGTTGTTTTCTTTTAAATTTTGATTCAAACAGCATGTTGTTTGAGTTAAGCCCTAGAAGGCACGACCTAAGAGCTATTTATAAAGCTCCTTTGAGGTCTTTGTACTTTCACGATATCAATAAAGAAAACACCTTCTTGCAGAACAGCTTGCTTATTATCGCTTCATTCTCTTTGTGTGGATTCCCCTTAGAGCTTGAATCAAACCCTGACTTATCACAGCTTCTCCATCAGTTGTGTGGCGTCTCATCACTCCCCTGGTTCTATAGTTTAAGTAGAGAGCTCCTTAAAGACAACTACTTAGGCTGACTTGGTGTGAAGCAAAGAGAGGAGATTCTTTAGATCCTTCTTCAAGCTTCTGTCTTGGCACCATTAAGATTCAACCTCCTTGGATCTTATATCAAGTACAAAGCTCATTGAGACACTTATAAGCACTCATGTTGCATGAAACTTGGTTTAGAGTCCTAGAAACGCGTTGTTAGATGTTTCATAAGTTCGTCAAACTTTTACAAAGCTCGTTGAGACAATTATAAGCACTCATGTTGCATGAAACTTGGTGTAGAGTCCTAGAAACGTGTTGTTAGATGTTTCATAAGTTCGTCAAACAAGTACAAGTACAAAGCTCATTGAGACACTTATAAGCAATCATGTTGCATGAAACTTCGTTTAGAGTCCTAGAAACGCGTTGTTAGATGTTTCATGAGTTCGTCAAACTAGTACAAAGCTCATTGAGACACTTATAAGCACTCATGTTGAATGAAACTTGGTTTAGAGTCCTAGAAACGCGTTGTTAGATGTTTCATAAGTTCGTAAAACTAGTACAAAGCTCATTGAGACACTTATAAGCACTCATGTTGCATGAAACTTGGTTTAGAGTCCTAGAAACGCGTTGTTAGACGTGTCATAAGTTCGTAAAACTAGTACAAAGCTCATTGAGACACTTATAAGCACTCATGTTGAATGAAACTTGGTTTAGAGTCCTAGAAACGCGTTGTTAGATGTTTCATAAGTTCGTCAAACTAGTATAAAGCTCATTGAGACACTTATAATCACTCATGTTGCATGAAACTTGGTTTAGAGTCCTAGAAACGCGTTGTTAGATGTTTCATAAGTTCGTTAAACTTTTACAAAGCTCGTTGAGACAATTATAAGCACTCATGTTGCATGAAACTTGGTTTAGAGTCCTAGAAACACGTTGTTAGATGTTTCATAAGGTCTTCAAACTAGTACAAAGCTCATTAAGACACTTATAAGTACTCATGTTGAATGAAACTTTGTTTAGAGTCCTAGAAACGCGTTGTTAGATGTTTCATGAGTTCGTAAAACTTGTACAAAGCTCATTGAGACACTTATAAGCACTCATGTTGCATGAAACTTAGTATAGAGTCCTAGAAACGCATTGTTAGATGTTTCATAAGTTCGTCAAACTAGTAAAAAGCTCATTGAGACACTTATAAGCACTCATGTTGCATGAAACTTGGTTTAGAGTCCTAGAAACGCGTTGTTAGATGTTTCATAAGTTCGTCAAACTTGTACAAAGCTCATTGAGACGCACGCTTATAAGCACTAATGTTGCATGAAACTTGGTTTAGAGTCCTAGAACCCGCGTTGTTAGATGTTTCATAAGTTCGTCAAACTTATACAAAGCTCATTGAGACACTTATAAGCACTCATGGTGCATGAAACTTGGTTTAGAGTCTTAGAAACCGCGTTATTAGAAGTTTCATAAGTTCGTCAAACCAGTACAAAGCTCATTGAGACACTTATAAGCACTCATGTTGCATGAAACTTCGTTTAGAGTCCTAGAAACCGCGTTGTTATATGTTTCATAAGTTCGTCAAACTAGTACAAAGCTCATTGAGACACATATACGCACTCATGTTGAATGAAACTTGGTTTAGAGTCCTAGAAACCGCGTTGTTAGCTGTTTCATATGTTCGTGAAACTTGTATAAACCTCATTGAGACACTTATAAGCACTCATGTTGCATGAAACTTGGTTTAGAGTCCTAGAAACGCGTTGTTAGACGTTTCATAAGTTCGTCAAACTAGTACAAAGCTCATTGAGACACTTATAAGCACTCATGTTGCATGAAACTTGGTTTAGAGTCCTAGAAACACGTTGTTAGATGTTTCATAAGGTCTTCAAACTAGTACAAAGCTCATTAAGACACTTATAAGTACTCATGTTGAATGAAACTTTGTTTAGAGTCCTAGAAACGCGTTGTTAGATGTTTCATGAGTTCGTAAAACTTGTACAAAGCTCATTGAGACACTTATAAGCACTCATGTTGCATGAAACTTAGTATAGAGTCCTAGAAACGCATTGTTATATGTTTCATAAGTTCGTCAAACTAGTAAAAAGCTCATTGAGACACTTATAAGCACTCATGTTGCATGAAACTTGGTTTAGAGTCCTAGAAACGCGTTGTTAGATGTTTCATAAGTTCGTCAAACTTGTACAAAGCTCATTGAGACGCACGCTTATAAGCACTAATGTTGCATGAAACTTGGTTTAGAGTCCTAGAACCCGCGTTGTTAGATGTTTCATAAGTTCGTCAAACTTATACAAAGCTCATTGAGACACTTATAAGCACTCATGGTGCATGAAACTTGGTTTAGAGTCTTAGAAACCGCGTTATTAGAAGTTTCATAAGTTCGTCAAACCAGTACAAAGCTCATTGAGACACTTATAAGCACTCATGTTGCATGAAACTTCGTTTAGAGTCCTAGAAACCGCGTTGTTATATGTTTCATAAGTTCGTCAAACTAGTACAAAGCTCATTGAGACACATATACGCACTCATGTTGAATGAAACTTGGTTTAGAGTCCTAGAAACCGCGTTGTTAGCTGTTTCATATGTTCGTGAAACTTGTATAAACCTCATTGAGACACTTATAAGCACTCATGTTGCATGAAACTTGGTTTAGAGTCCTAGAAACGCGTTGTTAGACGTTTCATAAGTTCGTCAAACTAGTACAAAGATCATTGAGACACTTATAAGCACTCATGTTGCATGAAACTTGGTTTAGAGTCCTAGAAACGAGTTGTTAGACGTTTCATAAGTTCGTAAAACTTGTACAAAGCTCATTGATACACTTATAAGCACTCATGTTGAATGAAACTTGGTTTAGAGTCCCAGAAACGCGTTGTTAGATGTTTCATAAGTTCGTCAAACTATTACAAAGCTCATTGAGACACTTATAAGCACTCATGTTGTATGAAACTTGGTTTAGAGTCCTAGAAATGCATTGTTAAATGTTTCATATGTTCGTCAACATAGTACAAAGCTCATTGAGACACTTATAAGCACTCATGTTGCATGAAACTTGGTTTAGAGTCCTAGAAACGCGTTGTTATATGTTTCATAAGTTCGTAAAACTTGTACAAAGCTCATTGAGACACTTATAAGCATTCATGTTGTATGAAACTTGGTTTAGAGTCCTAGAAATGCATTGTGAAATGTTTCATAAGTTCGTCAACATAGTACAAAGGTCATTGAGACACTTATAAGCACTCATGTTGCATGAAACTTGGTTTAGAGTCCTAGAAACGCGTTGTTAGATGTTTCATAAGTTCTTCAAACTTGTACAAAGCTCATTGAGACACTTATAAGCACTCATGTTGTATGAAACTTGGTTTAGAGTCCTAGAACCCGCGTTGTTAGACGTTTCATATGCTCGTCAAACTAGTACAGAGCTCATTGGGACACTTATAAGCACTCATGTTGCATGAAACTTGGTTTAGAGTCCTAGAAACGCGTTGTTAGATGTTTCATAAGTTCGTCAAACTTTTACAAAGCTCATTGAGACAATTATAAGCACTCATGTTGCATGAAACTTGGTTTAGAGTCCTAGAAACGCGTTGTTAGATGTTTCATAAGTTCGTTAAACAAGTACAAAGCTCATTCAGACACTTATAAGCACTCATGTTGCATGAAACTTGGTTTAGAGTCCTAGAAACGCGTTGTTAGATGTTTCATAAGTTCGTAAAACTTGTACAAAGCTCATTGAGACACTTATAAGCACTCATGTGGAATGAAACTTGGTTTACAGTCCTAGAACCCGTGTTGTTAGATGTTTCATATGTTCGTCAAACTAGTCAAAAGGTCATTGAGACACTTATAAGCACTCATGTTGCATGAAACTTAGTTTAGAGTCCTAGAAACCACGTTGTTAGATATTTCATAAGTTCGTCAAACTAGTACAGAGCTCATTGAGACACTTATAAGCACTCATGTCGCATGAAACTTGGTTTAGAGTCCTAGAAACGCATTGTTAGATGTTTCATAAGTTCGTCAAACTTTTACAAAGCTCATTGAGACAATTATAAGCACTCATGTTGCATGAAACTTGGTTTAGAGTCCTAGAAACGCGTTGTTAGATGTTTCATAAGTTCGTTAAACAAGTACAAAGCTCATTGAGACACTTATAAGCACTCATGTTGCATGAAACTTGGTTTAGAGTCCTAGAAACGCGTTGTTAGATGTTTCATAAGTTCGTAAAACTTGTACAAAGTTCATTGAGACACTTATAAGCACTCATGTGGAATGAAACTTGGTTTAGAGTCCTAGAACCGGCGTTGTTAGATGTTTCATATGTTCGTCAAACTAGTCGAAAGGTCATTGAGACACTTATAAGCACTCATGTTGCATGAAACTTGGTTTAGAGTCCTAGAAACGTGTTGTTAGATGTTTCATAAGTTCGTCAAACTTTTACAAAGCTCGATGAGACAATTATAAGCACTCATGTTGCATGAAACTTGGTTTAGTCCTAGAAACGTGTTGTTAGATGTTTCATAAATTCGTCAAACAAGTATAAAGCTCATTGAGACACTTATTAGCACTCATGTTGCATGAAACTTGGTTTAGAGTCCTAGAAACGCGTTGTTAGATGTTTCATAAGTTCGTAAAACTTGTACAAAGTTCATTGAGACACTTATAAGCACTCATGTGGAATGAAACTTGGTTTAGAGTCCTAGAACCGGCGTTGTTAGATGTTTCATATGTTCGTCAAACTAGTCGAAAGGTCATTGAGACACTTATAAGCACTCATGTTGCATGAAACTTGGTTTAGAGTCCTAGAAACGTGTTGTTAGATGTTTCATAAGTTCGTCAAACTTTTACAAAGCTCGATGAGACAATTATAAGCACTCATGTTGCATGAAACTTGGTTTAGTCCTAGAAACGTGTTGTTAGATGTTTCATAAATTCGTCAAACAAGTATAAAGCTCATTGAGACACTTATTAGCACTCATGTTGCATGAAACTTGGTTTAGAGTCCTAGAAACGCGTTGTTAGATGTTTCATAAGTTCGAAAAACTTGTACAAAGCTCATTGAGACACTTATAAGCACTCATGTTGAATGAAACTTGGTTTAGAGTCCTAGAACCCGCGTTGTTAGATGTTTCATATGTTCGTCAAACTAGTCAAAAGGTCATTGAGACACTTATAAGCACTCATGTTGCATGAAACTTGGTTTAGAGTCCTAGAAACGCGTTGTTAAATGTTTCATAAGTTCGTCAAACTAGTACAAAGCTCATTGAGACACTTAATAAGCACTCATGTTGCATGAAACTTGGTTTAGAGTCCTAGAAACGCGTTGTTAGATGTTTCATAAGTTCGTCAAACTTTTACAAAGCTCGTTGAGACAATTATAAGCACTCATGTTGCATGAAACTTGGTTTAGAGTCCTAGAAAGGCGTTGTTAGATGTTTCATGAGTTCATTAAACTAGTACAAAGCTCATTGAGACACTTATAAGCACTCATGTTGATTGAAACTTAGTTTAGAGTCCTAGAAACGCGTTGTTAGATGTTTCATAAGTCCGTCAAACTTTTACAAAGCTCGTTGAGACAATTATAAGCACTCATGTTGCATGAAACTTGGTTTAGAGTCTTAGAAACGTGTTGTTAGATGTTTCATAAGTTCGTCAAACAAGTACAAAGCTCGATGAGACACTTATAAGCACTCATGTTCCATGAAACTTGGTTTAGAGTCCTAGAATCGCGTTGTTAGATGTTTCATGAGTTCGTCAAACTAGTACAAAGCTCATTGAGACACTTATAAGCAATCATGTTGTATGAAACTTGGTTTAGAGTCCTAGAAACGCGTTGTTAGATGTTTCATAAGTTCGTCAAACTAGTACAAAGCTCATTGAGACACTTATAAGCAATCATGTTGCATGAAACTTGGTTTAGAGTCCTAGAAACGTGTTGTTAGATGTTTCATAAGGTCTTCAAACTAGTACACAGCTCATTGAGACACTTATAAGTACTCATGTTGAATGAAACTTGGTTTAGAGTCCTAGAAACGCGTTGTTAGATGTTTGATAAGTTCGTCAAACTTGTACAAAGCTCATTGAGACACTTATAAGCACTCATGTTGCATGAAACTTAGTTTAGAGTCCTAGAAACGCGTTGTTAGATGTTTCATAAGTTCGTCAAACTAGTAAAAAGCTCATTGAGACACTTATAAGCACTCACGTTGCATGAAACTTGGTTTAGAGTCCTAGAAACGCGCTGTTAGATGTTTCATAAGTTCGTCAAACTTGTACAAAGCTCATTGAGACGCTTATAAGAACTCACGTTGCATGAAACTTGGTTTAGAGTCCTAGAAACCGCGTTGTTAGATGTTTCATAAGTTCGTCAAACTTGTACAAAGCTCATTGAGACACTTATAAGCACTCATGTTGCATGAAACTTGGTTTGAAACTTGGTTTAGAGTCTTAGAAACCGCGTTGTTAGATGTTTCATAAGTTCGTCAACCCAGTACAAAGATCATTGAGACACTTATAAGCACTCATGTTGCATGAAACTTCGTTCAGAGTCCTAGAAACCGCGTTGTTATATGTTTCATAAGTTCGTCAAACTTGTACAAAGCTCATTGAGACGCTTATAAGCACTCATGTTGCATGAAACTTGGTTTAGAGTCTTAGAAACCGCGTTATTAGATGTTTCATAAGTTCGTCAAACAAGTACAAAGCTCATTGAGACGCTTATAAGCACTCATGTTGCATGAAACTTGGTTTAGAGTCCTAGAAACGCGTTGTTAGATGTTTCATAAGTTCGTCAAACAAGTACAAAGCTCATTGAGACACTTATAAGCACTCATGTTGCATGAAACTTGGTTTAGAGTCCTAGAAACGCGTTGTTAGATGTTTCATATGTTAATCAAACTTGTACAAAGCTCATTGAGACACTTATAAACACTCATGTGGAATGAAACTTGGTTTAGAGTCCTAGAACCCGCGTTGTTAGATGTTTCATAAGGTCTTCAAACTAGTACAAAGCTCATTGAGACACTTATAAGTACTCATGTTGCATGAAACTTGGTTTAGAGTCCTAGAAACGCGTTGTTAGATGTTTCATAAGTTCGTCAAACTAGTACAAAGCTCATTGAGACACTTATAAGCACTCATGTTGAATGAAACTTGGGTTAGAGTCCTAGAAACGCGTTGTTAGATGTTTCATAAGTTCGCCAAACTTGTACAAAGCTCATTGAGACACTTATAAGAACTCATGTTGCATGAAACCTTGTTTAGAGTCCTAGAAACCGCGTTGTTAGATGTTTCATAAGTTCGTCAAACTTGTACAATGCTCATTGAGACACTTATAAGCACTCATGTTGCATGAAACTTGGTTTAGAGTCTTAGAAACCGCGTTGTTAGATGTTTCATAAGTTCGTCAAACCAGTACAAAGCTCATTGAGACACTGATAAGCACTCATGTTGCATGAAACTTCGTTTAGAGTCCTAGAAACCGCGTTGTTATATGTTTCATAAGTTCGTCAAACCAGTACAATGCTCATTGAGACACTTATAAGCACTCATGTTGCATGAAAGTTGGTTTAGAGTCCTAGAAACGCGTTGTTAGATGTTTCATAAGTTCGTCAAACTTGTACAAAGCTCATTGAGACACTTATAAGCAGTCATGTTGTATGAAACTTGGTTTAGAATCCTAGAACCCGCGTTGCTAGATGTTTCATATATTCGTCAAATAGTCAAAAGCTCATTGAGACACTTATAAGCACTCATGTTGCATGAAACTTAGTTTAGAGTCCTAGAAACCGCGTTGTTAGATGTTTCATAAGTTCGTCAAACTAGTACAAAGCTCATTGAGACGCTTATAAGCACTCATGTTGCATGAAACTTGGTTTAGAGTCCTAGAAACGCGTTGTTAGATGTTTCATATGTTCGTCAAAATTGTACAAAGCTCATTGAGACGCTTATAAGCACTCATGTTGCACGAAACTTGGTTTAGAGTCCTAGAAACCGCGTTGTTAGATGTTTCATATGTTCGTGAAACTTGTACAAAGCTCATTGAGACACTTATAAGCACTCATGTTGGATGAAACTTGGTTTAGAGTCCTAGAAACACGTTGTTAGATGTTTCATAAGTTCGTCTAACTTGTACAAAGCTCATTGAGACGCTTATAAGCACTCATGTTGCATGAAACTTGGTTTAGAGTCCTAGAAACCGCGTTGTTAGATGTTTCATATGTTCGTGAAACTTGTACAGAGCTCATTGAGACACTTATAAGCACTCATGTTGCATGAAACTTGGTTTAGAGTCCTAGAAACGCGTTGTTAGACGTTCCATAAGTCCGTCAAACTAGTACAAAGCTCATTGAGACACTTATAAGCATTCATGCTGCATGAAACTTGGGTTAGAGTCCTAGAAACGAGTTGTTAGACGTTTCATAAGTTCGTAAAACTTGTACAAAGCTCATTGAGACACTTATAATGACTCATGTGGAATGAAACTTGGTTTAGAGTCCTAGAACCCGCGTTGTTAGATGTTTCATATGTTCGTCAAACTAGTCAAAAGCTCATTGAGACACTTATAAGCACTCATGTTGCATGAAACTTAGTTTAGAGTCCTAGAAACCGCGTTGTTAGATGTTTCATAAGTTCGTCAAACTAGTACAAAGCTCATTTAGACACTTATAAGCACTCATGTTGCATGAAACTTGGTTTAGAGTCCTAGAAACGCGTTGTTAGATGTTTCATAAGTTCGTAAAACTAGTACAAACCTCATTGAGACACTTATAAGCACTCATGTTGCATGAAATTTGGTTTAGAGTCCTAGAAACGCGTTGTTAGATATTTCATAAGTTCGTCAAACTTTTACAAAGCTCGTTGAGACAATTATAAGCACTCATGTTGCATGAAATGTGGTTTAGAGTCCTAGAAACGTGTTGTTAGATGTTTCATAAGTTCGTCAAACAAGTACAAAGCTCATTGAGACACTTATAAGCACTCATGTTGCATGAAACTTATTTTAGAGTCCTAGAAACCGCGTTGTTAGATGTTTCATAAGTTCGTCAAACAAATACAAAGCTCATTGAGACACTTATAAGCACTCATGTTGAATGAAACTTGGTTTAGAGTCCTAGAAACGCGTTGTTAGATGTTTCATGAGTTCGTCAAACTAGTACAAATCTCCTTGAGACACTTATAAGCACTCATGTTGAATGAAACTTGGTTTAGAGTCCTAGAACCGCGTTGTTAGATGTTTCATAAGTTCGTCAAACCAGTACAAAGCTCATTGAGACACTGATAAGCACTCATGTTCCATGAAACTTCGTTTAGAGTCCTAGAAACCGTGTTGTTATATGTTTCAAAAGTTCGTCAAACCAGTACAATGCTCGTTGAGACAATTATAAGCACTCATGTTGCATGAAACTTGGTTTAGAGTCTTAGAAACGTGTTGTTAGATGTTTCATAAGTTCGTCAAACAAGTACAAAGCTCATTGAGACACTTATAAGCACTCATGTTGCATGAAACTTGGTTTAGAGTCCTAGAAACGCGTTGTTAGATGTTTCATATGTTCGTCAAACTTGTACAAAGCTCATTGAGACACTTATAAGCACTCATGTGGAATGAAACTTGGTTTAAAGTCCAAGAAACCGCGTTGTTAGATGTTTCATAAGTTCGTCAAACCAAGTACAAAGCTCATTGAGACACTTATAAGCACTCATGTTGCATTAAACTTCGTTTAGAGTCCTAGAAACCGCGTTGTTATATGTTTCATAATTTCGTCAAACTAGTACAAAGCTCATTGAGACACATATAAGCACTCATGTTGAATGAAACATGGTTTAGAGTCCTAGAAACCGAGTTGTTAGCTGTTTCATATGTTCGTGAAATTTGTACAAAGCTCATTGAGACACTTATAAGCACTCTTGTTGCATGAAACTTGGTTTAGAGTCCTAGAAACGCGTTGTTAGACGTTTCATAAGTTCGTCAAACTAGTACAAAGCTCATTGAGACACTTATAAGCACTCATGTTGCATGAAACTTGGTTTAGAGTCCTAGAAACGAGTTGTTAGACGTTTCATAAGTTCGTAAAACTTGTACAAAGCTCATTGAGACACTTATAAGCACTCATGTTGAATGAAACTTGGTTTAGAGTCCTAGAAACGCGTTGTTAGATGTTTCATAAGTTCGTCAAACTAGTACAAAGCTCATTTAGACACTTATAAGCACTCATGTTGTATGAAACTTGGTTTAGAGTCCTAGAAATGCTTTGTTAAATGTTTCATAAGTTCGTCAACATAGTACAAAGCTCATTGAGACACTTATAAGCACTCATGTTGCATGAAACTTGGTTTAGAGTCCTATAAAGGCGTTGTTAGATGTTTCATAAGTTCTTCAAACTTGTACAAAGCTCATTGAGACACTTATAAGCACTCATGTTGTATGAAACTTGGTTTAGAGTCCTAGAAACCGCGTTGTTAGATGTTTAATATGTTCGTTAAACTAGTCAAAAGCTCATTGAGACACTTATAAGCACTCATGTTACATGAAACTTAGTTTAGAGTCCTAGAAACCGCGTTGTTAGATGTTTCATAAGTTCGCCAAACTAGTACAAAGCTCATTGAGACACTTATAAGCACTCATGTTGCATGAAACTTGGTTTAGAGTCCTAGAAACGCGTTGTTAGATGTTTCATAAGTTCGTAAAACATGTACAAAACTCATTGAGACACTTATAAGCACTCATGTGGAATGAAACTTGGTTTAGAGTCATAGAAGCCGCGTTGTTAGATGTTTCATATGTTCGTCAAACTTGTACAAAGCTCATTGAGACACTTATAAGCACTCATGTTGCATGAAACTTGGTTTAGAGTTCTAGAAACACGTTGTTAGATGTTTCATAAGTTCGTCAAACTTGTACAAAGCTCATTGAGACGCTTATAAGCACTCATGTTGCATGAAACTTGGTTTAGAGTCCTAGAAACACGTTGTTAGATGTTTCATAAGTTCGTCAAACTTGTACAAAGCTCATTGAGACGCTTATAAGCACTCATGTTGCACGAAAGTTGGTTTAGAGTCCTAGAAACCGCGTTGTTAGATGTTTCATATGTTCGTGAAACTTGTACAAAGCTCATTGAGACACTTATAAGCACTCATGTTGAATGTAACTTGGTTTAGAGTCCTAGAAACACGTTGTTAGATGTTTCATAAGTTCGTCTAACTTGTACAAAGCTCATTGAGACTCTTATAAGCACTCATGTTGCATGAAACTTGGTTTAGAGTCCTAGAAACCGCGTTGTTAGATGTTTCATATGTTCGTGAAACTTGTACAGAGCTCATTGAGACCCTTATAAGCACTCATGTTGCATGAAACTTGGTTTAGAGTCCTAGAAACGCGTTGTTAGACGTTCCATAAGTCCGTCAAACTAGTACAAAGCTCATTGAGCAGTCCTAGAAACGAGTTGTTAGACGTTTCATAAGTTCGTAAAACTTGTACAAAGCTCATTGAGACACTTATAAGCACTCATGTTGCATGAAACTTGGTTTAGAGTCCTAGAAACCGCGTTGTTAGATGTTTCATAAGTTCGTCAAACTAGTACAAAGCTCATTGAGACACTTATAAGCACTCATGTTGCATGAAACTTGGTTTAGAGTCCTAGAAACGCGTTGTTAGATGTTTCATAAGTTCGTAAAACTAGTACAAACCTCATTGAGACACTTATAAGCACTCATGTTGCATGAAACTTGGTTTAGAGTCCTAGATGTTAAAGAGACCAAGGCATTGCCCGGACAAGGATTGTCCACCAAGGCATTGACCTAGCGTGAGACCGAAGTAGAAGTCGCACACTCTCTTGTTACCGTTACAAAGAGGACAAAAGATATCATGAAACCAAAGAAGAAGGATCTAGAAAGAGCCGTTAGGAATAGAGCCGTTGGAATGTGGAATGCACTCGCCGTCCGTACGAGCACGGGTCGTGTTAAGGGGCGTGGTATACACGCCGTCCGTACACTCACGGGTCAACATAGTGGCGCGTCTAACCATGCCATCAATGCGCGGCTGGAAACGAGATAGGGACGGATTAAGCATATTCGTTAGATGCTATTTTTGGTCTTTGGTTTATATATGTGATATCCCCTTATTGTATCAATTTAACACTTTTGAATACAATGAAACGGAATCTCTTTACTCTCTCTATTCTCTCTCATTCTTATCCTTGATGTTCTTGTTAAGAACTCAAGAACCTCATTCTCTAAATCTCTTCTAAATCTCTCAAATTCTAACATGGTATCGAGCTACAAAGCTCTTGAACCTACTTTTCTTCCGCGCAAACTCTCTCGGTTACTCTCGGTCTCGACAACTCTCGATACTCACATTCCGTACACGTTCGACAACTCTCGATACTCTGTTACTGTACACGTTCGACAACTCTCGATACTCGTTACTCGACTACTCTCGACAAGATCTTTCCTCGACACCGAGCATCCTCGACTCTCGGTAAAGATTTCTCGGCCCCTTCGGTTCAAATTTCTAGATCTCGATTTCTAGATCCGAAATCTCAAAAACCAAAACTCAACCATGGAAGACAAAGAATCCAAGAGGACACTTTGTCCGGTTACTCTCAAAGGCATCAACTACCTTCTATGGGCAAGAACCATGAAGATAGCCCTTTGTGGCCGCGGCTATTGGAACCATATCCTCACTCGGCAAGACGCCCCCATTGAGTTCAACAACGAACTCACAAACGACGATGAGAAGTGGTTCCAACTAGACCAAAAGGTACTTGGAATTATCCAAGGATCTCTTGAACCATCTATCTTGGAGGCGTATTCTTATTGTGAGAATGCCAAGGAACTATGGGATACCCTCCAAACCGTCTACGGCAACATATCCAACCTTAGCCGAGTCTATGAGGTCAAGAAAGCCATCAACGACCTCAACCAAGAAGACACCGAGTTCACCAAACACTTTGGGAAGTTTCGGTCACTATGGGCCGAATTGGAGATACTTCGTCCAAGCACCGTGGATCCGAAAGTCTTAAATGAACGAAGAGAGCAAGACAAAGTATTTGGCTTACTCCTCACTCTCAACGGTAGCTACAAAGATGTGACCAAGCACTTGCTTCGATCCGACACCTTACCTAACCTTGAAGAGGTATGTGCACAACTCCAAAGGGAACAAGGGTCTATTGAACTCTTTGATGGCAAGAAGGAGCTAGTAACCGCCAACAAAGTGGCATTCAAACTCTCTTCCAAGACCTATGAAGAAAGGAGAGCCTTGACTTGTGAACATTGCAAGAAGAAGGGCCACATGAAGGAGAAGTGTTGGATATTGCATCCTAACCTCAAGCCGGCCAAGTTTAAGGAAGCCAAGGCCAATCTCTCTCATGATGACACGGCAAGCATGCCTAGCACAAGCGGATCAAACCGTGGCAAGGAAGAGGAGTCTTCGGCCATTGTCCCTTACATGGATGAGTACGTGAGGAAGTCCGACCTTGACGCCCTCATCAAAGCCCTTAAGGGCTCCGGTATTTCACCCTTCTACTCCCTTAGTGCTCAAAATATAGACAATAAACCTTTTAAGCCGATTATTATTGATTCGGGTGCTTCTCATCATATGATTAGTAACTTAGAATTGATTAGTAATGTTAAACCGGCTTTAGGTAATGTCATTATTGCAAATGGAAGTGAAATTCCTATAGAAGGATTAGGGAACCTCAAGTTGTTTGATAGAGATTCACAAGCGCTTTACATGCCTAGTTTTACTTCAAACCTTATATCCGTAAAACGCATTGCTTGTGATTTGAATTGCAATGTCATTTTTGGGCCTAATAATGTGGTTTTTCAGGATATTAAGAGTAAGGAGATCATTGGGAAAGGGGTCACAAGAGGCGATCTATATGTCCTTGAAGAAAACCCATCTAGTTCTTGTCTTTTTCATGCTTTTAATTCGGTTATAACCGAAACAAACAATGTTATTTGGCACTTTAGACTTGGTCATCCTCATTTGAATGCATTGAAAACTATTTTACCTAATGTTGTGTTTGATCATAAAACTTGCGAGGCGTGCATTTTAGGCAAGCATTGTAGAACCGTTTTCTCAAAATCAAAAATGTGTTACAAACCCTTTGAACTAGTTCACTCGGACGTTTGGTCCTCTCCTTGCAAATCTAGGGATAATCATAGCTATTTTGTCACATTCATAGATGAAAGCTCTAAATATACTTGGGTTACTCTTTTACAAACCAAAGATAGGGTATTAGAGGCTTTTAAAAACTTTCAAAACTATGTGACTAACCATTACAATGCTAAGATCAAAACCTTTAGGTCGGATAATGGGGGGGGGAGTACACAAGCCGAGCATTCAAAGAACACATAGCCAACCATGGGATTCTTCACCAAACCACATGCCCATATACACCGCAACAAAATGGTGTGGCCGAGAGGAAGAATAGGCATCTCATGGAGGTCACACGGTCAATGATGTTCCATATGAACATCCCAAAACGGTTTTGGTCGGATGGTGTTTTAACCGCATGTTATCTCATCAACCGAACCCCCACTCAAATCTTAAACAATCAATCTCCTTTTGAAGTGTTAAATAAGAGTAAGCCCTTTATTAACCATCTAAGAGTATTTGGTTGTGTTTGTTTTGTGTTTGTGCCTAGTGAACAAAGGAACAAGCTTGAAGCAAAAAGCATCAAGGCCATGTTCATAGGCTACTCAAACACACAAAAAGGATACAAGTGCTATGTACCCGAGACAAGACGGGTATTAGTATCAAGAGATGTCAAGTTCCTTGAAGGCAAAAGCTTCTATGAAGACACCAATTGGGATAGTGTGAAGGACTTACCCGAGAAGGTCATAGATAGAGCTACAAGTCTAAGGAACCTAATGAAGAACCTTGGCATGAGTTTTGAAGAAGAACCAAGCCAAGATACACCAAACCAACAACCCACCCCTCTTGATCATGAGGGGGAGAACAATGAGCAAGTCAACTCCGAACCTCAAGAACCTAATGAGTCCGGGGGAGAACCAAATGCTCAACAACAAAATCCATCTCAAGAAAACCACGGACAAGCTCAAGAAGATCATGATCAAGAAGTGGGTCAAGAAGCTAGTGAACCATCGGTGCCGGTTCTAAGAAGAAGTACTAGAGTGAAGAAGGATCCATCCAATTGGGTAAACACAAGGGTATACTTCAATAGCAAGGCGGTGTCTCATCCAACTCAAGCCATATGCTCTCTTGCAAGTCTTCCTAAGGAACACCTGATACACCCTTGGTTAGGATCTCGACTCTATGGCAAAGGCAAGCTCACTTCTATGGTGGATTGATGGAGGACGTGAAGGTGGAGATGGCGATGGTACAGAAACCAGCGGATATGGAGGTGGAAGAGGTGCGAGATGGAGGGGAACTTCTCAAGCTATCGATGGGGTGATTGCTTGATGTTTGGAGAAGCTTTTGGAAGAGGATCTCTCTTGTAAAAGCCTCGGATTCAACTCTCTTGAATCGGTTGGGTATGTTCTTTCGCAGAACGGAGATGAGTCTAAACAAAGAGGTTTTTCGTTAATGCTTGACTCCCTTCTTATGAAGAAGGTGGCGTGATATATAAAGAAGAAGAGCACATGTCGCTCCTCCTCTTAGGGTTTATGCATTTTAAACAAAAAGGAAAGTGCACAAAACAGCACAACGTTTAAAAGAAACAGAAAATAACAAGGCGTTGGGGAATAGAACAGCGAGTAGTGTGTAGTGCCTCGCCTCATACACTCTTCAAGATAATGAAACTAAATAACCGACGTAGTGCTCTTCTTGGCCTCGTTAAAACCCTTGCATAGTAAACCCAATGGGACAAACCTACGCAAAGGGAAAGAGTACCAAGTCGAAACACTTAGTCACTTAGTTTCATTACCTTGGTCTTCTTTCTAGGCCATAATGAAGATGTTGAAGAAGCTCCTAGCTGCTCCTCCAAGCTCCTCCACGATCAATGCTTGAACGTCTTCAGCTAGCTCCTTGGCTCTTGATCGAGTGATATCTCCTTGTATCAGCTCGTCCTTATCATGTTGTTGGATTAACTTCTTCTCTTCAGGTTGTGAGCTTGGCAAGATCATATCATCCTCTCCCACTTGAAAAGGATTTGTCCTCAAATCTGAATATGCAATACAAGGGAACAAGTTAGAAACATTGAAGTCATTAGCATTTAGATACTTCCCTTGTAGGTATATTCGATAAGCATTGTCATTGATCTCCTCTTCAGCCGTTTTCCTCTCTGATCTGATACTAAAGACATCTCCTGGCTTCCAAATGAAACTCTGAAACAATAGAAATGTACTCAAGTGAGTAATCAAGGAGATCTCCTTATATAGGTTCAAAATAATGCAATTAAGAGAGTTGAGTAATCCTGTTGGTTGAGTCATTGTCTTGATCAGATCTTGGGCATTATGGAGTATTAAGATGATGGAATCTTTATGTTGTAGGCGTTCTCGTGGTCTCCATATGAGCACCTGAATCAAACACAAATAGTTTAAACCAAAGATGAAATAATGATCCTTATATGAGCTCAAATGTGTTTGGTTTAGAAAGTGTGCTGATCCAGCTGTGAGGGTTGTGGTTTTGATCAGCTCTTGATGGTTCTCGATCTTTGAAAGGTTGGATTTGATGATCCAAGGTGGTGCAGCTGCTGGTCTTGACGCCTTAAGCTTCTCCTGAGCTTGAAGATACAATAGATATGTCATGATCCTCCTACGTCTCAGCTTTGGCTTAGTCTTTCCCTTGATGTCTTTCTTCTTGTGAGGTAAGTAAAAGTGATAAATGAGCTTCTTGAGACTCCTAGTGGTATCCACATATCTTATAAGCTCTCCTCCCTGTGCTTCCCTACACAATTTCTCACAAAGAACAAAACTAGACAAGCACAAGTTATCGTAAAACAAGTAGAAATCTCTTCTAAGGTAATGATTACTAACAAACTTTCCACAAGCTTTATATGATTTTCCAAACTCATTACCACAACCATATAGTTCTTTATAAACTACAAAGCTAACATCCTTGATACTAAAGTTATAGAGTAGAAGGTACCTCCTTGACAATGTGTTGGTCACAACATTGTCCTTACCTGTCTTGGAATGAATGGGATAAGAAAATACCTCATAGAAGTAGACACTTCTATCTCGTTCTTTGTCAATCTCTGGTGGTACTTCACGATGGGTGAAAGACTCATAATCAACATGGATGAGAGGCTCATTAGTCGCCATGGATCTAGCTCGGTTTTGAAATGAGACATCTTGAAGGTTTGGTGGTTCTTTGTCTTTGGGAAACTCATGCTCATGCTGCTGCGAAACAAAAGAAAACTCACTCGGAAACACCCGGTGGAAGATTAGAGAAACTCATAAGAGTTTCTCTATACACAAAACGTGACCGAGATTTACTAAAAGAATAAGTTTTCTCGATCTCACCCGATTGGTTCATGAGGTTGGAGCTCTTGGACCCAGTTTCCTCTTGGATTGGACTCATAAGCAGTCGATATCTAGAGTAGCTACGACCTCTGGTTTTGAACTTAGATGCATGAAAAGAATCACCATACTTACTAGACCTTTGGCTAAGCGGCTGCGCTTGATAAGCATAGTAGCATGTTGCTCTTCAGGGCACAGGCTTGGAATCAACTTCTTGATATGGACCAGGGGGTTATGAACATGCACAACGTCTCTAAGAGGGTCGGGTGTGTGTTGTGGAGTAGCTCCAGGTCGCCATATGAAGTTTTGAAGTGGACCATGTGTGCTCATCTTCATGAATAGCAAGCTGCCGTTAGCTGAACTTTGAACATCGATTGTGGTCAGCTCCGACATGATATTGGTCCGAGCTATAGCTTGAAAGATTCCTATTTGAGTGTAGAATATGGTAGACATCTCCGTTTTAACCCAGTAGCTGATATTGGTCCTCTTTTGAGCTTCACAAGCCGCACCTATCAATCTGTCAATTTCTGGACTTGGCAGGTAGTTGTTGCTTTGAGTTAGAGAGTCTGTTCGGGTCAAGTCTGCACTCTTCTTGATGTTTGACATGGCTGTAAGGGATCCTTTTGTGGTGAATAGTATGGCATCATCGGCTTCAAGAGGTAGGTTTTGCTCATAGATCACCATATGTTTTGTTGAAGCTTCTTCTTCGGTTGTGATAATCTCCTTAGCACCCGAAAGTTCCTCAAGTCTCTTGACACAAGACAAGTGTTTTAAGACAGTCATGGAGTTATCAAAATCATATTTGAAATCAGATTTAGAATCAAGAGAAACAAGTGACTCCCTTTGATTTGAAACAGATCGTACAAGCTCTTGATTCTCTTCTTGTTCTTTAACCGTACAACGCTCAATAAGCTTCAATGATTCGTGTTCCTTCTTGTACACCACTTTGTCATTATCTTGCTCCACGTTCTGTTCCACGCCTCCTCCTTGATCCTTTTGATCTTTATCTACAAGAGAAGACTTTGGAAAAGCCAAGCGCATTATACTAGAAATACAAGCATCATCAAAGACATTATTAACAATTCTCCTAATATCTTCTCCTAGCATATGTTGTGAGTTCTTTCTCTTGTTAATTCGTTCAGGTTCATTAATTTTTCTTTCCCCATGATATTCATATGGTCTTGTTTCTTTGGAAGTTGAAAAATTAAATGACTTAGCTCGAGGATATGCATCTTGAGGTTTATAGGCAGATCGAGTAGATGTCTTGAGCTTAAGGTGTGGAGCATACTTTCTTCTCATTAGTGCTTTGAGTTCTGTCCAAGTGGTGATAGGGTGTTTAGGCCATCGTCTCCACTCAATCTCTTCCCACCAAGTAAGAGCATTGTCGCGAAAACTTGAGACAGCGGCTCTTAGTAGCTCATCTTCGGTGAAGCAATTGCACTTAGAGGCGTAATGCATACCAACCTCCCAATCGACATACTCATCAGGGTCTTTGCTTCCATGAAACGGTGGTGTGCTTCTATGGAGCTCTTCATACCGATACATTCTTCGCTGTCTATGACTTCCTTGAGAGTCCTTCATAGTACCTGTTTCAACACAAGAAACTCGCAGTAAGATGTTCTAAAAGAAGCACAAGCGAGTTATAATGAAGAACAAGAGACAGATTTTAAGCACAATTCCAATGAGAAACAATTATGCGCCAAACAAGTTTTAAATGTCCTCAACTAAGCAAAAAAAAACGTCCTAAACAAGTTCTAATGAAAGCACAAAAGATTTATTAAGCAAATCAAATCAGAATAAGTAATAAGGCACACAAAAAACTGTTTTGGAAACTTTCTGAAAATGCTTTAGGAAACTTTATGAAAACGCTTTAGGAAACTTGGTGCAATCAGGAAATAAATCAAATCACACAAGAAAATCACACTCAAAGCTTGATGAACACGTTTTGGACAAGAGATTTCAAGCACACAATCAAACCAAACAAACTTATGAATCTAAGAGAGAACGAGAATAAAAACGAAGCACATAATAAGCGATTTGAAAGAGATGCTAAAATACGTGTACGACAAGTTCTAAAAAAAATCATGAATTAATATGAGCATAAGAACATGATCTAACAAGCAGATTTAACAAGTTATAACCAATCTTAATCAATCAAACAATCGGTGAACATAGAACACAAACAACAAAAACAGATTCAAAGAGGATAAACAACGTTTTCGGTTCTAATGAGTTTTCAAGCAAACTAATCGATTGATAAGATGTAAGGATAGAGAAACTCAGCCTTTGGTACAGAGTTTGGCTCTGATACCACGTGATACACCCTTGGTTAGGATCTCGACTCTATGGCAAAGGCAAGCTCACTTCTATGGTGGATTGATGGAGGACGTGAAGGTGGAGATGGCGATGGTACGAAACCAGCGGATATGGAGGTGGAAGAGGTGCGAGATGGAGGGGAACTTCTCAAGCTATCGATGGGGTGATTGCTTGATGTTTGGAGAAGCTTTTGGAAGAGGATCTCTCTTGTAAAAGCCTCGGATTCAACTCTCTTGAATCGGTTGGGTATGTTCTTTCGCAGAACGGAGATGAGTCTAAACAAAGAGGTTTTTTCGTTAATGCTTGACTCCCTTCTTATGAAGAAGGTGGCGTGATATATAAAGAAGAAGAGCACATGTCGCTCCTCCTCTTAGGGTTTATGCATTTTAAACAAAAAAGGAAAGTGCACAAAACAGCACAACGTTTAAAAGAAACAGAAAATAACAAGGCGTTGGGGAATAGAACAGCGAGTAGTGTGTAGTGCCTCGCCTCATACACTCTTCAAGATAATGAAACTAAATAACCGACGTAGTGCTCTTCTTGGCCTCGTTAAAACCCTTGCATAGTAAACCCAATGGGACAAACCTACGCAAAGGGAAAGAGTACCAAGTCGAAACACTTAGTCACTTAGTTTCATTACCTTGGTCTTCTTTCTAGGCCATAATGAAGATGTTGAAGAAGCTCCTAGCTGCTCCTCCAAGCTCCTCCACGATCAATGCTTGAACGTCTTCAGCTAGCTCCTTGGCTCTTGATCGAGTGATATCTCCTTGTATCAGCTCGTCCTTATCATGTTGTTGGATCAACTTCTTCTCTTCAGGTTGTGAGCTTGGCAAGATCATATCAACACCAAGCATACATCACTTCCATGGATCAACATGTAATACCAAGAACTTATGAAGAAGCAATGAAAGAAGAAGTATGGGTCAATGCGGTAAAAGCCGAGAACAAAGCAATGGAGGACAATGAGACGTTTTATGAGACTGATCTCCCTCAAGGCAAAAGAACCGTGAGCTCAAGATACATCTTCACTATCAAGTATCATAGCAATGGCGAGATAGAAAGACACAAAGCTCGGCTAGTGGCAAGAGGGTTTACACAAACGTATGGAGAAGACTACTTGGACACTTTTGCTCCGGTTGCAAAGCTCCACACCGTAAGAGTTATCCTATCATTGGCCACCAACCTCTCATGGGACTTATACCAAATGGATGTCAAGAATGCATTCCTTCAAGGAGAGCTTGAAGAAGAAGTATACATGACACCACCACCGGGGTCTAGAAGAAACCATCACTCCGGGAAAGGTGTTGAGACTAAGGAAGGCCATCTATGGACTCAAGCAATCACCAAGAGCCTGGTACCATAAGCTCAGCTCAACCTTGATGGCAAAGGGATTCAAAAGATCTCATGTGGAACACACTCTATTCACCCGGACAAACGGAGAAGGTATAGTAGTGGTACTTGTCTATGTTGATGATATCATCATCTCCGGAAACAACAAGGAAGGTATCCATGACACTAAACTCTATTTAAAGTCTAAATTTGATATCAAAGATTTAGGAAAACTCAAGTACTTCCTTGGGATTGAAGTGTGTAGATCCGAAGAGGGTCTATTCCTTTCCCAAAGGAAGTATACCCATGATCTTTTGAGTGTTGTCAATATGACAGGAGTTAAGAAGGCTAAGACACCACTAGAAGAAGGATACAAGGTTGTCCAAGAGGGAAGTGGGGAAGACGAGCCATATACGGATCCTAAACTCTATAGGAAAATGGTGGGCAAGCTCATCTATTTGACAATCACAAGACCGGACATTTGCTTTGCCGTGAACCAAGTAGCACAACAAATGCAAAAGCCAAAGATACACCATTGGAAGATGCTAGAGAGAATACTAAGCTATGTCAAGGAGACATCCAATTTGGGTATTTGGATGGGCTGCAACAAGAACACCGAGGTGATTGGGTATTGTGATGCGGATTATGCCGGAAATGTGGAAGATAGGAGATCCACTACGGGGTATTGCACATTCATTGGTGGGAACCTTGTCACACATGGAAGACTAAGAAGCAAAAGATAGTCTCTTGCTCAACCGCCGAAGCCGAGTATAGAGCTATGAGAAAGCTAACACAAGAACTCATGTGGCTCAAGAACTTGCTAGGAGATTTGGGAGTCAAGATAGAAGGGCCAATGACTATGCATTGTGACAACCAAGCGGCTATCCACATAGCATCTAACTCGGTATTCCATGAGAGGACAAAGCACATCGAAAGTGGATTGTCACAAGGTTAGAGAACAAATGGTAAAGGGCACAATCCTACCATGCTTCACCAAAAGTCAAGATCAACTTGCGGACGTCTTCACCAAATCCGCAAGCTTGAAGGTTTGTGAGTCCATTCTACCTAGACTTGGACTCATCCGGGCTACCAAAGCCTAAGTCTCCAACCGCATAAGCTTGTACTCTTTTCCCTTAGGTGAGTTTTATCCCAAGAGGTTTTCTCACCAAGGTTTTTAACGAGGCAAGGTTATGCGGGTTCCAAGCTTAGCCATTACGCGAGGCTAAGCTTGCGGGGCGGGGGAGTGTTAAAGAGACCAAAGGCATTGCCCGGACAAGGATTGTCCACCAAGGCATTGACCTAGCGTGAGACCGAAGTAGAAGTCGCACACTCTCTTGTTACCGTTACAAAGAGGACAAAAGATATCATGAAACCAAAGAAGAAGGATCTAGAATGCACTCGCCGTCCGTACGAGCACGGGTCGTGTTAAGGGGCGTGGTATACACGCCGTCCGTACACTCACGGGTCAACATAGTGGCGCGTCTAACCATGCCATCAATGCGCGGCTGGAAACGAGATAGGGACGGATTAAGCATATTCGTTAGATGCTATTTTTGGTCTTTGGTTTATATATGTGATATCCCCTTATTGTATCAATTTAACACTTTTGAATACAATGAAACGGAATCTCTTTACTCTCTCTATTCTCTCTCATTCTTATCCTTGATGTTCTTGTTAAGAACTCAAGAACCTCATTCTCTAAATCTCTTCTAAATCTCTCAAATTCTAACACTAGAAACGCGTTGTTAGATGTTTTATAAGTTCGTCAAACTTTTACAAAGCTCGTTGAGACAATTATAAGCACTCATGTTGCATGAAATTTGGTTTAGAGTCCTAGAAACGTGTTGTTAGATGTTTCATAAGTTCGTCAAACAAGTACAAAGCTCATTGAGACACTTATAAGCACTCATGTTGCATGAAACTTATTTTAGAGTCCTAGAAACCGCGTTGTTAGATGTTTCATAAGTTCTTCAAACTCATTAAGACACTTATAAGTACAAAGCTCATTAAGACACTTATAAGCACTCATGTTGCATGAAACTTGGTTTAGAGTCCTAGAAACGCGTTGTTAGATGTTTCATGAGTTCGTCAAACTAGTACAAATCTCCTTGAGACACTTATAAGCACTCATGTTGAATGAAACTTGGTTTAGAGTCCTAGAAACGCGTTGTTAGATGTTTCATAAGTTCGTAAAACTAGTACAAAGCTCATTGAGACACTTATAAGCACTCATGTTGCATGAAACTTGGTTTAGAGTCCTAGAAACGCGTTGTTAGATGTTTCATAACTTCGTAAAACTAGTACAAAGCTCATTGCGACACTTATAAGCACTCATGTTGAATGAAACTTGGTTTAGAGTCCTAGAAACGCGTTGTTAGATGTTTCATAAGTTTGTCAAACTAGTACAAAGCTCATTGAGACACTTATAAGCAATCATGTTGTTGTATGAAACTTGGTTTAGAGTCCTAGAAACGAATTGTTAAATGTTTCATAAGTTCGTCAAACTAGTACAAAGCTTATTGAGACACTTATAAGAACTCATGTTGCAGGAAACTTGGTTTAGAGTCCTAGAAACGCGTTGTTAGATGTTTCATAAGGTCTTCAAACTAGTACAAAGCTCATTGAGACTCTTATAAGTACTCATGTTGAATGAAACTTGGTTTAGAGTCCTAGAAACGCGTTGTTAGATGTTTCATAAGTTCGTCAAACTTGTACAAAGCTCATTGAGACACTTATAAGCACTCATGTTGCATGAAACTTAGTTTAGAATCCTAGTAACGCGTTGTTAGATGTTTCATAAGTTCGTCAAACTAGTAAAAAGCTCATTGAAACACTTATAAGCACTCATGTTGCATGAAACTTGGTTTAGAGTCCTAGAAACGCGTTGTTAGATGTTTCATAAGTTCGTCAAACATGTACAAAGCTCATTGAGACGCTTATAAGCACTCATGTTGCATGAAACTTGGTTTAGAGTCCTAGAACCCGCGTTGTTAGATGTTTCATATGTTCGTCAAACTTGTAGAAAGCTCATTGAGACACTTATAAGCACTCATGTTGAATGAAACTTGGTTTAGAGTCCTAAAAACGCGTTGTTAGATGTTTCATAAGTTCGTCAAACTTTTACAAAGCTCGTTGAGACAATTATAAGCACTCATGTTGCATGAAACTTGGTTTAGAGTCCTAGAAACGTGTTGTTAGATGTTTCATAAGTTCGTCAAACAAGTACAAAGCTCATTGAGACACTTATAAACACTCATGTTGCATGAAACTTGGTTTAGAGTCCTAGAAACGCGTTGTTAGATGTTTCATGAGTTCGTCAAACTAGTACAAATCTCCTTGAGACACTTATAAGCACTCATGTTGAATGATACTTGGTTTAGAGTCCTAGAAACGCGTTGTTATATGTTTCATAAGTTCGTCCAACTAGTACAAAGCTCATTGAGACACTTATAAGCACTCATGTTGCATGAAACTTGGTTTAGAGTCCTAGAAACGCGTTGTTAGATGTTTCATAAGTTCGTCAAACTTGTACAAAGCTCATTGAGACGTTTATAAGCACTCATGTGGAATGAAACTTGGTTTAGAGTCCTAGAACCCGCGTTGTTAGATGTTTCATATGTTCGTCAAACTTGTACAAAGCTCATTGAGACACTTATAAGCACTCATGTTGAATGAAACTTGGTTTAGAGACCTAAAAACGCGTTGTTAGATGTTTCATAAGTTCGTCAAACTTTTACAAAGCTCGTTGAGACAATTATAAGCACTCATGTTGCATGAAACTTGGTTTAGAGTCCTAGAAACGTGTTGTTAGATGTTTCATAAGTTCGTCAAACAAGTACAAAGTTCATTGAGACACTTATAAGCACTCATGTTGTATGAAACTTGGTTTAGAGTCCTAGTAACGCGTTGTTAGATGTTTCATGAGTTCGTCAAACTAGTACAAATCTCCTTGAGACACTTATAAGCACTCATGTTGAATGAAACGTGGTTTAGAGTCCTAGAAACGCGTTGTTAGATGTTTCATAAGTTCGTAAAACTAGTACAAAGCTCATTGAGACACTTATAAGCACTCATGTTGCATGAAACTTGGTTTAGAGTACTAGAAACGCGTTGTTAGATGTTTCATAACTTCGTAAAACTAGTACAAAGCTCATTGCGACACTTATAAGCACTCATGTTGAATGAAACTTGGTTTAGAGTCCTAGAAACGCGTTGTTAGATGTTTCATAAGTTTGTCAAACTAGTACAAAGCTCATTGAGACACTTATAAGCAATCATGTTGTATGAAACTTGGTTTAGAGTCCTAGAAACGAATTGTTAAATGTTTCATAAGTTCGTCAAACTAGTACAAAGCTCATTGAGACACTTATAAGAACTCATGTTGCATGAAACTTGGTTTAGAGTCCTAGAAACGCGATGTTAGATGTTTCATAAGGTCTTCAAACTAGTACAAAGCTCATTGAGACACTTATAAGTACTCATGTTGAATGAAACTTGGTTTAGAGTCCTAGAAACACGTTGTTAGATGTTTCATAAGTTCGTCAAACTTGTACAAAGATCATTGAGACACTTATAAGCACTCATGTTGCATGAAACTTAGTTTAGAATCCTAGTAACGCGTTGTTAGATGTTTCATAAGTTCGTCAAACTAGTAAAAAGCTCATTGAGACACTTATAAGCACTCATGTTGCATGAAACTTAGTATAGAGTCCTCGAAACGCGTTGTTAGATGTTTCATAAGTTCGTCAAACATGTACCAAGCTCATTGAGACGCTTATAAGCACTCATGTTGCATGAAACTTGGTTTAGAGTCCTAGAAACCGCGTTGTTAGATGTTTCATAAGTTCGTCAAACTTATACAAAGCTCATTGAGACACTTATAAGCACTCATGTTGCATGAAACTTGCTTTAGAGTCTTAGAAACCGCGTTATTAGATGTTTCATAAGTTCGTCAAACCAGTAAAAAGCTCATTGAGACACTTATAAGCACTCATGTTGCATGAAACTTCGTTTAGAGTCCTAGAAACCGCGTTGTTATATGTTTCATAAGTTCGTCAAACCAGTACAATGCTCATTGAGACACTTATAAGCACTTATTAAGACTAATGATAACCTACAAAGGCATTAGATCAAGATACATCAAAGGGGGAAAATATAGTTGAGGCGTGTAGTCGACTAATGTAGTTGAGTCATGTAGTCGACTACATCGCAAGACTAAAGAGCCGTTAGAGAATTCAAATTGGAATCAAGAGAAGGAAAATGTAGTTGAGTCATGTAGTCGACTAATATAGTTGAGTCATATAGTCGACTACATCGCCGACTAAAGAGCCGTTAGAGAATTCAAATTTGAATTCTAGCCGTTTGGAGGCTCTCCTTGTTGCGTTTTTCTTTATATATACTTGATAATCTCTTGTAAAAACCTTCAAGGAGGTGGTTCCTCTCTTCACCATACTAATTAAAACTCCTCCTAAATACTCTCTTTCTAATCTACAAACACTCTCTAAATACTCTCAAGAACCAAGCATCCACGCTTCGCTTCTATTCTCTCAAGATCCGAGCTTAACCAACTCGGGATCTATACTCTAATCTCTCCAAATTCCAACATGGTATCAGAGCAAAGCTCTTGAGACGCATAGGTAAGTTGCTTCCGCCATTCTACTCTCTTTTATTTGCTTATAGACACAAGGATCTAGAGGAGAAGAAGAATGGCCAAGATCCGCTTGTTAAAAGCATTAAAGGTCTTGGTGAATCAATTCTCCTCTTAGGAAGTGAACCATGATCTCTTTATCTCTTAATGAGTAAAGAGACATGTTGAATCCAAGTTCCTTTCAAGAACAATTCAATCAAAACCGAATCATAGTGAGCATAAATCAATGGATTTAGCTACATGATGGTTTTGGTTGAGTTGTTCTTAAAGAGCCTTGTTAGGCCGAAAGTTGTGGATGAGAACCATTGTTTCCTCACTCTTATGAGTTTAAAAGGAACCTTGATGAATCCAAATCCATCTAACTTAGGCATTAGGCAATGACCAAGTATTCAAAGCATAAAGCTTGAAACTTGTGAGCTAAAGAGTGAGAGAACCTTGTCTATTGATTCTTCTAAGAACAATGGCTTGTTGAATCCGAAACTCTATGCTTTTCTTAAGATACAAAGATAAAAGGATGAGATCCATGATTCGCCATGAGCGATAAGTGTTGTATCCAAATCCGAAGGTAATTACTTCATCTTTGTAAGGCCGAAAGCAAAGAGGATGAGAACCATGGATTCCCCACTCTTATGAGTCCAAAGGGAACCATGTTGAATCCAAATCGGACTTTGCTTAGGCATTTTTAGACTATGAACAAGTATTCAAGATCAAAACTTGAAACTTGCGAGTCAAAAGGGTTTGTGAACCTTGTGTGCTCACTCTTAGGGAGTCCAAAGCCACTTGATGAATCCAATACCTTGTCCGGAATTTCAAAGCTGTCCGAATTTTTCGAGACAAAATAGTTGATTCATGTAGTCGACTATGTCACATGACTACATGACAACTGAATCTTTGAAAGATCTAGGATACAAGGTCCACTTATGTCTTTGTCTAAGAACAAATCACTAGTCCTTGTTTGGTGAAGTGGTTTGAATCTTGGTAAAAGACTAAGTGAACTTAAAACCTTGGTTAATCCAAAAGATCTTCGGCTTAACAAAGGGTAAGGAACCAAGATCCGCTTGTGATAAAGCATATAAGATCTTTGTGTATCCGATACTCTCTTAGAGGGAAGAGAACCAAGCCTCCATAAGTGTAATAAAACACCGAGAGCTTGATGAATCCTTAATAACCTCGGCTAACATGAGTCTATAAAGAGATCCATGACCACTTAAAAGGTGATACTTTAAAGGGTCATGATGAATCCATCTTTAGACTTATGGGGAAATGATTCACTACATTAACATCTATATAAGGTGAAGATGGAATGATGATCTAGGTTTGTTGTCATAAACCGCCTATGTGCACTTAAGTTTATGATACAAGATGAGTAACTAAGCTATGAAAGCTATCAAGTTACAATGAATCTTGTTGGTGTGTTTTAAGATCATGGTCCGCCATTGTGCACTAAAGACCATGGTCCCTTGTTGCTAACTTGAATCTATGTGTAGGTAAAGAAGCAAACAAGAGAATTTCTCATAAAGAGAAGTCATAAATCCAATCTTAGACTAACCATTAAGGTGCTCTACAAGGATAAATGACTTCTCCCAATGACCATCTTCCCAAAGGAAAACCATAAAAAGGCCATTTCTAAACTCTTTACTCCCTTATTTATATTATTAGATACTTGTCTAAGTGTTCATGTGTGCTTGAAATTGTTATATGCCTTAGATCACTTAGAAATTTGTTTGTCAATTTCAAAACTATAAGACCAAAACTTGAACTTGTTGAGGTGCATACTATTCTCGGGTTTAATCAAAAGACATAGGGAACATATTGAACTATTGTCTTAAACTCTCTCTTGCATTCTTACTTGTACTTGTGAATGGTGGATCAATAGTTTGTAAATTGTTACATGTTATTATCTTGTGCCGGTTATTCATGAAACTAAGATCAATTTTGTGTCTTTGATATGATGTAGGATCATCGTGTCTAAGGACTTAAAAAGATCATCATGAAAGCCCCTAAGCATAAAGAGGTAACAAGGAAGTGTTAAAGAGAAGAGGGGTAAAGAGAAGAATGAAAGAAGCCATGAAGGTATCCAAAGGATTGATGAGAACCCTTTCTCACCAAGCTTGTGAAGAACAAAGCCGAGAAAGGAGGAAAGTTCATAGACTTCCATCTTAATCATGAAGGGGGAGAAGAAGTAATCATCCACATCTCATCATGATCAAATGGAAGCCAATCCACCTAATCTTCGGTCAAGTCCCTAGCAAAGACAAAGACCATCACTTGACCAAAGTCCCTAGCAAAGACAAGGTCACCATTCTCGGCCAAGTATCAAGAAGAACAAGCCGAGTCAATCCAACCATTCTCGGCCAAGTATCAAGAAGATAAAGGCCAAGATCAAGAAGACCCCTATTGCAAAGACTTACACTCTTTTTCCCTTAGTAATGCTTTTATCCCAAGTGGTTTTGCTTACTAAGGGTTTTAATGAGGTTTGTTTAGCAATGTCCAATCTCAGCCATTTCATTGGGCTAAGCTTGAGGGGGAGTATTAAGACTAATGATAACCTACAAAGGCATTAGATCAAGATACATCAAAGGGGGAAAATATAGTTGAGGCGTGTAGTCGACTAATGTAGTTGAGTCATGTAGTCGACTACATCGCAAGACTAAAGAGCCGTTAGAGAATTCAAATTGGAATCAAGAGAAGGAAAATGTAGTTGAGTCATGTAGTCGACTAATATAGTTGAGTCATATAGTCGACTACATCGCCAGACTAAAGAGCCGTTAGAGAATTCAAATTTGAATTCTAGCCGTTGGAGGCTCTCCTTGTTGCGTTTTTCTTTATATATACTTGATAATCTCTTGTAAAAACCTTCAAGGAGGTGGTTCCTCTCTTCACCATACTAATTAAAACTCCTCCTAAATACTCTCTCTTTCTAATCTACAAACACTCTCTAAATACTCTCAAGAACCAAGCATCCACGCTTAGCCATTTCATTGGGCTAAGCTTGAGGGGGAGTATTAAGACTAATGATAACCTACAAAGGCATTAGATCAAGATACATCAAAGGGGGAAAATATAGTTGAGGCGTGTAGTCGACTAATGTAGTTGAGTCATGTAGTCGACTACATCGCAAGACTAAAGAGCCGTTAGAGAATTCAAATTGGAATCAAGAGAAGGAAAATGTAGTTGAGTCATGTAGTCGACTAATATAGTTGAGTCATATAGTCGACTACATCGCCAGACTAAAGAGCCGTTAGAGAATTCAAATTTGAATTCTAGCCGTTGGAGGCTCTCCTTGTTGCGTTTTTCTTTATATATACTTGATAATCTCTTGTAAAAACCTTCAAGGAGGTGGTTCCTCTCTTCACCATACTAATTAAAACTCCTCCTAAATACTCTCTCTTTCTAATCTACAAACACTCTCTAAATACTCTCAAGAACCAAGCATCCACGCTTCGCTTCTATTCTCTCAAGATCCGAGCTTAACCAACTCGGATCTATACTCTAATCTCTCCAAATTCCAACAGCACTCATGTTGCATGAAACTTGGTTTAGAGTCCTAGAAACGCGTTGTTAGATGTTTCATAAGTTCGTCAAACTTGTACAAAGCTCATTGAGACACTTATAAGCAGTCACGTTGTATGAAACTTAGTTTAGAATCCTAGAACCCGCGTTGTTAGATGTTTCATATATTCGTCAAACTAGTCAAAAGCTCATTGAGACACTTATAAGCACTCATGTTGCATGAAACTTAGTTTAGAGTCCTAGAAACCGCGTTGTTAGATGTTTCATAAGTTCTTCAAACTAGTACAAAGCTCATTAATTGAGACGCTTATAAGCACTCATGTTGCATGAAACTTGGTTTAGAGTCTTAGAAACCGCGTTATTAGATGTTTCATAAGTTCGGCAAACAAGTACAAAGCTCATTGAGACACTTATAAGCACTCATGTTGAATGAAACTTGGTTTAGAGTCCTAGAACCGCGTTGTTAGATGTTTCATAAGTTCGTCAAACCAGTACAAAGCTCATTGAGACACTGATAAGCACTCATGTTCCATGAAACTTCGTTTAGAGTCCTAGAAACCGTGTTGTTATATGTTTCAAAAGTTCGTCAAACCAGTACAATGCTCGTTGAGACAATTATAAGCACTCATGTTGCATGAAACTTGGTTTAGAGTCTTAGAAACGTGTTGTTAGATGTTTCATAAGTTCGTCAAACAAGTACAAAGCTCGATGAGACACTTATAAGCACTCATGTTCCATGAAACTTGGTTTAGAGTCCTAGAATCGCGTTGTTAGATGTTTCATGAGTTCATCAAACTACTACAAAGCTCATTGAGACACTTATAAGCACTCATGTTGAATGAAACTTGGTTTAGAGTCATAGAAACGCGTTGTTAGATGTTTCATAAGTTCGTCAAACTAGTACAAAGCTCATTGAGACACTTATAAGCAATCATGTTGTACGAAACTTGGTTTAGAGTCCTAGAAACGAATTGTTAGATGTTTCATAAGTTCGTCAAACTAGTACAAAGCTCATTGAGACACTTATAAGCACTCATGTTGCATGAAACTTGGTTTAGAGTCCTAGAAACGCGTTGTTAGATGTTTCATAAGGTCTTCAAACTAGTACACAGCTCATTGAGACACTTATAAGTACTCATGTTGAATGAAACTTGGTTTAGAGTCCTAGAAACGCGTTGTTAGATGTTTGATAAGTTCGTCAAACTTGTACAAAGCTCATTGAGACACTTATAAGCACTCATGTTGCATGAAACTTAGTTTAGAGTCCTAGAAACGCGTTGTTAGATGTTTCATAAGTTCGTCAAACTAGTAAAAAGCTCATTGAGACACTTATAAGCACTCACGTTGCATGAAACTTGGTTTAGAGTCCTAGAAACGCGTTGTTAGATGTTTCATAAGTTCGTAAAACTTGTACAAAGCTCATTGAGACGCTTATAAGAACTCACGTTGCATGAAACTTGGTTTAGAGTCCTAGAAACCGCGTTGTTAGATGTTTCATAAGTTCGTCAAACTTGTACAAAGCTCATTGAGACACTTATAAGCACTCATGTTGCATGAAACTTGGTTTGAAACTTGGTTTAGAGTCTTAGAAACCGCGTTGTTAGATGTTTCATAAGTTCGTCAACCCAGTACAAAGATCATTGAGACACTTATAAGCACTCATGTTGCATGAAACTTCGTTCAGAGTCCTAGAAACCGCGTTGTTATATGTTTCATAAGTTCGTCAAACTTGTACAAAGCTCATTGAGACGCTTATAAGCACTCATGTTGCATGAAACTTGGTTTAGAGTCTTAGAAACCGCGTTATTAGATGTTTCATAAGTTCGTCAAACAAGTACAAAGCTCATTGAGACGCTTATAAGCACTCATGTTGCATGAAACTTGGTTTAGAGTCCTAGAAACGCGTTGTTAGATGTTTCATAAGTTCGTCAAACAAGTACAAAGCTCATTGAGACACTTATAAGCACTCATGTTGCATGAAACTTGGTTTAGAGTCCTAGAAACGCGTTGTTAGATGTTTCATATGTTCATCAAACTTGTACAAAGCTCATTGAGACACTTATAAACACTCATGTGGAATGAAACTTGGTTTAGAGTCCTAGAACCCGCGTTGTTAGATGTTTCATAAGGTCTTCAAACTAGTACAAAGCTCATTGAGACACTTATAAGTACTCATGTTGCATGAAACTTGGTTTAGAGTCCTAGAAACGTGTTGTTAGATGTTTCATAAGTTCGTCAAACTAGTACAAAGCTCATTGAGACACTTATAAGCACTCATGTTGAATGAAACTTGGGTTAGAGTCCTAGAAACGCGTTGTTAGATGTTTCATAAGTTCGCCAAACTTGTACAAAGCTCATTGAGACTCTTATAAGCACTCATGTTGCATGAAACTTTGTTTAGAGTCCTAGAAACCGCGTTGTTAGATGTTTCATAAGTTCGTCAAACTTGTACAATGCTCATTGAGACACTTATAAGCACTCATGTTGCATGAAACTTGGTTTAGAGTCTTAGAAACCGCGTTGTTAGATGTTTCATAAGTTCGTCAAACCAGTACAAAGCTCATTGAGACACTGATAAGCACTCATGTTGCATGAAACTTCGATTAGAGTCCTAGAAACCGCGTTGTTATATGTTTCATGATACGATCACGGTTAGCCATCATCCGATGAAGAGGCACCTAGCACCAAGGCGCCAAGCACCGAGGTACCAAGCACATCAGAAGTGTGTATATCTCGATTTAAAAGCCAAGGAATTCAACAAAAGACATCTCCAACATATCCATTCATGCCAAGAAAGAAGACCAAGCTATGAACCACTAAGTGACTAAGTGTCTCGCTTGGTACTCTTTCCCTTTGCATAGATTTATCCCATTGGGTTTGCTGTGCAAGGGTTTTAACGAGGCCAAGAAGAACACTACGTCGGTTACTTAGTGACTATAGTTTGAGGAGTGTAAGAGACGAGGCACTATACACACTACTCGTCGTTCTACCCAAAACAACTTGTCGTTTTCTGTTTTAAGTTAAAACGTTGTGCTGTTTTCATTCTTTCCTTATTTGGGACATGTCACTTAGAAACCCTAAGGAAGAGGGCGAGTTGTGCCTCTCTCCTATATATTTTCGTGCCTCCTTTCAATAATGGGCAGACTATTAAGAAATAAAAACCCTTTTATCGAGCTTAGTCTCACCTATTGATCCGAGAGAATGGATTCGAGCTTGTGAGCTCAAACCGATTCGGTGATTGAATCTGATTCTTTGCCAAGCGCTTTGCTTACAAGAGAATCTGCTATCCATCAAGTAGAGCTTATCATCGCTTACTTGAGTCGTCCACCATCCATCTCCATCATCATCCACATCTCATCTCACCAAATCTGTTCTTAATCACACCATACAAAGCTCCACAGTTTCCGTTCTATCGCATCCACTCACACCATCATCTAACCATCAAGCAAGCCTCCATCTCTTGCTTGAGACGACCATAACCCATATACTCACCTTCTCCATCATCCGTTGCCTCTGTCCTAGCTCATAAACCGCCTCCAAAACCACCTACATCCACCGACCACCCGGCTCTTAGCTCAGCCTCGTCCAGAGAAGAGATCCGCCTAGGGAGGATCGTATCATCTGGTATCAGAGCCAAACTCTGTACCAAAGGCTGAGTCTCTCTATCCTTACATCTTATCAATCGATTAGTTTGCTTGAAAACTCATTAGAACCGAAAACGTTGTTTATCCTCTTTGAATCTGTTTTGTTGCTTTGTGTTCTATGTTCAGCCGATTGTTTGATTGATTAAGATTGGTTATAACTTGTTAAATCTGCTTGTTAGATCATGTTCTTATGCTCATATTAATTCATGATTTTTTTTTTTTTTTTTAGAACTTGTCGTACACGTATTTTAGCATCTCTTTCAAATCTGCTTATTATGTGCGTCGTTTTTATTCTCGTTCTCTCTTAGATTCATAAGTTTGTTTGGTTTGATTGTGTGCTTGAAATCTCTTGTCCAAAACGTGTTCATCAAGCTTTGAGTGTGATTTTCTTGTGATTTGATTTATTTCCTGATTGCACCAAGTTTCCTAAAGCGTTTTCATAAAGTTTCCTAAAGCGTTTTCAGAAAGTTTCCAAAACAGTTTTTTTTGTGTGCCTTATTACTTATTCTGATTTGATTTGCTTAATAAATCTTTTGTGCTTTCATTAGAACTTGTTTAGGACGTTTTTGCTTAGTTGAGGACATTTAAAACTTGTTTGGCGCATAATTGTTTCTCATTGGAATTGTGCTTAAAATCGTCTCTTGTTCTTCATTATAACTCGCTTGTGCTTCTTTTAGAACATCTTACTGCGAGTTACTTGTGTTTGAAACAGGTCCTATGAAGGACTCTCAAGGAAGTCATAGACAGCGAAGAATGTATCGGTATGAAGAGCTCCATAGAAGCACACCACCGTTTCATGGAAGCAAAGACCCTGATGAGTATGTCGATTGGGAGGTTGGTATGCATTACGCCTCTAAGTGCAATTGCTTCACCGAAGATGAGCTACTAAGAGCCGCTGTCTCAAGTTTTCGCGACAATGCTCTTACTTGGTGGGAAGAGATTGAGTGGAGACGATGGCCTAAACACCCAATCACCACATGGACAGAACTCAAAGCACTAATGAGAAGAAAGTATGCTCCACACCTTAAGCAAAAGACATCTACTCGATCTGCCCATAAACCTCAAGATGCATATCGTCGAGCTAAGTCTTCTAATCTTTCTGTTTCCAGACAATCAATACCTTATGGTTATAATGAGAACACAGTTGTTGTTGAACCTGAACGGATTAAAAGGAGAAAGAATTCAAAACGTGAGCTAGAAGAAGATATTAGGAGAATAGTTAATAATGTCTTTGATGATACTATTATTTCTAGTATAATGCACTTGGCTTTGCCAAAGTCTTCTCTTGTAGATAAAGATCAAAAGGATCAAGGAGGAGACGTGGAACAGAACGTGGAGCAAGCTAATGACAAAGTGACGTACAAGAAAGGACATGAAGCATTGGAGCCTATTGAGTGTTGCACGGTTAAAGAACAAGAAGCGGATCAAGAGCTTCTACGATCTGTTTCTTATCAAGGGGAGTTACTTGTTTCTATTGATTCTAAATCTGATTTTGATAGCTCCATGACTGTGTTAACACACTTGCCTGGTGTCAAAAGTCTTGAGAATGTTTCAGGTGCTAAGGAGTTGATCACAACCGAAGAAGATGTTTCAACAAAGCCTATGGTGATCTATGAGAAGAACCTACATCTTGAAGCCGATGATGCCATATTTTTAACTCCAAAAGGGACCCTTACAGCCATGTCTAACCTTAAGAAGAGTGCAAACCAGATCAGAACAGAATCTCCAACTCAAAACAACCATTACTTGCCAAGTCCAGAAATTGACAGATTGATAGGTGCGGCTTGGGCAGCTCAAAAGAGGACCAATATCATCTACTGGGGTAAAACGGAGATGTCTACCATATTCTATACTCAAAGAGGAATCTTTCAAGCTATAGCTCGTCCCAATATCATGTCGGAGCTGACCACAATTGATGTTCAAAGTTCAACTACTCGCAGCCTTCTATTCTTGAATCTTAGTACTTGTGGACCGGTTCAAACCTTCATATGGCGACCTGGGGATGCTTTACAAGAGAAACCAGAGCCTATTGGATATTTCACTCATGTTCATGAACCCATGGTCCATATCAAGACATTGATCTCCAGTCTTTCTCATCAAGAGCACCACCCAACTATACCTCTCAAGCAACCATGTAGTCGAAAGTTTAGTAAGTTTGGTGAATCTTTTCATGCATCTAAGTTCAAGGGCCGAGATCTTAGCTACTCTAGAGACCAGCTTAGTATGGATCAAAGTCAAGAAGAGACTACGCACAAGAGCTCCAACCTCATGAACCAAACGGGTGAGATCGAGAAAACTTATGCTTTTAGTAAATCTCGACTACGCTTTGTGTATAAAGAAACTCTTATGAGTTTCTCTAATCTTCCACCGGTGTTTCCGAGTGAGTTTTCTATTGTTTCGCAGGATCATAATCATGAGTTCCCCAAAGACAAAGAACTACCAAACACTCGAGAAGTCTCATGTCTAAGCCGAGCCAAATCCATGGAGACTAATGAGCCTCTCATCCATGTTGATTATGAGTCTTTCACCCATCTTGAAGTACCACCAGAGATTGACAAAGAACGAGATAGAAGTGTCTACTTCTATGAGGTATTTCCTTATCCCATTCATTCCAAGACAGGTAAGGACAATGGTGTGCCCAACACATTGTCGAGGAGGTATGTTCTACTCTTTAACATTAGCACCCATGATGTTAGCTCTAGAGTTTATAAAGAACTTTATGCTTGTGGTAATGAATTTGGAAAATCATACAAAGCTTGTGGAAAATTTGTTAGTCATCACTACCTTAGAAAGGATTTCTACTTGTTTTACGATAACTTGTGCTTGTCTAGTTTCGTTGTTTGTGAGAAATTGTTTAGGGAAGCACATGGAGGAGAGCTTGTCGGATTTACGTATCACGATATCATGATGAGTGTCAAGAAGCTTTTCTATTACTTTTACTTGCCTCACAAAAAGAAAGACATAGAGGGAAAGACTATGCCAACGCCGAGACATAAGAGGAACATCGCGTATTCATTGGATCTTCAAGCTCAAGTGAAGCTCAAGATGGAAAGACCAGAAGCTGCACCACCTTGGATCTTCATGACCAACCACTCAAGCATCAAGATCAAGCACCAAGCGGACGGATCATCCATAATCTTAAACCGAACACTCTTAATCTCATTTAAGGATATACTTCTTGTCTCTAAACTAACTTATCTTTGTGTGTGTGATGACTTTGTATGGGAACCCGGAGACGTATCTAGAAGCAAATCGGATGAGAGAATGGTCCAAGCTGATACTAGAGCTCATGACAGCCAACATGCACCCAAAGGATTATGGGAGCTCACGAAAAGATCAACGACATCACCTATCGAATCGATATACAAGGGAAGTATCTAATTTGTAATGCTTTCGATGTTTCGACTTGCTTTATCTTGTTGTAGATTCGGATTTGAGGTCAAATCCTTTTCAAGTGGGAGAGGATGATACGATCACGGTTAGCCATCATCCGATGAAGAGGCACCTAGCACCAAGGCGCCAAGCACCGAGGTACCAAGCACATCGAAGTGTGTATATCTCGATTTAAAAGCCAAGGAATTCAACAAAAGACATCTCCAACATATCCATTCATGCCAAGAAAGAAGACCAAGCTATGAACCACTAAGTGACTAAGTGTCTCGCTTGGTACTCTTTCCCTTTGCATAGATTTATCCCATTGGGTTTGCTGTGCAAGGGTTTTAACGAGGCCAAGAAGAACACTACGTCGGTTACTTAGTGACTATAGTTTGAGGAGTGTAAGAGACGAGGCACTATACACACTACTCGTCGTTCTACCCAAAACAACTTGCTGTTTTCTGTTTTAAGTTAAAACGTTGTGCTTTGTTTTCATTCTTTCCTTATTTGGGACATGTCACTTAGAAACCCTAAGGAAGAGGGCGAGTTGTGCCTCTCTCCTATATATTTTCGTGCCTCCTTTCAATAATGGGCAGACTATTAAGAAATAAAAACCCTTTTATCGAGCTTAGTCTCACCTATTGATCCAGAGAATGGATTCGAGCTTGTGAGCTCAAACCGATTCGGTGATTGAATCGATTCTTTGCCAAGCGCTTTGCTTACAAGAGAATCTGCTATCCATCAAGTAGAGCTTATCATCGCTTACTTGAGTCGTCCACCATCCATCTCCATCATCATCCACATCTCATCTCACCAAATCTGTTCTTAATCACACCATACAAAGCTCCACAGTTTCCGTTCTATCGCATCCACTCACACCATCATCTAACCATCAAGCAAGCCTCCATCTCTTGCTTGAGACGACCATAACCCATATACTCACCTTCTCCATCATCCGTTGCCTCTGTCCTAGCTCATAAAATGATATGATTCTCCCAAGGGACTCGACACTTTGAAGATGGCTATGTAAAGATCGGGAAGGATATAGATGAACTATGGATCGAATGGCACACAAGGGATGCGGAAAGACCCTTGATTCACCGGATAGAACTTGTGGGATGAGAGGTGGATGATGATGGAGATGGATGGTGGACGTCTCTAGCAAGTGATGAGGAGCTTGCTAGATGGTTTGTAGATGCTCTTGAAAGTAGCTAGGACTTGTAAGAGAATCGATTCTAATGGCTTGGTTCTCGCCACTTCGAACCGTTTTGGACCAAGCTATACAAAGGTTTTTTAATTCATAACATTGGCCACTTTTTATTCATGATATGAACCTCTTTTTATAGAGGAAGATACAAGATTTCGTCCATAATAAATGCAAGATATGCAAAAATCAAAAGAGATCAATTACAATAACTATGATGAATATAATCTTTCTTAATTGGCAGAATTGATTTCTCTCCTTGTTGCCCACGAAAAAGTATCTTCCTTGATTATTATTGGATTATCTCGACATCAATGAGCTTCTATATTGGACCAGGATTATGTACCAACTTGGTTTGTCACTTAATTCTTTCTGGTTTGGTCGGAATGCTTCAATGAAGGCGTGTTGGTCCAAAACGAGTAAACAGCAGATCACCTGACTTGTGTATTGAATAACTTCGGTTTCTGAACTCCGTTTGATATGATTCTTCTTCTGGGGGCTAGATTATTGACCTGTGCACGTTTTACAAGTGGTTTTGTGATTTTTGACAACGTGGTTGAAAAGATATAGTTTTATGAATGAGCACATGTCATGCAGCTTTCCGGGATCGTATCATCCTCCCTTTCTTCAAAAAGGATTTGTCCTCAAATCCGGTTTATTGGATTCCAAAACTCTTAGCCTTCAAAGTGGGCTCTGATACCAAATGATATGATTCTCCCAAGGGACTCGACACTTTGAAGATGGCTATGTAAAGATCGGGAAGGATATAGATGAACTATGGATCGAATGGCACACAAGGGATGCGGAAAGACCCTTGATTCACCGGATAGAACTTGTGGGATGAGAGGTGGATGATGATGGAGATGGATGGTGGACGTCTCTAGCAAGTGATGAGGAGCTTGCTAGATGGTTTGTAGATGCTCTTGAAAGTAGCTAGGACTTGTAAGAGAATCAGATTCTAATGGCTTGGTTCTCGCCACTTCGAACCGTTTTGGACCAAGCTATACAAAGGTTTTTTAATTCATAACATTGGCCACTTTTTATTCATGATATGAACCTCTTTTTATAGAGGAAGATACAAGATTTCGTCCATAATAAATGCAAGATATGCAAAAATCAAAAGAGATCAATTACAATAACTATGATGAATATAATCTTTCTTAATTGGCAGAATTGATTTCTCTCCTTGTTGCCCACGAAAAAGTATCTTCCTTGATTATTATTGGATTATCTCGACATCAATGAGCTTCTATATTGGACCAGGATTATGTACCAACTTGGTTTGTCACTTAATTCTTTCTGGTTTGGTCGGAATGCTTCAATGAAGGCGTGTTGGTCCAAAACGAGTAAACAGCAGATCACCTGACTTGTGTATTGAATAACTTCGGTTTCTGAACTCCGTTTGATATGATTCTTCTTCTGGGGGCTAGATTATTGACCTGTGCACGTTTTACAAGTGGTTTTGTGATTTTTGACAACGTGGTTGAAAAGATATAGTTTTATGAATGAGCACATGTCATGCAGCTTTCCGGGATCGTATCATTTCATAAGTTCGTCAAACTAGTATAATGCTCATTGAGACACTTATAAGCACTCATGTTGCATGAAACTTGGTTTAGAGTCCTAGAAACGCGTTGTTAGATGTTTCATAAGTTCGTCAAACTTGTACAAAGCTCATTGAGACACTTATAAGCAGTCACATTGTATGAAACTTGGTTGAGAATCCTAGAACCCGCGTTGTTAGATGTTTCATATATTCGCCAAACTAGTCAAAAGCTCATTGAGACACTTATAAGCTCTCATGTTGCATGAAACTTAGTTTAGAGTCCTAGAAACCGCGTTGTTAGATGTTTCATAAGTTCGTCAAACTAGTACAAAGCTCATTGAGACGCTTATAAGCACTCATGTTGCATGAAACTTGGTTTAGAGTCTTAGAAACCGCGTTATTAGATGTTTCATAAGTTCGGCAAACAAGTACAAAGCTCATTGAGACGCTTATAAGCACTCATGTTGCATGAAACTTGGTTTAGAGTCCTAGAAACGCGTTGTTAGATGTTTCATTAGTTCGTCAAACAAGTATAAATCTCATTGAGACACTTATAAGCCCTCATGTTGCATGAAACTTGGTTTAGAGTCCTAGAAACGCGTTGTTAGATGTTTCATAAGTTCGTCAAACTAGTACAAAGCTCATTGAGACACTTATAAGCACTCATGTTGCATGAAACTTGGTTTAGAGTCCTAGAAACGCGTTGTTAGATGTTTCATAAGTTCGTCAAACTTGTACAAAGCTCATTGAGACGCTTATAACCACTCATGTTGCATGAAACTTGGTTTAGAGTCCTAGAAACCGCGTTGTTAGATGTTTCATAAGTTCGTCAAACGTACAAAGCTCATTGAGACACTTATAAGCACTCATGTTGCATGAAACTTGGTTTAGAGTCCTAGAAACGTGTTGTTAGATGTTTCATAAGTTCGTCAAACCAGTACAATGCTCATTGAGACACTTATAAGCACTCATGTTGCATGAAACTTGGTTTAGAGTCCTAGAAACGCGTTGTTAGATGTTTCATAAGTTCGTCAAACTTGTACAAAGCTCATTGAGACACTTATAAGCAGTCACGTTGTATGAAACTTGGTTTAGAATCCTAGAACCCGCGTTGTTAGATGTTTCATATATTCGTCAAACTAGTCAAAAGCTCATTGAGACACTTATAAGCACTCATGTTGCATGAAACTTAGTTTAGAGTCCTAGAAACCGCGTTGTTAGATGTTTCATAAGTTCTTCAAACTAGTACAAAGCTCATTGAGACGCTTATAAGCACTCATGTTGCATGAAACTTGGTTTAGAGTCTTAGAAACCGCGTTATTAGATGTTTCATAAGTTCGGCAAACAAGTACAAAGCTCATTGAGACACTTATAAGCACTCATGTTGAATGAAACTTGGTTTAGAGTCCTAGAACCGCGTTGTTAGATGTTTCATAAGTTCGTCAAACCGGTACAAAGCTCATTGAGACAACGATAAGCACTCATGTTCCATGAAACTTCGTTTAGAGTCCTAGAAACCGTGTTGTTATATGTTTCAAAAGTTCGTCAAACCAGTACAATGCTCGTTGAGACAATTATAAGCACTCATGTTGCATGAAACTTGGTTTAGAGTCTTAGAAACGTGTTGTTAGATGTTTCATAAGTTCGTCAAACAAGTACAAAGCTCGATGAGACACTTATAAGCACTCATGTTCCATGAAACTTGGTTTAGAGTCCTAGAATCGCGTTGTTAGATGTTTCATGAGTTCATCAAACTACTACAAAGCTCATTGAGACACTTATAAGCACTCATGTTGAATGAAACTTGGTTTCGAGTCATAGAAACGCGTTGTTAGATGTTTCATAAGTTCGTCAAACTAGTACAAAGCTCATTGAGACACTTATAAGCAATCATGTTGTATGAAACTTGGTTTAGAGTCCTAGAAACGAATTGTTAGATGTTTCATAAGTTCGTCAAACTAGTACAAAGCTCATTGAGACACTTATAAGCACTCATGTTGCATGAAACTTGGTTTAGAGTCCTAGAAACGCGTTGTTAGATGTTTCATAAGGTCTTCAAACTAGTACACAGCTCATTGAGACACTTATAAGTACTCATGTTGAATGAAACTTGGTTTAGAGTCCTAGAAACGCGTTGTTAGATGTTTGATAAGTTCGTCAAACTTGTACAAAGCTCATTGAGACACTTATAAGCACTCATGTTGCATGAAACTTAGTTTAGAGTCCTAGAAACGCGTTGTTAGATGTTTCATAAGTTCGTCAAACTAGTAAAAAGCTCATTGAGACACTTATAAGCACTCACGTTGCATGAAACTTGGTTTAGAGTCCTAGAAACGCGTTGTTAGATGTTTCATAAGTTCGTAAAACTTGTACAAAGCTCATTGAGACGCTTATAAGAACTCACGTTGCATGAAACTTGGTTTAGAGTCCTAGAAACCGCGTTGTTAGATGTTTCATAAGTTCGTCAAACTTGTACAAAGCTCATTGAGACACTTATAAGCACTCATGTTGCATGAAACTTGGTTTGAAACTTGGTTTAGAGTCTTAGTAACCGCGTTGTTAGATGTTTCATAAGTTCGTCAACCCAGTACAAAGATCATTGAGACACTTATAAGCACTCATGTTGCATGAAACTTCGTTCAGAGTCCTAGAAACCGCGTTGTTATATGTTTCATAAGTTCGTCAAACTTGTACAAAGCTCATTGAGACGCTTATAAGCACTCATGTTGCATGAAACTTGGTTTAGAGTCTTAGAAACCGCGTTATTAGATGATACACCCTTGGTTAGGATCTCAACTCTATGGCAAAGGCAAGCTCTCTTCTTTGGCGGATTGATGGCTGAAGTGAAGGTGATGATGATTAAGTGTCAGAAACCAGCGGATATGGAGGTGAATGAGTATGAGATGGTAGTGGACGTCTCAAGCAATCTATGGGTTGATGGCTTGATGGTTTGTAGATGCTCTTGAAAGTATCTAGGACTTGTAAGAGAATCGATTCAAATCACATGAATCGTTTTGATAATAAAGCTCAATCTCTGAGCTAAGGTGAGTCTAAACACAAAGGGGTTTTCTTTCAAGGTTTGACTACCTTTCTTATTCATCAAGGACGACAATATATAGGGAAGGAGGCACAAACTCGTCCTCTTTCCCTAGGGTTTATGAAACATGTCCAAAAAAGGAAACAAGTAAAACAACACAACGTTTTTAAAAGAAACAGAAAAACAACGCGTAGTGCAAGATAGGATGGGTGAATGGCGAGCTTTGTGAGATAGAAACAATGGGTAATTGTGCCTCGCCTACACTAAGATCAAGCCATGGCTAAGTACCCGATGAAGTAGTTGTTTTGCCTCGTTAAAACCTTAGTGATAGGAAAACCCGTGGTGGGATAAAACCTTCTCTACTAAGGACAAAAGAGTACGAAACAACCACTTAAGTACTTAGCTCATTGTCTTGTCTTCCTTGGAGGTGCGGATAAGAATGTTGTAGAAGCTCCTAGTTGCTGCTCCTCCATGCTCCTCCTCCATGATCATCGCTCGAGCCTTTCTAGCTAGCTCCTTGGCTTTGGACCTTGTAATCCTCTCCTCTGGTACAAGCTCAGCTACATTAGGCTCCTCATCGAATGCCAAGCTAGGTGAGATCATATCATCCTCCCTTTCTTCGAAAGGATTTGTCCTCAAATCTGAATCTGCAAGACATAGAGGCAAGTCAATAACATTGAAAAAATCGAGAGATTATATACTTACCTTGAGGATGAAGTCGATGATCATGGTCTTTGAAGTGCTTGAGGATCGAATGTGGTTCATGAGTATCTCCAGTACTTCCGAGACATTCGCCGGGTCTCCATATAAAAACCTGACACACACAAAGAATAATTAGCTTAAAGACGAGACAATCATCCTTAAATGAGAATAAATGTGTTCGGTTTAGGAGTATGGCTGATCCAGCGGGTTGAGGTCGCTTGATTGAGAGGTTTGAGTGGTTGGCCGTGATGCTCCAAGGTGGTGCAGCTGCTGGTCTTGCTATCTTGTGCTTCACTCGAGTTTGAATATCCAATGACGATGCAATGCTCATCTTAAGTCTTGGCTTTTGCATAGTCTCTTCCTCGGTGTCTTTCTTCTTGTGAGGTAAGTAAAACTGATAGGCGATCTTCTTGAGAGGCTTGGTGATATAAAGATATACTACAAACTCTCCTCCATATGCTGTCCTACACAATTGCTTACAAACAACAAAACTAGACAAGCACAAGTTATCATAAAACAAATAGTAATCTTTCCTAAGGTAATGATCAACAACAAACTTTCCACAAGCTTTATATGATTTTCCAAACTCATTACCACAACCATATAGTTCTTTATAAACTCTAGGGCTAACATCATGGGTGCTAATGTTAAAGAGTAGAAAATACCTCCTTGACAATGTGTTGGGCACACCATTGTCCTTACCTGTCTTGGAATGAATGGGATAAGGAAATACCTCATAGAAGTAGACACTTCTATCTCGTTCTTTGTCAATCTCTGGTGGTACTACAAGATGGGTGAAAGACTCATAATCAACATGGATGAGAGGCTCATTAGTCTCCATGGATTTGGCTCGGCTTGGACATGAGACTTCTCGAGTGTTTGGTAGTTCTTTGTCTTTGGAGAACTCATGATTATGATCCTGCGAAACAATAGAAAACTCACTCGGAAACACCGGTGGAAGATTAGAGAAACTCATAAGAGTTTCTTTATACACAAAGCGTAGTCGAGATTTACTCAAAGCATAGGTTTTCTCGATCTCACCCGATTGGTTCATGAGGTTCGAGTTCTTGGACCTGGTTCCCTCTTGTATTGAACTCATAAGCAGCTGATCTCTAGAGTAGCTACGTTCTCGATCCTTGAACTTAGATGCATGAAAAGAATCACCATATATAATAGACTTTCGCCTAAGTGGTTGCTTGATAAGCATGGTAGCGTGTTGCTCTTGATGGAACATGCTTGGAATCAACGTCTTGATATGGACCAGGGGGTTATGAACTTGTAGAACGTCTCCAAGAGGAACTTTTGTGTGCTGTGGAATAGCTCCAGGTCGCCATATGAAGGTTTGAAGTGGACCACACGTACTCATCTTCATAAATAGCAAGCTGTCGTTAGCTGAACTTTGAACATCGATTGTGGTCAGCTCCGACATGATCTTGGGACTAGCTATAGCTTGAAAGATTCCTCTTTGAGTGTATAATATGGTAGATATCTCCGTTTTACCCCAGTAGCTGATATTGGTCCTATTTTTAGCTGCACAAGACGCAGCTATCAATCTGTCAATTTCTGGACTTGGCGGTAGTTGTTGCTTTGAGTTGGAGAGTCTGTTCTGGTCAACTCTGCACTCTTCTTGATGTTTGACATGGCTGTAAGGGATCCTTTTGGGGTGAATAGTATGGCATCATCGGGTTCAAGAGGTAGGTTTTGCTCATAGATCACCATAGGCTTTGTAGAAGCTTCTTCTTCGGTTGTGATCATCTCCTTAGCACCTCGAAAGTTCCTCAAGTCTCTTGACACAAGATAAGTGCTTTAACACAGTCATGGAGATATCAAAATCATATTTAAAATCAGATTTAAAATCAAAAGAATTAAGCGACTCCCCTTGTTCTTCAATATCGAATCGGATCGTAAAAGTTCTTGATTGTCTCCTTGTTCCTTAACCGTACAACGCTCAATAAGCTTCAATGCTTCGTGTTCTTTTTTGTACACCACTTTGTCATAGTCTTGCTCCACGTTCTGTTCCACGTCTCCTCCTTGATCCTTTTGATCTTTATCTACAAGAGAAGACTTTGGCAAAGCCAAGTGCATTATACTAGAAATAAAAGCATCATCAAAGACATTATTAACAATTCTCCTAATATCTTCTTCTAGCATATGTTGTGAGTTCTTTCTCTTGTTAATTCGTTCAGGTTCATTAATTTTTCTTTCCTCATGATATTCATATGGGTTTGTTTCTTTGGAATTTGAAAAATTAGAAGACTTAGCTTGAGGATATGCATCTTGAGGTTTATAGGCGGATCGAGTAGATGTCTTTAGCTTAAGGTGTGGAGCATACTTTCTTCTCATTAGTGCTTTGAGTTCTGTCCAAGTGGTGATAGGTTGCTTAGGCCATCGTCTCCACTCAATCTCTTCCCACCAACTAAGAGCATCGTCACGAAAGCTTGAAACAGCGGCTCTTAGTAGCTCATGCTCGGTGAAGCTGTTGCACTTGGAGGCGTAATGCATACCAACCTCCCAATCGACATACTCATCAGGATCTTTGCTTCCATGAAACGGTGGTGTGCTTCTATGGAGCTCTTCATACCGATACATTCTTCGCTGTCTATGACTTCCTTGAGAGTCTTTCATAGTACACGACTCACACACAAACAACTCGCGAGTAAGTCGTTCACAAGGTGATAAGGAAAGTAAAGAGCAAAACAAGACAAGTTAATGTTAAGTTCTTTGTCAAAACGAACGTGATGATCCAGGCTTTAAAACGTTTTCAACAAGTTTTTAATCTAACAATCAAGTGATTCAACGAGCAAGCAATGATATAAGCACACAAATGGATTTAACAAGCAAGCAATGGTCTTGGATCAACAAGAGTAGCACAAGAAGCGATTAAAACAGAGCAAAACACGAAACACGAAAAGGAAATTGAAAACATGGTTTTTAAAAAAAGGAAATTTGCTAAACGAGAGAAAAGGAAATCGAACTAGGGTTTTTGTTAACTCTAGCAAACTAACTCGCAGCCGTCACGCAAAGATCAAAGAGCACAAGCTTCAAAACGTTTGTTAACAAGTTATGGTTTTAAAACAACTCGATTCAAGTAACAACAGTTTCGATTCTATGAGTTTAAAGCGTGTTAATCAAGTTCAAACAACTAGTTAATTGGCACAGCTCAAGAAGACACTTCCACGAACAGAACAAGAGTTTTCTAGCACCTTAACAAGCTTAGAAACAAGTTTAAATACCGATTAGAACTAACAAGATGATCAGACATATTCAAAAAGCAACAAGAAGAAAAGAGCTCTAACAATCTTAACAGATTCTAATCGATTCAAAGCAAGCTTTAAGCAGAAAAGAATCAAATCAACTCAAGAAAAGAGATTATAGAATAGATCCTAGCAACTTAATCAATGATTAAACAAACTAAAATCAATCTTAATCAATCAAAACAATCGGCGGAAGCGAGAACACAAAGCAACAAAACAGATTCAAAGAGGATAAACAACGCTTTCGAGTTCTAATGAGTTTTCAAGCAAACTAATCGATTGATAAGATGTAAGGATAGAGAGACTCAGCCTTTGGTACAGAGTTTGGCTCTGATACCACCTGATACACCCTTGGTTAGGATCTCAACTCTATGGCAAAGGCAAGCTCTCTTCTTTGGCGGATTGATGGCTGAAGTGAAGGTGATGATGATTAAGTGTCAGAAACCAGCGGATATGGAGGTGAATGAGTATGAGATGGTAGTGGACGTCTCAAGCAATCTATGGGTTGATGGCTTGATGGTTTGTAGATGCTCTTGAAAGTATCTAGGACTTGTAAGAGAATCAGATTCAAATCACATGAATCGTTTTGATAATAAAGCTCAATCTCTGAGCTAAGGTGAGTCTAAACACAAAGGGGTTTTCTTTCAAGGTTTGACTACCTTTCTTATTCATCAAGGACGACAATATATAGGGAAGGAGGCACAAACTCGTCCTCTTTCCCTAGGGTTTATGAAACATGTCCAAAAAAGGAAACAAGTAAAACAACACAACGTTTTTAAAAGAAACGAGAAAAACAACGCGTAGTGCAAGATAGGATGGGTGAATGGCGAGCTTTGTGAGATAGAAACAATGGGTAATTGTGCCTCGCCTACACTAAGATCAAGCCATGGCTAAGTACCCGATGAAGTAGTTGTTTTGCCTCGTTAAAACCTTAGTGATAGGAAAACCCGTGGTGGGATAAAACCTTCTCTACTAAGGACAAAAGAGTACGAAACAACCACTTAAGTACTTAGCTCATTGTCTTGTCTTCCTTGGAGGTGCGGATAAGAATGTTGTAGAAGCTCCTAGTTGCTGCTCCTCCATGCTCCTCCTCCATGATCATCGCTCGAGCCTTTCTAGCTAGCTCCTTGGCTTTGGACCTTGTAATCCTCTCCTCTGGTACAAGCTCAGCTACATGAGGCTCCTCATCGAATGCCAAGCTAGGTGAGATCATATCATTAGATGTTTCATAAGTTCGTCAAACAAGTACAAAGCTCATTGAGACGCTTATAAGCACTCATGTTGCATGAAACTTGGTTTAGAGTCCTAGAAACGCGTTGTTAGATGTTTCATAAGTTCGTCAAACAAGTACAAAGCTCATTGAGACACTTATAAGCACTCATGTTGCATGAAACTTGGTTTAGAGTCCTAGAAACGCGTTGTTAGATGTTTCATATGTTCATCAAACTTGTACAAAGCTCATTGAGACACTTATAAACACTCATGTGGAATGAAACTTGGTTTAGAGTCCTAGAACCCGCGTTGTTAGATGTTTCATAAGGTCTTCAAACTAGTACAAAGCTCATTGAGACACTTATAAGTACTCATGTTGCATGAAACTTGGTTTAGAGTCCTAGAAACGTGTTGTTAGATGTTTCATAAGTTCGTCAAACTAGTACAAAGCTCATTGAGACACTTATAAGCACTCATGTTGAATGAAACTTGGGTTAGAGTCCTAGAAACGCGTTGTTAGATGTTTCATAAGTTCGCCAAACTTGTACAAAGCTCATTGAGACTCTTATAAGCACTCATGTTGCATGAAACTTGGTTTAGAGTCCTAGAAACCGCGTTGTTAGATGTTTCATAAGTTCGTCAAACGTGTACAATGCTCATTGAGACACTTATAAGCACTCATGTTGCATGAAACTTGGTTTAGAGTCTTAGAAACCGCGTTGTTAGATGTTTCATAAGTTCGTCAAACCAGTACAAAGCTCATTGAGACACTGATAAGCACTCATGTTGCATGAAACTTCGATTAGAGTCCTAGAAACCGCGTTGTTATATGTTTCATAAGTTCGTCAAACCAGTACAATGCTCATTGAGACACTTATAAGCACTCATGTTGCATGAAACTTGGTTTAGAGTCCTAGAAACGCGTTGTTAGATGTTTCATAAGTTTGTCAAACTTGTACAAAGCTCATTGAGACACTTATAAGCAGTCACGTTGTATGAAACTTGGTTGAGAATCCTAGAACCCGCGTTGTTAGATGTTTCATATATTCGCGAAACTAGTCAAAAGCTCATTGAGACACTTATAAGCAATCATGTTGCATGAAACTTAGTTTAGAGTCCTAGAAACCGCGTTGTTAGATGTTTCATAAGTTCGTCAAACTAGTACAAAGCTCATTGAGACACTTATAAGCACTCATGTTGCATGAAACTTGGTTTAGAGTCTTAGAAACCGCGTTATTAGATGTTTCATAAGTTCGGCAAACAAGTACAAAGCTCATTGAGACGCTTATAAGCACTCATGTTGCATGAAACTTGGTTTAGAGTCCTAGAAACGCGTTGTTAGATGTTTCATTAGTTCGTCAAACAAGTATAAATCTCATTGAGACACTTATAAGCCCTCATGTTGCATGAAACTTGGTTTAGAGTCCTAGAAACGCGTTGTTAGATGTTTCATAAGTTCGTCAAACTAGTACAAAGCTCATTGAGACACTTATAAGCACTCATGTTGCATGAAACTTGGTTTAGAGTCCTAGAAACGCGTTGTTAGATGTTTCATAAGTTCGTCAAACTTGTACAAAGCTCATTGAGACGCTTATAACCACTCATGTTGCATGAAACTTGGTTTAGAGTCCTAGAAACCGCGTTGTTAGATGTTTCATAAGTTCGTCAAACTTGTACAAAGCTCATTGAGACACTTATAAGCACTCATGTTGCATGAAACTTGGTTTAGAGTCTTAGAAACCGCGTTGTTAGATGTTTCATAAGTTCGTCAAACCAGTACAAAGCTCATTGAGACACTTATAAGCACTCATGTTGCATGAAACTTTGTTTAGAGTCCTAGAAACCGCGTTGTTATATGTTTCATAAGTTTTTTCAAACTTGTACAAAGCTCATTGAGACGCTTATAAGCACTCATGTTGCATGAAACTTGGTTTAGAGTCTTAGAAACCGCATTATTACATGTTTCATAAGTTCGTCAAACAAGTACAGAGCTCATTGAGACGCTTATAAGCACTCATGTTGCATGAAACTTGGTTTAGAGTCCTAGAACGCGTTGTTAGATGTTTCATAAGTTCGTCAAACAAGTACAAAGCTCATTGAGACACTTATAAGCACTCATGTTGCATGAAACTTGGTTTAGAGTCCTAGAAACGCGTTGTTAGATGTTTCATATGTTCGTCAAACTTGTACAAAGCTCATTGAGACACTTATAAGCACTCATGTGGAATGAAACTTGGTTTAAAGTCCAAGAAACCGCGTTGTTAGATGTTTCATAAGTTCGTCAAACCAGTACAAAGCTCATTGAGACACTTATAAGCACTCATGTTGCATTAAACTTCGTTTAGAGTCCTAGAAACCGCGTTGTTATATGTTTCATAAGTTCGTCAAACTAGTACAAAGCTCATTGAGACACATATAAGCACTCATGTTGAATGAAACATGGTTTAGAGTCCTAGAAACCGAGTTGTTATCTGTTTCATATGTTCGTGAAATTTGTACAAAGCTCATTGAGACACTTATAAGCACTCTTGTTGCATGAAACTTGGTTTAGAGTCCTAGAAACGCGTTGTTAGACGTTTCATAAGTTCGTCAAACTAGTACAAAGCTCATTGAGACACTTATAAGCACTCATGTTGCATGAAACTTGGTTTAGAGTCCTAGAAACGACTTGTTAGACGTTTCATAAGTTCGTAAAACTTGTACAAAGCTCATTGAGACACTTATAAGCACTCATGTTGAATGAAACTTGGTTTAGAGTCCTAGAAACGCGTTGTTAGATGTTTCATAAGTTCGTCAAACTAGTACAAAGCTCATTTAGACACTTATAAGCACTCATGTTGTATGAAACTTGGTTTAGAGTCCTAGAAATGCTTTGTTAAATGTTTCATAAGTTCGTCAACATAGTACAAAGCTCATTGAGACACTTATAAGCACTCATGTTGCATGAAACTTGGTTTAGAGTCCTAGAAAGGCGTTGTTAGATGTTTCATAAGTTCTTCAAACTTGTACAAAGCTCATTGAGACACTTATAAGCACTCATGTTGTATGAAACTTGGTTTAGAGTCCTAGAAACCGCGTTGTTAGATGTTTAATATATTCGTTAAACTAGTCAAAAGCTCATTGAGACACTTATAAGCACTCATGTTACATGAAACTTAGTTTAGAGTCCTAGAAACCGCGTTGTTAGATGTTTCATAAGTTCGCCAAACTAGTACAAAGCTCATTGAGACACTTATAAGCACTCATGTTGCATGAAACTTGGTTTAGAGTCCTAGAAACGCGTTGTTAGATGTTTCATAAGTTCGTAAAACATGTACAAAGCTCATTGAGACACTTATAAGCACTCATGTGGAATGAAACTTGGTTTAGAGTCATAGAAGCCGCGTTGTTAGATGTTTCATATGTTCGTCAAACTTGTACAAAGCTCATTGAGACACTTATAAGCACTCATGTTGCATGAAACTTGGTTTAGAGTTCTAGAAACACGTTGTTAGATGTTTCATAAGTTCGTCAAACTTGTACAAAGCTCATTGAGACGCTTATAAGCACTCATGTTGCATGAAACTTGGTTTAGAGTCCTAGAAACACGTTGTTAGATGTTTCATAAGTTCGTCAAACTTGTACAAAGCTCATTGAGACGCTTATAAGCACTCATGTTGCACGAAACTTGGTTTAGAGTCCTAGAAACCGCGTTGTTAGATGTTTCATATGTTCGTGAACCTTGTACAAAGCTCATTGAGACACTTATAAGCACTCATGTTGAATGTAACTTGGTTTAGAGTCCTAGAAACACGTTGTTAGATGTTTCATAAGTTCGTCTAACTTGTACAAAGCTCATTGAGACTCTTATAAGCACTCATGTTGCATGAAACTTGGTTTAGAGTCCTAGAAACCGCGTTGTTAGATGTTTCATATGTTCGTGAAACTTGTACAGAGCTCATTGAGACCCTTATAAGCACTCATGTTGCATGAAACTTGGTTTAGAGTCCTAGAAACGCGTTGTTAGACGTTCCATAAGTCCGTCAAACTAGTACAAAGCTCATTGAGCAGTCCTAGAAACGAGTTGTTAGACGTTTCATAAGTTCGTAAAACTTGTACAAAGCTCATTGAGACACTTATAAGCACTCATGTTGCATGAAACTTGGTTTAGAGTCCTAGAAACCGCGTTGTTAGATGTTTCATAAGTTCGTCAAACTAGTACAAAGCTCATTGAGACACTTATAAGCACTCATGTTGCATGAAACTTGGTTTAGAGTCCTAGAAACGCGTTGTTAGATGTTTCATAAGTTCGTAAAACTAGTACAAACCTCATTGAGACACTTATAAGCACTCATGTTGCATGAAACTTGGTTTAGAGTCCTAGAAACGCGTTGTTAGATGTTTTATAAGTTCGTCAAACTTTTACAAAGCTCGTTGAGACAATTATAAGCACTCATGTTGCATGAAATTTGGTTTAGAGTCCTAGAAACGTGTTGTTAGATGTTTCATAAGTTCGTCAAACAAGTACAAAGCTCATTGAGACACTTATAAGCACTCATGTTGCATGAAACTTATTTTAGAGTCCTAGAAACCGCGTTGTTAGATGTTTCATAAGTTCTTCAAACAAGTACAAAGCTCATTAAGACACTTATAAGCACTCATGTTGCATGAAATTTGGTTTAGAGTCCTAGAAACGCGTTGTTAGATGTTTCATGAGTTCGTCAAACTAGTACAAATCTCCTTGAGACACTTATAAGCACTCATGTTGAATGAAACTTGGTTTAGAGTCCTAGAAACGCGTTGTTAGATGTTTCATAAGTTCGTAAAACTAGTACAAAGCTCATTGAGACACTTATAAGCACTCATGTTGCATGAAACTTGGTTTAGAGTCCTAGAAACGCGTTGTTAGATGTTTCATAACTTCGTAAAACTAGTACAAAGCTCATTGCGACACTTATAAGCACTCATGTTGAATGAAACTTGGTTTAGAGTCCTAGAAACGCGTTGTTAGATGTTTCATAAGTTTGTCAAACTAGTACAAAGCTCATTGAGACACTTATAAGCAATCATGTTGTATGAAACTTGGTTTAGAGTCCTAGAAACGAATTGTTAAATGTTTCATAAGTTCGTCAAACTAGTACAAAGCTTATTGAGACACTTATAAGAACTCATGTTGCATGAAACTTGGTTTAGAGTCCTAGAAACGCGTTGTTAGATGTTTCATAAGGTCTTCAAACTAGTACAAAGCTCATTGAGACTCTTATAAGTACTCATGTTGAATGAAACTTGGTTTAGAGTCCTAGAAACGCGTTGTTAGATGTTTCATAAGTTCGTCAAACTTGTACAAAGCTCATTGAGACACTTATAAGCACTCATGTTGCATGAAACTTAGTTTAGAATCCTAGTAACGCGTTGTTAGATGTTTCATAAGTTCGTCAAACTAGTAAAAAGCTCATTGAAACACTTATAAGCACTCATGTTGCATGAAACTTGGTTTAGAGTCCTAGAAACGCGTTGTTAGATGTTTCATAAGTTCGTCAAACTTGTACAAAGCTCATTGAGACGCTTATAAGCACTCATGTTGCACGAAACTTGGTTTAGAGTCCTAGAAACCGCGTTGTTAGATGTTTCATATGTTCGTGAAACTTGTACAAAGCTCATTGAGACACTTATAAGCACTCATGTTGAATGTAACTTGGTTTAGAGTCCTAGAAACACGTTGTTAGATGTTTCATAAGTTCGTCTAACTTGTACAAAGCTCATTGAGACTCTTATAAGCACTCATGTTGCATGAAACTTGGTTTAGAGTCCTAGAAACCGCGTTGTTAGATGTTTCATATGTTCGTGAAACTTGTACAGAGCTCATTGAGACCCTTATAAGCACTCATGTTGCATGAAACTTGGTTTAGAGTCCTAGAAACGCGTTGTTAGACGTTCCATAAGTCCGTCAAACTAGTACAAAGCTCATTGAGCAGTCCTAGAAACGAGTTGTTAGACGTTTCATAAGTTCGTAAAACTTGTACAAAGCTCATTGAGACACTTATAAGCACTCATGTTGCATGAAACTTGGTTTAGAGTCCTAGAAACCGCGTTGTTAGATGTTTCATAAGTTCGTCAAACTAGTACAAAGCTCATTGAGACACTTATAAGCACTCATGTTGCATGAAACTTGGTTTAGAGTCCTAGAAACGCGTTGTTAGATGTTTCATAAGTTCGTAAAACTAGTACAAACCTCATTGAGACACTTATAAGCACTCATGTTGCATGAAACTTGGTTTAGAGTCCTAGAAACGCGTTGTTAGATGTTTTATAAGTTCGTCAAACTTTTACAAAGCTCGTTGAGACAATTATAAGCACTCATGTTGCATGAAATTTGGTTTAGAGTCCTAGAAACGTGTTGTTAGATGTTTCATAAGTTCGTCAAACAAGTACAAAGCTCATTGAGACACTTATAAGCACTCATGTTGCATGAAACTTATTTTAGAGTCCTAGAAACCGCGTTGTTAGATGTTTCATAAGTTCTTCAAACAAGTACAAAGCTCATTAAGACACTTATAAGCACTCATGTTGCATGAAATTTGGTTTAGAGTCCTAGAAACGCGTTGTTAGATGTTTCATGAGTTCGTCAAACTAGTACAAATCTCCTTGAGACACTTATAAGCACTCATGTTGAATGAAACTTGGTTTAGAGTCCTAGAAACGCGTTGTTAGATGTTTCATAAGTTCGTAAAACTAGTACAAAGCTCATTGAGACACTTATAAGCACTCATGTTGCATGAAACTTGGTTTAGAGTCCTAGAAACGCGTTGTTAGATGTTTCATAACTTCGTAAAACTAGTACAAAGCTCATTGCGACACTTATAAGCACTCATGTTGAATGAAACTTGGTTTAGAGTCCTAGAAACGCGTTGTTAGATGTTTCATAAGTTTGTCAAACTAGTACAAAGCTCATTGAGACACTTATAAGCAATCATGTTGTATGAAACTTGGTTTAGAGTCCTAGAAACGAATTGTTAAATGTTTCATAAGTTCGTCAAACTAGTACAAAGCTTATTCAGACACTTATAAGAACTCATGTTGCATGAAACTTGGTTTAGAGTCCTAGAAACGCGTTGTTAGATGTTTCATAAGGTCTTCAAACTAGTACAAAGCTCATTGAGACTCTTATAAGTACTCATGTTGAATGAAACTTGGTTTAGAGTCCTAGAAACGCGTTGTTAGATGTTTCATAAGTTCGTCAAACTTGTACAAAGCTCATTGAGACACTTATAAGCACTCATGTTGCATGAAACTTAGTTTAGAATCCTAGTAACGCGTTGTTAGATGTTTCATAAGTTCGTCAAACTAGTAAAAAGCTCATTGAAACACTTATAAGCACTCATGTTGCATGAAACTTGGTTTAGAGTCCTAGAAACGCGTTGTTAGATGTTTCATAAGTTCGTCAAACATGTACAAAGCTCATTGAGACGCTTATAAGCACTCATGTTGCATGAAACTTGGTTTAGAGTCCTAGAACCCGCGTTGTTAGATGTTTCATATGTTCGTCAAACATGTAGAAAGCTCATTGAGACACTTATAAGCACTCATGTTGAATGAAACTTGGTTTAGAGTCCTAAAAACGCGTTGTTAGATGTTTCATAAGTTCGTCAAACTTTTACAAAGCTCGTTGAGAAAATTATAAGCACTCATGTTGCATGAAACTTGGTTTAGAGTCCTAGAAACGTGTTGTTAGATGTTTGATAAGTTCGTCAAACAAGTACAAAGCTCATTGAGACACTTATAAACACTCATGTTGCATGAAACTTGGTTTAGAGTCCTAGAAACGCGTTGTTAGATGTTTCATGAGTTCGTCAAACTAGTACAAATCTCCTTGAGACACTTATATGCACTCATGTTGAATGATACTTGGTTTAGAGTCCTAGAAACGCGTTGTTATATGTTTCATAAGTTCGTCCAACTAGTACAAAGCTCATTGAGACACTTATAAGCACTCATGTTGCATGAAACTTGGTTTAGAGTCCTAGAAACGCGTTGTTAGATGTTTCATAAGTTCGTCAAACTTGTACAAATCTCATTGAGACGTTTATAAGCACTCATGTGGAATGAAACTTGGTTTAGAGTCCTAGAACCCGCGTTGTTAGATGTTTCATATGTTCGTCAAACTTGTACAAAGCTCATTGAGACACTTATAAGCACTCATGTTGAATGAAACTTGGTTTAGAGACCTAAAAACGCGTTGTTAGATGTTTCATAAGTTCGTCAAACTTTTACAAAGCTCGTTGAGACAATTATAAGCACTCATGTTGCATGAAACTTGGTTTAGAGTCCTAGAAACGTGTTGTTAGATGTTTCATAAGTTCGTCAAACAAGTACAAAGTTCATTGAGACACTTATAAGCACTCATGTTGTATGAAACTTGGTTTAGAGTCCTAGTAACGCGTTGTTAGATGTTTCATGAGTTCGTCAAACTAGTACAAATCTCCTTGAGACACTTATAAGCACTCATGTTGAATGAAACTTGGTTTAGAGTCCTAGAAACGCGTTGTTAGATGTTTCATAAGTTCGTAAAACTAGTACAAAGCTCATTGAGACACTTATAAGCACTCATGTTGCATGAAACTTGGTTTAGAGTACTAGAAACGCGTTGTTAGATGTTTCATAACTTCGTAAAACTAGTACAAAGCTCATTGCGACACTTATAAGCACTCATGTTGAATGAAACTTGGTTTAGAGTCCTAGAAACGCGTTGTTAGATGTTTCATAAGTTTGTCAAACTAGTACAAAGCTCATTGAGACACTTATAAGCAATCATGTTGTATGAAACTTGGTTTAGAGTCCTAGAAACGAATTGTTAAATGTTTCATAAGTTCGTCAAACTAGTACAAAGCTCATTGAGACACTTATAAGAACTCATGTTGCATGAAACTTGGTTTAGAGTCCTAGAAACGCGTTGTTAGATGTTTCATAAGGTCTTCAAACTAGTACAAAGCTCATTGAGACACTTATAAGTACTCATGTTGAATGAAACTTGGTTTAGAGTCCTAGAAACGCGTTGTTAGATGTTTCATAAGTTCGTCAAACTTGTACAAAGATCATTGAGACACTTATAAGCACTCATGTTGCATGAAACTTAGTTTAGAATCCTAGTAACGCGTTGTTAGATGTTTCATAAGTTCGTCAAACTAGTAAAAAGCTCATTGAGACACTTATAAGCACTCATGTTGCATGAAACTTAGTATAGAGTCCTCGAAACGCGTTGTTAGATGTTTCATAAGTTCGTCAAACATGTACCAAGCTCATTGAGACGCTTATAAGCACTCATGTTGCATGAAACTTGGTTTAGAGTCCTAGAAACCGCGTTGTTAGATGTTTCATAAGTTCGTCAAACTTATACAAAGCTCATTGAGACACTTATAAGCACTCATGTTGCATGAAACTTGCTTTAGAGTCTTAGAAACCGCGTTATTAGATGTTTCATAAGTTCGTCAAACCAGTAAAAAGCTCATTGAGACACTTATAAGCACTCATGTTGCATGAAACTTCGTTTAGAGTCCTAGAAACCGCGTTGTTATATGTTTCATAAGTTCGTCAAACCAGTACAATGCTCATTGAGACACTTATAAGCACTCATGTTGCATGAAACTTGGTTTAGAGTCCTAGAAACGCGTTGTTAGATGTTTCATAAGTTCGTCAAACTTGTACAAAGCTCATTGAGACACTTATAAGCAGTCACGTTGTATGAAACTTGGTTTAGAATCCTAGAACCCGCGTTGTTAGATGTTTCATATATTCGTCAAACTAGTCAAAAGCTCATTGAGACACTTATAAGCACTCATGTTGCATGAAACTTAGTTTAGAGTCCTAGAAACCGCGTTGTTAGATGTTTCATAAGTTCTTCAAACTAGTACAAAGCTCATTGAGACGCTTATAAGCACTCATGTTGCATGAAACTTGGTTTAGAGTCTTAGAAACCGCGTTATTAGATGTTTCATAAGTTCGGCAAACAAGTACAAAGCTCATTGAGACGCTTATAAGCACTCATGTTGCATGAAACTTGGTTTAGAGTCCTAGAAACGTGTTGTTAGATGTTTCATTAGTTCGTCAAACAAGTATAAATCTCATTGAGACACTTATAAGCCCTCATGTTGCATGAAACTTGGTTTAGAGTCCTAGAAACGCGTTGTTAGATGTTTCATAAGTTCGTCAAACTAGTACAAAGCTCATTGAGACACTTATAAGCACTCATGTTGCATGAAACTTGGTTTAGAGTCCTAGAAACGCGTTGTTAGATGTTTCATAAGTTCGTCAAACTTGTACAAAGCTCATTGAGACGCTTATAACCACTCATGTTGCATGAAACTTGGTTTAGAGTCCTAGAAACGCGTTGTTAGATGTTTCATAAGTTTGTCAAACTTGTACAAAGCTAATTGAGACACTTATAAGCGATCACGAACCCGCGTTGTATGAAACTTGGTTTAGAATCCTAGAACCCGCGTTGTTAGATGTTTCATATATTCGTCAAACTAGTCAAAAGCTCATTGAGACACTTATAAGCACTCATGTTGCATGAAACTTAGTTTAGAGTCCTAGAAACCGCGTTGTTAGATGTTTCATAAGTTCGTCAAACTAGTACAAAGCTCATTGAGACGCTTATAAGCACTCATGTTGCATGAAACTTGGTTTAGAGTCTTAGAAACCGCGTTATTAGATGTTTCATAAGTTCGGCAAAAAAGTACAAAGCTCATTGAGACGCTTATAAGCACTCATGTTACATGAAACTTGGTTTAGAGTCCTAGAAACGCGTTGTTAGATGTTTCATTAGTTCGTCAAACAAGTATAAATCTCATTGAGACACTTATAAGCCCTCATGTTGCATGAAACTTGGTTTAGAGTCCTAGAAACGCGTTGTTAGATGTTTCATAAGTTCGTCAAACTAGTACAAAGCTCATTGAGACACTTATAAGCACTCATGTTGCATGAAACTTGGTTTAGAGTCCTAGAAACGCGTTGTTAGATGTTTCATAAGTTCGCCAAACTAGTACAAAGCTCATTGAGACACTTATAAGCACTCAAGTTGCATGAAACTTGGTTTAGAGTCCTAGAAACGCGTTGCTAGATTTTTCATAAGTTCATCAAACCAGTACAAAGCTCATTGAGACACTTATAAGCACTCATGTTGCATGAAACTTCATTTAGAGTCCTAGAAACCGCGTTGTTATATGTTTCATAAGTTCGTCAAACTTGTACAAATCTCATTGAGACGTTTATAAGCACTCATGTGGAATGAAACTTGGTTTAGAGTCCTAGAACCCGCGTTGTTAGATGTTTCATATGTTCGTCAAACTTGTACAAAGCTCATTGAGACACTTATAAGCACTCATGTTGAATGAAACTTGGTTTAGAGTCCTAGAAACGCGTTGTTAGATGTTTCATAAGTTCGTCAAACTAGTACAAAGCTCATTGAGACACTTATAAGCACTCATGTTGCATGAAACTTGGTTTAGAGTCCTAGAAACGCGTTGTTAGATGTTTCATAAGTTCGCCAAACTAGTACAAAGCTCATTGAGACACTTATAAGCACTCATGTTGCATGAAACTTGGTTTAGAGTCCTAGAAACGCGTTGCTAGATGTTTCATAAGTTCATCAAACCAGTACAAAGCTCATTGAGACACTTATAAGCACTCATGTTGCATGAAACTTCATTTAGAGTCCTAGAAACCGCGTTGTTATATGTTTCATAAGTTCGTCAAACTTGTACAAATCTCATTGAGACGTTTATAAGCACTCATGTGGAATGAAACTTGGTTTAGAGTCCTAGAACCCGCGTTGTTAGATGTTTCATATGTTCGTCAAACTTGTACAAAGCTCATTGAGACACTTATAAGCACTCATGTTGCATGAAACTTGGTTTAGAGTCCTAGAAACGCGTTGTTAGATGTTTCATAAGTTCGTCAAACTTGTACAAATCTCATTGAGACGTTTATAAGCACTCATGTGGAATGAAACTTGGTTTAGAGTCCTAGAACCCGCGTTGTTAGATGTTTCATATGTTCGTCAAACTTGTACAAAGCTCATTGAGACACTTATAAGCACTAATGTTGAATGAAACTTGGTTTAGAGACCTAAAAACGCGTTGTTAGATGTTTCATAAGTTCGTCAAACTTTTACAAAGCTCGTTGAGACAATTATAAGCACTCATGTTGCATGAAACTTGGTTTAGAGTCCTAGAAACGTGTTGTTAGATGTTTCATAAGTTCGTCAAACAAGTACAAAGTTCATTGAGACACTTATAAGCACTCATGTTGTATGAAACTTGGTTTAGAGTCCTAGTAACGCGTTGTTAGATGTTTCATGAGTTCGTCAAACAAGTACAAATCTCCTTGAGACACTTATAAGCACTCATGTTGAATGAAACTTGGTTTAGAGTCCTAGAAACGCGTTGTTAGATGTTTCATAAGTTCGTAAAACTAGTACAAAGCTCATTGAGACACTTATAAGCACTCATGTTGCATGAAACTTGGTTTAGAGTACTAGAAACGCGTTGTTAGATGTTTCATAACTTCGTAAAACTAGTACAAAGCTCATTGCGACACTTATAAGCACTCATGTTTAATGAAACTTGGTTTAGAGTCCTAGAAACGCGTTGTTAGATGTTTCATAAGTTTGTCAAACTAGTACAAAGCTCATTGAGACACTTATAAGCAATCATGTTGTATGAAACTTGGTTTAGAGTCCTAGAAACGAATTGTTAAATGTTTCATAAGTTCGTCAAACTAGTACAAAGCTCATTGAGACACTTATAAGAACTCATGTTGCATGAAACTTGGTTTAGAGTCCTAGAAACGCGTTGTTAGATGTTTCATAAGGTCTTCAAACTAGTACAAAGCTCATTGAGACACTTATAAGTACTCATGTTGAATGAAACTTGGTTTAGAGTCCTAGAAACGCGTTGTTAGATGTTTCATAAGTTCGTCAAACTTGTACAAAGATCATTGAGACACTTATAAGCACTCATGTTGCATGAAACTTAGTTTAGAATCCTAGTAACGCGTTGTTAGATGTTTCATAAGTTCGTCAAACTAGTAAAAAGCTCATTGAGACACTTATAAGCACTCATGTTGCATGAAACTTAGTATAGAGTCCTCGAAACGCGTTGTTAGATGTTTCATAAGTTCGTCAAACATGTACCAAGCTCATTGAGACGCTTATAAGCACTCATGTTGCATGAAACTTGGTTTAGAGTCCTAGAAACCGCGTTGTTAGATGTTTCATAAGTTCGTCAAACTTATACAAAGCTCATTGAGACACTTATAAGCACTCATGTTGCATGAAACTTGCTTTAGAGTCTTAGAAACCGCGTTATTAGATGTTTCATAAGTTCGTCAAACCAGTAAAAAGCTCATTGAGACACTTATAAGCACTCATGTTGCATGAAACTTCGTTTAGAGTCCTAGAAACCGCGTTGTTATATGTTTCATAAGTTCGTCAAACCAGTACAATGCTCATTGAGACACTTATAAGCACTCATGTTGCATGAAACTTGGTTTAGAGTCCTAGAAACGCGTTGTTAGATGTTTCATAAGTTCGTCAAACTTGTACAAAGCTCATTGAGACACTTATAAGCAATCACGTTGTATGAAACTTGGTTTAGAATCCTAGAACCCGCGTTGTTAGATGTTTCATATATTCGTCAAACTAGTCAAAAGCTCATTGAGACACTTATAAGCACTCATGTTGCATGAAACTTAGTTTAGAGTCCTAGAAACCGCGTTGTTAGATGTTTCATAAGTTCTTCAAACTAGTACAAAGCTCATTGAGACGCTTATAAGCACTCATGTTGCATGAAACTTGGTTTAGAGTCTTAGAAACCGCGTTATTAGATGTTTCATAAGTTCGGCAAACAAGTACAAAGCTCATTGAGACGCTTATAAGCACTCATGTTGCATGAAACTTGGTTTAGAGTCCTAGAAACGTGTTGTTAGATGTTTCATTAGTTCGTCAAACAAGTATAAATCTCATTGAGACACTTATAAGCCCTCATGTTGCATGAAACTTGGTTTAGAGTCCTAGAAACGCGTTGTTAGATGTTTCATAAGTTCGTCAAACTAGTACAAAGCTCATTGAGACACTTATAAGCACTCATGTTGCATGAAACTTGGTTTAGAGTCCTAGAAACGCGTTGTTAGATGTTTCATAAGTTCGTCAAACTTGTACAAAGCTCATTGAGACGCTTATAACCACTCATGTTGCATGAAACTTGGTTTAGAGTCCTAGAAACGCGTTGTTAGATGTTTCATAAGTTTGTCAAACTTGTACAAAGCTAATTGAGACACTTATAAGCAGTCACGTTGTATGAAACTTGGTTTAGAATCCTAGAACCCGCGTTGTTAGATGTTTCATATATTCGTCAAACTAGTCAAAAGCTCATTGAGACACTTATAAGCACTCATGTTGCATGAAACTTAGTTTAGAGTCCTAGAAACCGCGTTGTTAGATGTTTCATAAGTTCGTCAAACTAGTACAAAGCTCATTGAGACGCTTATAAGCACTCATATTGCATGAAACTTGGTTTAGAGTCTTAGAAACCGCGTTATTAGATGTTTCATAAGTTCGGCAAACAAGTACAAAGCTCATTGAGACGCTTATAAGCACTCATGTTACATGAAACTTGGTTTAGAGTCCTAGAAACGCGTTGTTAGATGTTTCATTAGTTCGTCAAACAAGTATAAATCTCATTGAGACACTTATAAGCCCTCATGTTGCATGAAACGTGGTTTAGAGTCCTAGAAACGCGTTGTTAGATGTTTCATAAGTTCGTCAAACTAGTACAAAGCTCATTGAGACACTTATAAGCACTCATGTTGCATGAAACTTGGTTTAGAGTCCTAGAAACGCGTTGTTAGATGTTTCCTAAGTTCGCCAAACTAGTACAAAGCTCATTGAGACACTTATAAGCACTCATGTTGCATGAAACTTGGTTTAGAGTCCTAGAAACGCGTTGCTAGATGTTTCATAAGTTCATCAAACCAGTACAAAGCTCATTGAGACACTTATAAGCACTCATGTTGCATGAAACTTCATTTAGAGTCCTAGAAACCGCGTTGTTATATGTTTCATAAGTTCGTCAAACTAGTACAAAGCTCATTGAGACACATATAAGCACTCATGTTGAATGAAACTTGGTTTAGAGTCCTAGAAACCGCGTTGTTAGCTGTTTCATATGTTCGTGAAACTTGTACAAAGGTCATTGAGACACTTATAAGCACTCATGTTGCTTGAAACTTGGTTTAGAGTCCTAGAAACGCGTTGTTAGATGTTTCATAATTTCGTCAAACTTGTACAAAGCTCATTGAGACACTTATAAGCACTCAAGTTGCATGAAACTTGGTTTAGAGTCTTAGAAACCGCGTTATTATAAGTTTCATAAGTTCATCAAACCAGTACAAAGCTCATTGAGACACTTATAAGCACTCATGTTGCATGAAACTTCATTTAGAGTCCTAGAAACCGCGTTGTTATATGTTTCATAAGTTCGTCAAACTAGTACAAAGCTCATTGAGACACATATAAGCACTCATGTTGAATGAAACTTGGTTTAGAGTCCTAGAAACCGCGTTGTTAGCTGTTTCATATGTTCGTGAAACTTGTACAAAGGTCATTGAGACACTTATAAGCACTCATGTTGCTTGAAACTTGGTTTAGAGTCCTAGAAACGCGTTGTTAGATGTTTCATAATTTCGTCAAACTTGTACAAAGCTCATTAAGACACTTATAAGCACTCATGTTGCATGAAACTTGGTTTAGAGTCTTAGAAACCGCGTTATTAGAAGTGTCATAAGTTCATCAAACCAGTACAAAGCTCATTGAGACACTTATAAGCACTCATGTTGCATGAAACTTCATTTAGAGTCCTAGAAACCGCGTTGTTATATGTTTCATAAGTTCGTCAAACTAGTACAAAGCTCATTGAGACACATATAAGCACTCATGTTGAATGAAACTTGGTTTAGAGTCCTAGAAACCGCGTTGTTAGCTGTTTCATATGTTCGTGAAACTTGTACAAAGGTCATTGAGACACTTATAAGCACTCATGTTGCTTGAAACTTGGTTTAGAGTCCTAGAAACGCGTTGTTAGATGTTTCATAATTTCGTCAAACTTGTACAACGCTCATTAAGACACTTATAAGCACTCATGTTGCATGAAACTTAGTTTAGAATCCTAGTAACGCGTTGTTAGACGTTTCATAAGTTCGTCAAACTAGTAAAAAGCTCATTGAGACACTTATAAGCACTCATGTTGCATGAAACTTGGTTTAGAGTCTTAGAAACACGTTGTTAGATGTTTCATAAGTTCGTCAAACATGTACAAAGCTCATTGAGACGCTTATAAGCACTCATGTTGCATGAAACTTGGTTTAGAGTCCTAGAAACCCCGTTGTTAGATGTTTCATAAGTTCGTCAAACTTGTACAAAGCTCATTGAGACACTTATAAGCACTCATGTTGCATGAAACTTGGTTTAGAGTCTTAGAAACCGCGTTATTAGATGTTTCATAAGTTCGTCAAACCAGTACAAAGCTCATTGAGACACTTATAAGCACTCATGTTGCATGAAACTTCGTTTAGAGTCCTAGAAACCGCGTTGTTATATGTTTCATAAGTTCGTCAAACTTGTACAAAGCTCATTGAGACGCTTATAAGCACTTATGTTGCATGAAACTTGGTTTAGAGTCTTAGAAACCGCGTTATTAGATGTTTCATAAGTTTGTCAAACAAGTACAAAGCTCATTGAGACACTTATAAGCTCTCATGTTCCATGAAACTTGGTTTAGAGTCCTAGAAACGCGTTGTTAGATGTTTCATAAGTTCGTAAAAGTTGTAAAAAGCTCATTGAGACACTTATAAGCACTCATGTGGAATGAAACTTGGTTTAGAGTCATAGATACCGCATTGTTAGATGTTTCATATGTTCGTCAAACTTGTACAAAGCTCATTGAGACACTTATAAGCACTCATATTGCATGAAACTTGGTTTAGAGTCCTAGAAACGCGTTGTTAGATGTTTCATAAAGTCTTCAAACTAGTACAAAGCTCATTGAGACACTTATAAGTACTCATGTTGAATGAAACTTGGTTTAGAGTCCTAGAAACGCGTTGTTAGATGTTTCATAAGTTCGTCAAAGTTGTACAAAGCTCATTGATACACTTATAAACACTCATGTTGCATGAAACTTAGTTTAGAGTCCTAGAAACCGTGTTGTTAGATGTTTCATAAGTTCGTCAAACTAATAAAAAGCTCATTGAGACACTTATAAGCACTCATGTTGCATGAAACTTCGTTTAGAGTCCTAGAAACCGCGTTGTTATATGTTTCATAAGTTCGTCAAACTAGTACAAAGCTCATTGAGACACCTATAAGCACTCATCTTGCACGAAACTTGGTTTAGAGTCCTAGAAACGCGTTGTTAGATGTTTCATAAGTTCGTCAAAATTGTACAAAGCTCATTGAGACGCTTATAAGCACTCATGTTGCATGAAACTTGGTTTAGAGTCCTAGAAACCGCGTTGTTAGATGTTTCATAAGTTCGTCAAACTAGTAAAAAGCTAATTGAGACACTTATAAGCACTCATGTTGCATGAAACTTGGTTTAGAGTCCTAGAAACGCGTTGTTAGATGTTTCATAAGTTCGTCAAACATGTACAAAGCTCATTGAGACGCTTATAAGCACTCATGTTGCATGAAACTTGGTTTAGAGTCCTAGAAACCGTGTTGTTAGATGTTTCATAAGTTCGTCAAACTTGTACAAAGCTCATTGAGACACTTATGAGCACTCATGTTAAATGAAACTTGGTTTAGAGTCTTAGAAACCGCGTTATTAGATGTTTCATAAGTTCGTCAAACAAGTACAAAGCTCATTGAGACACTTATAAGCACTCATGTTGCATGAAACTTGGTTTAGAGTCCTAGAAACGCGTTGTTAGATGTTTCATAAGTTCCTAAAACTTGTACAAAGCTCATTGAGACACTTATAAGCACTCATGTGGAATGAAACTTGGTTTAGAGTCCTAGAACCCGCGTTGTTAGATGTCTCATATGTTCGTCAAATTTGTACAAAGCTCATTGAGACACTTATAAGCACTCATGTTGAATGAAACTTGGTTTAGAGTCCTAAAAACGCGTTGTTAGATGTTTCATAAGTTCGTCAAACATTTACAAAGCTCGTTGAGACAATTATAAGCACTCATGTTGCATGAAACTTGGTTTAGAGTCCTAGAAACGTGTTGTTAGATGTTTCATAAGTTCGTCAAACAAGTACAAAGCTCATTGAGACACTTATAAGCACTCATGTTGCATGAAACTTGGTTTTGAGTCCTAGAAACGCGTTGTTAGATGTTTCATGAGTTCGTAAACTAGTACAAAGCTCATTGAGACACTTATAAGCACTCATGTTGCATGAAACTTGGTTTAGAGTCCTAGAAACGCGTTGTTAGATGTTTCATAACTTCGTAAAACTAGTACAAAGCTCATTGAGACACTTATAAGCACTCATGTTGAATGAAACTTGGTTTAGAGTCCTAGAAACGTGTTGTTAGATGTTTCATAAGTTCGTCAAACTAGTACAAAGCTCATTGAGACACTTATAAGCAATCATGTTCTATGAAACTTGGTTTAGAGTCCTAGAAACGAATTGTTAAATGTTTCATAAGTTCGTCAAACTAGTACAAAGCTCATTGAGACACTTATAAGCACTCATGTTGCATGAAACTTGGTTTAGAGTCCTAGAAACGCGTTGTTAGATGTTTCATAAGTTCGTCAAACTTGTACAAAGCTCATTGAGACACTTATAAGCACTCATGTTGCATGAAACTTAGTTTAGAGTCCTAGTAACGCGTTGTTAGATGTTTCATAAGTTCGTCAAACTAGTAAAAAGCTCATTGAGACACTTATAAGCACTCATGTTCCATGAAACTTGGTTTAGAGTCCTAGAAACGCGTTGTTAGATGTTTCATAAGTTCGTCAAACATGTACAAAGCTCATTGAGACGCGTATAAGCACTCATGTTGCATGAAACTTGGTTTAGAGTCCTAGAAACCGTGTTGTTAGATGTTTCATAAGTTCGTCAAACTTGTACAAAGCTCATTGAGACACTTATAAGCACTCATGTTGCATGAAACTTGGTTTAGAGTCTTAGAAACCGCGTTATTAGATGTTTCATAAGTTCGTCAAACCAGTACAAAGCTCATTGAGACACTTATAAGCACTCATGTTGCATGAAACTTCGTTTAGAGTCCTAGAAACCGCGTTGTTATATGTTTCATAATTTCGTCAAACTTGTACAAAGCTCATTGAGACGCTTATAAGCACTCATGTTGCATGAATCTTGGTTTAGAGTCTTAGAAATCGCGTTATTAGATGTTTCATAAGTTTGTCAAACAAGTACAAAGCTCATTGAGACACTTATAAGCACTCATGTTCCATGAAACTTGGTTTAGAGTCCTAGAAACGCGTTGTTAGATATTTCATAAGTTCGTAAAACTTGTACAAAGTTCATTGAGACATATAAGCACTCATGCGGAATGAAACTTGGTTTAGAGTCATAGAACCCGCGTTGTTAGATGTTTCATATGTTCGTCAAACTTGTATAAAGCTCATTGAGACACTTATAAGCACTCATGTTGCACGAAACTTGGTTTAGAATCCTAGAAATGCGTTGTTAGATGTTTCATAAGGTCTTCAAACTAGTACAAAGCTCATTGAGACACTTATAAGTACTTATGTTGAATGAAACTTGGTTTAGAGTCCTAGAAACGCGTTGTTAGATGTTTCATAACTTCGTCAAACTTGTACAAAGCTCATTGATACACTTATAAACACTCATGTTGGATGAAACTTCGTTTAGAGTCCTAGAAACGCGTTGTTAGATGTTTTATACGTTCGTCAAACTAGTAAAAAGCTTATTGAGACACTTATAAGCACTCATGTTGCATGAAACTTCGTTTAGAGTCCTAGAAACCGCGTTGTTATATGTTTCATAAGTTCGTCAAACTAGTACAAAGCTCATTGAGACACTTATAAGCACTCATGTTGCATGAAACTTGGTTTAGAGTCCTAGAAACACGTTGTTAGATGTTTCATAAGTTCGTCAAACTTGTACAAAGCTCATTGAGACGCTTATAAGCACTCATGTTGCATGAAACTTGGTTTAGAGTCGTAGAAACCGCGTTGTTAGATGTTTCATAAGTTCGTCAAACTTGTACAAAGCTCATTGAGACACTTATAAGCACTCAAGTTGCATGAAACTTGGTTTAGAGTCTTAGAAACCGCGTTATTAGAAGTTTCATAAGTTCATCAAACCAGTACAAAGCTCATTGAGACACTTATAAGCACTCATGTTGCATTAAACTTCATTTAGAGTCCTAGAAACCGCGTTGTTATATGTTTCATAAGTTCGTCAAACTAGTACAAAGCTCATTGAGACACATATAAGCACTCATGTTGAATGAAACTTGGTTTAGAGTCCTAGAAACCGCGTTGTTAGTTGTTTCATATGTTCGTGAAACTTGTACAAAGGTCATTGAGACACTTATAAGCACTCATGTTGCTTGAAACTTGGTTTAGAGTCCTAGAAACGCGTTGTTAGACGTTTCATAAGTTCGTCAAACTAGTACAAAGCTCATTGAGACACTTATAAGCACTCATGTTGCATGAAACTTGGTTTAGAGTCCTAGACATGAGTTGTTAGAAGTTTCATAAGTTCGTAAAACTTGTACAAAGCTCATTGAGACACTTATAAACACTCATGTTGAATGAAACTTGGTTTAGAGTCCTAGAAACGCGTTGTTAGATGTTTCATAAGTTCGTCAAACTAGTACAAAGCTCATTGAGACACTTATAAGCACTCATGTTGTATGAAACTTGGTTTAGAGTCCTAGAAATGCATTGTTAAATGTTTCATAAGTTCGTCAACATAGTACAAAGCTCATTGAGACACTTATAAGCACTCATGTTGCATGAAACTTGGTTTAGAGTCCTAGAACCCGTGTTGTCAGATGTTTCATATGTTCGTCAAACTAGTTAAAAACTCATTGAGACACTTATAAGCACTCATGTTACATGAAACTTAGTTTAGAGTCCTAGAAACCACGTTGTTAGATGTTTCATAAGTTCGCCAAACTAGTACAAAGCTCATTGAGACACTTATAAGCACTCATGTTGCATGAAACTTGGTTTAGAGTCCTAGAAACGCGTTGCTAGATGTTTCATAAGTTCGTCAAACTTTTACAAAGCTCATTGAGACAATTATAAGCACTCATGTTGCAAGAAACTTGGTTTAGATTCCTAGAAACGCGTTGTTAGATGTTTCATAAGTTCGTCAAACAAGTACAAAGCTCATTGAGACACTTATAAGCACTCATGTTGCATGAAATTGTTGATTTGTGAAAGTATAGAATGGATTAAGAAGAGATTAAGAAAGAATTAAGAGAATCATTGTGGAAAAGTTTCAGCTTTTATTGATAAGTATAGGAGGAATTAATTCCTTAGAGGTTTTACAAGAGCCTATCAAGAGTATATAAAGAGCAACAAGGGAAGTTTCCAACGGCTAGAATTCAAAAGCGAACACTCCTTTGTCCATTGGTCTATAGCTCTAACGGCTCTTTAGTCTTGCGATGTAGTTGACTACATGACTCAACTACATTAGTCGACTACATGACTCAACTACATTGTCATATAGTCGACTATATGTATTCACTACATTGTGATGTAGTCGACTACACGCGTCAACTATACTTTCCCCCTCTTGATGTACCTTGATCCTTGACAATTTATCCTCAACAGAAACTTGGTTTAGAGTCCTAGAAACGTGTTGTTAGATGTTTCATAAGTTCGTAAAACTTGTACAAAGCTCATTGAGACACTTATAAGAACTCATGTGGAATGAAACTTGGTTTAGAGTCCTAGAACCCGCGTTGTAAGATGTTTCATATGTTCGTCAAACTAGTCAAAAGGTCATTGAGACACTTATAAGCACTCATGTTGCATGAAACTTAGTTTAGAGACCTAGAAACGCGTTGTTAGATGTTTCATAAGTTCGTCAAACTAGTACAAAGCTCATTGAGACACTTATAAGCAATCATGTTGTATGAAACTTGGTTTAGAGTCCTAGAAACGAATTGTTAAATGTTTCATAAGTTCGTCAAACTAGTACAAAGCTCATTGAGACACTTATAAGCACTCATGTTGCATGAAACTTGGTTTAGAGTCCTAGAAACGCGTTGTTAGATGTTTCATAAGGTCTTCAAACTAGTACAAAGCTCATTGAGACACTTATAAGTACTCATGTTGAATGAAACTTGGTTTAGAGTCCTAGAAACGCGTTGTTAGATGTTTCATAAGTTCGTCAAACTTGTACAAAGCTCATTGAGACACTTATAAGCACTCATGTTGCATGAAACTTAGTTTAGAGTTCTAGAAACGCGTTGTTAAATGTTTCATAAGTTCGTCAAACTAGTAAAAAGCTCATTGAGACACTTATAAGCACTCATGTTGCATGAAACTTGGTTTAGAGTCCTAGAAACGCGTTGTTAGATGTTTCTTAAGTTCGTCAAACTTGTACAAAGATCATTGAGACGCTTATAAGCACTCAAGTTGCATGAAACTTGGTTTAGAGTCCTAGAAACCGCGTTATTAGATGTTTCATAAGTTCGTCAAACTTGTACAAAGCTCATTGAGACACTTATAAGCACTCATGCTGCATGAAACTTGGTTTAGAGTCTTAGAAACCGAGTTATTAGATGTTTTATAAGTTCGTCAAACCAGTACAAAGATCATTGAGACACTTATAAGCACTCATGTTGAATGAAACTAGGTTTAGAGTCCTAGAAACGCGTTGTTAGATGTTTCATGAGTTCGTCAAACTAGTACAAATCTCCTTGAGACACTTATAAGCACTCATGTTGAATGATACTTGGTTTAGAGTCCTAGAAACGCGTTGTTATATGTTTCATAAGTTCGTCCAACTAGTACAAAGCTCATTGAGACACTTATAAGCACTCATGTTGCATGAAACTTAGTTTAGAGTCCTAGAAACGCGTTGTTAAATGTTTCATAAGTTCGTCAAACTAGTAAAAAGCTCATTGAGACACTTATAAGCACTCATGTTGCATGAAAATTGGTTTAGAGTCCTAGAAATGCGTTGTTAGATGTTTCATAAGTTCGTCAAACTTGTACAAAGCTCAGTGAGACGCTTATAAGCACTCAAGTTGCATGAAACTTGGTTTAGAGTCCTAGAAACCGCGTTGTTAGATGTTTCATAAGTTCGTCAAACTTGTACAAAGCAAATTGAGACACTTATAAGCACTCATGTTGCATGAAACTTGGTTTAGAGTCTTAAAAACCGCGTTATTAGATGTTTCATAAGTTCGTCAAACCAGTACAAAGCTCATTTAGACATTTATAAGCACTCATGCTGCATGAAACTTCGTTTAGAGTCCTAGAAACCGCGTTGGTATATGTTTCATAAGTTCATCAAACTAGTACAAAGCTCATTGAGACACATATAAGCACTCATGTTGAATGAAACTTGGTTTAGAGTCCTAGAAACCGCGTTGTTAGTTGTTTCATATGTTCGTGAAACTTGTACAAAGCTCATTGAGACGCTTATAGGCACTCATGTTGCATGAAAATTGGTTTAGAGTCCTAGAAACGCGTTGTTAGACGTTTCATAAGATCGTCAAACTAATACAAAGCTCATTGAGACACTTATAAGCACTCATGTTGCATGAAACTTGGTTTAGAGTCCTAGAAACGCGTTGTTAAATGTTTCATAAGTTCGACAAAATAGTACAAAGCTCATTGAGACACTTATAAGCACTCATGTTGTATGAAACTTGGTTTAGAGTCCTAGAAACGCATTGTTAAATGTTTCATAAGTTCGTCGGCATAGTACAAAGCTCATTGAGACACTTATAAGCACTCATGTTGAATGAAACTTGGTTTAGAGTCCTAGAAACGCGTTGTTAGATGTTTCATAAGTTCGTAAAACTAGTACAAAACTCATTGAGACACTTATAAGAACTCATGTGGAATGAAACTTGGTTTAGAGTCCTAGAACCCGCGTTGTAAGATGTTTTATATGTTCGTCAAACTAGTCAAAAAGTCATTGAGACACTTATAAGCACTCATGTTGCATGAAACTTGGTTTAGAGACCTAGAAACGCGTTGTTAGATGTTTCATAAGTTCGTCAAACTAGTACAAAGCTCATTGAGACACTTATAAGCAATCATGTTGTATGAAACTTGGTTTAGAGTCCTAGAAACGCGTTGTTAGATGTTTCATAAGGTCTTCAAACTAGTACAAAGCTCATTGAGACACTTATAAGCACTCATGTTGAATGAAACTTTGTTTAGAGTCCTAGAAACGCGTTGTTAGATGTTTCATAAGTTCGTCAAACTTGTACAAAGCTCATTGAGACACTTATAAGCACTCATGTTGCATGAAACTTAGTTTAGAGTTCTAGAAACGCGTTGTTAAATGTTTCATAAGTTCGTCAAACTAGTAAAAAGCTCATTGAGACACTTATAAGCACTCATGTTGCATGAAACTTGGTTTAGAGTCCTAGAAACGCGTTGTTAGATGTTTCTTAAGTTCGTCAAACTTGTACAAAGCTCATTGAGACGCTTATAAGCACTCAAGTTGCATGAAACTTGGTTTAGAGTCCTAGAAACCACGTTGTTAGATGTTTCATAAGTTCGTCAAACCAGTACAAAGCTCATTGAGACACTTATAAGCACTCATGCTGCATGAAACTTGGTTTAGAGTCTTAGAAACCGCGTTATTAGATGTTTCATAAGTTCGTCAAACCAGTACAAAGCTCATTGAGACACTTATAAGCACTCATGTTGAATGAAACTTGGTTTAGAGTCCTAGAAACGCGTTGTTAGATGTTTCATAAGTTCGTCAAACTTGTACAAAGCTCATTGAGACAGTTATAAGCACTCATGTTGCATGAAACTTAGTTTAGAGTCCTAGAAACGCGTTGTTAAATGTTTCATAAGTTCGTCAAACTAGTAAAAAGCTCATTGAGACACTTATAAGCACTCATGTTGCATGAAAAATGGTTTAGAGTCCTAGAAACGCGTTGTTAGATGTTTCATAAGTTCGTCAAACTTGTACAAAGCTCATTGAGACGTTTATAAGCACTCAAGTTGCATGAAACTTGGTTTAGAGTCCTAGAAACCGCGTTGTTAGATGTTTCATAAGTTCGTCAAACTTGTACAAAGCAAATTGAGACATTTATAAGCACTCATGTTGCATGAAACTTGGTTTAGAGTCTTAAAAACCGCGTTATTAGATGTTTCATAAGTTCGTCAAACCAGTACAAAGCTCATTTAGACACTTATAAGCACTCATGTTGCATGAAACTTCATTTAGAGTCCTAGAAACCGCGTTGTTATATGTTTCATAAGTTCGTCAAACTAGTACAAAGCTCATTGAGACACATATAAGCACTCATGTTGAATGAAACTTGGTTTAGAGTCCTAGAAACCGCGTTGTTAGTTGTTTCATATGTTCGTGAAACTTGTACAAAGCTCATTGAGACACTTATAAGCACTCATGTTGCATGAAACTTGGTTTAGAGTCCTAGAAACGCGTTGTTAGATGTTTCATAAGTTCGTAAAACTAGTACAAAGCTCATTGAGACACTTATAATCACTCTTGTTGAATGAAACTTGGTTTAGAGTCCTAGAAATGCGTTGTTAGATGTTTCATAAGTTCGTCAAACTAGTCAAAAGCTCATTGAGACACTTATAAGCACTCATGTTGCATGAAACTTAGTTTAGAGTCCTAGAAATCGCGTTGTTAGATGTTTCATAAGTTCGTCAAACTAGTACAAAGCTCATTGAGACACTTATAAGCACTCATGTTGCATGAAACTTGGTTTAGAGTCCTAGAAACGCGTTGTTAGATGTTTCATAAGTTCGTCAAACTTTTACAAAGCTCGTTGAGACAATTATAAGCACTCATGTTGCATGAAACTTGGTTTAGAGTCCTAGAAACGCGTTGTTAGATGTTTCATAAGTTCGAAAAACTAGTACAAAGCTCATTGAGACACTTATAAGCACTCATGTTGAATGAAACTTGGTTTAGAGTCCTAGAAATGCGTTGTTAGATGTTTCATAAGTTCTTCAAACTAGTACAAAGCTCATTGAGACACTTATAAGCACTCATGTTGCATGAAACTTGGTTTAGAGTCCTAGAAACGCGTTGTTAGATGTTTCATAAGTTCGTAAAACTTGTACAAAGCTCATTGAGACACTTATAAGCACTCATGTGGAATGAAAAATGGTTTAGAGTCATAGAAACGCGTTGTTAGATGTTTCATAAGTTCGTCAAACAAGTACAAAGCTCATTGAGACACTTATAAACACTCATGTTGCATGAAACTTGATTTAGAGTCCTAGAAACGCGTTGTTAGATGTTTCATAAGTTCGTAAAACTTGTACAAAGCTCATTGAGACACTTATAAGCACTCATGTGGAATGAAACTTGGTTTAGAGTCCTAGAAACGCTTTGTTAGATGTTTCATAAGTTCGTCAAACTTGTACAAAGCTCATTGAGACGCTTATAAGCACTCATGTTGCATGAAACTTGGTTTAGAGTCCTAGAAACCGCGTTGTTAGATGTTTCATATGTTCGTCAAACTTGTACAAAGCTCATTGAGACACTTATAAGCACTCATGTTGCATGAAACTTGGTTTAGAGTCCTAGAAACGCGTTGTTAGATGTTTCATAAGTTCGTAAAACTAGTAAAAAGCTCATTGAGACACTTATAATCACTCTTGTTGAATGAAACTTAGTTTAGAGTCCTAGAAATGCGTTGTTAGATGTTTCATAAGTTCGTCAAACTAGTACAAAGCTCATTGAGACACTTATAAGCAATCATGTTGTATGAAACTTGGTTTAGAGTCCTAGAAACGAATTGTTAAATGTTTCATAAGTTCGTCAAACTAGTACAAAGCTCATTGAGACACTTATAAGCACTCATGTTGCATGAAACTTGGTTTAGAGTCCTAGAAACGCGTTGTTAGATGTTTCATAAGTTCGTTAAACTTTTACAAAGCTCGTTGAGACAATTATAAGCACTCATGTTGCATGAAACTTGGTTTAGAGTCCTAGAAACGCGTTGTTAGATGTTTCATAAGTTCGAAAAACTAGTACAAAGCTCATTGAGACACTTATAAGCACTCATGTTGAATGAAACTTGGTTTAGAGTCCTAGAAATGCGTTGTTAGATGTTTCATAAGTGAAGGACCCTAGGAACGGGATCACTCTAATGGTACGGTTTTGGATATGGACTCCGGAAGGAGAACTAGATGGATTGAAGGGTCGCACAAAGGTTGCGGAAGGCCTTTGATATTCCCGACTTCAAATGATGCTTGATATGACGCACAAGACCACCAAGTGAAGGTTCTCTCGTCGTTGCTTGATATGACGCACAAGTCCAACGATTTGAGGAATGTTTGCTTGGATATGACTCACCAAGAAACAAGAGAAGTTCTTTCAAAGAACAAAAGAGTGAAACTCTAAAAAGTTGATACAAAATTCGATATCTTATTTCAATGAAAGGATTACATACTTATAGTGTTTTCTAGTCAAAGACATAAATTGGGGATGTGGAAAACAATGCATCGAAAAAGGGGTCTTTGACTAATTATTAATGTTGGCGCGGAATTTATTGTTGACCAAGCAAAAGATGACCTTTCGGCCGCTTTATGTCTTTTCTCGCTACTTGGTTTATGCTTGATGTTTCATGCGCCCGCGGTTAGGAGTATCACGCACCCGGTACGATAAGTACGGTCGGATGGAAGTTCTTCACGGACCGATTCGGTCCCAAGTGCGGCCTAAGTCCCTTGAAAGCTTGAGAATCTTGGCCTTAGAGAAATCAAGTCGATCAAAGTGCGAAATCTGATCAAAGGGCCCGGTCAATTCCTCAATACGGCCATCGGCACATGTGGTACGGGCCAAATTGTTCGAAGGGAGAAACCTCGGTCGGCCTCGGATCCGTTGGTCTTGGAAGATCGAGTTGATCGTCGTGGATAACTTCCAATTTGGTCGGCTCGGTCGTTTGATCGAGAATCTTGTTGAAGTTTTGATCCGGACGTCCGTGGGTCTATCCGGTACACGGCTCGGCAAGATTGTGAGGTATGATCCGAGGAGTGTACATTGGCTGACATGTCCGGGACGTTCTGTTCTTCATATCGGCCTGCTTCATATCGGTCTGGTTCCCGATCTTCATATCGGCCTGGTTCCATGCCTGGTTCCTGATCTTCAAGCCGGCTTGGCTCCATGTACTGGGGCACATCATCCCCTCCTTCTTTAAAAGGATTTGCCCACAAATCCGGATCATCTACATGAAACGGAGAAAGATCAGCAACATTAAAGCTTGAAGAAATGTCATACTTACCTTGTAAATCAAGTTGATAAGCGTTGTCGTTGATCTTCCTAAGGATCTGAAATGGACCATCAACCCTAGGCATGAGTTTTGACTTTGTTTCTTCTGGAAACCGTTCTTTCCGTAGGTGGACCCAAACAAGATCACCTTCCTTGAAAACCACCTCCTTTCTTTTCTTGTCGGCATATTTCTTGTAGCTTTCGGTTCGGGTTTTAATGTTGGCATGAACTTGCTCATGCAGCTTCTTGATAGTATCACCTTCCTTTTACCATCCGTGCTAACTCTTTCACTCAAAGGCAAAGGTAAAAGATCAAGTGGAGATAAAGGATTAAACCCGTAAACAACCTCAAAAGGAGAGAACTTGGTAGCAGAATGCATAGCATGATTATAAGCAAATTCCACATGAGGTAAACATTCTTCCCAAAGTCTAAGATTATTTTTAACCAATGATCTAAGTAATGCGGATAAAGTCCGATTCACAACCTCAGCCTTGACCATCAGTTTGAGGATGACAAGTTGTTGAAAACATCAATCTTGTTCCTAACTTAGACCATAAAGTTTTCCAAAAATAACTAAGGAACTTAGCATCACGATCGAAACAATGGTCCTAGGCATTCCATGCAACCTAACTATTTCTCTAAAGAATAAATCAGCAATTTGAACAAAGATCATCAGCTTTATGGCATGGAATGAAATGAGCCATTTTCGAAAATCTATCTACAACCACAAAGATAGAATCTCGTCCAGCTTTTGATCTAGGCAAACCAAGCACAAAATCCATAGAAATGTTTACCCATGGATGAGAAGGAATAGGTAGGGCCGAGAGTACAAACCGTGATTTGATGCTTTAGTCTTTGATTTCTTACAAACCACACAACGATCACAAATCCTTTCTACATCCTTTTTCAAGCTTGGCCAATAGAAATGGTCATAAACTGCCTTGTAAGTTTTCTTTATTCCAAAGTGTCCCATGAGTCCTCCGCCATGAGCTTCCCTAAGAAACAACTCCCTCAAGGAACATTGGGGCACACACAAACGGTTATCAAAGAATAAAAATCCCTGAATTTTGAAAATATTTTCCATAAGCCGTTTTGGAACATTTTTGAACAATCTCCTTGAAATCGGGATCGGTTGCATACAAGTCCTTGATAAATTCAAAACCAAGCAGTTTAGTTTCAAGGGCTGAGAGAAGAGTATACCTCCGAGACAAGGCATCAGCCACAACGTTTTCCTTACCTTGCTTGTACTTTATGACATATGGAAATGTCTCAATGAACTCTACCCAACGGGCATGCCTTTTGTTCAACTTTTGCCGACCTTTGAGATGTTTTAAAGATTGGTGGTCGGTGTGGATGATGAACTCCTTTGGCCAAAGATAGTGTTGCCACGTTTGAAGAGCTCTCACCAAAGCATACAACTCTTGGTCATAAGTGGGATAGTTAAGCGTGGCTCCTCCAAGCTTTTCACCGAAGTAGGCAATGGGCTTCTTTCCGCATCAAAACAGCACCAATACCCACGCCCGAGGCATCACATTCAATCTCAAAAGCTTTAGAAAAATCAGGAAGTACAAGTAAAGGAGCTTGGGTCAACTTCCCTTTGAGAATCTGGAATGCCTCTTCTTGAACTTGTTCCCATTTGAATCCGACATTCTTCTTGATTACTTCACCAATGGGGCTGCAATGGTACCGAAGTTTGGAACAAACCGCCTATAGAATCCAGCAAGTCCATGGAAACTTCTTACTTCACTCACGGTTGTTGGACTTGGCCAATCACGGATGGCTTTAATCTTTTCCTCGTCCACTCTAAGTCCATCAGCACCTACAACAAAACCTAAGAACACCACGTGATCTGTTCCAAAAAGAGCATTTACTAAGATTTGCAAAGAGTCTCTCTTTCCTAAGAATTTCAAGAACAAAATTCAAGTGCTTCCTATGATCTTCAAGGTTTTTGCTATAAATAAGAATGTCATCAAAGTAAACTACAACAAAATGACCTATAAAGGATCTCAAGACGTGATTCATCAACCGCATGAAAGTACTAGGTGCATTAGTAAGCCCAAATGGCATTACAAGCCATTCATATAATCCTATGATAACCACTTTTCAAATCAATCTTAGATAAAACACATGAACCATGCAACTCATCTAGCATATCGTCTAGTCTAGGAATGGGATGCCTATACTTTACCGTGATGTTGTTGATGGCGCGGCAGTCCACACACATGCGCCAAGTCCCATCCTTTTTGGGCACAAGTAGTACGGGCACGGCACAAGGACTGAGGCTTTCACGGATATAGCCTTTCTCAAGAAGGTCTCCAATCTGTTTTTGAAGCTCCTTGGTGATATGAGCGTGGGACTAGAATCGGATACCGATGCCGATCAACATCGACCACTCGGTATCGACCAACCTCGACCACTCGGCATCGACCAGCATCGACCACTCGATACCGATACCGATCAACATCGACCACTCGGCATCGACCAACATCGACCACTCGACATCGATGCCGATCAACAAGGCGCACGTGCACCAATCACCAAAGGACGGGAAGGCATTATCACAAGGTCACGAGCTAAGGAATTAGCTAAGGATGCGCATACGATGATGCTAAAGGAGGAACCAAGAAGGGAAGCAACCGAGAGCTTCTACAACATTCAGCACCACGTCTAAGTACGAAGACCAAGCTATGAGAGTTAAGCGGCTAAGTGTCTCGCTTGGTACTCTTTCCCACCCGGGTTTTAACGAGGCCAAGAAGAACACTACGTCGGCCACTTAGCAATCATAGCTTGAAGAGTGTAAGAGACGAGGCACTTTAACTACTCGTTGTTTTATCATGTTTTTAAACGCCGTGTTGTTTTGGCGGATTTCCTTTTTTGTTGAAGTTGCGCGGTTTCCTTTTTTGCCGTGTGATTTCCTTTTTTGCCGAGGGTTTCCTTTTTGCTTGTACGCGGAACCCTACGCGTTTTGTAACACCTCTATAAAGAGGAAGCGCCGCACACTTTGTGAGGGCAGCAAACTTTTTATACACAAACTCATTACAAAGGTTTCGCTCTCGATCTAGTGTTGTTCTAGGTCCGATCTCCTCCTAAGCTGTTCGCTACCTAGGAGATCTTCACGAACTTAGCTCGTTTCCCACCACTTGCTAAGTAATCACCCTCCGTATACACGCTTCCACCAACCACCAACCCCTTGTTCCGTGTGCAATACCGCTACTCCACCGATCCATCACACCATACCGACGTCCTCGTTGCTCAGCCACGGTCAGAGCGTATCCTCGAGGAGGGAGAGCGTATCATCCGGTATCGAGCCACCTCTCGTACCAAAAGGGCTGAGTTATCTCTAAACTCTCTAACGTTAAATCTTGTTCGTCTAGATCTAGTAGCGTTTGTTAAGGTTGATAGATTCATCGGATATTTGTGTTGTTATTTGCGGTGTGAATTTGTTTGAGTTGAAACTGCTTGAATATTGATTGAAAACTTGTTCGATTTGGTTGAAACTTGATAGGATCGCATCTAGAGCCTCACCTTTACTCCCGCTTGCTTAAGATCTCGTGTGTAGTTTGAAAGTTCTTCGCCGTTTTGCTTGAACTAGCTTTGTCTAAGCGGCGGCGGCAAGCTAGACAAGGCGAAAACCCTTTTCAAATTTCCTTTTGTTTTGAATTGCCGATTTCCTTTTCTTCAAAACTTGCGTTTCAATAACTTGTCCGTTTTCCTTTTTCTTTCAAACCGCGTCCTTGATTTTCCTTTTCTTGTTTATCACGCGTTTGTCCTTGTGTGTGTGGCGTGTAGTTCTATTGGTTTAACTATCCCGTGAACTACTTACCGCGAACTATTTGTTTGTGTAACAGGTACCATGGCCCTATCACCGGAGGCGCTCGATGACCTCAAGAAGCTTATAGCAACCCAAGTGGCCGAGGCCATGACCCAACTACTTCCCCAACAAATTTCTCAACAGCTCACCTTGGAACGTGAGAAACAAGCTAGGGAGGCTCCAAGGGTAACCTCGGACTCCGAAGGTGGGTCGACGCCGACTCCGTCCGAGGCCATGAGGGTCATAAGAGGTAAAGGTGTAGCCGGTACCTCCAAATTCCAAGCCATCCGCAACTTACGTCCCGTCAAACGACAATGGACCACCCAAGGAACCGGGACGCCCAACGCGTAATGGACCTACCGAACCCGAGCTAAGGGCTCCACGACAAAGAGCACCGACCGGTCGCGATCGCCGAACGGAGACCATAGCCGGCCAACGAATCTACATCGACTCCGATGACGAGTACTACAACTCCAACGCCTCCGACCGAAGTAGGAGGAGCTATAGACGAGACATGCGGAAAAGGTTTGTACCCAACCACTATCACCGAGAGGTCCTCAACAAACTCCGAAAGCTGACCCAAGGCTCCAGCACGGTGAGAGACTACTTCCAAGGGATGGAGACTCTCCTTATCCGAGCCGGTCTAGAAGAGGACGAAGAGGTTACCATGGCCAGGTTTGTTGGTGGACTTAGCCGGGACATTCAGGATAAGGTGGAACTACAAACATATGTAGACCTTGAAGAGCTGGTCCATAAGGCGTAGCTGGTCGAGACTCGGCACAAGCGGAGATATGTCAAACCTAGCTACCCCTCCGGCCAATCCAAGCCAAGAGACTTCTCCACCGCCCGACCACCTTACACCAAGGATGTCAAACCCCCTTCCACGGGCAAGGAGGAAACTAAAGCCGATCCTAAGGCCAGGGAGCGGTACCTCCCTAAGTAACGTCAAGTGCTTTAGATGCCAAGGGATGGGTCACTACTCCGAGACCGCCCCAACAAGAAGGTGTTCCTTACGCTTGACAACGGAGAGATAGTACCCCAGGACTCGAGTCCGAGCAAGAGGAAGAAGGGGAGGAAGAAGAGACAGTTGCTATTGGCGAGATGCTGGTTGCTAGGAGGACCTTGAGTGTTCGAACCAGCCGGCCGAATTGGTGCAAAGGGATCACCTCTTTCACACCCGATGCCTCATCAAGGGGAAAGTATGTAGCTTGATCATCGACGGTGGTAGTTGTACCAATGCCGCCGGTGAGCTCATGGTTAAGAAGCTTAGTCTAGAGACCCTTCCCCCACCCCAGGCCGTATAAGCTCCAATGGCTGAATGAGAGTGGCGCGCTAACCGTGACACATCAGGTCAAGGTCTCTTTCTCCATAGGAAAGTATGATGATGAAGTGCTATGTGATGTCATACCCATGGGATCCAGCCATGTGTTACTTGGAAGGCCTTGGCAATCCGACCGCCGTGTGCTACATGATGGTTACACCAACAAGCATTCGTTTGAATTCAAGGGCCGGAAGATCACATTAGCGCCTCTCACACCAAGCGAAGTATACCAGGATCAACTCTATCTCAAGCTCAAGGAGGACACGGAGAAAGAACCGGTCATAAACAGCAACCTCCACATCAACCATAGTGAAGTGTCTAGACTCCTAAATTCTGATTATCCTATGTTAATGCTTGTTTATAAAGAAACTCTTGTTAGCACTAACCCCACACAGGAGTTGCCTAGTGGAATGTCTAAGCTTTTGCAGGATTACGGTGACGTCTTTCCCAAGGAGATTCCACCAGGCCTACCTCCCATCCCGCGGCATAGAGCACCGATTGACCTAGTCCCCGGCTCAGCCCTTCCCAATCGGCCCCCGCCTACGAACCAACCCGGTGGAGACCAAGGAACTTCAGAGACAAAGTTGAAGAGCTGATGAGCAAAGGGCACATCCGAGAGAGCATGAGTCCCCGTGCCGTCCCGGTGCCGCTGGTGCCAAAGAAGGATGGATCTTGGCGCATGTGTGTTGATTGCCGAGCCATCAACAACATCACGGTGAAGTATCGCCACCCTATCCCTAGATTAGATGATATGTTAGATGAATTGTGTGGCTCTAACGTGTTCTCTAAGATTGATCTTAAGAGTGGTTACCATCGATTAGGATGAAAGAGGGTGACGAGTGGAAAACAGCCTTCAAGACCAAACAAGGGTTGTATGAGTGGCTTGTGATGCCGTTTGGCCTTACCAATGCGCCTAGTACTTTTATGCGATTAATGAATCATGTCTTGAGATCTTTTTATAGGTGTATTCGTGGTGGTATACTTTGATGACATCCCGATCTTTAGCAAGAGCCTAGCCGAGCATCTTGACCACATACAAGCCGTCCTTGACGTGCTAAGAAGGGAGAATCTCTTTGCTAATCTAGACAAGTGTACTTTTTGCACTAACCAGATTGTGTTCTTAGGTTTTGTTGTGAGTACAGATGGAGTTAAGGTGGATGAGGAGAAGATCAAGGCGATCAAAGAATGGCCCGCACCAACCACCGTAGGAGAAGTCGAGAGCTTCCATGGACTAGCCGGCTTCTATCGGCGGTTTGTCAAAGACTTCAGCACACTTGCGGCACCACTCACCGAGATCATCAAGAAGGATGTAGGCTTCAAGTGGGGAGACGCCCAAGACCAGGCTTTCCAAAGCCTTAAAGAGAAGCTTATCAACGCCCCTTTACTCATGCTTCCCGATTTTCTCAAAACGTTTGAAATTGAATGCGATGCTTCGGTGTAGGTATTGGAGCGGTTCTCATGCGGGACAGAAACCAATAGCCTATTTCGGTGAGAAGCCGGGAGGAGCCACGCTGAATTACCCTACCTATGACAAGGAGTTGTACGCACCGGTGAGGGCACTACGACTTGGCAACACTACCTCGGCCCAAAGAATTTGTAATCCACACCGACCATGAGTCCCTCAAACACCTCAAAGGCAACGAAACTCAACAAGAGGCACGGCCGCTGGATTGAGTTCATTGAGACTTTTCCCTACGTAATCAAATACAAGAAAGGTAAGGACAATGTCGTAGCCGACGCATTGTCCAAAGAGGTACACCCTAATCTCGAGTTACATTCTAGACTTATTGGCTTTGAAACGCTAAAGGACTTGTATGAATCGATTCGAGTTTGGTGAGAAATACTCAAAATGTGCTAAGTTTGCGTATGAGAACTTCTTTAGACAGGATGGATACCTATTTTGCCATAACAAGCTATGCATACCTAGCGGATCGATCCGAGAACTGTTAGTAAGAGAAGCCCATGGAGGAGGATTGGCCGGGCACTTTGGAGTAGCCAAGACCCTTAGCCAGCCTCCAAGCCTACTTCTATTGGGCCCAAATGCGGAGAGACGTGGAGAGGATTTGTGCTAGATGCATTACATGTAAACTGGGCTAAGAGTAAGGTACAACCGCACGGTTTGTACACCCCTTTTGCCTATTCCGTCTCATCCTTGGACGCATATTTCAATGGATTTTGTTGTTGGCTTACCTCGAACCAGAAATGGTAGAGATTCTATCTTTGTTGTGGTAGACAGTTCAGCAAAATGGCCCATTTCATCGCCTCGCCACAAGACGGATGACGCCGTGAGTGTAGCTAACTTGTTTTTCAGGGAAGTGGTAAGGCTACATGGGATGCCCCAAGTCATTGTTTCCGATCGTGACACCAAATTCCTGAGCCATTTTTGGCGAACCCTGTGGGCGAAGCTAGGAACCAAGTTGTCCTTTTCTACTACTTGTCATCCACAAACGGACGGCCAAACTGAGGTGGTAAACCGGTCGTTGTCTACACTCTTGAGAACACTAGTAAAGAGCAACATCAAGTCATGGGAAGAGTGTCTACCCCATGTTGAGTTCGCTTATAACCACGCTAAACACTCTTCTACTCTTTACTCACCTTTTGAACTAGTATACGGTTTTAATCCCATGTCCCCGTTAGATCTAATCGCGTTACCTTTGAGTGAAATGTCTAGTGTTGATGGCAAGAAAAAGGCTGAACAGGTTAGAAAGATGCACGAGAAGGCCAAGGAGAACATCGAGAAGAGGACCGAGCAATACGCCAAGCATGCCAACAAGGGCCGGAGAAAAAAATGGTGTTTCAAGAAGGCGACTTGGTGTGGATCCATCGAGGAAAGAACGGTTCCCAGCCGAGAGGAAGTCCAAACTCATGCCCCCGAGTAGACGGACCTTTCAAGGTGGCCCCGGCGGATCAACGACAACGCCTACAAGATCGACCTCCAAGGTAAGTACACGATATCGGATTCCTTCAATGTTGCTGATTTGTCTCCCTTTATTCATGATGCAGATTTGAGGACAAATCCTTTTCAAGAAGGAGGGGATGATATGAGCGTGGGACTAGAATCGGATACCGATGCCGATCAACATCGACCACTCGGTATCGACCAACCTCGACCACTCGGCATCGACCAGCATCGACCACTCGATACCGATACCGATCAACATCGACCACTCGGCATCGACCAACATCGACCACTCGACATCGATGCCGATCAACAAGGCGCACGTGCACCAATCACCAAAGGACGGGAAGGCATTATCACAAGGTCACGAGCTAAGGAATTAGCTAAGGATGCGCATACGATGATGCTAAAGGAGGAACCAAGAAGGGAAGCAACCGAGAGCTTCTACAACATTCAAGACCACGTCTAAGTACGAAGACCAAGCTATGAGAGTTAAGCGGCTAAGTGTCTCGCTTGGTACTCTTTCCCACTGGGGTTTTAACGAGGCCAAGAAGAACACTACGTCGGCCACTTAGCAATCATAGCTTGAAGAGTGTAAGAGACGAGGCACTTTAACTACTCGTTGTTTTATCATGTTTTTAAACGCCGTGTTGTTTTGGCGGATTTCCTTTTTGTTGAAGTTGCGCGGTTTCCTTTTTGCCGTGTGATTTCCTTTTTGCCGAGGGTTTCCTTTTTGCTTGTACGCGGAACCCTACGCGTTTTGTAACACCTCTATAAAGAGGAAGCGCCGCACACTTTGTGAGGGCAGCAAACTTTTTATACACAAACTCATTACAAAGGTTTCGCTCTCGATCTAGTGTTGTTCTAGGTCCGATCTCCTCCTAAGTTGTTCGCTACCTAGGAGATCTTCACGAACTTAGCTCGTTTCCCACCACTTGCTAAGTAATCACCCTCCGTATACACGCTTCCACCAACCACCAACCCCTTGTTCCGTGTGCAATACCGCTACTCCACCGATCCATCACACCATACCGACGTCCTCGTTGCTCAGCCACGGTCAGAGCGTATCCTCGAGGAGGGAGAGCGTATCACTTGGTCTCCACCGGATTGGTACGATAGGCTGGCCGGTTCGGCAAAGATGCGCCTGGAACAAAATCTATCTGATGCTCGATGCCTCGTATTGGTGGCAGTCCCTTAGGATTTTCATCTGGAAAGACATCAGAAAAATTCTGCAAAATATCTAAAAGCTCACTCGGAACCTCCGGTGCAAGGTCAGAAGATGAAACCATCAAATATTCTTTATACACAAGTAAAAGAAATGGCTTTTGAGAGTAAAGAGATTTCTTGACCTGGTTTTCTTTGATAAAGAAATTGGAGTTTCTTTTAGAAGATTCTGGCTCAGCTGATTTGGTCTCTTTGTCCCGGTTCTTTTTGAGTTGGATCTGGTCTTGGTGAACTTCCGAAGGTGTCAACGGTACCAGTGTGATCTTTTTCCCTTTATGGTCAAAGGAGTGCCGGTTGGTGAAACCATCATGAACAGCTTTCTTATCAAATTGCCACGGGCGTCCCAAAAGGATATGGCAAAGGCGTCCATGGGCGTAACATTGCGACGACCTCATCCTCATATCGGCCAATGGTAAGAGGGATTGTGACTTGCTCCTTGACGTATTGTTCTCCGGTCTCATTGAGCCATTCCAACCTGAAAGGATGAGAAAGAGGCCGAGTAACGAGCCCAAGTTTCTTTATAAGGGTGTCACTAGCCACGTTAGTGCAACTACCTCCATCAATGATCAAAGAACAAACTTTTTTCGAGAGATTAAACAACGAGAGTGAAAGAGATTCTCCCTTTGTTCTTTGTCGTTGGTTTTGGGTTGTACACTTAATGATCTTCGAGTAACAAGAAGCGGTCCGTGATGGGGATAGTCGAAAGCGTCTTCCTCCTCATCAAAGATAGGACCCAAATCTTCCTTACTTTCCTCTTCCTCCTCAGACTCGATGTCACCATTCTCCATGAGAACCATCACACGTTGGTTTGGGCAATCCTTGGCATAGTGTCCTAGGCCCTGACATTTGAAACACCTAAGGTCTCTTGCTCGGCCGGAAGTCTCTACCGCCTTTCCTTTGTCAAAACGAGCAGGGAGCATCAGTTTTAAAAACGTTATTTGTTGTGGTAGACGACTTACCCTTGTCTTGATAGCTTGGTTTAGGAGTAAAGGCCGGTTTGGGGGTAAAGGCCGGTTTTGAGTAGCCTTTTCTTTTGACTTGTTGTTCGATCAAGATGGCTTTGTGTAGCATCTGCTCAATAGTAACATACTCTTGAAGCTCCATTCGATCTTGGATGTCACGGTTGAGTCCCTCGAAAGGAATCGTGCCATAGTGGCTTCTAATGGCTCTTCTACATCCGCTTTGATCATCAAGACTTCCATCTCTTGGTAGTAGTCTTCTACGGACTTGGTGCCTTGAAGCAAACGCCTCAACTTCTGGTGTAGTTCACGGTGGTAGTGAGTAGGAACAAATCGCTTCCTCATTAGCATGGAAAGCTCGGCCCATGTATCAATTGGCCTCTCACCTGCTCTCCTCCTATGAGTCACAACTTGATCATACCAATTAATAGCATAGCCCGTGAATTCAGTGGCAGCCAATCTAACCTTTTTAATTTCAGCCAAGTTTTGGCAATCAAAAACCAATTCAATTTTTCTTTCCCACTCAAGGAAGGCATCCGGATCGTTTTTACCACTAAAAGCTGGGATTTTCAGTTTTAATCCACCTAGGTGATTATTAATGTTATCGTTCCTAGCAAATGGATTGAAATCACCTTGCTCTCGATTTCGTTGACCTCTCCTAGGCCGGTTGGTTGATCGATCTTCATCCTCCTGGAAGTCTTCCTCGTTGATCTCATCGTTGGACCGGTAGCGCCTACTTGGGCGTCCTCTTCTTGCTTCGGTCCTATCATGAGTTTGTCGGCTGGTTTGAAGTTCATCAAGCCTTTGGTGAATCTGTTCTAATCCTGCATTCATCATGTTAGCCATAGAATCATTCAAAGCACGCATTTGAAAGTTAGATAATCCATGGTTAGAGTTTTCCGGTCGGTTTCTTTCTTCGTCACTACTCATGGTTCCTGAAATTTCTTAAAACAACAAACGTTAGATAAAAATTTCTCACTCTCTCAAGTGTTTGATCCTCGCCCACTCAAGTGTTTCCCTCGGATTTTTGGGTGATCTCACAAACGAGTTTCCACTCAAGGTTCTAAGAAGAACGAGTCTAGGAATCCCAATGGACAAGTCTAAGCAAACAAAAAGGAAATTTTTTTTTTTAAAGATAGAAAGATAAGAGATTTTGTGTTTGAAATCCGTTTTAACCACCTCAAAGGCTGAATTTCTCCTCAGCCAGCAGGCTTTCTCTTCCACCACCAATCCGTAAATATGAATTTGAAACTTTTTCTTTTCTTTGTCTTTTCTTTTCTTTTTTTTTTTTTTTTATAATCGGATGGTAATGAGGGGCCCCGGATTTAAGATAGGTAGAATAAGAAGTGTTTAAAAAGAAGATGAGAAGATGAGAAGATGAAATGAATAAGAAGATACCAGAAGAGTGGCTCTGATACCACTTGAAGGACCCTAGGAACGGGATCACTCTAATGGTACGGTTTTGGATATGGACTCCGGAAGGAGAACTAGATGGATTGAAGGGTCGCACAAAGGTTGCGGAAGGCCTTTGATATTCCCGACTTCAAATGATGCTTGATATGACGCACAAGACCACCAAGTGAAGGTTCTCTCGTCGTTGCTTGATATGACGCACAAGTCCAACGATTTGAGGAATGTTTGCTTGGATATGACTCACCAAGAAACAAGAGAAGTTCTTTCAAAGAACAAAGAGTGAAACTCTAAAAAGTTGATACAAAATTCGATATCTTATTTCAATGAAAGGATTACATACTTATAGTGTTTTCTAGTCAAAGACATAAATTGGGGATGTGGAAAACAATGCATCGAAAAAGGGGTCTTTGACTAATTATTAATGTTGGCGCGTAATTTATTGTTGACCAAGCAAAAGATGACCTTTCGGCTGCTTTATGTCTTTTCGGCTACTTGGTTTATGCTTGATGTTTCATGCGCCGCGGTTAGGAGTATCACGCACCCGGTACGATAAGTACGGTCGGATGGAAGTTCTTCACGGACTGATTCAGTCCAAGTGCGGCCTAAGTCCCTTGAAAGCTTGAGAATCTTGGCCTTAGAGAAATCAAGTCGATCAAAGTGCGAAATCGATCAAAGGGCCCGGTCAATTCCTCAATACGGCCATCAGCACATGTGGTACGGGCCAAATGGTTCAGAAGGGAGAAACCTCGGTCGGCCTCGGATCCGTTGGTCTTGGAAGATCGAGTTGATCGTCGTGGATAACTTCCAATTTGGTCGGCTCGGTCGTTTGATCGAGAATCTTGTTGAAGTTTTGATCCGGACGTCCGTGGGTCTATCCGGTACACGGCTCGGCAAGATTGTGAGGTATGATCCGAGGAGTGTACATTGGCTGACATGTCCGGGACGTTCTGTTCTTCATATCGGCCTGCTTCATATCGGTCTGGTTCCCGATCTTCATATCGGCCTGGTTCCATGCCTGGTTCCTGATCTTCAAGCCGGCTTGGCTCCATGTACTGGGGCACATCAATAAGTTCTTCAAACTAGTACAAAGCTCATTGAGACACTTATAAGCACTCATGTTGCATGAAAATTGGTTTAGAGTCCTAGAAACGCGTTGTTAGATGTTTCATAAGTTCGTAAAACTTGTACAACGCTCATTGAGACACTTATAAGCACTCATGTGGAATGAAACATGGTTTAGAGTCATATAAACGCGTTGTTAGATGTTTCATAAGTTCGTCAAACAAGTACAAAGCTCATTGAGACACTTATAAACACTCATGTTGCATGAAACTTGATTTAGAGTCCTAGAAACGCGTTGTTAGATGTTTCATAAGTTCGTAAAACTTGTACAAAGTTCATTGAGACACTTATAAGCACTCATGTGGAATGAAACTTGGTTTAGAGTCCTAGAAACGCTTTGTTAGATGTTTCATAAGTTCGTCAAACTTGAACAAAGCTCATTGAGACGCTTATAAGCACTCATGTTGCATGAAACTTGGTTTAGAGTCTTAGAAACCGCGTTGTTAGATGTTTCATATGTTCGTCAAACTTGTACAAAGCTCATTGAGACACTTATAAGCACTCATGTTGAATGAAACTTGGTTTAGAGTCTTAGAAACCGCGTTGTTAGATGTTTCATAAGTTCGTCAAACTAGTACAAAGCTCATTGAGACACTTATAAGCACTCATGTTGCATGAAACTTTGTTTAGAGTCTTAGAAACTGCGTTGTTAGATGTTTCATAAGTTCGTCAAACTAGTACAAAGCTCATTGAGACACTTATAAGCACTCATGTTGAATGAAACTTGGTTTAGAGTCCTAGAAAGGTGTTGTTTGATGTTTCATAAGTTCGTCAAACTAGTACAAAGCTCATTGAGACACTTATAAGCACTCATGTTGAATGAAACTTGGTTTAGAGTCCTAGAAACGCGTTGTTAGATATTTCATAAGTTCGTCATACTAGTACAAAGCTCAGTGAGAAACTTATAAGCACTCATGTTGTATGAAACTTGGTTTAGAGTCCTAGAAATGCATTGTTAAATGTTTCATAAGTTCGTCGAAAGCTCATTGAGACACTTATAAGCACTCATGTTGAATGAAACTTGGTTTAGAGTCCTAGAAACGCGTTGTTAGATGTTTCATAAGTTCGTCAAACTAGTACAAAGCTCATTGAGACACTTATAAGCAATCATGTTGTATGAAACTTGGTTTAGAGTCCTAGAAACGAATTGTTAAATATTTCATAAGTTCGTCAAACTAGTACAAAGCTCATTGAGACACTTATAAGCACTCATGTTGCATGAAACTTGGTTTAGAGTCCTAGAAACGCGTTGTTAGATGTTTCATAAGTTCGTAAAACTTGTACAAAGATCATTGAGACACTTATAAGCACTCATGTGGAATGAAACTTGGTTTATAGTCCTAGAAACCGCGTTGTTAGATGTTTCATATGTTCATCAAACTAGTCAAAAGCTCATTGAGACACTTATAAGCACTCATGTTGCATGAAACTTAGTTTAGAGTCCTAGAAACCACGTTGTTAGATGTTTCATAAGTTCGTCAAACTAGTACAAAGCTCATTGAGACACTTATAAGCACTCATGTTGCATGAAACTTGGTTTAGAGTCCTAGAAACGCGTTGTAAGATGTTTCATAAGTTCGTCAAACTTTTACAAAGTTCGTTTAGACAATTATAAGCACTCATCTTGCATGAAACTTGGTTTAGAGTCCTAGAAACCGCGTTGTTAGATTTTTCATAAGTTCGTAAAACTTGTACAAAGCTCATTGAGACGCTTATAAGCACTCAAGTTGCATGAAACTTGGTTTAGAGTCCTAGAAACCGCGTTGTTAGATTTTTCATAAGTTCGTAAAACTTGTACAAAGCTCATTGAGACACTTATAAGCACTCATGTGGAATGAAACTTGGTTGAGAGTCCTAGAACTCGCGTTGTTAGATGTTTCATATGTTCGTCAAACTAGTCAAAAGCTCATTGAGACACTTATAAGCACTCATGTTGCATGAAACTTAGTTTAGAGTCCTAGAAACCGTGTTGTTAGATGTTTCATAAGTTCGTCAAACTAGTACAAAACTCATTGAGACACTTATTAGCACTCATGTTGCATGAAACTTGGTTTAGAGTCCTAGAAACGCGTTGTTAGATGTTTCATAAGTTCGTCAAACTTTTACAAAGCTCGTTGAGACAATTATAAGCACTCATGTTGCATGAAACTTGCTTTAGAGTCCTAGAAACGTGTTGTTAGATGTTTCATAAGTTCATTAAACAAGTACAAAGCTCATTGAGACACTTATAAGCACTCATGTTGCATGAAACTTGGTTTAGAGTCCTAGAAACGCGTTGTTTGATGTTTCATGAGTTCGTCAAACTAGTACAAAGCTCATTGAGACACTTATAAGCACTCATGTTGAATGAAACTTGGTTTAGAGTCCTAGAAACGCGTTGTTAGATGTTTCATAAGTTCGTAAAACGAGTACAAAGCTCATTGAGACACTTATAAGCACTCATGTTGAATGAAACTTGGTTTAGACTCCTAGAAACGCGTTGTTAGATATTTCATAAGTTCGTCATACTAGTACAAAGCTCATTGAGAAACTTATAAGCACTCATGTTGTATGAAACTTGGTTTAGAGTCCTAGAAATGCATTGTTAAATGTTTCATAAGTTCGTAGACATAGTACAAAGCTCATTGAGACACTTATAAGCACTCATGTTGAATGAAACTTGGTTTAAACTTGGTTTAGAGTCCTAGAAACGCGTTGTTAGATGTTTCATAAGTTTGTCAAACTAGTACAAAGATCATTGAGACACTTATAAGCAATCATGTTGTATGAAACTTGGTTTAGAGTCCTAGAAACGAATTTGTAATAGCCCATTTCCTGAGGCCCAACAAGGCCCAATTGTCTCCTCTAAAACCCTAGGTATTTTCATATAAATACCTCTCTTACCTCTTTGCCTCCTTTTGAAACTTACAAGCCTTCTTTGTAGAATCACCATTGCCGGAGCTAGCCACCGCCGAACCGCCGCAGCCACCATCGACCGAGCTCGTCACGTCCACGCCGTCAGTTTCCGTTACCGGAGGTAAGGCATAAATCGTCTTTTAGCGGCTCGTTTCATGGTCTGAACACTATTTTGCTTATAACTCTCTAACCGCTTTGAATCTCGAAAATCTAAGGACACCATCGGAACCGTGACGACGAGACGAAGCCGGAGGTAGGAGATCAGCCCGAGCCGCCTTCACACGCGCCCCCACGCGCCGCCGGAAGTCCTGCGCGTGGAGCCCACGCGCCGCCGTCACCACCGTCGCCGGAGCCCGCCGTCGCCGGAGTTCGCCGGAGCCACCGCCTCCGACCGCCGTCTGTTCGCCGTCGGGAATCCGTCGCCGCCGCACCGCCGCCGCGCCGCCGCCGTTCCGGTAAGTTGACCGGTGGTCAACGGTTGACCGTTGACCCGTTGACCGTTGACTTTGACCAAATTTTCCCGGAACACTGTCTGACCCGATTTTTCGCCCCGATTGCAGATCTATAACCAGTTCGAGCATCCGAGATCCCGAGATCCGTCTAACGCATTAATAAGGTGAGGGTTTGTTTTCACGTTTAGTATCTTTAGGAATAAAAACTATGTGTTGGTTGCATGATTGTTGTACTGTTGATGATTTATGAGATATTGTGTATTGACTGGAACCGGACCTAGGAAATTAGAGGATTCAACCGTTGTGTGCCTTTTGTTTAGATAAATGCTTGTGTGATAGTTAGTAGGTTGATATTATCCTTATGGGCGGCGGTACCGAGACGAGCGGCTAGACTAGCTGCCTGATTATTAATTCATGAGTTAGCGGAGTCTAGGGCCGGGCGTCGGTGCCAATGTGCATGGGTGAGGTGACGTGTGCGAAGGTACCGGGACGAGCTGCTGAGTCAGCAACTTGATATGGCACGGGTTAGCGGGGGCCAGAGCCGGGCGTCGGTACTGAGCCGCGTAGTGTGTGGGGACGGTAACATAGTCGATCCGTTACCCGTCGCCCATTGGATCGATAAAGCGTCTCCGGGCGGTGTTGTGGGCACTTAAGCCACATAGGTTGTTATGTGTGTGTTGAACACCTTAGGTGTATGACTGATGTATATAATATAATTATTTGGTAACCTGTAGATTAATATTCATGTTTATTTTTTTGCACGCCTAGAGTGCTCCCCCTCACTGAGTGACTTGTCTGTCACTCACCCCTCTATCTACCTTTTTGTCGCAGGTGAGCCGAGACATTAGCTAGTGTTGGCTAGTTCGGGCCGTTGAGAATCCTTGTCGTTTTCATTGCACTCTATTTCAGTTTCACTTTTGCTACTCGCTTTGTTTCAGTTATTGGATAATGTTTAGCTGGGATTCGTTTTAATTTAATATGATGACTTTTTCCTTTATTTAGTAATTACTTGCATTTGAGATGCGTGTGACACTCTATTCCGAGTGAGGCGGGATGGGGTGTTACAATTTTGGTATCAGAGCGAGTTGCCACTCCAGCTCTGACCTGGAGGGCCGATCTGGGGAGCCTGGGAAGTTCCAATTAAGGAAAACCTTGTCTTGAAAAGTTAACCTTTAGTAGAAACCTTAATGTCGCGTTGATGGTCACCATTTTTGGCAGGTTCTAACCTGCGTTGCTTTTGGTTTCAGATGTTACGGAGGACACAGAGACGATTCACTCGCTCCCAGTTGACACAAGCTGCGGGTGCTGACCCACAGGAAGACATGGGTGAGAGCACCCGGGACGACAGCGGCAGTCAGGCTGCAAGTCAGCGATCCGCCACTCCACCCGTGGAGCCAGACACTGTCCGACAAATGGTTGAGGAGGTGACGAGGGACACCGTACAGGAGGTCGTACGACAGGTTGCCCAGGAGGCTGCCCGTGTAGCCGCACAGGAGGCTGCAAGAGTAGCCGCACAGGAGGTGGCTCGCCAGATGGGTCTTCACGCCCCGCAGGCACCACCAGCACCCAGAGACGAGCAGATCGGAGACCAAGCCGCATTGTTAGAGGAGCTAAGGAGACTCCGCGAGAGGGTTGAGTCCCAAGTGGTTGGGGGTGTACCCCGTGGAGGTGAGGAACCCAGGGGTAACCATCACACAGCAGAGGTTGTTGGAGCTCCACCCCCAGGACCGACAAGAGATGGTGGGGGACCCACTTTTTGGGAAGTAATGCGCCATATGAGAAACATGGGTTTCGAGGTATTTAAAGGTACTGAGGACCCCACCGTAGCGGATAACTGGAGGGGACAGCTTGAGCGTAACTTGGATAACATGAGGTGCCCTGTCGAGTTCCGATTGGACTTAGTTGTCCAATACCTGAGGGATGACGCCCTGGCATGGTGGGAAGGTGTAGTAGATGGGGCTCGGGGTCAGCGCAACTTAACCTATGAGTGCTTCAAGAGGGAGTTCACGAGGAAGTATTTTCCCCGGGAGGCCTTACACCAAAAGGAGAACGCCTTCCAGAATCTGCAACAAGGAACTATGACCATCAGGGAGTATGAGCGTGAGTTCAACCGCCTCCGTAGGTTTATCGGACGGTACATGGACGAGGAGGAGTTGGTTCGTAGGTTCATGCTCGGGATGCGTGTGGAGATTCAGAATCGGTTGTCCAATAGGGACTATGAGGATATGTTAGAGCTGGTGGAGAAAGCCGCCCTGCAAGAAGAGGGGATAGCAAAAGAGGAAAAGCTCAATAAGGCCACCCAACCCAAGCCTGCCAAGGCGTCTGAGGGGCCAAAGCGATCAGGTGAGTCGTCAGGACCACCGCAGTGCTCACAGTGCCACCGTTACCACTACGGGTCGTGTCTCAAGTGCACTATATGCGGACATACGGGGCATTCAGCGAGGAATTGTCGATCGCGACCTAGGGAGACACAACAGGACCCGCCGAACACGACATCTAGAGTTTGCTTTGTATGTGGCCAACCGGGGCATTTCGCGAGGGAGTGCCCTAGGAGGGTACATGCCGTGCTCCCGCCACCACCCAAGAGGCAAGCTACCTCTCCACGTGTGCTTGCTACCAGGGGGTATGATGGAGCCGAACCAATAACAGGTATCGACTCGTACTATATTTTTTTTTTTACTCACCTTTGCTCTTCCTTGTTTTCTTTTATTGTGTGGGATAAAACATTATGTTAGGATCGTTTACATTATAATAACTTGTGTAGGATCTGTGGTTGTTGGGGGGTTAGAGGTTTTTGCGCTATTCGATACAGGGGCTAGCCACAGCTTTGTCAACCAGGCTACAGCTAGGAGGTGGACCTTCCGTGGGTTATTCGAACCTGTATCAAGGAAGATTCAGACAGCGGGCACCGAGAAGATGGGCACAACAGGAACCTACCGAGGTGTGCCCATTATACTCGAAAGGGTTGATTTTTGTGGGGACCTGGCAGAGATGGAGTTAAATCACTACGATGTGATTTTGGGTATGGATTGGTTGACCCGACACCACGTGGTACTCGACTGTCAGAGGGCCAAAGTGCATATCCATGGTGCGGAAAAGAAGATCACCTTCCAGGGAGTTCGTTCCAACCTTGGCATATCCATCATCTCCATGTTACAGGCGGAGGGGTTGCTAGAGGGAGGCGCAAAGGGCTTTTTAGCCACCATTTCCATCGGGCGAGGTGTTGAAGACATGGATCTGCAGGATATTCCTGTTGCAGCTGATTACGAGGACATCTTTGAGCCATTGAGGGGACCGCCGCCGGCGAGGGAGGACGAGTTGACAATTGAGTTAGAGCCAGGGACGACGCCGGTTTCGCGAGCTCCATACCGACTTGACCCTGCAGAGATGGCCGAGCTAAAGAAGCAACTCGAGGACCTTTTGGACAAGGGGTTTATCAGACCCAGCAGTTCACCATGGGGAGCTCCTGTTCTTTTTGTGAAGAAGAAGGATGGTAGTTTTCGATTATGTATCGATTATAGAGGTTTGAACAAGGTGACCATTAAGAACAAGTACCCCCTTCCGCGTATCGACAAGTTACTCGACCAGTTGGAGGGTGCCTCTTGGTTCTCGAAGATAGACTTGGCATCAGGATACCATCAGATTGCTATAGCAAGGCGGGATGTGCAAAAGACAGCTTTCAGGACACGTTATGGCCATTATGAGTTCGTGGTTATGCCTTTTGGGCTAACAAATGCACCGGCAGCTTTTATGAAACTTATGAACGACGTGTTACGAGAACACTTGGATAAGTGCGTGATTGTCTTCATCGACGATATATTGATCTACTCCCGAAGCAAGGAAGAACACGCAGAACACTTGCGAATTGTTCTTGCAAAACTAAGGGAGCAAAAATTGTTCGCTAAACTGACTAAGTGTAGTTTCTGGCAGAGGAGGATTGGGTTCCTCGGACACATAGTCTCAGAAGCAGGTGTTGAGGTGGATCCCGAGAAGATTACAGCGATCACCGAGTGGCCCACACCGAGTAGTGCAACGGAGGTTCGAAGCTTTCTAGGGTTGGCGGGATACTACCGGAAGTTTGTTGTAGGGTTCTCTAGCACCGCCAAGCCAATGACGAGATTAACCGGCAAGAACGCCAAGTTTGAATGGACAGAAGAGTGTAACCAAAGTTTCGCCGAATTAAAAAGGTTGTTAACAAAGACGCCAGTTCTCGCGCTACCAAGGTTGGGGATACCATATACAGTGTACACGGATGCTTCTGGGACAGGGTTGGGTTGTGTGCTAATGCAGGAAGGACGTGTCATTGCATACGCATCACGCCAGCTAAGACCGCACGAGACCAATTATCCGACTCACGATCTAGAGTTAGCAGCTGTGGTCTTTGCGCTAAAGATTTTGAGAGCATACTTGTACGGGGAAAGAGTGCAGATCTTTACAGACCATCAGAGTTTGAAATACATCTTTACTCAAGGGGATTTAAATCTGAGACAACGAAGGTGGATGGAACTATTAGCGGACTACAACCTCGAGATCACGTATCACCCCGGGAAGGCTAATACCGTAGCCGACGCGTTGAGTAGGCGCAAAAACGAGGTATCAGTAACAAAGGAAGTTCAGGAACTCGTCGGGTCACTTGCAACCCTCAGATTGTATGCCATCACTGAGGGGGAAGAGTCAGTAGGTAAGGAGTCTGTAGACCGAGCGGACCTCTTATGGAGGGTGCGACAAGCTCAAGAGAAGGACGAAGCTTTGGTAAAAGAAGTCGAGAAGGAAGTTTTGGGTTATCATGTCGCGACGAATGGGACCATCCTATTCAGGAACCGCGTATGTGTTCCTAAGGATGATGATCTAAGGAAAGAGATTCTACATGAGGCACATCATTCGAGGTTTTCGATCCACCCAGGGAACAACAAGATGTATCAGGATCTTAAGCGATATTATCATTGGCCGGGCATGAAGAGAGACGTTGCCCAATTCGTGTCGTGTTGCCAGACTTGTCAATTGGTTAAAGCAGAGCATCAGTTGCCGAGTGGGCTAATGCAAGACTTACCCCTACCAGAATGGAAGTGGGACAGGGTGACTATGGACTTTGTTACTGGGTTACCTACGACGACGGGAGGAGCAGATGCCATTTGGGTAATCGTGGAAAGACTCACTAAATCCGCCCACTTTCTGGCCATTAAAAAGTCGTACGGATCGGCAGCGTTAGCAAGGAAGTACATCGATGTGATTGTGCGACTACACGGCGTACCAGTGAGCATAGTGTCAGACCGGGACACGAAGTTCACATCTGCTTTTTGGCGGGCCTTTGAGACAGCATTGGGGACTAAGGTGCACATGAGCACGGCTTACCACCCGCAAACGGACGGACAGTCGGAGAGGACGATTCAAACTCTGGAAGACATGCTACGAGCTTGCATCCTTGATTGGGAAGGTAACTGGGGAAAATACCTACCCCTTGCAGAGTTCGCCTACAACAATAGTTACCACGCTAGTATTGGGATGGCACCATATGAGGCTCTCTACGGCAGGTCGTGTCGTACACCACTATGCTGGACAGGAATAGGGGAACGACGATGTATAGATCCCACCATCGTCAAGGAAACGGAAACGCAAGTGGAGCTATTCAAGAGACGACTCAAGGAAGCCCACGACCGGCAAAAAAGTTACGCAGACAAGCGCAGGAGGGATTTGGAGTTCCAGGTGGGCGACTTGGTGTATTTGAAGATGAGGAATTTCCAGGGGGGTTCTGAGACTCGAGAAATGAAGAAGTTGAAGCCAAGGTACATGGGGCCGTACCCTATTACTGAGCGAGTGGGAGCGGTGGCATATCGGTTAAGTCTACCCGATGAGCTGAGGAATTTTCATAAGGTATTTCATGTATCCGTTCTACGGAAAGCTGTAAGAGAACCGGAACTCATCTTGCAAAAACCACCAAGCGATCTCCGCAAGAACTTGTCAGTAGTGGTTCGACCTGTCAAAATTCTAGAGCGGCGGGAAAGGGATACCCACGGTAAATTTTACTCTAAAATTTTCTCTAAAATTATTTTTTTAAACGTGTATTTACTAATTGTTTAATTTTATAGGTTGCTCCTAAGAAGAAAGGACGGGTTCTAGGCATGGGATCCATGCAGGACGTCCCACTTGCTCCTACCAATTACCGATCTCCGCCGAGTTGCGGGGATGAGATTCGAGAACATGCATGCGACTCGGGTGAAGAACATGCAGCTTCTACAACAACATGTTTACGGTGCTTTCGCATCTAACCCGAACTACTTCGGGCGATGCGACACATCCCGACCGGCCGTCGACTGAGCAGGCCGAACAAGCAACGTAGATCCCGAGAACGCAACCCATGACTATTTCGGGTCTAATTTCAATTTAGACGACTAGTTTTTTTTTATTTTGTATTTTGAAATTGTAATAAAAATATTTAAAAAAAATAATATTTTATTTTATAAAATATTAATTTTTTTTATTTATAATAATCAAAATCGTCAGGGACGATTTTACGACGATTTGTAATATATATATTTCTTCAAATCGTCGTAAAATTTATATTTCTTACAATCGTAATTAGAGACGATTTTACGACGATTTTAAGAATTTTCGATTTATTATAATTACAAATTTACAACCAAATATTCGTTGTGAAATCGTTGTAACAATTACAACGATTTTACAACGAATATTTTACCACGAATTTACAACGAATTTGGTTCGTCGTAAAATTTACCACGATTTTACTACGATTTGGTTTTTACTTCGATCGGTTAACGACGAAATGGAAATCGTCGTTAAATCGTAGTAAATTGCATTTTACCACGATTTTACAACGATTATGGTCGTGGTAAAAGTCGTTATTTCTTGTAGTGTTTAGAGTCTTAGAAACCGCGTTGTTAGATGTTTCATAAGTTCGTCAAACCAATACAATGCTCATTGAGACACTTATAAGCACTCATGTTGCATGAAACTTCGTTTAGAGTCCTAGAAACCGCGTTGTTAGATGTTTCATAAGTTCGTCAAACTAGTACAAAGCTCATTGAGACACATATAAGCACTCATGTTGCATGAAACTTGGTTTAGAGTCCTAGAAACCCGTTGTTAGATGTTTCATAAGTTCGTCAAACTTGTACAAAGCTCATTGAGACACTTATAAGCACTCAAGTTGTATGAAACTTGGTATTAGAGTCCTAGAAATGCATTGGTTTAAATGTTTCATAAGTTCGTCGACATAGCATACAAAGCTCATTGAGACACTCGACATATACAAAGCACTCATTTGAGATGAAACTTTGTTTAGAGTCTTAGAAACGCGTTGTTAGATGTTTCATAAGTTCGTAAAACTAGTACAAAGCTCATTGAGACACTTATAAGCACTCATGTTGCATGAAACTTGGTTTAGAATCCTAGAAACGCGTTGTTAGATGTTTCATAATTTCGTAAAACTAGTACAAAGCTCATTGAGACACTTATAAGCACACATGTTGAATGAAACTTGGTTTAGAGTCCTTGAAACGCGTTGTTAGATGTTTCATAAGTTCGTCAAACTAATACAAAGCTCATTGAGACACTTATAAGCAATGATGTTGTATGAAACTTGGTTTAGAATCCTAGAAACGAATTGTTAAATGTTTCATAAGTTCGTCAAACTAGTACAAAGCTCATTGAGACACTTATAAGCACTCATGTTGCAAGAAACTTGGTTTAGAGTCCTAGAAACGCATTGTTAGATGTTTCATAAGTTCGTAAAACTTGTACAAAGCTCATTGAGACACTTATAAGCACTCATGTGGAATGAAACTTGGTTTAGAGTCCTAGAACCCGCGTTGTTAGATGTTTCATATGTTCGTCAAACTAGTCAAAAGCTCATTGAGACACTTATAAGCACTCATGTTACATGAAACTTGGTTTAGAGTCCTAGAAATGCGTTGTTAGATGTTTCATAAGTTCGTCAAACTTTTACAAAGCTCGTTGAGACAATTATAAGCACTCATGTTGCATGAAACTTGGTTTAGAGTCCTAGAAACGTGTTGTTAGATGTTTCATAAGTTCATTAAACAAGTACAAAGCTCATTGAGACACTTATAAGCACTCATGTTGCATGAAACTTGGTTTAGAGTCCTAGAAACGCGTTGTTTGATGTTTCATGAGTTCGGCAAACTAGTACAAAGCTCATTGAGACACTTATAAGCACTCATGTAAACTGAAACTTGGTTTAGAGTCCTAGAAACGTGTTGTTAGATGTTTCATAAGTTGTTAAAACTAGTACAAAGCTCATTGAGACACTTATAAGCACTCATGTTGAATGAAACTTGGTTTAGAGTCCTAGAAATGCGTTGTTAGATGTTTCATAAGTTCTTCAACCTAGTACAAAGCTCATTGAGACACTTATAAGTACTCATGTTGAATGAAACTTGGTTTAGAGTCCTAGAAATGCGTTGTTAGATGTTTAATAAGTTCTTCAAACTAGTACAAACCTCATTGAGACACTTATAAGCACTCATGTTCCATGAAACTTGGTTTAGAGTCCTAGAAACTGCGTTGTTAGATGTTTCATAAGTTCGTCAAACTAGTACAAAGCTCATTGAGACACTTATAAGCACTCATGTTGAATGAAACTTTGGTTTAGAGTCCTAGAAACGCGTTGTTTGATGTTTCATAAGTTCGTCAAACTAGTACACATCTCATTGAGACACTTATAAGCACTCATGTTGAATGAAACTTGGTTTAGAGTCCTAGAAACGTGTTGTTAGATGTTTCATAAGTTCGACAAACTAGTACAAAGCTCATTGAGACACTTATAAGCACTCATGTTGTATGAAACTTAGTTTAGAGTCCTAGAAATGCATTGTTAAATGTTTCATAAGTTCGTCGACATAGTACAAAGCTCATTGAGACACTTATAAGCACTCATGTTGAATGAAACTTGGTTTAGAGTCCTAGAAACGCGTTGTTAGATGTTTCATAAGTTCGTCAAACTAGTACAAAGCTCATTGAGACACTTATAAGCAATCATGTTGTATGAAACTTGGTTTAGAGTTCTAGAAACGAATTGTTAAATGTTTCATAAGTTCGTCAAACTAGTACAAAGCTCATTGAGATACTTATAAGCACTCATGTTGCATGAAACTTGGTTTAGAGTCCTAGAAACGCGTTGTTAGATTTTTCATATGTTCGTAAAACTTGTACAAAGCTCATTGAGACACTTATAAGCACTCATGTGGAATGAAACTTGGTTTAGAGTCCTAGAACACGCGTTGTTAGATGTTTCATATGTTCGTCAAACTAGTCAAAAGCTCATTGAGACACTTATAAGCACTCATGTTGCATGAAACTTAGTTTAGAGTCCTAGAAACCGCGTTGTTAGATGTTTCATAAGTTCGTCAAACTAGTACAAAGCTCATTGAGACACTTATAAGCACTCATGTTGAATGAAACTTGGTTTAGAGTCCTAGAAACGCGTTGTTTGATGTTTCATAAGTTCGTCAAACTAGTACACAACTCATTGAGACACTTATAAGCACTCATGTTGAATGAAACTTGGTTTAGAGTCCTAGAAACGTGTTGTTAGATGTTTCATAAGTTCGACAAACTAGTACAAAGCTCATTGAGAAACTTATAAGCACTCATGTTGTATGAAACTTGGTTTAGAGTCCTAGAAATGCATTGTTAAATGTTTCATAAGTTCGTCGACATAGTACAAAGCTCATTGAGACACTTATAAGCACTCATGTTGAATGAAACTTGGTTTAGAGTCCTAGAAACGCGTTGTTAGAAGTTTCATAAGTTCGTAAAACTAGTACAAAGCTCATTGAGACACTTATAAGCACTCATGTTGAATGAAACTTTGGTTTAGAGTCCTAGAAACGCGTTGTTTGATGTTTCATAAGTTCGTCAAACTAGTACACATCTCATTGAGACACTTATAAGCACTCATGTTGAATGAAACTTGGTTTAGAGTCCTAGAAACGTGTTGTTAGATGTTTCATAAGTTCGACAAACTAGTACAAAGCTCATTGAGACACTTATAAGCACTCATGTTGTATGAAACTTGGTTTAGAGTCCTAGAAATGCATTGTTAAATGTTTCATAAGTTCGTCGACATAGTACAAAGCTCATTGAGACACTTATAAGCACTCATGTTGAATGAAACTTGGTTTAGACTCCTAGAAACGCGTTGTTAGATGTTTCATAAGTTCGTCAAACTAGTACAAAGCTCATTGAGACACTTATAAGCAATCATGTTGTATGAAACTTGGTTTAGAGTTCTAGAAACGAATTGTTAAATGTTTCATAAGTTCGTCAAACTAGTACAAAGCTCATTGAGATACTTATAAGCACTCATGTTGCATGAAACTTGGTTTAGAGTCCTAGAAACGCGTTGTTAGATTTTTCATATGTTCGTAAAACTTGTACAAAGCTCATTGAGACACTTATAAGCACTCATGTGGAATGAAACTTGGTTTAGAGTCCTAGAAACGCGTTGTTTGATGTTTCATAAGTTCGTCAAACTAGTACACAACTCATTGAGACACTTATAAGCACTCATGTTGAATGAAACTTGGTTTAGAGTCCTAGAAACGTGTTGTTAGATGTTTCATAAGTTCGACAAACTAGTACAAAGCTCATTGAGAAACTTATAAGCACTCATGTTGTATGAAACTTGGTTTAGAGTCCTAGAAATGCATTGTTAAATGTTTCATAAGTTCGTCGACATAGTACAAAGCTCATTGAGACACTTATAAGCACTCATGTTGAATGAAACTTGGTTTAGAGTCCTAGAAACGCGTTGTTAGAAGTTTCATAAGTTCGTAAAACTAGTACAAAGCTCATTGAGACACTTATAAGCACTCATGTTGAATGAAACTTTGGTTTAGAGTCCTAGAAACGCGTTGTTTGATGTTTCATAAGTTCGTCAAACTAGTACACATCTCATTGAGACACTTATAAGCACTCATGTTGAATGAAACTTGGTTTAGAGTCCTAGAAACGTGTTGTTAGATGTTTCATAAGTTCGACAAACTAGTACAAAGCTCATTGAGACACTTATAAGCACTCATGTTGTATGAAACTTGGTTTAGAGTCCTAGAAATGCATTGTTAAATGTTTCATAAGTTTCGTCGACATAGTACAAAGCTCATTGAGACACTTATAAGCACTCATGTTGAATGAAACTTGGTTTAGACTCCTAGAAACGCGTTGTTAGATGTTTCATAAGTTCGTCAAACTAGTACAAAGCTCATTGAGACACTTATAAGCAATCATGTTGTATGAAACTTGGTTTAGAGTTCTAGAAACGAATTGTTAAATGTTTCATAAGTTCGTCAAACTAGTACAAAGCTCATTGAGATACTTATAAGCACTCATGTTGCATGAAACTTGGTTTGGAGTCCTAGAAACGCGTTGTTAGATTTTTCATAAGTTCGTAAAACTTGTACAAAGCTCATTGAGACACTTATAAGCACTCATGTGGAATGAAACTTGGTTTAGAGTCCTAGAACACGCGTTGTTAGATGTTTCATATGTTCGTCAAACTAGTCAAAAGCTCATTGAGACACTTATAAGCACTCATGTTGCATGAAACTTAGTTTAGAGTCCTAGAAACCGCGTTGTTAGATGTTTCATAAGTTCGTCAAACTAGTACAAAGCTCATTGAGACACTTATAAGCACTCATGTTGAATGAAACTTGGTTTAGAGTCCTAGAAACGCGTTGTTTGATGTTTCATAAGTTCGTCAAACTAGTACACAACTCATTGAGACACTTATAAGCACTCATGTTGAATGAAACTTGGTTTAGAGTCCTAGAAACGTGTTGTTAGATGTTTCATAAGTTCGACAAGCTAGTACAAAGCTCATTGAGAAACTTATAAGCACTCATGTTGTATGAAACTTGGTTTAGAGTCCTAGAAATGCATTGTTAAATGTTTCATAAGTTCGTCGACATAGTACAAAGCTCATTGAGACACTTTTAAGCACTCATGTTGAATGAAACTTGGTTTAGAGTCCTAGAAACGCGTTGTTAGAAGTTTCATAAGTTCGTCAAACAAGTACAAAGCTTATTGAGACACTTATAAGCACTCATGTTGCATGAAACTTGGTTTAGAGTCCTAGAAACGCGTTGTTAGATGTTTCATAATTTCGTAAAACTAGTACAAAGCTCATTGAGACACTTATAAGCACTCATGCTGAATGAAACTTGGTTTAGAGTCCTAGAAACGCGTTGTTAGATGTTTTATAAGTTCGTCAAACTAATACAAAGCTCATTGAGACACTTATAAGCAATGATGTTGTATGAAACTTGGTTTAGAGTCCTAGAAACGAATTGTTAAATGTTTCATAAGTTCGTCACACTAGTACAAAGCTCATTGAGACACTTATAAGCACTCATGTTGCATGATACTTGGTTTAGAGTCCTAGAAACGCGTTGTTAGATGTTTCATAAGTTCGTAAAACTTGTACAAAGCTCATTGAGACACTTATAAGCACTCATGTGGAATGAAACTTGGTTTAGAGTCCTAGAACCCGCGTTGTTAGATGTTTCATATGTTCGTCAAACTAGTCAAAAGCTCATTGAGACACTTATAAGCACTCATGTTTCATGAAACTTAGTTTAGAGTCCTAGAAACCGCGTTGTTAGATGTTTCATAAGTTCGTCAAACTAGTACAAAGCTCATTGAGACACTTATAAGCACTCATGTTGCATGAAACTTGGTTTAGCGTCTTAGAAACGCGTTGTTAGATGTTTCATAAGTTCGTCAAACTTTTACAAAGCTCGTTGAGACAATTATAAGCACTCATGTTGCATGAAACTTGGTTTAGAGTCCTAGAAACGTGTTGTTAGATGTTTCATAAGTTCATTAAACAAGTACAAAGCTCATTGAGACACTTATAAGCACTCATGTTGCATGAAACTTGGTTTAGAGTCCTAGAAACGCGTTGTTTGATGTTTCATGAGTTCGTCAAACTAGTACAGGGCTCATTGAGACACTTATAAGCACTCATGTTGAATGAAACTTGGTTTAGAGTCCTAGAAACGCGTTGTTAGATGTTTCATAAGTTCGTAAAACTAGTACAAAGCTCATTGAGACACTTATAAGCACTCATGTTGAATGAAACTTGGTTTAGAGTCCTAGAAATGCGTTGTTAAATGTTTCATAAGTTCTTCAAACTAGTACAAAGCTCATTGAGACACTTATAAGCACTCATGTTGAATGAAACTTGGTTTAGACTCCTAGAAACGCGTTGTTAGATATTTCATAAGTTCGTCATACTAGTACAAAACTCATTGAGAAACTTATAGGCACTCATGTTGTATGAAACTTGGTTTAGAGTCCTAGAAATGCATTGTTAAATGTTTCATAAGTTCGTAGACATAGTACAAAGCTCATTGAGACACTTATAAGCACTCATGTTGAATGAAACTTGGTTTAGAGTCCTAGAAACGCGTAGTTAGATGTTTCATAAGTTCGTCAAAAAGCTCATTGAGACACTTATAAGCAATCATGTTGTATGAAACTTGGTTTAGAGTCCTAGAAACGAATTGTTAAATATTTCACAAGTTCGTCAAACTAGTACAAAGCTCATTGAGACACTTATAAGCACTCATGTTGCATGAAACTTGGTTTAGAGTCCTACAAACGCATTGTTAGATGTTTCATAAGTTCGTAAAACTTGTACAAAGCTCATTGAGACACTTATAAGCACTCACGTGGAATGAAACTTGGTTTATAGTCCTAGAACCCGCGTTGTTAGATGTTTCATATGTTCGTCAAAAGCTCATTGAGACACTTATAAGCACTCATGTTGCATGAAACTTAGTTTAGAGTCCTAGAAACCGCGTTGTTAGATGTTTCATAAGTTCGTCAAACTAGTACAAAGCTCATTGAAACACTTATAAGCACTCATGATGCATGAAACTTGGTTTAGAGTCCTAGAAACGCGTTGTTAGATGTTTCATAAGTTCGTCAAACTTTTACAAAGCTCGTTGAGACAATTATAAGCACTCATGTTGCATGAAACTTGGTTTAGAGTCCTAGAAATGCGTTGTTAGATATTTCATAAGTTCGTCAAGCTACTACAAAGCTCATTGAGACACTTATAAGCACTCATGTTACATGAAACTTGGCTTAGAGTCCTAGAAACGCTTTGTTAGATGTTTCATAAGTTCGTCAAACTAGTACAAAGCTCATTGAGACACTTATAAGCACTCATGTTGTATGAAACTTGGTTTAGAGTCCTAGAAATGCATTGTTAAATGTTTCATAAGTTCGTCGACATAGTACAAAGCTCATTGAGACACTTATAAGCACTCATGTTGAATGAAACTTGGTTTAGACTCCTAGAAACGCGTTGTTAGATGTTTCATAAGTTCGTCAAACTAGTACAAAGCTCATTGAGACACTTATAAGCAATCATGTTGTATGAAACTTGGTTTAGAGTTCTAGAAACGAATTGTTAAATGTTTCATAAGTTCGTCAAACTAGTACAAAGCTCATTGAGATACTTATAAGCACTCATGTTGCATGAAACTTGGTTTGGAGTCCTAGAAACGCGTTGTTAGATTTTTCATAAGTTCGTAAAACTTGTACAAAGCTCATTGAGACACTTATAAGCACTCATGTGGAATGAAATTTGGTTTAGAGTCCTAGAACACGCGTTGTTAGATGTTTCATATGTTCGTCAAACTAGTCAAAAGCTCATTGAGACACTTATAAGCACTCATGTTGCATGAAACTTAGTTTAGAGTCCTAGAAACCGCGTTGTTAGATGTTTCATAAGTTCGTCAAACTAGTACAAAGCTCATTGAGACACTTATAAGCACTCATGTTGAATGAAACTTGGTTTAGAGTCCTAGAAACGCGTTGTTTGATGTTTCATAAGTTCGTCAAACTAGTACACAACTCATTGAGACACTTATAAGCACTCATGTTGAATGAAACTTGGTTTAGAGTCCTAGAAACGTGTTGTTAGATGTTTCATAAGTTCGACAAACTAGTACAAAGCTCATTGAGAAACTTATAAGCACTCATGTTGTATGAAACTTGGTTTAGAGTCCTAGAAATGCATTGTTAAATGTTTCATAAGTTCGTCGACATAGTACAAAGCTCATTGAGACACTTATAAGCACTCATGTTGAATGAAACTTTGTTTAGAGTCTTAGAAACGCGTTGTTAGATGTTTCATAAGTTTGTAAAACTAGTACAAAGCTCATTGAGACACTTATAAGCACTCATGTTGCATGAAACTTGGTTTAGAGTCCTAGAAACGCGTTGTTAGATGTTTCATAATTTCGTAAAACTAGTACAAAGCTCATTGAGACACTTATAAGCACTCATGTTGAATGAAACTTGATTTAGAGTCCTAGAAACGCGTTGTTAGATGTTTCATAAGTTCGTCAAACTAATACAAAGCTCATTGAGACACTTATAAGCAATGATGTTGTATGAAACTTGGTTTAGAGTCCTAGAAACGAATTGTTAAATGTTTCATAATTTCGTCAAACTAGTACAAAGCTCATTGAGACACTTATAAGCACCCATGTTGCATGAAACTTGGTTTAGAGTCCTAGAAACGCGTTGTTAGATGTTTCATAAGTTCGTAAAACTTGTACAAAGCTCATTGAGACACTTATAAGCACTTATGTTGCATGAAACTTGGTTTAGAGTCCTAGAAATGCGTTGTTAGATGTTTCATAAGTTCGTCAAACTTTTACAAAGCTCGTTGAGACAATTATAAGCACTCATGTTGCATGAAACTTGGTTTAGAGTCCTAGAAAAGTGTTGTTAGATGTTTCATAAGTTCATTAAACAAGTACAAAGCTCTTTGAGACACTTATAAGCACTCATGTTGCATGAAACTTGGTTTAGAGTCCTAGAAACGCGTTGTTTGATGTTTCATGAGTTCGTCAAACTAGTACAAAGCTCATTGAGACACTTATAAGCACTCATGTTGAATGAAACTTGGTTTAGAGTCCTAGAAACGCGTTGTTAGATGTTTCATAAGTTTGTAAAACTAGTACAAAGCTCATTGAGACACTTATAAGCACTCATGTTGAATGAAACTTGGTTTAGAGTCCTAGAAATGCGTTGTTAGATGTTTCATAAGTTTTTCAACCTAGTACAAAGCTCATTGAGACACTTATAAGTACTCATGTTGAATGAAAATTGGTTTAGAGTCCTAGAAATGCGTTGTTAGATGTTTCATAAGTTCTTCAAACTAGTACAAAGCTCATTGAGATACTTATAAGCACTCATGTTGAATGAAACTTGGTCTAGAGTCCTAGAAACGCGTTGTTAGATGTTTCATAAGTTCGTAAAACTAGTACAAAGCTCATTGAGACACTTATAAGCACTCATGTTGAATGAAACTTGGTTTAGAGTCCTAGAAATGCGTTGTTAGATGTTTCATAAGTTCTTCAAACTAGGACAAAGCTCATTGAGACAATTATAAGCACTCATGTTGCATGAAACTTGGTTTAGAGTCATAGAAACGCGTTGTTTGATGTTTCATAAGTTCGTCAAACTAGTACAAAGCTCATTGAGACACTTATAAGCACTCATGTTGCATGAAACTTGGTTTAGAGTCCTAGAAACTGCGTTGTTAGATGTTTCATAAGTTCCTCAAACTAGTACAAAGCTCATTGAGACACTTATAAGCACTCATGTTGAATGAAACTTGGTTTAGAGTCCTAGAAACGCGTTGTTTGATGTTTCATAAGTTCGTCAAACTAGTACACAACTCATTGAGACACTTATAAGCACTCATGTTGAATGAAACTTGGTTTAGAGTCCTAGAAACGTGTTGTTAGATGTTTCATAAGTTCGACAAACTAGTACAAAGCTTATTGAGACACTTATAAGCACTCATGTTGTATGAAACTTGGTTTAGAGTCCTAGAAATGCATTGTTAAATGTTTCATAAGTTCGTCGACATACTACAAAGCTCATTGAGACACTTATAAGCACTCATGTTGAATGAAACTTGGTTTAGAGTCCTAGAAACGCGTTGTTAGATGTTTCATAAGTTCGTCAAAAAGCTCATTGAGACACTTATAAGCAATCATGTTGTATGAAACTTGGTTTAGAGTCCTAGAAACGAATTGTTAAATATTTCACAAGTTCGTCAAACTAGTACAAAGCTCATTGAGACACTTATAAGCACTCATGTTGCATGAAACTTGGTTTAGAGTCCTACAAACGCATTGTTAGATGTTTCATAAGTTCGTAAAACTTGTACAAAGCTCATTGAGACACTTATAAGCACTCACGTGGAATGAAACTTGGTTTATAGTCCTAGAACCCGCGTTGTTAGATTTTTCATATGTTCGTCAAAAGCTCATTGAGACACTTATAAGCACTCATGTTGCATGAAACTTAGTTTAGAGTCCTAGAAACCGCGTTGTTAGATGTTTCATAAGTTCGTCAAACTAGTACAAAGCTCATTGAGACACTTATAAGCACTCATGATGCATGAAACTTGGTTTAGAGTCCTAGAAACGCGTTGTTAGATGTTTCATAAGTTCGTCAAACTTTTACAAAGCTCGTTGAGACAATTATAAGCACTCATGTTGCATGAAACTTGGTTTAGAGTCCTAGAAATGCGTTGTTAGATATTTCATAAGTTCGTCAAGCTACTACAAAGCTCATTGAGACACTTATAAGCACTCATGTTACATGAAACTTGGCTTAGAGTCCTAGAAACGCTTTGTTAGATGTTTCATAAGTTCGTCAAACTTGTACAAAACTCATTGAGACGCTTATAAGCACTCAAGTTGCATGAAACTTGGTTTAGAGTCCTAGAAACCGCGTTGTTAGATGTTTCATAAGTTTTTCAAACTTGTACAAAGCTCATTGAGACACTTATAAGCACTCATGTTGCATGAAACTTCGTTTAGAGTCCTAGAAACCGCGTTGTTAGATGTTTCATAAGTTCGTCAAACTAGAACAAAGCTCATTGAGACACATATAAGCACTCATGTTGTATGAAACTTGGTTTAGAGTCCTAGAAACGCGTTGTTAGATGTTTCATAAGTTCGTCAAACTTGTACAAAGCTCATTGAGACACTTATAAGCACTCATGTTGTATGAAACTTGGTTTAGAGTCCTAGAAATGCATTGTTAAATGTTTCATAAGTTCGTCGACATAGTACAAAGCTCATTGAGACACTTATAAGCACTCATGTTGAATGAAACTTTGTTTAGAGTCTTAGAAACGCGTTGTTAGATGTTTCATAAGTTCGTAAAACTAGTACAAAGCTCATTGAGACACTTATAAGCACTCATGTTGCATGAACTTGGTTTAGAGTCCTAGAAACGCGTTGTTAGATGTTTCATAATTTCGTAAAACTAGTACAAAGCTCATTGAGACACTTATAAGCACTCATGTTGAATGAAACTTGGTTTAGAGTCCTAGAAACGCGTTGTTAGATGTTTCATAAGTTCGTCAAACTAATACAAAGCTCATTGAGACACTTATAAGCAATGATGTTGTATGAAACTTGGTTTAGAGTCCTAGAAACGAATTGTTAAATGTTTCATAAGTTCGTCAAACTAGTACAAAGCTCATTGAGACACTTATAAGCACCCATGTTGCATGAAACTTGGTTTAGAGTCCTAGAAACGCGTTGTTAGATGTTTCATAAGTTCGTAAAACTTGTACAAAGCTCATTGAGACACTTATAAGCACTCATGTGGAATGAAACTTGGTTTAGAGTCCTAGAACCCGCGTTGTTAGATGTTTCATATGTTCGTCAAACTAGTCAAAAGCTCATTGAGACACTTATAAGCACTTATGTTGCATGAAACTTGGTTTAGAGTCCTAGAAATGCGTTGTTAGATGTTTCATAAGTTCGTCAAACTTTTACAAAGCTCGTTGAGACAATTATAAGCACTCATGTTGCATGAAACTTGGTTTAGAGTCCTAGAAAAGTGTTGTTAGATGTTTAATAAGTTCATTAAACAAGTACAAAGCTCTTTGAGACACTTATAAGCACTCATGTTGCATGAAACTTGGTTTAGAGTCCTAGAAACGCGTTGTTTGATGTTTCATGAGTTCGTCAAACTAGTACAAAGCTCATTGAGACACTTATAAGCACTCATGTTGAATGAAACTTGGTTTAGAGTCCTAGAAACGCGTTGTTAGATGTTTCATAAGTTTGTAAAACTAGTACAAAGCTCATTGAGACACTTATAAGCACTCATGTTGAATGAAACTTGGTTTAGAGTCCTAGAAATGCGTTGTTAGATGTTTCATAAGTTCTTCAACCTAGTACAAAGCTCATTGAGACACTTATAAGTACTCATGTTGAATGAAACTTGGTTTAGAGTCCTAGAAATGCGTTGTTAGATGTTTCATAAGTTCTTCAAACTAGTACAAAGCTCATTGAGACACTTATAAGCACTCATGTTGAATGAAACTTGGTCTAGAGTCCTAGAAACGCGTTGTTAGATGTTTCATAAGTTCGTAAAACTAGTACAAAGCTCATTGAGACACTTATAAGCACTCATGTTGAATGAAACTTGGTTTAGAGTCCTAGAAATGCGTTGTTAGATGTTTCATAAGTTCTTCAAACTAGGACAAAGCTCATTGAGACAATTATAAGCACTCATGTTGCATGAAACTTGGTTTAGAGTCATAGAAACGCGTTGTTTGATGTTTCATAAGTTCGTCAAACTAGTACAAAGCTCATTGAGACACTTATAAGCACTCATGTTGCATGAAACTTGGTTTAGAGTCCTAGAAACTGCGTTGTTAGATGTTTCATAAGTTCCTCAAACTAGTACAAAGCTCATTGAGACACTTATAAGCACTCATGTTGAATGAAACTTGGTTTAGAGTCCTAGAAACGCGTTGTTTGATGTTTCATAAGTTCGTCAAACTAGTACACAGCTCATTGAGACACTTATAAGCACTCATGTTGAATGAAACTTGGTTTAGAGTCCTAGAAACGTGTTGTTAGATGTTTCATAAGTTCGACAAACTAGTACAAAGCTCATTGAGACACTTATAAGCACTCATGTTGTATGAAACTTGGTTTAGAGTCCTAGAAATGCATTGTTAAATGTTTCATAAGTTCGTCGACATAGTACAAAGCTCATTGAGACATTTATAAGCACTCATGTTGAATGAAACTTGGTTTAGAGTCCTAGAAACGAGTTGTTAGATGTTTCATAAGTTCGTCAAAAAGCTCATTGAGACACTTATATGAAATCATGTTGTATGAAACTTGGTTTAGAGTCCTAGAAACGAATTGTTAAATATTTCACAAGTTCGTCAAACTAGTACAAAGCTCATTGAGACACTTATAAGCACTCATGTTGCATGAAACTTGGTTTAGAGTCCTACAAACGCATTGTTAGATGTTTCATAAGTTCGTAAAACTTGTACAAAGCTCATTGAGACACTTATAAGCACTCACGTGGAATGAAACTTGGTTTATAGTCCTAGAACCCGCGTTGTTAGATGTTTCATATGTTCGTCAAAAACTCATTGAGACACTTATAAGCACTCATGTTGCATGAAACTTAGTTTAGAGTCCTAGAAACCGCGTTGTTAGATGTTTCATAAGTTCGTCAAACTAGTACAAAGCTCATTGAGACACTTATAAGCACTCATGATGCATGAAACTTGGTTTAGAGTCCTAGAAACGCGTTGTTAGATGTTTCATAAGTTCGTCAAACTTTTACAAAGCTCGTTGAGACAATTATAAGCACTCATGTTGCATGAAACTTGGTTTAGAGTCCTAGAAATGCGTTGTTAGATATTTCATAAGTTCGTCAAGCTACTACAAAGCTCATTGAGACACTTATAAGCACTCATGTTACATGAAACTTGGCTTAGAGTCCTAGAAACGCTTTGTTAGATGTTTCATAAGTTCGTCAAACTTGTACAAAGCTCATTGAGACGCTTATAAGCACTCAAGTTGCATGAAACTTGGTTTAGAGTCCTAGAAACCGCGTTGTTAGATGTTTCATAAGTTTGTCAAACTTGTACAAAGCACATTGAGACACTTATAAGCACTCATGTTGCATGAAACTTCGTTTAGAGTCCTAGAAACCGCGTTGTTAGATGTTTCATAAGTTCGTCAAACTAGAACAAAGCTCATTGAGACACATATAAGCACTCATGTTGTATGAAACTTGGTTTAGAGTCCTAGAAACGCGTTGTTAGATGTTTCATAAGTTCGTCAAACTTGTACAAAGCTCATTGAGACACATATAAGCACTCATGTTGTATGAAACTTGGTTTAGAGTCCTAGAAATGCATTGTTAAATGTTTCATAAGTTCGTCGACATAGTACAAAGCTCATTGAGACACTTATAAGCACTCATGTTGAATGAAACTTTGTTTAGAGTCTTAGAAACGCGTTGTTAGATGTTTCATAAGTTCGTAAAACTAGTACAAAGCTCATTGAGACACTTATAAGCACTCATGTTGCATGAAATTTGGTTTAGAGTCCTAGAAACGGGTTGTTAGATGTTTCATAATTTCGTAAAACTAGTACAAAGCTCATTGAGACACTTATAAGCACTCATGTTGAATGAAACTTGGTTTAGAGTCCTAGAAACGCGTTGTTAGATGTTTCATAAGTTCGTCAAACTAATACAAAGCTCATTGAGACACTTATAAGCAATGATGTTGTATGAAACTTGGTTTAGAGTCCTAGAAACGAATTGTTAAATGTTTCATAAGTTCGTCAAACTAGTACAAAGCTCATTGAGACACTTATAAGCACCCATGTTGCATGAAACTTGGTTTAGAGTCCTAGAAACGCGTTGTTAGATGTTTCATAAGTTCGTAAAACTTGTACAAAGCTCATTGAGACACTTATAAGCACTCATGTGGAATGAAACTTGGTTTAGAGTCCTAGAACCCGCGTTGTTAGATGTTTCATATGTTCGTCAAACTAGTCAAAAGCTCATTGAGACACTTATAAGCACTTATGTTGCATGAAACTTGGTTTATAGTCCTAGAAATGCGTTGTTAGATGTTTCATAAGTTCGTCAAACTTTTACAATTCTCGTTGAGACAATTATAAGCACTCATGTTGCATGAAACTTGGTTTAGAGTCCTAGAAAAGTGTTGTTAGATGTTTCATAAGTTCATTAAACAAGTACAAAGCTCTTTGAGACACTTATAAGCACTCATGTTGCATGAAACTTGGTTTAGAGTCCTAGAAACGCGTTGTTTGATGTTTCATGAGTTCGTCAAACTAGTACAAAGCTCATTGAGACACTTATAAGCACTCATGTTGAATGAAACTTGGTTTAGAGTCCTAGAAACGCGTTGTTAGATGTTTCATAAGTTTGTAAAACTAGTACAAAGCTCATTGAGACACTTATAAGCACTCATGTTGAATGAAACTTGGTTTAGAGTCCTAGAAATGCGTTGTTAGATGTTTCATAAGTTCTTCAACCTAGTACAAAGCTCATTGAGACACTTATAAGTACTCATGTTGAATGAAACTTGGTTTAGAGTCCTAGAAATGCGTTGTTAGATGTTTCATAAGTTCTTCAAACTATTACAAAGCTCATTGAGACACTTATAAGCACTCATGTTGAATGAAACTTGGTCTAGAGTCCTAGAAACGCGTTGTTAGATGTTTCATAAGTTCGTAAAACTAGTACAAAGCTCATTGAGACACTTATAAGCACTCATGTTGAATGAAACTTGGTTTAGAGTCCTAGAAATGCGTTGTTAGATGTTTCATAAGTTCTTCAAACTAGGACAAAGCTCATTGAGACAATTATAAGCACTCATGTTGCATGAAACTTGGTTTAGAGTCATAGAAACGCGTTGTTTGATGTTTCATAAGTTCGTCAAACTAGTACAAAGCTCATTGAGACACTTATAAGCACTCATGTTGCATGAAACTTGGTTTAGAGTCCTAGAAACTGCGTTGTTAGATGTTTCATAAGTTCCTCAAACTAGTACAAAGCTCATTGAGACACTTATAAGCACTCATGTTGAATGAAACTTGGTTTAGAGTCCTAGAAACGTGTTGTTAGATGTTTCATAAGTTCCTCAAACTAGTACACAGCTCATTGAGACACTTATAAGCACTCATGTTGAATGAAACTTGGTTTAGAGTCCTAGAAACGCGTTGTTTAATGTTTCATAAGTTCGTCAAACTAGTACACAGCTCATTGAGACACTTATAAGCACTCATGTTGAATGAAACTTGGTTTAGAGTCCTAGAAACATGTTGTTAGATGTTTCATAAGTTCGTCGACATAGTACAAAGCTCATTGAGACACTTATAAGCACTCATGTTGAATGAAACTTGGTTTAGAGTCCTAGAAACGCGTTGTTAGATGTTTCATAAGTTCGTCAAACTAGTTCAAAGCTCATTGAGACACTTATAAGCAATCATGTTGTATGAAACTTGGTTTAGAGTCCTAGAAACGAATTGTTAAATGTTTCATAAGTTCGTCAAACTAGTACAAAGCTCATTGAGATACTTATAAGCACTCATGTTGCATGAAACTTGGTTTAGAGTCCTAGAAACGCGTTGTTAGATTTTTCATAAGTTCGTAAAACTTGTACAAAGCTCATTGAGACACTTATAAGCACTCATGTGGAATGAAACTTGGTTTAGAGTCCTAGAACACGCGTTGTTAGATGTTTCATATGTTCGTCAAACTTGTCAAAAGCTCATTGAGACACTTATAAGCACTCATGTTGCATGAAACTTAGTTTAGAGTCCTAGAAACCGCGTTGTTAGATGTTTCATAAGTTCGTCAAACTAGTACAAAACTCATTGAGAGACTTATAAGCACTCATGTTGAATGAAACTTGGTTTAGAGTCCTAGAAACGCGTTGTTTGATGTTTCATAAGTTCGTCAAACTAGTACACAGCTCATTGAGACACTTATAAGCACTCATGTTGAATGAAACTTGGTTTAGAGTCCTAGAAACGTATTGTTAGATGTTTCATAAGTTCGACAAACTAGTACAAAGCTCATTGAGACACTTATAAGCACTCATGTTGTATGAAACTTGGTTTAGAGTCCTAGAAATGCATTGTTAAATGTTTCATAAGTTCGTCGACATAGTACAAAGCTCATTGAGACACTTATAAGCACTCATGTTGAATGAAACTTGGTTTAGAGTCCTAGACACGCGTTGTTAGATGTTTCATAAGTTCGTCAAACTAGTACAAAGCTCATTGAGACACTTATAAGCAATCATGTTGTATGAAACTTGGTTTAGAGTCCTAGAAACGAATTGTTAAATGTTTCATAAGTTCGTCAAACTAGTACAAAGCTCATTGAGACACTTATAAGCACTCATGTTGCATGAAACTTGGTTTAGAGTCCTAGAAACGCGTTGTTAGATTTTTCATAAGTTCGTAAAACTTGTACAAAGCTCATTGAGACACTTATAAGCACTCATGTTGCATGAAACTTGGTTTAGAGTCCTAGAAACTGCGTTGTTAGATGTTTCATAAGTTCCTCAAACTAGTACAAAGCTCATTGAGACACTTATAAGCACTCATGTTGAATGAAACTTGGTTTAGAGTCCTAGAAACGCGTTGTTTGATGTTTCATAAGTTCGTCAAACTAGTACACAGCTCATTGAGACACTTATAAGCACTCATGTTGCATGAAACTTGGTTTAGAGTCCTAGAAACGCGTTGTTAGATGTTTCATAAGTTCGTCAAACTTTTACAAAGCTCGTTGAGACAATTATAAGCACTCATGTTGCATGAAACTTGGTTTAGAGTCCTAGAAACGTGTTGTTAGATGTTTCATAAGTTCGTTAAACAAGTACAAAGCTCATTGAGACACTTATAAGCACTCATGTTGCATGAAACTTGGTTTAGAGTCCTAGAAACGCGTTGTTAGATGTTTCATGAGTTCGTCAAACTAGTACAAAGGTCATTGAGACACTTATAAGCACTCATGTTGAATGAAACTTGGTTTAGAGTCCTAGAAACGCGTTGTTAGATGTTTCATAAGTTCGTAAAACTAGTACAAAGCTCATTGAGACACTTATAAGCACTCATGTTGAATGAAACTTGGTTTAGAGTCCTAGAAATGCGTTGTTAGATGTTTCATAAGTTCTTCAAACCAGTACAAAGCTCATTGAGAAATTTATAAGCACTCATGTTGAATGAAACTTGGTTTAGAGTCCTAGAAATGCGTTGTTAGATGTTTCATAAGTTCTTCAAACTAGTACAAAGCTCATTGAGACACTTATAAGCACTCATGTTGAATGAAACTTGGTTTAGAGTCCTAGAAACGCGTTGTTAGATGTTTCATAAGTTCGTAAAACTAGTACAAAGCTCATTGAGACACTTATAAGCACTCATGTTGAATGAAACTTGGTTTAGAGTCCTAGAAATGCGTTGTTAGATGTTTCATAAGTTCTCCAAACTAGTACAAAGCTCATTGAGACAATTATAAGCACTCATATTGCATGAAACTTGGTTTAGAGTCATAGAAACGCGTTGTTAGATGTTTCATAAGTTCGTCAAACAAGTACAAAGCTCATTGAGACACTTATAAACACTCATGTTGCATGAAACTTGGTTTAGAGTCCTAGAAACGCGTTGTTAGATGTTTCATAAGTTCGTAAAACTTGTACAAAGCTCATTGAGACACTTATAAGCACTCATGTGGAATGAAACTTGGTTTAGAGTCCTAGAAACGTGTTGTTTGATGTTTCATAAGTTCGTCAAACTAGTACAAAGCTCATTGAGACACTTATAAGCACTTATGTTGCATGAAACTTGGTTTAGAGTCCTAGAAACTGCGTTGTTAGATGTTTCATAAGTTCGTCAAACTAGTACAAAGCTCATTGAGACACTTATAAGGACTCATGTTGAATGAAACTTGGTTTAGAGTCCTAGAAACGTGTTGTTTGATATTTCATAAGTTTGGCAAACTAGTACAAAGCTCATTGAGACACTTATAAGCACTCATGTTGAATGAAACTTGGTTTAGAGTCCTAGAAACGCGTTGTTAGATGTTTTATAAATTCGTCAAACTAGTACAAAGCTCATTGAGACACTTATAAGCAATCATGTTGTATGAAACTTGGTTTAGAGTCCTAGCAACGAATTGTTAAATGTTTCATAAGTTCGTCAAACTAGTACAAAGCTCATTGAGACACTTATAAGAACTCATGTTGCATGAAATTTGGTTTAGATTCCAAGAAACGCGTTGTTAGATGTTTCATAAGTTCGTAAAACTTGTACAAAGATCATTGAGACACTTATAAGCACTCATGTGGAATGAAACTTGGTTTAGAGTCCTAGAACCCGCGTTGTTAGATGTTTCATATGTTCGTCAAACTAGTCAAAAGCTCATTGAGACACTTATAAGCACTCATGTTGCATGAAACTTAGTTTAGAGTCCTAGAAACCGCGTTGTTAGATGTTTCATAAGTTCGTCAAACTAGTACACACCTCATTGAGACACTTATAAGCACTCATGTTGCATGAAACTTGGTTTAGAGTCCTAGAAACTCGTTGTTAGATGTTTCATAAGTTCGTCAAACTTTTACAAAGCTCGTTGAGACAATTATAAGCACTCATGTTGCATGAAACTTGGTTTAGAGTCCTAGAAACCGCGTTTTTGTATGTTTCATAAGTTCGTCAAACTAGTACAAAGCTCATTGAGACACTTATAAGCACTCATGTTGCATGACACTTGGTTTAGAGTCCTAGAAACGCGTTGTTAGACGTTTCATAAGTTCGTCAAACTAGTACAAAGCTCATTGAGACACTTATAAGCACTCATGTTGCATGAAACTTGGTTTAGAGTCCTAGAAACGAGTTGTTAGACGTTTCATAAGTTCGTAAAACTTGTACAAAGCTCATTGAGACACTTATAAGCACTCATGTTGAATGAAACTTGGTTTAGAGTCGTAGAAACACGTTGTTAGATGTTTCATAAGTTCGGCAAACTAGTACAAAGCTCATTGAGACACTTATAAGCACTCATGTTGTATGAAACATGGTTTAGATTCCTAGAAATGCATTGTTAAATGTTTCATAAGTTCGTCGACATAGTAAAAAGCTCATTGAGACACTTATAAGCACTCATGTTGAATGAAACTTGGTTTAGAGTCCTAGAAACGCGTTGTTAGATGTTTCATAAGTTCGTAAAACTAGTACAAAGCTCATTGAGACACTTATAAGCACTCATGTTGCATGAAACTTGGTTTAGAGTCCTAGAAACTTGTTGTTAGATGTTTCATAAGTTCGTAAAACTAGTACAAAGCTCATTGAGACACTTATAAGCACTCATGTTGAATGAAACTTGGTTTAGAGTCCTAGAAACGCGTTGTTAGATGTTTAATAAGTTCGTCAAACTAGTACAAAGCTCATTGAGACACTTATAAGCATTCATGTTGCATGAAACTTTGTTTAGAGTATTAGAAACCGCGTTATTAGATGTTTCATAAGTTCGTCAAACCAGTACAAAGCTCATTGAGACACTTATAAGCACTCATGTTGCATGAAACTTCGTTTAGAGTCCTAGAAACCGCGTTGTTAGATGTTTCATAAGTTCGTCAAACTAGTACAAAGCTCATTGAGACACATATAAGCACTCATGTTGCATGAAACTTGGTTTAGAGTCCTAGAAACGCGTTGTTAGATGTTTCATAAGTTCGTCAAACTTGTACAAAGCTCATTGAGACACTTATAAGCACTCATGTTGTATGAAACTTGGTTTAGAGTCCTAGAAATGCATTGTTAAATGTTTCATAAGTTCGTCGACATAGTACAAAGCTCATTGAGACACTTATAAGCACTCATGTTGAATGAAACTTGGTTTAGAGTCCCAGAAACGCGTTGTTAGATGTTTCATAAGTTCGTAAAACTAGTACAAAGCTCATTGAGACACTTATAAGCACTCATGTTGCATGAAACTTGGTTTAGAGTCCTAGAAACGCGTTGTTAGATGTTTCATAATTTCGTAAAACTAGTACAAAGCTCATTGAGACACTTATAAGCACTCATGTTGAATGAAACTTGGTTTAGAGTCCTAGAAACGCGTTGTTAGATGTTTCATAAGTTCGTCAAACTAATACAAAGCTCATTGAGACACTTATAAGCAATGATGTTGTATGAAACTTGGTTTAGAGTCCTAGAAACGAATTGTTAAATATGTTTCATAAGTTCGTCACACTAGTACAAAGCTCATTGAGACACTTATAAGCACTCATGTTGCATGAAACTTGGTTTAGAGTCCTAGAAACGCGTTGTTAGATGTTTCATAAGTTCGTAAAACTTGTACAAAGCTCATTGAGACACTTATAAGCACTCATGTGGAATGAAACTTGGTTTAGAGTCCTAGAACCCGCGTTGTTAGATGTTTCATATGTTCGTCAAACTAGTCAAAAGCTCATTGAGACACTTATAAGCACTCATGTTGCATGAAACTTAGTTTAGAGTCCTAGAAACCGCGTTGTTAGATGTTTCATAAGTTCGTCAAACTAGTACAAAGCTCATTGAGACACTTATAAGCACTCATGTTGCATGAAACTTGGTTTAGATTCCTAGAAACGCGTTGTTAGATGTTTCATAAGTTCGTAAAACTTGTACAAATATCATTGAGACACCTATAAGCACTCATGTGGAATGAAACTTGGTTTAGAGTCCTAGAACCCGCGTTGTTAGATGTTTCATATGTTCGTCAAACTAGTCAAAAGCTCATTGAGACACTTATAAGCACTCATGTTGCATGAAACTTAGTTTAGAGTCCTAGAAACCGCGTTGTTAGATGTTTCATAAGTTCGTCAAACTAGTACAAACCTCATTGAGACACTTATAAGAACTCATGTTGCATGAAACTTGGTTTAGAGTCCTAGAAACTCGTTGTTAGATGTTTCATAAGTTCGTCAAACTTTTACAAAGCTCGTTGAGACAATTATAAGCACTCATGTTGCATGAAACATGGTTTAGGGTCCTAGAAACCGCGTTGTTGTATGTTTCATAATTTCGTCAAACTAGTACAAAGCTCATTGAGACAATTATAAGCACTCATGTTGCATGAAACTTGGTTTAGAGTCCTAGAAACCGCATTTTTGTATGTTTCATAAGTTCGTCAAACTAGTACAAAGCTCATTGAGACACTTATAAGCACTCATGTTGCATGACACTTGGTTTAGAGTCCTAGAAACGCGTTGTTAGAGGTTTCATAAGTTCGTCAAACTAGTACAAAGCTCATTGAGACACTTATAAGCACTCATGTTGCATGAAACTTGGTTTAGAGTCCTAGAAACGAGTTGTTAGACGTTTCATAAGTTCGTAAAACTTGTACAAAGCTCATTGAGACACTTATAAGCACTCATGTTGAATGAAACTTGGTTTAGAGTCCTAGAAACACGTTGTTAGATGTTTCATAAGTTCGGCAAACTAGTACAAAGCTCATTGAGACACTTATAAGCACTCATGTTGTATGAAACATGGTTTAGATTCCTAGAAATGCATTGTTAAATGTTTCATAAGTTCGTCGACATAGTAAAAAGCTCATTGAGACACTTATAAGCACTCATGTTGAATGAAACTTGGTTTAGAGTCCTAGAAACGCGTTGTTAGATGTTTCATAAGTTCGTAAAACTAGTACAAAGCTCATTGAGACACTTACAAGCACTCATGTTGCATGAAACTTGGTTTAGAGTCCTAGAAACTTGTTGTTAGATGTTTCATAAGTTCGTAAAACTAGTACAAAGCTCATTGAGACACTTATAAGCACTCATGTTGAATGAAACTTGGTTTAGAGTCCTAGAAACGCGTTGTTAGATGTTTAATAAGTTCGTCAAACTAGTACAAAGCTCATTGAGACACTTATAAGCATTCATGTTGCATGAAACTTTGTTTAGAGTATTAGAAACCGCGTTATTAGATGTTTCATAAGTTCGTCAAACCAGTACAAAGCTCATTGAGACACTTATAAGTACTCATGTTGCATGAAACTTCGTTTAGAGTCCTAGAAACCGCGTTGTTAGATGTTTCATAAGTTCGTCAAACTAGTACAAAGCTCATTGAGACACATATAAGCACTCATGTTGCATGAAACTTGGTTTAGAATCCTAGAAACGCGTTGTTAGATGTTTCATAAGTTCGTCAAACTTGTACAAAGCTCATTGAGACACTTATAAGCACTCATGTTGTATGAAACTTGGTTTAGAGTCCTAGAAATGCATTGTTAAATGTTTCATAAGTTCGTCGACATAGTACAAAGCTCATTGAGACACTTATAAGCACTCATGTTGAATGAAACTTGGTTTAGAGTCCTAGAAACGCGTTGTTAGATGTTTCATAAGTTCGTAAAACTAGTACAAAGCTCATTGAGACACTTATAAGCACTCATGTTGCATGAAACTTGGTTTAGAGTCCTAGAAACGCGTTGTTAGATGTTTCATAATTTCGTAAAACTAGTACAAAGCTCATTGAGACACTTATAAGCACTCATGTTGAATGAAACTTGGTTTAGAGTCCTAGAAACGCGTTGTTAGATGTTTCATAAGTTCGTCAAACTAATACAAAGCTCATTGAGACACTTATAAGCAATGATGTTGTATGAAACTTGGTTTAGAGTCCTAGAAACGAATTGTTAAATGTTTCATAAGTTCGTCACACTAGTACAAAGCTCATTGAGACACTTATAAGCACTCATGTTGCATGAAACTTGGTTTAGAGTCCTAGAAACGCGTTGTTAGATGTTTCATAAGTTCGTAAAACTTGTACAAAGCTCATTGAGACACTTATAAGCACTCATGTGGAATGAAACTTGGTTTAGAGTCCTAGAACCCGCGTTGTTAGATGTTTCATATGTTCGTCAAACTAGTCAAAAGCTCATTGAGACACTTATAAGCACTCATGTTGCATGAAACTTAGTTTAGAGTCCTAGAAACCGCGTTGTTAGATGTTTCATAAGTTCGTCAAACTAGTACAAAGCTCATTGAGACACTTATAAGCACTCATGTTGCATGAAACTTGGTTTAGATTCCTAGAAACGCGTTGTTAGATGTTTCATAAGTTCGTAAAACTTGTACAAATATCATTGAGACACTTATAAGCACTCATGTGGAATGAAACTTGGTTTAGAGTCCTAGAACCCGCGTTGTTAGATGTTTCATATGTTCGTCAAACTATTTAAAAGCTCATTGAGACACTTATAAGCACTCATGTTGCATGAAACTTAGTTTAGAGTCCTAGAAACCGCGTTGTTAGATGTTTCATAAGTTCGTCAAACTAGTACAAACCTCATTGAGACACTTATAAGAACTCATGTTGCATGAAACTTGGTTTAGAGTCCTAGAAACTCGTTGTTAGATGTTTCATAAGTTCGTCAAACTTTTACAAAGCTCGTTGAGACAATTATAAGCACTCATGTTGCATGAAACATGGTTTAGAGTCCTAGAAACCGCGTTGTTGTATGTTTCATAAGTTCGTCAAACTAGTACAAAGCTCATTGAGACACTTATAAGCACTCATGTTTCATGAAACTTGGTTTAGAGTCCTAGAAACGCGTTGTTAGACGTTTCATAAGTTCGTCAAACTAGTATAAAGCTCATTGAGACACTTATAAGCACTCATGTTGCATGAAACTTGGTTTAGAGTCCTAGAAACGAGTTGTTAGACGTTTCATAAGTTCGTAAAACTTGTACAGATCTCATTGAGACAGTTATAAGCACTCATGTTGAATGAAACTTGGTTTAGAGTCCTAGAAACACGTTGTTAGATGTTTCATAAGTTCGGCAAACTAGTACAAAGCTCATTGAGACACTTATAAGCACTCATGTTGTATGAAACTTGGTTTAGATTCCTAGAAATGCATTGTTAAATGTTTCATAAGTTCGTCGACATAGTAAAAAGCTCATTGAGACACTTATAAGCACTCATGTTGAATGAAACTTGGTTTAGAGTCCTAGAAACGCGTTGTTAGATGTTTCATAAGTTCGTAAAACTAGTACAAAGCTAATTGAGACACTTATAAGCACTCATGTTGCATGAAACTTGGTTTAGAGTCCTAGAAACTTGTTGTTAGATGTTTCATAAGTTCATAAAACTAGTACAAAGCTCATTGAGACACTTATAAGCACTCATGTTGAATGAAACTTGGTTTAGAGTCCTAGAAACACGTTGTTAGATGTTTAATAAGTTCGTCAAACTAGTACAAAGCTCATTGAGACACTTATAAGCATTCATGTTGCATGAAACTTGGTTTAGAGTATTAGAAACCGCGTTATTAGATGTTTCATAAGTTCGTCGACATAGTACAAAGCTCATTGAGACACTTATAAGCACTCATGTTGAATGAAACTTGGTTTAGAGTCCTAGAAACGCGTTGTTAGATGTTTCATAAGTTCGTAAAACTAGTACAAAGCTCATTGAGACACTTATAAGCACTCATGTTGCATGAAACTTGGTTTAGAGTCCTAGAAACGCGTTGTTAGATGTTTCATAAGTTCGTCAAACTAATACAAAGCTCATTGAGACACTTATAAGCAATGATGTTGTATGAAACTTGGTTTAGAGTCCTAGAAACGAATTGTTAAATGTTTCATAAGTTCGTCACACTAGTACAAAGCTCATTGAGACACTTATAAGCACTCATGTTGCATGAAACTTGGTTTAGAGTCCTAGAAACGCGTTGTTAGATGTTTCATAAGTTCGTAAAACTTGTACAAAGCTCATTGAGACACTTATAAGCACTCATGTGGAATGAAACTTGGTTTTAGAGTCCTAGAACCCGCGTTGTTAGATGTTTCATATGTTCGTCAAACTAGTCAAAAGCTCATTGAGACACTTATAAGCACTCATGTTGCATGAAACTTAGTTTAGAGTCCTAGAAACCGCGTTGTTAGATGTTTCATAAGTTCGTCAAACTAGTACAAAGCTCATTGAGACACTTATAAGCACTTATGTTGCATGAAACTTGGTTTAGAGTCCTAGAAACGCGTTGTTAGATGTTTCATAAGTTCGTCAAACTTTTACAAAGCTCGTTGAGACAATTATAAGCACTCATGTTGCATGAAACTTGGTTTAGAGTCCTAGAAACGTGTTGTTAGATGTTTCATAAGTTCATTAAACAAGTACAAAGCTCATTGAGACACTTATAAGCACTCATGTTGCATGAAACTTGGTTTAGAGTCCTAGAAACGCGTTGTTTGATGTTTCATGAGTTCGTCAAACTAGTACAAAGCTCATTGAGACACTTATAAGCCCTCATGTTGAATGAAACTTGGTTTAGAGTACTAGAAACGCGTTGTTAGATGTTTCATAAGTTCGTAAAACTAGTACAAAGCTCATTGAGACACTTATAAGCACTCATGTTGAATGAAACTTGGTTTAGAGTCCTAGAAATGCGTTGTTAGATGTTTCATAAGTTCTTCAAACTAGTACAAAGCTCATTTAGACACTTATAAGCACTCATGTTGAATAAAACTTGGTTTAGAGTCCTAGAAACGCGTTGTTAGATATTTCATAAGTTCGTCATACTAGTACAAAGCTCATTGAGAAACTTATAAGCACTCATGTTGTACGAAACTTGGTTTAGAGTCCTAGAAATGCATTGTTAAATGTTTCATAAGTTCGTCGACATAGTACAAAGCTCATTGAGACACTTATAAGCACTCATGTTGAATGAAACTTGGTTTAGAGTCCTAGAAACGCGTTGTTAGATGTTTCATAAGTTCGTCAAACTAGTACAAAGCTCATTGAGACACTTATAAGCAATCATGTTATATGAAACTTGGTTTAGAGTCCTAGAAACGAATTGTTAAATATTTCATAAGTTCGTCAAACTAGTACAAAGCTCATTGAGACACTTATAAGCACTCATGTTGCATGAAACTTGGTTTAGAGTCCTAGAAACGCATTGTTAGATGTTTCATAAGTTCGTAAAACTTGTACAAAGCTCATTGAGACACTTATAAGCACTCACGTGGAATGAAACTTGGTTTATAGTCCTAGAACCCGCGTTGTTAGATGTTTCATATGTCCGTCAAAAGCTCATTGAGACACTTATAAGCACTCATGTTGCATGAAACTTGGTTTAGAGTCCTAGAAACGCGTTGTTAGATGTTTCATAAGTTCGTCAAACTTTTACAAAGCTCGTTGAGACAATTATAAGCACTCATGTTGCATGAAACTTGGTTTAGAGTCCTAGAAATGCGTTGTTAGATATTTCATAAGTTCGTAAAGCTAGTACAAAGCTCATTGAGACACTTATAAGCACTCATGTTACATGAAACTTGACTTAGAGTCCTAGAAACGCTTTGTTAGATGTTTCATAAGTTCGTCAAACTTGTACAAAGCTCATTGAGACGCTTATAAGCACTCAAGTTGCATGAAACTTGGTTTAGAGTCCTAGAAACCGCGTTGTTAGATGTTTCATAAGTTTGTCAAACTTGTACAAAGCTCATTGAGACACTTATAAGTACTCATGTTGCATGAAACTTGGTTTAGAGTCTTAGAAACCGCGTTGTTAGATGTTTCATAAGTTCGTCAAACCAGTACAATGGTCATTGAGACACTTATAAGCACTCATGTTGTATGAAACTTGGTTTAGAGTCCTAGAAATGCATTGTTAAATGTTTCATAAGTTCGTCGACATAGTACAAAGCTCAATGAGACACTTATAAGCACTCATGTTGAATGAAACTTGGTTTAGAGTCTTAGAAACGCGTTGTTAGATGTTTCATAAGTTCGTAAAACTAGTACAAAACCCATTGAGACACTTATAAGGACTCATGTTGCATGAAACTTGGTTTAGAGTCCTAGAAACGCGTTGTTAGATGTTTCATAATTTCGTAAAACTAGTACAAAGCTCATTGACACACTTATAAGCACTCATGTTGAAAGAAACTTGGTTTAGAGTCCTAGAAACGCGTTGTTAGATGTTTCATAAGTTCGTCAAACTAATACAAAGCTCATTGAGACACTTATAAGCAATGATGTTGTATGAAACTTGGTTTAGAGTCCTAGAAACGAATTGTTAAATGTTTCATAAGTTCGTCACACTAGTACAAAGCTCATTGAGACACTTATAAGCACTCATGTTGCATGAAACTTCGTTAGAGTCCTAGAAACGCGTTGTTAGATGTTTCATAAGTTCGTAAAACTTGTACAAAGCTCATTGAGACACTTATAAGCACTCATGTGGAATGAAACTTGGTTTAGAGTCCTAGAACCCGCGTTGTTAGATGTTTCATATGTTCGTCAAATTAGTCAAAAGCTCATTGAGACACTTATAAGCACTCATGTTGCATGAAACTTAGTTTAGAGTCCTAGAAACCGCGTTGTTAGATGTTTCATAAGTTCGTCAAACTAGTACAAAGCTCATTGAGACACTTATAAGCACTCATGTTGAATGAAACTTGGTTTAGAGTCCTAGAAACGCGTTGTTTGATGTTTCATAAGTTCGTCAAACTAGTACACAGCTCATTGAGACACTTATAAGCACTCATGTTGAATGAAACTTGGTTTAGAGTCCTAGAAACGTGTTGTTAGATGTTTCATAAGTTCGACAAACTAGTACAAAGCTAATTGAGATACTTATAAGCACTCATGTTGCATGAAACTTAGTTTAGAGTCCTAGAAACCGCGTTGTTAGATGTTTCATAAGTTCGTCAAACTAGTACAAAGCTCATTGAGACACTTATAAGCACTCATGTCGAATGAAACTTGGTTTAGAGTCTTAGAAACGCGTTGTTAGATGTTTCATAAGTTCGTAAAACTAGTACAAAGCTCATTGAGACACTTATAAGCACTCATGTTGCATGAAACTTGGTTTAGAGTCCTAGAAACGCGTTGTTAGATGTTTCATAATTTCGTAAAACTAGTACAAAGCTCATTGAGACACTTATAAGCACTCATGTTGAATGAAACTTGGTTTAGAGTCCTAGAAACGCGTTGTTAGATGTTTCATAAGTTCGTCAAACTAATACAAAGCTCATTGAGACACTTATAAGCAATGATGTTGTATGAAACTTGGTTTAGAGTCCTAGAAACGAATTGTTAAATGTTTCATAAGTTCGTCACACTAGTACAAAGCTCATTGAGACACTTATAAGCACTGATGTTGCATGAAACTTCGTTAGAGTCCTAGAAACGCGTTGTTAGATGTTTCATAAGTTCGTAAAACTTGTACAAAGCTCATTGAGACACTTATAAGCACTCATGTGGAATGAAACTTGGTTTAGAGTCCTAGAACCCGCGTTGTTAGATGTTTCATATGTTCGTCAAACTAGTCAAAAGCTCATTGAGACACTTATAAGCACTCAAGTTGCATGAAACTTAGTTTAGAGTCCTAGAAACCGCGTTGTTAGATGTTTCATAAGTTCGTCAAACTAGTACAAAGCTCATTGAGACACTTATAAGCACTCATGTTGCATGAAACTTGGTTTAGAATACTAGAAACGCGTTGTTAGATGTTTCATAAGTTCGTCAACCTTTTACAAAGCTCGTTGAGACAATTATAAGCACTCATGTTGCATGAAACTTGGTTTAGAGTCCTAGAAACGTGTTGTTAGATGTTTCATAAGTTCATTAAACAAGTACAAAGCTCATTGAGACACTTATAAGCACTCATGTTGCATGAAACTTGGTTTAGAGTCCTAGAAACGCGTTGTTTGATGTTTCATGAGTTCGGCAAACTAGTACAAAGCTCATTGAGACACTTATAAGCACTCATGTTGAATGAAACTTGGTTTAGAGTCCTAGAAACGCGTTGTTAGATGTTTCATAAGTTCGTAAAACTAGTACAAAGCTCATTGAGACACTTATTATTAAGACTAATGATAACCTACAAAGGCATTAGATCAAAATACATCAAAGAAGGGAAAAGTGTAGTTGAGGCGTGTAGTCGGCTAATATAGTTGAGTCATGTAGTCGACTACATCGCAAGACTAAAGAGCCGTTAGAGCTATGGACCAATGGAATCAAGAGAGGGAAAATATAGTTGAGGCGTGTAGTCGACTAATGTAGTTGAGTCATGTAGTCGACTACATCGCAAGACTAAAGAGCCGTTAGAGAATTCAAATTTGAATTCTAGCCGTTGGAGACTTCTCTTGTTGTATCTTTTCTTTATATAAGTGTGATAAACTCTTGTAAAACCTTTAAGGAGGTGGTTCCTCTTTCAATATACTAAAAGACACTTTCTCTCATATACTCTCTCTCTTTCTAATCTCAAATACTCTCTCCATACACTCAAGAACCAAGCAACCTTGCTTCGCTTCTATACACTCAAGATCCGAGCCTAACCAACTCGGATCTATACACTAATCTCTCCAAAATCCAACATGGTATCAGAGCAAAGCTCTTGAGACCCATAGGTAAGTCGCTTCCGCCATTCTCCTTTCTTATTTCTTGCTTATAAACACAAAGATCTAGAGGAGGAAAAGAATGACCAAGATCGAGTGGTTAAAACCCTTAAGATCTTGGTGAATCAATGCTCCTCTTAGGAAGAGAACCATGATTCTTTGTCTCTTAATGAGTGAAGATACATGTTGAATCCAAGTTCCTTTCAAGAACAATCCAATCAAAACCGAATCATAGTGAGCATAGATTGAAAAATCTAGCTACATGATGTTTTTGGTTGAGTTGTTCTTTAAGATCTTTGTTTAGGCCGAAAGTTGTGGATGAGAACCATTGTTTCCTCACTCTTATGAGTTTAAAAGGAACCTTGATGAATCCAAAATCCATCTAACTTAGGCATTAGGCAATGACCAAGTATTCAAAGCATAAAGCTTGAAACTTGTGAGCTAAAGAGTGAGAGAACCATGCTCATTGATTCTTTAAGAACAATGACTTGTTGAATCCGAAACTCTATGCTTTTCTTAAGATACAAAGATAAAAGGATGAGATCCATGATTCGCCATGAGCGATAAGTGTTGTATCCAAATCCGAAGGTAATTACTTCATCTTTGTAAGGCCGAAAGCAAGAGGATGAGAACCATGGTCTCCCCACTCTTATGAGTCCAAGGGAACCTTGATGAATCCAAATCCGACTATGCTAAGGCATTAAGCGATGAACAAGAACCTCAAAGCTCAAAGCTTGAGACTTGTGAGCTAAAGGTATGAGAACCTTTCTTGTGTATCTTATGAGAATACAAGATAGTTGAATCCATAACCTCCTGTTTATTTTGAAAGTTCATGAGCATGTAATTTCAAATGTTTTAGTATGTGCTCATGTGTGTCCGAATTTCAAACACTCCAAGACTCAGTTGTCATGTAGTCATGTGACATAGTCGACTACATGACTCAACTATTTTGTCTTTGAAAGATCTAGGATACAAGGTCCACTTATGTCTTTGTCTAAGACCAAATCACTAGTCCTTGTTTGGTGAAGTGGTTTGAATCTTGGTAAAAGACTAAGTGAACTTAAAACCTTGGTTAATCCAAAAGATCTTCGGTTTAACAAAAGGGTAAGGAACCAAGATCCGCTTGTGATAAAGCATATAAGATCTTTGTGTATCCGATACTCTCTTAGAGGGAAGAGAACCAAGCCTCCATAAGTGTTAATAAAACACCGAGAGCTTGATGATTCCTTCATAACCTCGGCTAACATGAGTCTATAAAGAGATCCATGACCACTTAAAAGGTGATACCTTAAAGGGTCATGATGAATCCATCCTTAGACTTATGGGGAAATGATTCACTACATTAACATCTATATAAGGTGAAGATGGAATGATGATCTATGTTTGTTGTCATAAACCGCCTATGTGCACTTAAGTTTATGATACAAGATGAGTAACTAAGCTTTGAAAGCTATCAAGTTACAATGAATCTTGTTGGTGTGTTTTAAGATCATGGTCCGCCATTGTGCACTAAAAGACCATGGTCCCTTGTTGCTAACTTGAATCTATGTGTAGGTAAAGAAGCAAACAAGAGAATTTCTCATAAAGAGAAGTCATGAATCCAATCTTAGACTAACCATTGAGGTGCTCTACAAGGATAAATGTCTTCTCCCAATGACCATCTTCCCAAAGGAAAACCATAAAAAGGCCATTTCTAAACTCTTTACTCTTTATTTGTATTGTTATGCAAAATGATCTTCATTCCTCATTATATATATATGCCTTAGGTCATTTGTCAAAATTATTTGTCAATTTCAAAACTATAAGACCGAAACTTGAACTTGTTAAGGTGCATACTATACTCGGGTTTAATCAAAAGACATAGGGAACATCTTGAACTATTGTCTTAAACTCTCCCTTGCATTCTTGCTTGTACTTGTGAATGGTTAATCAATACTTTGTAAATTGTTAAAGGTTATTATCTTGTGCCGGTTAGTCATGAAATTTAAATCAATTTTTGTCTTTGGTATGATGTAGGATCATCATGTCTAAGGATTAAAAGAGATCATCATGAAAACCCCTAAGCATAAAGAAGTAACAAAGAAGTGCCAAAGAGAAAAGAAGTAAAGAGAAGAATGAAAGAAGCCATGAATGGTGTCCGAAGGAAAAGATGAGAATCCTTTCTCATGAAGCTTGTGAAGAACAAAGCCGAGAAAGGGAAATAGTTCATGCCTTCCATCTTAATCATGAAGGGGGAGAAGAAGTGTTAAATCACACAACTCATCATGATCAAATGGAAGTGAATCACTCGGCCAAGTATCAAGAAGAACTAGCCGAGTCAATCCAACCTAATCTTCGGTCAAGTCCCTAGCAAAGACAAAGACCATCACTTGACCAAAGTCCCTAGCAAAGACAAGGTCACCATTCTCCGGTTAAAGCATCTTCCAAGGTGCCAAACCAATTCACTCTCGGCCAAATCCTTACAAAGGAGAAGGCCAAACCATCTTATCATCATATTTGGTCAAGATCTAGCAAGTCAAAGACCTCCGTTCAACCACCAACAAAGCCGGCCAAAGTATCAAGAAGGACTAAGCCGCCACTACCACCAATCCGGCTAAGTATTGACTAAAGTACCAAGAAGGACGAAGTCAATACAAAGCTCTCACTCTCGGCTAAAGTACCAAGAAGGACGAAGCCTCCACAATCAACCAATCCATCTCGGCTTAAGTACCAACAAGATACAAGGCCAAAGTCTCATTGAAGCAAAGAAGAACCGCAACTAGCTAAAGACACTTGAAGGAAGATCATAACTTGCTCAAGGAGTCTAAGAGCCTTCATCAATCACTCGGTCAAGCTTCTACAAAGAAGCAAGACAAACCCGTCCATACCATCAACACTAGGCTCGGTCAAGTTCCTAGCAACGACAAAACCGAGCCATCCATGTTCTAGAAAGAGACCGATAATCAACCATGATCAATCGGCTCTCACCATTCTCAGCCTAGCAACTATCAAGTGCAAAGCCAAATACTTGTTACTCGGCCTAAGCATCTACCAAGAGCTAAGCCAAAAGACTCCAAACCAACCTTGTTCCAATTGCACAAAGGATAAAGCCGGAAGACCTCACGAAGAAGTCAAAGGGCTCAAGCCAAATGCAACTACAAGGGATCATCAATCTATCATACCCCTACAAACCAAAGGCTGTCCCTTAACCTTACTCTCTTTATTATGATTAACTTATTCATAGAACTAGAGCTGCATCACATAATCTTACTTAGTTCTTGATGAATCTAATCATTGCCCTTGTTAAAAGTTGCTTGAAACCTATGTGAAATCATTTGAAATTTGTTAAGGAACTTACGTTTAATAGCAAAATTACTCATTGATTCATTATGTTGCATCTAGACTTAAGCTTCTTATGTGCATTTCTATCTAAGCATATCAAGTTAACCCTTTCACTAAGCTTTACATCTTTCTTGAATCCTTTGAAGGTTAAAAGAAGTGAGAGCCAAGTGATCATTCTCGGTTGCTTGAATGACAAGAAGAATGCCAACAAGGAGAAATCAAGAAAAGAAAGGAGGAAGCCATAAGTGTTCGGTCAAATCCATCCACACCCAAGCTTGTGAAGAACAAAGCCGTGGATAGGAATCAAATCAAAGTCTCACACCGAAGCTTGTGAAGAACAAGCCGTGAAGACCAAGTCAAAGAAATGAAGACCAAGAAGGTCTCATGTCAACAAGGGAGAAGCGTCACTTCCCAAATCAAAGAACGCATCCAAGATCCTAACAACAAGCCGAGAAGATCAAAGAAGCTTGTTGAAAGGAGTCCATAGAACCCTCATTGAAGAACACGGCAAAGTCAAGAAGATCAAACCGGTTCTATCTTAAGGGGGAGTTTAGGCCAAGTCAAGAAGATAAAGGCCAAGATCAAGAAGACCCCTATTGCAAAGACTTACACTCTTTTCCCTTAGTAATGCTTTTATCCCAAGTGGTTTTGCTTACTAAGGGTTTTAATGAGGTTTGTTTAGCAATGTCCAATCTTAGCCATTTCATTGGGCTAAGCTTGAGGGGGAGTATTAAGACTAATGATAACCTACAAAGGCATTAGATCAAAATACATCAAAGAAGGGAAAAGTGTAGTTGAGGCGTGTAGTCGGCTAATATAGTTGAGTCATGTAGTCGACTACATCGCAAGACTAAAGAGCCGTTAGAGCTATGGACCAATGGAATCAAGAGAGGGAAAATATAGTTGAGGCGTGTAGTCGACTAATGTAGTTGAGTCATGTAGTCGACTACATCGCAAGACTAAAGAGCCGTTAGAGAATTCAAATTTGAATTCTAGCCGTTGGAGACTTCTCTTGTTGTATCTTTTCTTTATATAAGTGTGATAAACTCTTGTAAAACCTTTAAGGAGGTGGTTCCTCTTTCAATATACTAAAAGACACTTTCTCTCATATACTCTCTCTCTTTCTAATCTCAAATACTCTCTCCATACACTCAAGAACCAAGCAACCTTGCTTCGCTTCTATACACTCAAGATCCGAGCCTAACTAACTCGGATCTATACACTAATCTCTCAAAAATCCAACACTTATAAGCACTCATGTTGAATGAAACTTGGTTTAGAGTCCTAGAAATGCGTTGTTAGATGTTTCATAAGTTCTTCAAACTAGTACAAAGCTCATTGAGACACTTATAAGCACTCATGTTGAATGAAACTTGGTTTAGAGTCCTAGAAACGCGTTGTTAGATATTTCATATGTTCGTCATACTAGTACAAAGCTCATTGAGAAACTTATAAGCACTCATGTTGTATGAAACTTGGTTTAGAGTCCTAGAAATGCATTTTTAAATGTTTCATAAGTTCGTCAAACTAGTACAAAGCTCATTGAGACACTTATAAGCACTCATGTTGCATGAAACTTGGTTTAGAGTCCTAGAAACGCATTGTTAGATGTTTCATAAGTTCGTAAAACTTGTACAAAGCTCATTGAGACACTTATAAGCACTCACGTGGAATGAAACTTGGTTTATAGTCCTAGAACCCGCGTTGTTAGATGTTTCATATGTCCGTCAAAAGCTCATTGAGACACTTATAAGCACTCATGTTGCATGAAACTTAGTTAAGAGTCCTAGAAACCGCGTTGTTAGATGTTTCATAAGTTCGTCAAACTAGTACAAAGCTCATTGAGACACTTATAAGCACTCATGTTGCATGAAACTTGGTTTAGAGTCCTAGAAACGCGTTGTTAGATGTTTCATAAGTTCGTCAAACTTTTACAAAGCTCGTTGAGACAATTATAAGCACTCATGTTGCATGAAACTTGGTTTAGAGTCCTAGAAATGCGTTGTTAGATATTTCATAAGTTCGTAAAGCTGGTACAAAGCTCATTGAGACACTTATAAGCACTCATGTTACATGAAACTTGACTTAGAGTCCTAGAAACGCTTTGTTAGATGTTTCATAAGTTCGTCAAACTTGTACAAAGCTCATTGAGACGCTTATAAGAACTCAAGTTGCATGAAACTTGGTTTAGAGTCCTAGAAACCGCGTTGTTAGATGTTTCATAAGTTTGTCAAACTTGTACAAAGCTCATTGAGACACTTATAAGCACTCATGTTGCATGAAACTTGGTTTAGAGTCTTAGAAACCGCGTTGTTAGATGTTTCATAAGTTCGTCAAACCAGTACAATGCTCATTGAGACACCTATAAGCACTCATGTTGCATGAAACTTCGTTTAGAGTCCTAGAAACCGCGTTGTTAGATGTTTCATAAGTTCGTCAAACTAGTACAAAGCTCATTGAGACACATATAAGCACTCATGTTGCATGAAACTTGGTTTAGAGTCCTAGAAACGCGTTGTTAGATGTTTCATAAGTTCGTCAAACTTGTACAAAGCTCATTGAGACACTTATAAGCACTCATGTTGCATGAAACTTGGTTTAGAGTCCTAGAAACGCGTTGTTAGATGTTTCATAAGTTCGTCAAACTTTTACAAAGCTCGTTGAGACAATTATAAGCACTCATGTTGCATGAAACTTGGTTTAGAGTCCTAGAAATGCGTTGTTAGATATTTCATAAGTTCGTAAAGCTAGTACAAAGCTCATTGAGACACTTATAAGCACTCATGTTACATGAAACTTGACTTAGAGTCCTAGAAACGCTTTGTTAGATGTTTCATAAGTTCGTCAAACTTGTACAAAGCTCATTGAGACGCTTATAAGCACTCAAGTTGCATGAAACTTGGTTTAGAGTCCTAGAAACCGCGTTGTTAGATGTTTCATAAGTTTGTCAAACTTGTACAAAGCTCATTGAGACACTTATAAGTACTCATGTTGCATGAAACTTGGTTTAGAGTCTTAGAAACCGCGTTGTTAGATGTTTCATAAGTTCGTCAAACCAGTACAATGGTCATTGAGACACTTATAAGCACTCATGTTGTATGAAACTTGGGTTAGAGTCCTAGAAATGCATTGTTAAATGTTTCATAAGTTCGTCGACATAGTACAAAGCTCAATGAGACACTTATAAGCACTCATGTTGAATGAAACTTGGTTTAGAGTCTTAGAAACGCGTTGTTAGATGTTTCATAAGTTCGTAAAACTAGTACAAAACCCATTGAGACACTTATAAGGACTCATGTTGCATGAAACTTGGTTTAGAGTCCTAGAAACGCGTTGTTAGATGTTTCATAATTTCGTAAAACTAGTACAAAGCTCATTGACACACTTATAAGCACTCATGTTGAAAGAAACTTGGTTTAGAGTCCTAGAAACGCGTTGTTAGATGTTTCATAAGTTCGTCAAACTAATACAAAGCTCATTGAGACACTTATAAGCAATGATGTTGTATGAAACTTGGTTTAGAGTCCTAGAAACGAATTGTTAAATGTTTCATAAGTTCGTCACACTATTACAAAGCTCATTGAGACACTTATAAGCACTCATGTTGCATGAAACTTCGTTAGAGTCCTAGAAACGCGTTGTTAGATGTTTCATAAGTTCGTAAAACTTGTACAAAGCTCATTGAGACACTTATAAGCACTCATGTGGAATGAAACTTGGTTTAGAGTCCTAGAACCCGCGTTGTTAGATGTTTCATATGTTCGTCAAACTAGTCAAAAGCTCATTGAGACACTTATAAGCACTCATGTTGCATGAAACTTAGTTTAGAGTCCTAGAAACCGCGTTGTTAGATGTTTCATAAGTTCGTCAAACTAGTACAAAGCTCATTGAGACACTTATAAGCACTCATGTTGAATGAAACTTGGTTTAGAGTCCTAGAAACGCGTTGTTTGATGTTTCATAAGTTCGTCAAACTAGTACACAGCTCATTGAGACACTTATAAGCACTCATGTTGAATGAAACTTGGTTTAGAGTCCTAGAAACGTGTTGTTAGATGTTTCATAAGTTCGACAAACTAGTACAAAGCTAATTGAGATACTTATAAGCACTCATGTTGCATGAAACTTAGTTTAGAGTCCTAGAAACCGCGTTGTTAGATGTTTCATAAGTTCGTCAAACTAGTACAAAGCTCATTGAGACACTTATAAGCACTCATGTCGAATGAAACTTGGTTTAGAGTCTTAGAAACGCGTTGTTAGATGTTTCATAAGTTCGTAAAACTAGTACAAAGCTCATTGAGACACTTATAAGCACTCATGTTGCATGAAACTTGGTTTAGAGTCCTAGAAACGCGTTGTTAGATGTTTCATAATTTCGTAAAACTAGTACAAAGCTCATTGAGACACTTATAAGCACTCATGTTGAATGAAACTTGGTTTAGAGTCCTAGAAACGCGTTGATAGATGTTTCATAAGTTCGTCAAACTAATACAAAGCTCATTGAGACACTTATAAGCAATGATGTTGTATGAAACTTGGTTTAGAGTCCTAGAAACGAATTGTTAAATGTTTCATAAGTTCGTCACACTAGTACAAAGCTCATTGAGACACTTATAAGCACTGATGTTGCATGAAACTTCGTTAGAGTCCTAGAAACGCGTTGTTAGATGTTTCATAAGTTCGTAAAACTTGTACAAAGCTCATTGAGACACTTATAAGCACTCATGTGGAATGAAACTTGGTTTAGAGTCCTAGAACCCGCGTTGTTAGATGTTTCATATGTTCGTCAAACTAGTCAAAAGCTCATTGAGACACTTATAAGCACTCAAGTTGCATGAAACTTAGTTTAGAGTCCTAGAAACCGCGTTGTTAGATGTTTCATAAGTTCGTCAAACTAGTACAAAGCTCATTGAGACACTTATAAGCACTCATGTTGCATGAAACTTGGTTTAGAATACTAGAAACGCGTTGTTAGATGTTTCATAAGTTCGTCAACCTTTTACAAAGCTCGTTGAGACAATTATAAGCACTCATGTTGCATGAAACTTGGTTTAGAGTCCTAGAAACGTGTTGTTAGATGTTTCATAAGTTCATTAAACAAGTACAAAGCTCATTGAGACACTTATAAGCACTCATGTTGCATGAAACTTGGTTTAGAGTCCTAGAAACGCGTTGTTTGATGTTTCATGAGTTCGGCAAACTAGTACAAAGCTCATTGAGACACTTATAAGCACTCATGTTGAATGAAACTTGGTTTAGAGTCCTAGAAACGCGTTGTTAGATGTTTCATAAGTTCGTAAAACTAGTACAAAGCTCATTGAGACACTTATAAGCACTCATGTTGAATGAAACTTGGTTTAGAGTCCTAGAAATGCGTTGTTAGATGTTTCATAAGTTCTTCAAACTAGTACAAAGCTCATTGAGACACTTATAAGCACTCATGTTGAATGAAACTTGGTTTAGAGTCCTAGAAACGCGTTGTTAGATATTTCATATGTTCGTCATACTAGTACAAAGCTCATTGAGAAACTTATAAGCACTCATGTTGTATGAAACTTGGTTTAGAGTCCTAGAAATGCATTTTTAAATGTTTCATAAGTTCGTCAAACTAGTACAAAGCTCATTGAGACACTTATAAGCACTCATGTTGCATGAAACTTGGTTTAGAGTCCTAGAAACGCATTGTTAGATGTTTCATAAGTTCGTAAAACTTGTACAAAGCTCATTGAGACACTTATAAGCACTCACGTGGAATGAAACTTGGTTTATAGTCCTAGAACCCGCGTTGTTAGATGTTTCATATGTCCGTCAAAAGCTCATTGAGACACTTATAAGCACTCATGTTGCATGAAACTTAGTTAAGAGTCCTAGAAACCGCGTTGTTAGATGTTTCATAAGTTCGTCAAACTAGTACAAAGCTCATTGAGACACTTATAAGCACTCATGTTGCATGAAACTTGGTTTAGAGTCCTAGAAACGCGTTGTTAGATGTTTCATAAGTTCGTCAAACTTTTACAAAGCTCGTTGAGACAATTATAAGCACTCATGTTGCATGAAACTTGGTTTAGAGTCCTAGAAATGCGTTGTTAGATATTTCATAAGTTCGTAAAGCTAGTACAAAGCTCATTGAGACACTTATAAGCACTCATGTTACATGAAACTTGACTTAGAGTCCTAGAAACGCTTTGTTAGATGTTTCATAAGTTCGTCAAACTTGTACAAAGCTCATTGAGACGCTTATAAGAACTCAAGTTGCATGAAACTTGGTTTAGAGTCCTAGAAACCGCGTTGTTAGATGTTTCATAAGTTTGTCAAACTTGTACAAAGCTCATTGAGACACTTATAAGCACTCATGTTGCATGAAACTTGGTTTAGAGTCTTAGAAACCGCGTTGTTAGATGTTTCATAAGTTCGTCAAACCAGTACAATGCTCATTGAGACACCTATAAGCACTCATGTTGCATGAAACTTCGTTTAGAGTCCTAGAAACCGCGTTGTTAGATGTTTCATAAGTTCGTCAAACTAGTACAAAGCTCATTGAGACACATATAAGCACTCATGTTGCATGAAACTTGGTTTAGAGTCCTAGAAACGCGTTGTTAGATATTTCATAAGTTCGTCAAACTTGTACAAAGCTCATTGAGACACTTATAAGCACTCATGTTGTATGAAACTTGGTTTAGAGTCCTAGAAATGCATTGTTAAATGTTTCATAAGTTCGTCGACATAGTACAAAGCTCAATGAGACACTTATAAGCACTCTTGTTGAATGAAACTTGGTTTAGAGTCTTAGAAACGCATTGTTAGATGTTTCATAAGTTCGTAAAACTAGTACAAAGCTCATTGAGACACTTATAAGCACTCATGTTGCATGAAACTTGGTTTAGAGTCCTAGAAACGCGTTGTTAGATGTTTCATAATTTCGTAAAACTAGTACAAAGCTCATTGAGACACTTATAAGCACTCATGTTGAATGAAACTTGGTTTAGAGTCCTAGAAACGCGTTGTTAGATGTTTCATAAGTTCGTCAAACTAATAAAAAGCTCATTGAGACACTTATAAGCAATGATGTTGTATGAAACTTGGTTTAGAGTCCTAGAAACGAATTGTTAAATGTTTCATAAGTTCGTCACACTAGTACAAAGCTCATTGAGACACTTATAAGCACTCATGTTGCATGAAACTTCGTTAGAGTCCTAGAAACGCGTTGTTAGATGTTTCATAAGTTCGTAAAACTTGTACAAAGCTCATTGAGACACTTATAAGCACTCATGTGGAATGAAACTTGGTTTAGAGTCCTAGAACCCGCGTTGTTAGATGTTTCATATGTTCGTCAAACTAGTGAAAAGCTCATTGAGACACTTATAAGCACTCATGTTGCATGAAACTTAGTTTAGAGTCCTAGAAACCGCGTTGTTAGATGTTTCATAAGTTCGTCAAACTAGTACAAAGCTCATTGAGACACTTATAAGCACTCATGTTGCATGAAACTTGGTTTAGAGTACTAGAAACGCGTTGTTAGATGTTTCATAAGTTCGTCAACCTTTTACAAAGCTCGTTGAGACAATTATAAGCACTCATGTTGCATGAAACTTGGTTTAGAGTCCTAGAAACGTGTTGTTAGATGTTTCATAAGTTCATTAAACAAGTACAAAGCTCATTGAGACACTTATAAGCACTCATGTTGCATGAAACTTGGTTTAGAGTCCTAGAAACGCGTTGTTTGATGTTTCATGAGTTCGGCAAACTAGTACAAAGCTCATTGAGACACTTATAAGCACTCATGTTGAATGAAACTTGGTTTAGAGTCCTTGAAACGCGTTGTTAGATGTTTCATAAGTTCGTAAAACTAGTACAAAGCTCATTGAGACACTTATAAGCACTCATGTTGAATGAAACTTGGTTTAGAGTCCTAGAAATGCGTTGTTAGATGTTTCATAAGTTCTTCAAACTAGTACAAAGCTCATTGAGACACTTATAAGCACTCATGTTGAATGTAACTTGGTTTAGAGTCCTAGAAACGCGTTGTTAGATATTTCATATGTTCGTCATACTAGTACAAAGTTCATTGAGAAACTTATAAGCACTCATGTTGTATGAAACTTGGTTTAGAGTCCTAGAAATGCATTTTTAAATGTTTCATAAGTTCGTCAAACTAGTACAAAGCTCATTGAGACACTTATAAGCACTCATGTTGCATGAAACTTGTTTTAGAGTCCTAGAAACGCATTGTTAGATGTTTCATAAGTTCGTAAAACTTGTACAAAGCTCATTGAGACACTTATAAGCACTCACGTGGAATGAAAATTGGTTTATAGTCCTAGAACCCGCGTTGTTAGATGTTTCATATGTCCGTCAAAAGCTCATTGAGACACTTATAATCACTCATGTTGCATGAAATCTCAGAGTGAGGTCCTTAGTCTTAAACATAAAGGTGCTGGTAAAGATTTAGTTTAAACAATATTTTACTGATGATGTGACTTCTGTAAGTAAGTGTTTTGATTATTTGTCTTCATTAGACTTACCTAGGAAGACACTTATAATCACTCATGTTGTATGAAACTTGGTTTAGAGTCCTAGAAACGCGTTGTTAGATGTTTCATAAGTTCGTGAAACTTGTACAAAGCTCATTGTGGAACTTATAAGCACTCATGTTGCATGAAACTTGGTTTAGAGTCCTAGAAACGCGTTGTTAGATGTTTCATAAGTTCGTCAAACTTGTATAAAGCTCATTGAGGAACTTATAAGCTCTCATGTTGCATTAAACTTGGTTTAGAGTCCTAGAAACACGTTGTTAGATGTTTCATACGTTCGTCAAACTTGTACAAAGCTCATTGAGGAACTTATAAGCTCTCATGTTGCATGAAACTTGGTTTAGAGTCCTAGAAACGAGTTGTTAGATGTTTCATAAGTTCTTCAAACTTATACAAAGCTCATTGAGACACTTAAAAGCACTCATGTTGCATGAAACTTGGTTTAGAGTCCTAGAAACGCGTTGTTAGATGTTTCATAAGTTCGTAAAACTTGTACAAAGCTCATTGAGACACTTATAAGCACTCATGTGGAATGAAACTTGGTTTAGAGTCCTAGAACCCGCGTTGTTAGATGTTTCATATGTTCGTCAAACTAGTCAAAAGCTCATTGAGACACTTATAAGCACTCATGTTGCATGAAACTTAGTTTAGAGTCCTATAAACCGCGTTGTTAGATGTTTCATAAGTTCGTCAAACTAGTACAAAGCTCATTGAGACACTTATAAGCACTCATGTTGCATGAAACTTGGTTTAGAGTCCTAGAAACGCGTTGTTAGATGTTTCATAAGTTCGTCAAACTTTTACAAAGCTCGTTGAGACAAATTATAAGCACTCATGTTGCATGAAACTTGGTTTAGAGTCCTAGAAACGTGTTGTTAGATGTTTCATAAGTTCATTAAACAAGTACAAAGCTCATTGAGACACTTATAAGCACTCATGTTGCATGAAACTTGGTTTAGAGTCCTAGAAACGCGTTGTTTGATGTTTCATGAGTTCGTCAAACTAGTACAAAGCTCTTTGAGACACTTATAAGCACTCATGTTGAATGAAACTTGGTTTATAGTCCTAGAAACGCGTTGTTAGATGATTCATAAGTTCGTAAAACTAGTACAAATCTCATTGAGACACTTATAAGCACTCATGTTGAATGAAACTTGGTTTAGAGTCCTAGAAATGCGTTGTTAGATGTTTCATAAGTTCTTCAAACTAGCACAAAGCTCATTGAGACACTTATAAGTACTCATGTTGAATGAAACGTGGTTTAGAGTCCTAGAAATGCGTTGTTAGATGTTTCATAAGTTCTTCAAACTAGTACAAAGCTCATTGAGACACTTATAAGCACTCATGTTGAATGAAACTTGGTTCCTAGAAACGCGTTGTTAGATGTTTCAGAAGTTCGTAAAACTAGTACAAAGCTCATTGAGACACTTATAAGCACTCATGTTGAATGAAACTTGGTTTAGAGTGTCCTAGAAATGCGTTGTTAGATGTTTCATAAGTTCTTCAAACTAGGACAAAGCTGATTGAGACATAAGCACTCATGTTGCATGAAACTTGGTTTAGAGTCATAGAAACGCGTTAGTTAGATGTTTCATATGTTCGTCAAACAAGTACAACGCTCATTGAGACACTTATAAACACTCATGTGGCATGAAACTTGGTTTAGAGTCCTAGAAACGCGTTGTTAGATGTTTCATAAGTTCGTAAAACTTGTACAAAGCTCATTGAGACACTTATAAGCACTCATGTGGAATGAAACTTGGTTTAGAGTCCTCGAAACGCGTTGTTTGATGTTTCATAAGTTCGTCAAACTAGTACAAAGCTCATTGAGACACTTATAAGCACTCATGTTGCATGAAACTTGGTTTAGAGTCCTAGAAACTGCGTTGTTAGATTTTTCATAAGTTCGTCAAACTAGTACAAAGCTCATTGAGACACTTATAAGCACTCATGTTGAATGAAACTTGGTTTAGAGTCCTAGAAACGCGTTGTTTGATGTTTCATAAGTTCGTCAAACTAGTACACAGCTCATTGAGACACTTAGAAGCACTCATGTTGAATGAAACTTGGTTTAGAGTCCTAGAAACGTGTTGTTAGATGTTTCATAAGTTCGTCAAACTAGTACAAAGCTCATTGAGACACTTATAAGCACTCATGTTGTATGAAACTTGGTTTAGAGTCCTAGAAATGCATTGTTAAATGTTTCATAAGTTCGTCGACATAGTACAAAGCTCATTGAGACACTTATAAGCACTCATGTTGAATGAAACTTGGTTTAGAGTCCTAGAAATGCGTTGTTAGATGTTTCATAAGTTCGTCAAACTAGTACAAAGCTCATTGAGACAATTATAAGCAATCATGTTGTATGAAACTTGGTTTAGAGTCCTAGAAACGAATTGTTAAATGTTTCATAAGTTCGTCAAACTAGTACAAAGCTCATTGAGACACTTATAAGCACTCATGTTGCATGAAACTTGGTTTAGAGTCCTAGAAACGCGTTGTTAGATTTTTCATAAGTTCGTAAAACTTGTACAAATCTCATTGAGACACTTATAAGAACTCATGTGGAATGAAACTTGGTTTAGAGTCCTAGAACACGCGTTGTTAGATGTTTTATATGTTCGTCAAACTAGTCAAAAGCTCATTGAGAGACTTATAAGCACTCATGTTGCATGAAACTTAGTTTAGAGTCCTAGAAACCGCGTTGTTAGATGTTTCATAAGTTCGTCAAACTAGTACAAAGCTCATTGAGACAATTATAAGCACTCATGTTGCATGAAACTTGGTTTAGAGTCCTAGAAACGCGTTGTTAGATGTTTCATAAGTTCGTCAAACTTTTACAAAGCTCGTTGAGACAATTATAAGCACTCATGTTGCATGAAACTTGGTTTAGAGTCCTAGAAACGTGTTGTTAGATGTTTCATAAGTTCGTCAAACTAGTACAAAGTTCATTGAGACACTTATAAGCACTCATGTTGAATGAAACTTGGTTTAGAGTCCTAGAAACGCGTTGTTTGATGTTTCATAAGTTCGTCAAACTAGTACACAGCTCATTTAGACACTTATAAGCACTCATGTTGAATGAAACTTGGTTTAGAGTCCTAGAAACGTGTTGTTAGATGTTTCATAAGTTTGTCAAACTAGTACAAAGCTCATTGAGACACTTATAAGCACTCATGTTGTATGAAACTTGGTTTAGAGTCCTAGAAATGCATTGTTAAATGTTTCATAAGTTCGTCGACATAGTACAAAGCTCATTGAGACACTTATAAGCACTCATGTTGAATGAAACTTGGTTTAGAGTCCTAGAAACGCGTTATTAGATGTTTCATAAGTTCGTCAAACTAGTACAAAGCTCATTGAGACACTTATAAGCAATCATGTTGTATGAAACTTGGTTTAGAGTCCTAGAAACGAATTGTTAAATGTTTCATAAGTTCGTCAAAATAGTACAAAGCTCATTGAGACACTTATAAGCACTCATGTTGCATGAAACTTTGTTTAGAGTCCTAGAAACGCGTTGTTAGATTTTTCATAAGTTCGTAAAACTTGTACAAAGCTCATTGAGACACTTATAAGCACTCATGTGGAATGAAACTTGGTTTAGAGTCCTAGAACACGCGTTGTTAGATGTTTCATATGTTCGTCAAACTAGTCAAAAGCTCATTGAGACACTTATAAGCACTCATGTTGCATGAAACTTAGTTTAGAGTCCTAGAAACCGCGTTGGTAGATGTTTCTCAAGTTCGTCAAACTAGTACAAAACTCATTGAGACAATTATAAGCACTCATGTTGCATGAAACTTGGTTTAGAGTCCTAGAAACGCGTTGTTAGATGTTTCATAAGTTCGTAAACTTTTACAAAGCTCGTTGAGACAATTATAAGCACTCATGTTGCATGAAACTTGGTTTAGAGTCCTAGAAACGTGTTGTTAGATGTTTCATAAGTTCGTTAAACAAGTACAAAGCTCATTGAGACACTTATAAGCACTCATGTTGCATGAAACTTGGTTTAGAGTCCTAGAAACGCGTTGTTAGATGTTTCATGAGTTCGTCAAACTAGTACAAAGGTCATTGAGACACTTATAAGCACTCATGTTGAATGAAACTTGGTTTAGAGTCCTAGAAACGCGTTGTTAGATGTTTCATAAGTTCGTAAAACTAGTACAAAGCTCATTGAGACACTTATAAGCACTCATGTTGAATGAAACTTGGTTTAGAGTCTTAGAAATGCGTTGTTAGATGTTTCATAAGTTCTTCAAACTAGTACAAAGCTCATTGAGACACTTATAAGCACTCATGTTGAATGAAACTTGGTTTAGAGTCCTAGAAATGCGTTGTTAGATGTTTCATAAGTTCTTCAAACTAATACAAAGCTCATTGAGACACTTATAAGCACTCGTATTGCATGAAACTTGGTTTAGAGTCATAGAAACGCGTTGTTAGATGTTTCATAAGTTTGTCAAACAAGTACAAAGCTCATTGAGACACTTATAAACACTCATGTTGCATGAACCTTGGTTTAGAGTCCTAGAAACGCGTTGTTAGATGTTTCATAAGTTCGTAAAACTTGTACAAAGCTCATTGAGACACTTATAAGCACTCATGTGGATTGAAACTTGCTTTAGAGTCCCTAGAAACCGTGTTGTTAGATGTTTCATAAGTTCGTCAAACTAGTAAAAAGCTCATTGAGACACTTATAAGCACTCATGTTGCATGAAACTTGGTTTAGAGTCCTAGAAACTGCGTTGTTAGATGTTTAATGAGTTCGTCAAACTAGTACAAAGGTCATTGAGACACTTATAAGCACTCATGTTGAATGAAACTTGGTTTAGAGTCCTAGAAACGCGTTGTTAGATGTTTCATAAGTTCGTCAAACTAGTACAAAGGTCATTGAGACACTTATAAGCACTCATGTTGAATGAAACTTGGTTTAGAGTCCTAGAAACGCGTTGTTAGATGTTTCATAAGTTCGTAAAACTAGTACAAAGGTCATTGAGACACTTATAAGCACTCATGTTGCATGAAACTTGGTTTAGAGTCCTAGAAACGCGTTGTTAGATGTTTCATAAGTTCGTTAAACAAGTACAAAGGTCATTGAGACACTTATAAGCACTCATGTTGCATGAAACTTGGTTTAGAGTCCTAGAAACGCGTTGTTAGATGTTTCATGAGTTCGTAAAACTTGTACAAAGGTCATTGAGACACTTATAAGCACTCATGTTAAATGAAACTTGGTTTAGAATCCTAGAAATGCGTTGTTAGATGTTTCATAAGTTCTTCAAACTAGTACAAAGCTCATTGAAACACTTATAAGCACTCATGTTGAATGAAACTTGGTTTAGAGTCCTAGAAATGCGTTGTTAGATGTTTCATAAGTTCTTCAAACTAGTACAAAGCTCATTGAGACACTTATAAGCACTCATATTGCATGAAACTTGGTTTAGAGTCATAGAAACGCGTTGTTAGATGTTTCATAAGTTCTTCAAACTAGTACAAAGCTCATTGAGACACTTATAAACACTCATGTTGCATGAAACTTGGTTTAGAGTCATAGAAACGCGTTGTTAGATGTTTCATAAGTTCGTAAAACTTGTACAAAGCTCATTGAGACACTTATAAGCACTCATGTTGCATGAAACTTGCTTTAGAGTCCTAGAAACGCGTTGTTAGATGTTTCATAAGTTCGTAAAACTTGTACAAAGCTCATTGAGACACTTATAAGCACTCATGTGGAATGAAACTTGCTTTAGAGTCCTAGAAACTGCGTTGTTTGATGTTTCATAAGTTCGTCAAACTAGTACAAAGCTCATTGAGACACTTATAAGCACTCATGTTGCATGAAACTTGGTTTAGAGTCCTAGAAACTGCGTTGTTAGATGTTTCATAAGTTCGTCAAACTAGTACAAAGCTCATTGAGACACTTATAAGCACTCATGTTGAATGAAACTTGGTTTAGAGTCCTAGAAACGCGTTGTTTGATGTTTCATAAGTTCGTGAAACTTGTACAAAGCTCATTGAGACACTTATAAGCACTCATGTTGAATGAAACTTGGTTTAGAGTCCTAGAAATGCGTTGTTAGATGTTTCATAAGTTCGTCAAACTAGTACAAAGCTCATTGAGACACTTATAAGCACTCATGTTGAATGAAACTTGGTTTAGAGTCCTAGAAACGCGTTGTTAGATGTTTCATAAGTTCGTCGACATAGTACAAAGCTCATTGAGACACTTATAAGCAATCATGTTGTATGAAACTTGGTTTAGAGTCCTAGAAACGAATTGTTAAATGTTTCATAAATTCGTAAAACTAGTACAAAGCTCATTGAGACACTTATAAGCACTCATGTTGCATGAAACTTGGTTTAGAGTCCTAGAAACGCGTTGTTAGATGTTTCATAAGTTCGTAAAACTTGTGCTCATTGAGACACTTATAAGCACTCATGTGGAATGAAACTTGGTTTAGAGTCCTAGAACCCGCGTTGTTAGATGTTTCATATGTTCGTCAAACTAGTCAAAAGCTCATTGAGACACTTATAAGCACTCTTGTTGCAATAAACTTAGTTTAGAGTCCTAGAAACCGCGTTGTTAGATGTTTCATAAGTTCGTCAAACTAGTACAAAGCTCATTGAGACACTTATAAGCACTCATGTTGCATGAAACTTGGTTTAGAGTCCTAGAAACGCGTTGTTAGATGTTTCATAAGTTCGTCAAACTTTTACAATGCTCGTTGAGACAATTATAAGCACTCATGTTGCATGAAACTTGGTTTAGAGTCCTAGAAACCGCGTTGTTATATGTTTCATAAGTTCGTCAAACTAGTACAAAGCTCATTGAGACACTTATAAGCACTCATGTTGCATGAAACTTGGTTTAGAGTCCTAGAAACGCGTTGTTAGACGTTTCATAAGTTCGTCAAACTAGTACAAAGCTCATTGAGACACTTATAAGCACTCATGTTGCATGAAAATTGGTTTAGAGTCCTAGAAACGAGTTGTTAGACGTTTCATAAGTTCTCAAAACTTGTACAAAGCTCATTGAGACACTTATAAGCACTCATGTTGAATGAAACTTGGTTTAGAGTCCTAGAAACGCGTTGTTAGATGTTTCATAAGTTCGTCAAACTAGTGCAAAGCTCATTGAGACACTTATAAGCACTCATGTTGTATGAAACTTGGTTTAGATTCCTAGAAATGCATTGTTAAATGTTTCATAAGTTCGTCGACATAGTACAAAGCTCATTGAGACACTTATAAGCACTCATGTTGAATGAAACTTGGTTTAGAGTCCTAGAAACGCGTTGTTAGATGTTTTATAAGTTCGTAAATCTAGTACAAAGCTCATTGAGACACTTATAAGCACTCATGTTGCATGAAACTTGGTTTAGATTCCTAGAAACTCGTTGTTAGATGTTTCATAAGTTCGTAAAACTAGTACAAAGCTCATTGAGACACTTATAAGCACTCATGTTGAATGAAACTTGGTTTAGAGTCCTAGAAATGCGTTGTTAGATGTTTCATAAGTTCGTCAAACTAGTACAAAGCTCATTGAGACACTTATAAGCACTCATGTTGAATGAAACTTGGTTTAGAGTCCTAGAAATGCGTTGTTAGATGTTTCATAAGTTCTTCAAACTAATACAAAGCTCATTGAGACACTTATAAGCACTCGTATTGCATGAAACTTGGTTTAGAGTCATAGAAACGCGTTGTTAGATGTTTCATAAGTTTGTCAAACAAGTACAAAGCTCATTGAGACACTTATAAACACTCATGTTGCATGAAACTTGGTTTAGAGTCCTAGAAACGCGTTGTTAGATGTTTCATAAGTTCGTAAAACTTGTACAAAGCTCATTGAGACACTTATAAGCACTCATGTGGATTGAAACTTGCTTTAGAGTCCTAGAAACTGTGTTGTTAGATGTTTCATAAGTTCGTCAAACTAGTAAAAAGCTCATTGAGACACTTATAAGCACTCATGTTGCATGAAACTTGGTTTAGAGTCCTAGAAACTGCGTTGTTAGATGTTTAATGAGTTCGTCAAACTAGTACAAAGGTCATTGAGACACTTATAAGCACTCATGTTGAATGAAACTTGGTTTAGAGTCCTAGAAACGCGTTGTTAGATGTTTCATAAGTTCGTCAAACTAGTACAAAGGTCATTGAGACACTTATAAGCACTCATGTTGAATGAAACTTGGTTTAGAGTCCTAGAAACGCGTTGTTAGATGTTTCATAAGTTCGTAAAACTAGTACAAAGGTCATTGAGACACTTATAAGCACTCATGTTGCATGAAACTTGGTTTAGAGTCCTAGAAACGCGTTGTTAGATGTTTCATAAGTTCGTTAAACAAGTACAAAGGTCATTGAGACACTTATAAGCACTCATGTTGCATGAAACTTGGTTTAGAGTCCTAGAAACGCGTTGTTAGATGTTTCATGAGTTCGTAAAACTTGTACAAAGGTCATTGAGACACTTATAAGCACTCATGTTAAATGAAACTTGGTTTAGAATCCTAGAAATGCGTTGTTAGATGTTTCATAAGTTCTTCAAACTAGTACAAAGCTCATTGAGACACTTATAAGCACTCATGTTGAATGAAACTTGGTTTAGAGTCCTAGAAATGCGTTGTTAGATGTTTCATAAGTTCTTCAAACTAGTACAAAGCTCATTGAGACACTTATAAGCACTCATATTGCATGAAACTTGGTTTAGAGTCATAGAAACGCGTTGTTAGATGTTTCATAAGTTCTTCAAACTAGTACAAAGCTCATTGAGACACTTATAAACACTCATGTTGCATGAAACTTGGTTTAGAGTCATAGAAACGCGTTGTTAGATGTTTCATAAGTTCGTAAAACTTGTACAAAGCTCATTGAGACACTTATAAGCACTCATGTTGCATGAAACTTGCTTTAGAGTCCTAGAAACGCGTTGTTAGATGTTTCATAAGTTCGTAAAACTTGTACAAAGCTCATTGAGACACTTATAAGCACTCATGTGGAATGAAACTTGCTTAAGAGTCCTAGAAACTGCGTTGTTTGATGTTTCATAAGTTCGTCAAACTAGTACAAAGCTCATTGAGACACTTATAAGCACTCATGTTGCATGAAACTTGGTTTAGAGTCCTAGAAACCGCGTTGTTAGATGTTTCATAAGTTCGTCAAACTAGTACAAAGCTCATTGAGACACTTATAAGCACTCATGTTGAATGAAACTTGGTTTAGAGTCCTAGAAACGCGTTGTTTGATGTTTCATAAGTTCGTCAAACTAGTACAAAGCTCATTGAGACACTTATAAGCACTCATGTTGAATGAAACTTGGTTTAGAGTCCTAGAAATGCGTTGTTAGATGTTTCATAAGTTCGTCAAACTAGTACAAAGCTCATTGAGACACTTATAAGCACTCATGTTGAATGAAACTTGGTTTAGAGTCCTAGAAACGCGTTGTTAGATGTTTCATAAGTTCGTCGACATAGTACAAAGCTCATTGAGACACTTATAAGCAATCATGTTGTATGAAACTTGGTTTAGAGTCCTAGAAACGAATTGTTAAATGTTTCATAAATTCGTAAAACTAGTACAAAGCTCATTGAGACACTTATAAGCACTCATGTTGCATGAAACTTGGTTTAGAGTCCTAGAAACGCGTTGTTAGATGTTTCATAAGTTCGTAAAACTTGTACAAAGCTCATTGAGACACTTATAAGCACTCATGTGGAATGAAACTTGGTTTAGAGTCCTAGAACCCGCGTTGTTAGATGTTTCATATGTTCGTCAAACTAGTCAAAAGCTCATTGAGACACTTATAAGCACTCTTGTTGCAATAAACTTAGTTTAGAGTCCTAGAAACCGCGTTGTTAGATGTTTCATAAGTTCGTCAAACTAGTACAAAGCTCATTGAGACACTTATAAGCACTCATGTTGCATGAAACTTGGTTTAGAGTCCTAGAAACGCGTTGTTAGATGTTTCATAAGTTCGTCAAACTTTTACAATGCTCGTTGAGACAATTATAAGCACTCATGTTGCATGAAACTTGGTTTAGAGTCCTAGAAACCGCGTTGTTATATGTTTCATAAGTTCGTCAAACTAGTACAAAGCTCATTGAGACACTTATAAGCACTCATGTTGCATGAAACTTGGTTTAGAGTCCTAGAAACGCGTTGTTAGACGTTTCATAAGTTCGTCAAACTAGTACAAAGCTCATTGAGACACTTATAAGCACTCATGTTGCATGAAAATTGGTTTAGAGTCCTAGAAACGAGTTGTTAGACGTTTCATAAGTTCTCAAAACTTGTACAAAGCTCATTGAGACACTTATAAGCACTCATGTTGAATGAAACTTGGTTTAGAGTCCTAGAAACGCGTTGTTAGATGTTTCATAAGTTCGTCAAACTAGTGCAAAGCTCATTGAGACACTTATAAGCACTCATGTTGTATGAAACTTGGTTTAGATTCCTAGAAATGCATTGTTAAATGTTTCATAAGTTCGTCGACATAGTACAAAGCTCATTGAGACACTTATAAGCACTCATGTTGAATGAAACTTGGTTTAGAGTCCTAGAAACGCGTTGTTAGATATTTTATAAGTTCGTAAATCTAGTACAAAGCTCATTGAGACACTTATAAGCACTCATGTTGCATGAAACTTGGTTTAGATTCCTAGAAACTCGTTGTTAGATGTTTCATAAGTTCGTAAAACTAGTACAAAGCTCATTGAGACACTTATAAGCACTCATGTTGAATGAAACTTGGTTTAGAGTCCTAGAAACGCGTTGTTAGATGTTTAATAAGTTCGTCAAACTAGTACAAAGCTCATTGAGACACTTATAAGCACTCATGTTGCATGAAACTTGGTTTAGAGTATTAGAAACCGCGTTATTAGATGTTTCATAAGTTCGTCAAACCAGTACAAAGCTCATTGAGACATTTATAAGCACTCATGTTGCATGAAACTTCGTTTAGAGTCCTAGAAACCGCGTTGTTATATGTTTCATAAGTTCGTCAAACTAGTACAAAGCTCATTGAGACACATATAAGCACTCATGTTGTATGAAACTTGGTTTAGAGTCCTAGAAACGAATTGTTAAATGTTTCATAAGTTCGTCAAACTAGTACAAAGCTCATTGAGACACTTATAAGCACTCATGTTGCATGAAACTTGGTATAGAGTCCAAGAAACGCGTTGTTAGATGTTTCATAAGTTCGTAAAACTTGTACAAAGCTCATTGAGACACTTATAAGCACTCATGTGGAATGAAACTTGGTTTAGAGTCCTAGAACCCGCGTTGTTAGATGTTTCATATGTTCGTCAAACTAGTCAAAAGCTCATTGAGAAACTTATAAGCACTCATGTTGCATGAAACTTAGTTTAGAGTCCTAGAAACCGCGTTGTTAGATGTTTCTTAAGTTCGTCAAACTAGTACAAAGCTCATTGAGACACTTATAAGCACTCATGTTGCATGAAACTTGGTTTAGAGTCCTAGAAACGCGTTGTTAGATGTTTCATAAGTTCGTCAAACTTTTACAAAGCTCGTTGAGACAATTATAAGCACTCATGTTGCATGAAACTTGGTTTAGAATCCTAGAAACGTGTTGTTAGATGATTCATAAGTTCGTCAAACTAGTACAAAGCTCATTGAGACACTTATAAGAACTCATGTTGTATGAAACTTGGTTTAGAGTCCTAGAAACGCTTTGTTAGATGTTTCATAAGTTCGTCAAACTTGTACAAAGCTCATTGAGACGCTAATAAGCACTCAAGTTGCATGAAACTTGGTTTAGAGTCCTAGAAACCGCGTCGTTAGATGTTTCATAAGTTTGTCAAACTTGTACAAAGCTCATTGAGACACTTATAAGCACTCATGTTGCATGAAACTTGGTTTAGAGTCCTAGAAACGCGTTGTTAGATGTTTCATAAGTTCGTCAAACTTTTACAAAGCTCGTTGAGACAATTATAAGCACTCATGTTGCATGAAACTTGGTTTAGAGTCCTAGAAACGCTTTGTTAGATGTTTCATAAGTTCGTCAAACTTGTACAAACCTCATTGAGACGCTTATAAGAACTCATGTTGCATGAAACTTGGTTTAGAGTCCTAGAAACCGCGTCGTTAGATGTTTCATAAGTTCGTAAAACTAGTACAAAGTTCATTGAGACACTTATAAGCACTCATGTTGAATGAAACTTGGTTTAGACTCCTAGAAACGCGTTGTTAGATGTTTCATAAGTTCGTCAAACTAGTACAAAGCTCATTGAGACACTTATAAGCAATCATGTTGTATGAAACTTGGTTTAGAGTCCTAGAAACGAATTGTTAAATGTTTCATAAGTTCGTCAAACTACTGCAAAGCTCATTGAGACACTTATAAGCACTCATGTTGAATGAAATTTGGTTTAGAGTCCTAGAAACGTGTTGTTAGATGTTTCATAAGTTCGTGAAACTTGTACAAAGCTCATTGAGGAACTTATAAGCACTCATGTTGCATGAAACTTGGATTACAGTCCTAGAAACGCTTTGTTAGATGTTTCATAAGTTCGTCAAACTTGTACAAAGCTCATTGAGACACTTATAAGCACTCATTTGGAATGAAACTTGGTTTAGAGTCCTAGAACCCGCGTTGTTAGATGTTTCATATATTCGTCAAACTAGTCAAAAGCTCATTGAGACACTTGTAAGCACTCATGTTGCATGAAACTTAGTTTAGAGTCCTAGAAACCGCATTGTTAGATGTTTCATAAGTTCTTCAAACTAGTACAAAGCTCATTGAGACACTTATAAGTACTCATGTTGCATGAAACTTGGTTTAGAGTCCTAGAAACGTGTTGTTAGATGTTTCATAAGTTGATTAAACAAGTACAAAGCTCATTGAGACACTTATAAGCACTCATGTTGCATGAAACTTGGTTTAGGGTCCTAGAAACGCGTTGTTAGATGTTTCATGAGTTCGTCAAACTAGTACAAAGCCCATTGAGACACTTATAAGCACTCATGTTGAATGAAACTTGGTTTAGAGTCCTAGAAACGCGTTGTTAGATGTTTCATAAGTTCGTAAAACTAGTACAAAGCTCATTGAGACACTTATAAGCACTCATGTTGTATGAAACTTCGTTTAAAGTCCTAGAAACGCGTTGTTAGATGTTTCATAAGTTCGTAAAACTTGTACAAAGCTCATTGAGACACTTATAATCACTCATGTGGAATGAAACTTGGTTTAGAGTCCTAGAACCCGCGTTGTTAGATGTTTCATATGTTCGGCAAACTAGTCAAAATCTCATTGAGACACTTATAAGCACTCATGTTGCATGAAACTTAGTTTAGAGTCCTAGAAACCGCGTGGTTAGATTTTTCATAAGTTCGTCAAACTAGTACAAAGCTCATTGAGACACTTCTAAGCACTCATGTTCCATGGAACTTGGTTTTGAGTCCTAGAAACGCGTTGTTAGATGTTTCATAAGTTCGTCCAACTTTTACAAAGCTCGTTGAGACAATTATAAGCACTCATGTTGCATGAAACTTGGTTTAGAGTCCTAGAAAAGCTTTGTTAGATGTTTCATAAGTTCGTCAAACAAGTACAAAGCTCATTGAGACACTTATAAACACTCATGTTGCATGAATATTGGTTTAGAGTCCTAGAAACGCGTTGTTAGATGTTTCATGAGTTCGTAAAACTTGTACAAAGCTCATTGAGAGACTTATAAGCACTCATGTGGAATGAAACTTGGTTTAGAGTACTAGAAACTCGTTGTTTGATGTTTCATAAGTTCGTCAAACTAGTACAAAGCTCATTGAGACATTTATAAGCACTCATGTTGCATGAAACTTGGTTTAGAGTCCTAGAAACTGCGTTGTTAGATGTTTCATAAGTTCGTAAAACTAGTACAAAGCTCATTGAGACACTTATAAGCACTCATGTTGCATGAAACTTGGTTTAGATTCCTAGAAACCACATTGTTAGATGTTTCATAAGTTCGTCAAACAAGTACAAAGCCCATTGAGACACTTTTAACCACTCATGTTGAATGAAACTTGGTTTAGAGTCCTAGAAACGCGTTGTTAGATGTTTCATAAGGTCGTAAAACTAGTACAAACCTCATTGAGACACTTATAAGCACTCATGTTGCATGAAATTTTGTTTAGAGTCCTAGAAACGCTGTGTTAGATGTTTCATAAGTTCGTCAAATTTGTACAAAGCTCATTGAGACGCTTATAAGCACTCAAGTTGCATGAAACTTGGTTTAGAGTCCTATAAACCGCGTTGTTAGATGTTTCATAAGTTTGTCAAACTTGTACAAAGCTCATTAAGACACTTATAAGCACTCATGTTCCATGAAACTTATTTTAGAGTCTTAGAAACCGCGTTGTTAGATGTTTCATAAGTTCGTCAAACCAATACAATGCTCATTGAGACACTTATAAGCACTCTTGTTGCATGAAACTTCGTTTAGATTCCTAGAAACCGCGTTGTTAGATGTTTCATAAGTTCGTCAAACTAGTACAAAGCTCATTGAGACACATATAAGCACTCATGTTGCATGAAACTTGGTTTAGATTCCTAGAAACGCATTGTATGATGTTTCATAAGTTCGTCAAACTTTTACAAAGCTCGTTGAGACAATTATAAGCACTCATGTTGCATGAAACTTGGTTTAGAGTCCTAGAAACGTGTTGTTAGATGATTCATAAGTTCGTCAAACTAGTACAAAGCTCATTGAGACACTTATAAGCACTCATGTTGTATGAAACTTGGTTTAGAGTCCTAGAAACGCTTTGTTAGATGTTTCATAAGTTCGTCAAACTTGTACAAAGCTCATTGAGACGCTTATAAGCACTCAAGTTGCATGAAACTTGGTTTAGAGTCCTAGAAACCGTGTCGTTAGATGTTTCATAAGTTTGTCAAACTTGTACAAAGCTCATTGAGACACTTATAAACACTCATGTTGCATGAAACTTGGTTTAGTGATATGATCTTGCCAAGCTCACAACCTGAAGAGAAGAAGTTGATCCAACAACATGATAAGGACGAGCTGATACAAGGAGATATCACTCGATCAAGAGCCAAGGAGCTAGCTGAAGACGTTCAAGCATTGATCGTGGAGGAGCTTGGAGGAGCAGCTAGGAGCTTCTTCAACATCTTCATTATGGCCTAGAAAGAAGACCAAGGTAATGAAACTAAGTGACTAAGTGTTTCGACTTGGTACTCTTTCCCTTTGCGTAGGTTTGTCCCATTGGGTTTACTATGCAAGGGTTTTAACGAGGCCAAGAAGAGCACTACGTCGGTTATTTAGTTTCATTATCTTGAAGAGTGTATGAGGCGAGGCACTACACACTACTCGCCGTTCTATTCCCCAACGCCTTGTTATTTTCTGTTTCTTTTAAACGTTGTGCTGTTTTGTGCACTTTCCTTTTTTGTTTAAAATGCATAAACCCTAAGAGGAGGAGCGACATGTGCTCTTCTTCTTTATATATCACGCCACCTTCTTCATAAGAAGGGAGTCAAGCATTAACGAAAAACCTCTTTGTTTAGACTCATCTCCGTTCGCGAAAGAACATACCCAACCGATTCAAGAGAGTTGAATCCGAGGCTTTTACAAGAGAGATCCTCTTCCAAAAGCTTCTCCAAACATCAAGCAATCACCCCATCGATAGCTTGAGAAGTTCCCCTCCATCTCGCACCTCTTCCACCTCCATATCCGCTGGTTTCGTACCATCGCCATCTCCACCTTCACGTCCTCCATCAATCCACCATAGAAGTGAGCTTGCCTTTGCCATAGAGTCGAGATCCTAACCAAGGGTGTATCACGTGGTATCAGAGCCAAACTCTGTACCAAAGGCTGAGTTTCTCTATCCTTACATCTTATCAATCGATTAGTTTGCTTGAAAACTCATTAGAACCGAAAACGTTGTTTATCCTCTTTGAATCTGTTTTGTTGTTTGTGTTCTATGTTCAGCCGATTGTTTGATTGATTAAGATTGGTTATAACTTGTTAAATCTGCTTGTTAGATCATGTTCTTATGCTCATATTAATTCATGATTTTTTTTAGAACTTGTCGTACACGTATTTTAGCATCTCTTTCAAATCTGCTTATTATGTGCTTCGTTTTTATTCTCGTTCTCTCTTAGATTCATAAGTTTGTTTGGTTTGATTGTGTGCTTGAAATCTCTTGTCCAAAACGTGTTCATCAAGCTTTGAGTGTGATTTTCTTGTGATTTGATTTATTTCCTGATTGCACCAAGTTTCCTAAAGCGTTTTCATAAAGTTTCCTAAAGCATTTTCAGAAAGTTTCCAAAACAGTTTTTTGTGTGCCTTATTACTTATTCTGATTTGATTTGCTTAATAAATCTTTTGTGCTTTCATTAGAACTTGTTTAGGACGTTTTTTTTTGCTTAGTTGAGGACATTTAAAACTTGTTTGGCGCATAATTGTTTCTCATTGGAATTGTGCTTAAAATCTGTCTCTTGTTCTTCATTATAACTCGCTTGTGCTTCTTTTAGAACATCTTACTGCGAGTTTCTTGTGTTGAAACAGGTACTATGAAGGACTCTCAAGGAAGTCATAGACAGCGAAGAATGTATCGGTATGAAGAGCTCCATAGAAGCACACCACCGTTTCATGGAAGCAAAGACCCTGATGAGTATGTCGATTGGGAGGTTGGTATGCATTACGCCTCTAAGTGCAATTGCTTCACCGAAGATGAGCTACTAAGAGCCGCTGTCTCAAGTTTTCGCGACAATGCTCTTACTTGGTGGGAAGAGATTGAGTGGAGACGATGGCCTAAACACCCAATCACCACATGGACAGAGAACTCAAAGCACTAATGAGAAGAAAGTATGCTCCACACCTTAAGCAAAAGACATCTACTCGATCCGCCCATAAACCTCAAGATGCATATCGTCGAGCTAAGTCTTCTAATCTTTCTGTTTCCAGACAATCAATACCTTATGGTTATAATGAGAACACAGTTGTTGTTGAACCTGAACGGATTAAAAGGAGAAAGAATTCAAAACGTGAGCTAGAAGAAGATATTAGGAGAATTGTTAATAATGTCTTTGATGATACTATTATTTCTAGTATAATGCACTTGGCTTTGCCAAAGTCTTCTCTTGTAGATAAAGATCAAAAGGATCAAGGAGGAGACGTGGAACAGAACGTGGAGCAAGATAATGACAAAGTGGTGTACAAGAAGGAACACGAATCATTGAAGCTTATTGAGCGTTGTACGGTTAAAGAACAAGAAGAGAATCAAGAGCTTGTACGATCTGTTTCAAATCAAAGGGAGTCACTTGTTTCTCTTGATTCTAAATCTGATTTCAAATATGATTTTGATAACTCCATGACTGTCTTAAAACACTTGTCTTGTGTCAAGAGACTTGAGGAACTTTCAGGTGCTAAGGAGATGATCACAACCGAAGAAGAAGCTTCAACAAAGCCTATGGTTATCTATGAGCCAAATCTACATATTGAAGCCGATGATGTCGTACTATTAACTCCAAAAGGAACCCTTACAGTCATGTCTAACCTCAAGAAGAGTGTAGACCAGATCAGAACAGAATCTCTAACCCAAACCAGCAACTACTTGCCAAGTCCAGAAATTGACAGATTGATATGTTCGGCTTGTGAAGCTCACAAGAGGACCAATATCAGCTACTGGAGTAAAACGGAGATATCTACCATATTCTACACTCAAAGAGGAATCTTTGAAGCTATAGCTAGTCCTAAGATCATGTCGGAGCTGACCACAATCGATGTTCAAAGTTCAACTAACGGCAGCTTGCTATTTATGAAGATGAGTACGTGTGGTCCACTTCAAACCTTCATATGGCGACCTGGAGCTACTCCACAGCACACACCAGTTCCTGTTGGAGACGTTCTACAAGTTCATAACCCCCTGGTCGATATCAAGACGTTGATTCCAAGCATGTGCCATCCAGAGCAACACGCTACCATGCTTATCAAGCAGCCACTTAGGCGAAAGGCTATTATATATGGTGATTCTTTTCATGCATCTAAGTTCAAGGGTCGAGATCATAGCTACTCTAAAGACCAGCTGTGTTTGAAGCAAAGTCAAGAAGAGACTAAGTCCAAGAGCACCAGCCTCATGAACCAATCGGGTGAGATCGAGAAAACTTATTCTTTTAGTAAATCTCGGTCACGTTTTGTGTATAAAGAAACTCTTATGAGTTTCTCTAATCTTCCACCGGTGTTTCCGAGTGATTTTTCTTTTGTTTCGCAGCAGCATGAGCATGAGTTTCCCAAAGACAAAGAACCACCAAACCTTCAAGATGTCTCATTTCAAAACCGAGCTAGATCCATGGCGATTAATGAGCCTCTCATCCATGTTGATTATGAGTCTTTCACCCATCTTGAAGTACCACCAGAGATTGACAAAGAACGAGATAGAAGTGTCTACTTCTATGAGGTATTTCCTTATCCCATTCATTCCAAGACAGGTAAGGACAATGGTGTGCCCAACACATTGTCAAGGAGGTATTTTCTACTCTTTAACATTAGCACCCATGATGTTAGCTCTAGAGTTTATAAGGAACTATATGGTAGTGGTAATGAGTTTGGAAAATCATATAAAGCTTGTGGAAAGTATGTTAGTAATCATTACCATAGGAGAGATTTATACTTGTGTTATGATAACTTGTGCTTGTCTAGTTTTGTTGTCTCTGTGAGCAATTGTGTAGGGAATCACAGGGAGGGGGGCTTATAAGATATGTGGATACCACTAGGAGTCTCAAGAAGCTCATTTATCACTTTTACTTACCTCACAAGAAGAAAGACATCAAGGGAAAGACTAAGCCAAAGCTGAGACGTAGGAGGATCATGACATATCTATTGTATCTTCAAGCTCAGGAGAAGCTTAAGGCGTCAAGACCAGCAGCTGCACCACCTTGGATCATCAAATCCAACCTTTCAAAGATCGAGAACCATCAAGAGCTGATCAAAACCACAACCCTCACAACCTGGATCAAGCACACTTTCTAAACCAAACACATTTGAGCTCATATAAGGATCATTATTTCATCTTTGGTTTAAACTATTTGTGTTTGATTCAGGTGCTCATATGGAGACCACGAGAACGCCTACAACATAAAGATTCCATCATCTTAATACTCCATAATGCCCAAGATCTGATCAAGACAATGACTCAACCAACAGGATTACTCAACTCTCTTAATTGCATTATTTTGAACCTATATAAGGAGATCTCCTTGATTACTCACTTGAGTACATTTCTATTGTTTCAGAGTTTCATTTGGAAGCCAGGAGATGTCTTTAGTATCGATCGAGAGGAAAACGGTGAAGAGGAGATCAATGACAATGCTTATCGAATATACCTACAAGGGAAGTATCTAAATGCTAATGACTTCAATGTTTCTAACTTGTTCCCTTGTATTGCATATTCAGATTTGAGGACAAATCCTTTTCAAGTGGGAGAGGATGATATGATCTTGCCAAGCTCACAACCTGAAGAGAAGAAGTTGATCCAACAACATGATAAGGACGAGCTGATACAAGGAGATATCACTCGATCAAGAGCCAAGGAGCTAGCTGAAGACGTTCAAGCATTGATCGTGGAGGAGCTTGGAGGAGCAGCTAGGAGCTTCTTCAACATCTTCATTATGGCCTAGAAAGAAGACCAAGGTAATGAAACTAAGTGACTAAGTGTTTCGACTTGGTACTCTTTCCTTTGCGTAGGTTTGTCCCATTGGGTTTACTATGCAAGGGTTTTAACGAGGCCAAGAAGAGCACTACGTCGGTTATTTAGTTTCATTATCTTGAAGAGTGTATGAGGCGAGGCACTACACACTACTCGCTGTTCTATTCCCCAACGCCTTGTTATTTTCTGTTTCTTTTAAACGTTGTGCTGTTTTGTGCACTTTCCTTTTTTGTTTAAAATGCATAAACCCTAAGAGGAGGAGCGACATGTGCTCTTCTTCTTTATATATCACGCCACCTTCTTCATAAGAAGGGAGTCAAGCATTAACGAAAAACCTCTTTGTTTAGACTCATCTCCGTTCTGCGAAAGAACATACCCAACCGATTCAAGAGAGTTGAATCCGAGGCTTTTACAAGAGAGATCCTCTTCCAAAAGCTTCTCCAAACATCAAGCAATCACCCCATCGATAGCTTGAGAAGTTCCCCTCCATCTCGCACCTCTTCCACCTCCATATCCGCTGGTTTCTGTACCATCGCCATCTCCACCTTCACGTCCTCCATCAATCCACCATAGAAGTGAGCTTGCCTTTGCCATAGAGTCGAGATCCTAACCAAGGGTGTATCATTTAGAGTCCTAGAAACGCGTTGTTAGATGTTTCATAAGTTCGTAAAACTTGTACAAAGCTCATTGAGACACTTATAAGCACTCATGTGGAATGAAACTTGGTTTAGAGTCCTAGAAACGCTGTGTTAGATGTTTCATAAGTTCGTCAAATTTGTACAAAGCTCATTGAGACGCTTATAAGCACTCAAGTTGCATGAAACTTGGTTTAGAGTCCTAGAAACCGCGTTGTTAGATGTTTCATAAGTTCGTCAAACTTTTACAAAGCTCGTTGAGACAATTATAAGCACTCATGTTTCATGAAACTTGGTTTAGAGTCCTAGAAACGCTTTGTTAGATGTTTCATAAGTTCGTCAAACTTATACAAACCACATTGAGACGCTTATAAACACTCAAGTTGCATGAAACTTGGTTTAGAGTCCTAGAAACCGCGTCGTTAGATGTTTCATAAGTTCGTAAAACTAGTACAAAGTTCATTGAGACACTTATAAGCACTCATGTTGAATGAAACATGTTTTAGAGTCCTAGAAACGCGTTGTTAGATGTTTCATAAGTTCGTCAAACTAGTACAAAGCTCAGTGAGACACTTATAAGCAATCATGTTGTATGAAACTTGGTTTAGAGTCCTAGAAACGAATTGTTAAATGTTTCATAAGTTCGTCAAACTAGTACAAAGCTCATTGAGACACTTATAAGCACTCATGTTGAATGAAACTTGGTTTAGAGTCCTAGAAACGCGTTGTTAGATGTTTCATAAGTTCGTCAAACTTGTACAAAGCTCATTGAGACACTTATAAGCACTCATGTGGAATGAAACTTGGTTTAGAGTCCTAGAACCCGCGTTGTTAGATGTTTCATATATTCGTCAAACTAGTCAAAAGCTCATTGAGACACTTATAAGCACTCATGTTGCATGAAACTTAGTTTAGAGTCCTAGAAACCGCGTTGTTAGATGTTTCATAAGTTCTTCAAACTAGTACAAAGCTCATTGAGACACTTATAAGCACTCATGTTGCATGAAACTTGGTTTAGAGTCCTAGAAACGTGTTGTTAGATGTTTCATAAGTTGATTAAACAAGTACAAAGCTCATTGAGACACTTATAAGCACTCATGTTGTATGAAACTTGGTTTAGAGTCCTAGAAACGCGTTGTTAGATGTTTCATGAGTTCGTCAAACTAGTACAAAGCCCATTGAGACACTTATAAGCACTCATGTTGAATGAAACTTGGTTTAGAGTCCTAGAAACGCGTTGTTAGATGTTTCATAAGTTCGTAAAACTTGTACAAAGCTCATTGAGACACTTATAAGCACTCATGTGGAATGAAACTTGGTTTAGAGTCCTAGAACCTGCGTTGTTAGATGTTTCATATGTTCGACAAACTAGTCAAAATCTCATTAAGACACTTATAAGCACTCATGTTGCATGACACTTAGTTTAGAGTCCTAGAAACCGCGTGGTTAGATGTTTCATAAGTTCGTCAAACTAGTACAAAGCTCATTGAGAAACTTCTAAGCACTCATGTTCCATGGAACTTGGTTTAAAGTCCTAGAAACGCGTTGTTAGATGTTTCATAAGTTCGTCAAACTTTTACAAAGCTCGTTGAGACAATTATAAGCACTCATGTTGCATGAAACTTGGTTTAGAGTCCTAGAAAAGCTTTGTTAGATGTTTCATAAGTTCGTCAAACAAGTACAAAGCTCATTGAGACACTTATAAGCACTCATGTTGAATGAAACATGGTTTAGAGTCCTAGAAACGCGTTGTTAGATGTTTCATAAGTTCGTAAAACTAGTACAAAGCTCATTGAGACACTTATAAGCACTCATGTTGAATGAAACTTGGTTTAGAGTCCTAGAAATGCGTTGTTAGATGTTTCATAAGTTCTTCAAACTAGTACAAAGCTCATTGAGACACTTATAAGCACTCATGTTGCATGAAATTTGGTTTAGAGTCCTAGAAACGCGTTGTTAGATGTTTCATAAGTACGTAAAACTTGTACAAAGCTCATTGAGACACTTATAAGCACTCATGTGGAATGAAACTTGGTTTAGAGTCCTAGAACCCGCGTTGTTAGATGTTTCATATGTTCGTCAAACTAGTCAAAAGCTCATTGAGACACTTATAAGCAATCATGTTGTATGAAACTTGGTTTAGAGTCCTAGAAACCGCGTTGTTAGATGTTTGATAAGTTCGTCAAACTAGTACAAAGCTCATTGAGACACTTATAAGCACTCATGTTGCATGAAACTTGGTTTAGAGTCCTAGAAACGCGTTGTTAGATGTTTAATAAGTTCGTCAAACTTTAACAAAGCTCGTTGAGACAATTATAAGCACTCATGTTGCATGAAACTTGGTTTAGAGTCCTAGAAACCGCGTTGTTATATGTTTCATAAGTTCGTCAAACTAGTACAAAGCTCATTGAGACACTTATAAGCAATCATGTTGTATGAAACTTGGTTTAGAGTCCTAGAAATGCGTTGTTAGATGTTTCATAAGTTCGTAAACCTTGTACAAAGCTCATTGAGACACTTATAAGCACTCATGTTGAATGAAACTTGGTTTAGAGTACTAGAAACGCGTTGTTAGATGTTTCATAAGTTCGTCAAACTAGTACAAAGCTCATTGAGACACTTATAAGCACTCATGTTGTATGAAACTTGGTTTAGATTCCTATAAATGCATTGTTAAATGTTTCATAAGTTCGTCGACATAGTACAAAGCTCATTGAGACACTTATAAGCACTCATGTTGAATGAAACTTGGTTTAGAGTCCTAGAAACGCGTTGTTAGATGTTTCATAAGTTCGTAAAACTAGTACAAAGCTCATTGAGACACTTATAAGCACTCATGTTGCATGAAACTTGGTTTAGAGTCCTAGAAACTCGTTGTTAGATGTTTCATAAGTTCGTAAAACTAGTACAAAGCTCATTGAGACACTTATAAGCACTCATGTTGAATGAAACTTGGTTTAGAGTCCTAGAAACGCGTTGTTAGATGTTTAATAAGTTCGTCAAACTAGTACAAAGCTCATTGAGACACTTATAAGCACTCATGTTGCATGAAACTTGGTTTAGAGTATTAGAAACCGCGTTATTAGATGTTTCATAAGTTCGTCAAACCAGTACCAAGCTCATTGAGACACTTATAAGCACTCATGTTGCATGAAACTTCGTTTAGAGTCCTAGAAACCGCGTTGTTATATGTTTCATAAGTTCGTCAAACTAGTACAAAGCTCATTGAGACACATATAAGCACTCATGTTGTATGAAACTTGGTTTAGAGTCCTAGAAACGAATTGTTAAATGTTTCATAAGTTCGTCAAACTAGTACAAAGCTCATTGAGATACTTATAAGCACTCATGTTGCATGAAACTTGGTATAGAGTCCAAGAAACGCGTTGTTAGATGTTTCATAAGTTCGTAAAACTTGTACAAATCTCATTGAGACACTTATAAGCAATCATGTGGAACGAAACTTGGTTTAGAGTCCTAGAACCCGCGTTGTTAGATGTTTCATATGTTCAACAAATTAGTCAAAAGCTCATTGAGAAACTTATAAGCACTCATGTTGCATGAAACTTAGTTTAGATTCCTACAACCGCGTTGTTAGATGTTTCATAAGTTCGTCAAACTAGTACAAAGCTCATTGAGACACTTATAAGCACTCATGTTGCATGAAACTTGGTTTAGAGTCCTAGAAACGCGTTGTTAGATGTTTCATAAGTTCGTCAAACTTTTACAAAGCTCGTTGAGACAATTATAAGCACTCATGTTGCATGAAACTTGGTTTAGAGTCCTAGAAACGTGTTGTTAGATGATTCATAAGTTCGTCAAACTAGTACAAAGCTCATCGAGACACTTATAAGCACTCATGTTGTATGAAACTTGGTTTAGAGTCCTAGAAACGCTTTGTTAGATGTTTCATAAGTTCGTCAAATTTGTACAAAGCTCATTGAGACGCTTATAAGCACTCAAGTTGCATGAAACTTGGTTTAGAGTCCTAGAAACCGCGTCGTTAGATGTTTCATAAGTTTGTCAAACTTGTACAAAGCTCATTGAGACACTTATAAACACTCATGTTGCATGAAACTTGGTTTAGAGTCCTAGAAACGCGTTGTTAGATGTTTCATAAGTTCGTAAAACTTGTACAAAGCTCATTGAGACACTTATAAGCACTCATGTGGAATGAAACTTGGTTTAGAGTCCTAGAAACGCGTTGTTGGATGTTTTATAAGTTCGTCAAACTTGTACAAAGCTCATTGAGACACTTATAAGCACTCATGTTGCATGAAACTTGGTTTAGAGTCCTAGAAACGCGTTGTTAGATGTTTCATAAGTTCTTCAAACTTTTACAAAGCTCGTTGAGACAATTATAAGCACTCATGTTGCATGAAACTTGGTTTAGAGTCCTAGAAACGCTGTGTTAGATGTTTCATAAGTTCGTCAAATTTGTACAAAGCTCATTGAGACGCTTATAAGCACTCAAGTTGCATGAAACTTGGTTTAGAGTCCTAGAAACCGCGTCGTTAGATGTTTCATAAGTTTGTCAAACTTGTACAAAGCTCATTGAGACACTTATAAACATTCATGTTCCATGAAACGTGGTTTAGAGTCCTAGAAACGCGTTGTTAGATGTTTCATAAGTTCGTAAAACTTGTACAAAGCTCATTGAGACACTTATAAGCACTCATGTGGAATGAAACTTGGTTTAGAGTCCTAGAAACGCGTTGTTGGATGTTTCATAAGTTCGTCAAACTAGTACAAAGCTCATTGAGACACATATAAGCACTCATGTTGTATGAAACTTGGTTTAGAGTCCTAGAACCCGCGTTGTTAGATGTTTCATATGTTCGTCAAACTAGTCAAAAGCTCATTGAGACACTTATAAGCAATCATGTTGTATGAAACTTGGTTTAGAGTCCTAGAAACCGCGTTGTTAGATGTTTCATAAGTTCGTCAAACTAGTACAAAGCTCATTGAGATACTTATAAGCACTCATGTTGCATGAAACTTGGTATAGAGTCCAAGAAACGCGTTGTTAGATGTTTCATAAGTTCGTAAAACTTGTACAAAGCTCATTGAGACACTTATAAGCACTCATGTGGAATGAAACTTGGTTTAGAGTCCTAGAACCCGCGTTGTTAGATGTTTCATATGTTCGTCAAACTAGTCAAAAGCTCATTGAGAAACTTTTAAGCACTCATGTTGCATGAAACTTAGTTTAGAGTCCTAGAAACTGCGTTGTTAGATGTTTCATAAGTTCGTCAAACAAGTACAAAGCTCATTGAGACACTTATAAACACTCATGTTGCATGAAACTTGGTTTAGAGTCCTAGAAACGCGTTGTTAGATGTTTCATGAGTTCGTAAAACCTGTACAAAGCTCATTGAGACACTTATAAGCAGTCATGTGGAATGAAACTTGGTTTAGAGTACTAGAAGCGCGTTGTTTGATGTTTCATAAGTTCGTCAAACTAGTACAAAGCTCATTGAGACACTTATAAGCACTCATGTTGCATGAAACTTGGTTTAGAGTCCTAGAAACTGCGTTGTTAGATGTTTCATAAGTTCGTAAAACTAGTACAAAGCTCATTGAGACACTTATAAGCAGTCATGTTGCATGAAACTTGGTTTAGATTCCTAGAAAACGCGTTGTTAGATGTTTCATAAGTTCGTCACACTAGTACAAAGCTCATTGAGACACTTATAAGCACTCATGTTGAATGAAACTTGGTTTAGAGTCCTAGAAACGCGTTGTTACGTTAGATGTTTCATAAGTTCCTAAAACTAGTACAAACCTCATTGAGACACTTATAAGCACTCATGTTGCATGAAACTTTGTTTAGAGTCCTAGAAATGCGTTGTTAGATATTTCATAAGTCCGTCAAGCTAGTACAAAGCTCATTGAGACACTTATAAGCACTCATGTTGCATGAAACTTGGTGTAGAGTCCTAGAAACGCTTTGTTAGATGTTTTATAAGTTCGTCAAACTTGCACAAAGCTCATTGAGACGCTTATAAGCACTCAAGTTGCATGAAACTTGGTTTAGAGTCCTAGAAACCGCGTTGTTAGATGTTTCATAAGTTTGTCAAACTTGTACAAAGCTCATTGAGACACGTATAAGCACTCATGTTGCATGAAACTTGGTTTAGAGTCTTAGAAACCGCGTTGTTAGATGTTTCATAAGTTCGTCAAACCAGTACAATGCTCATTGAGACACTTATAAGCACTCATGTTGCATGAAACTTCGTTTAGAGTCCTAGAAACCGCGTTGTTAGATGTTTCATAAGTTCGTCAAACTAGTACAAAGCTCATTGAGACACATATAAGCACTCATGTTGCATGAAACTTGGTTTAGATTCCTAGAAACGCATTGTTAGATGTTTCATAAGTTCGTCAAACTTGTACAAAGCTCATTGAGACACTTATAAGCACTCATGTTGTATGAAACTTGGTTTAGAGTCCTAGAACCCGCGTTGTTAGATGTTTCATATATTCGTCAAACTAGTCAAAAGCTCATTGAGAAACTTATAAGCACTCATGTTGCATGAAACTTAGTTTAGAGTCCTAGAAACGCGTTGTTAGATGTTTCATAAGTTCGTAATACTAGTACAAAGCTCATTGAGACACTTATAAGCACTCATGTTGCATGAAACTTGGTTTAGAGTCCTAGAAACGCGTTGTTAGATGTTTCATATGTACGTAAAACTTGTACAAAGCTCATTGAGACACTTATAAGCACTCATGTGGAATGAAACTTGGTTTAGAGTCCTAGAACCCGCGTTGTTAGATGTTTCATATGTTCGTCAAACTAGTCAAAAGCTCATTGAGACACTTATAAGCAATCATGTTGTATGAAACTTGGTTTAGAGTCCTAGAAACCGCGTTGTTAGATGTTTGATAAGTTCGTCAAACTAGTACAAAGCTCATTGAGACACTTATAAGCACTTATGTTGCATGAAACTTTGTTTAGAGTCCTAGAAACGCGTTGTTAGATGTTTCATAAGTTCGTCAAACTTTAACAAAGCTCGTTGAGACAATTATAAGCACTCATGTTGCATGAAACTTGGTTTAGAGTCCTAGAAACCGCGTTGTTATATGTTTCATAAGTTCGTCAAACTAGTACAAAGCTCATTGAGACACTTATAAGCAATCATGTTGTATGAAACTTGGTTTAGAGTCCTAGAAACGCGTTGTTAGATGTTTCATAAGTTCGTAAAACTTGTACAAAGCTCATTGAGACACTTATAAGCACTCATGTTGAATGAAACTTGGTTTAGAGTCCTAGAAACGCGTTGTTAGATGTTTCATAAGTTCGTCAAACTAGTACAAAGCTCATTGAGACACTTATAAGCACTCATGTTGTATGAAACTTGGTTTAGATTCCTATAAATGCATTGTTAAATGTTTCATAAGTTCGTCGACATAGTACAAAGCTCATTGAGACACTTATAAGCACTCATGTTGAATGAAACTTGGTTTAGAGTCCTAGAAACGCGTTGTTAGATGTTTCATAAGTTCGTAAAACTAGTACAAAGCTCATTGAGACACTTATAAGCACTCATGTTGCATGAAACCTTGTTTAGAGTCCTAGAAACTCGTTGTTAGATGTTTCATAAGTTCGTAAAACTAGTACAAAGCTCATTGAGACACTTATAAGCACTCATGTTGAATGAAACTTGGTTTAGAGTCCTAGAAACGCGTTGTTAGATGTTTAATAAGTTCGTCAAACTAGTACAAAGCTCATTGAGACACATATAAGCACTCATGTTGTATGAAACTTGGTTTAGAGTCCTAGAAACGAATTGTTAAATGTTTCATAAGTTCGTCAAACTAGTACAAAGCTCATTGAGATACTTATAAGCACTCATGTTGCATGAAACTTGGTATAGAGTCCAAGAAACGCGTTGTTAGATGTTTCATAAGTTCGTAAAACTTGTACAAATCTCATTGAGACACTTATAAGCACTCATGTGGAATGAAACTTGGTTTAGAGTCCTAGAACCCGCGTTGTTAGATGTTTCATATATTCGTCAAACTAGTCAAAAGCTCATTGAGAAACTTATAAGCACTCATGTTGCATGAAACTTAGTTTAGAGTCCTAGAAACGCGTTGTTAGATGTTTCATAAGTTCGTAATACTAGTACAAAGCTCATTGAGACACTTATAAGCACTCATGTTGCATGAAACTTGGTTTAGAGTCCTAGAAACGCGTTGTTAGATGTTTCATAAGTACGTAAAACTTGTACAAAGCTCATTGAGACACTTATAAGCACTCATGTGGAATGAAACTTGGTTTAGAGTCCTAGAACCCGCGTTGTTAGATGTTTCATATGTTCGTCAAACTAGTCAAAAGCTCATTGAGACACTTATAAGCAATCATGTTGTATGAAACTTGGTTTTTAGAGTCCTAGAAACCGCGTTGTTAGATGTTTGATAAGTTCGTCAAACTAGTACAAAGCTCATTGAGACACTTATAAGCACTCATGTTGCATGAAACTTGGTTTAGAGTCCTAGAAACGCGTTGTTAGATGTTTCATAAGTTCGTCAAACTTTAACAAAGCTCGTTGAGACAATTATAAGCACTCATGTTGCATGAAACTTGGTTTAGAGTCCTAGAAACCGCGTTGTTATATGTTTCATAAGTTCGTCAAACTAGTACAAAGCTCATTGAGACACTTATAAGCAATCATGTTGTATGAAACTTGGTTTAGAGTCCTAGAAACGCGTTGTTAGATGTTTCATAAGTTCGTAAAACTTGTACAAAGCTCATTGAGACACTTATAAGCACTCATGTTGAATGAAACTTGGTTTAGAGTCCTAGAAACGCGTTGTTAGATGTTTCATAAGTTCGTCAAACTAGTACAAAGCTCATTGAGACACTTATAAGCACTCATGTTGTATGAAACTTGGTTTAGATTCCTATAAATGCATTGTTAAATGTTTCATAAGTTCGTCGACATAGTACAAAGCTCATTGAGACACTTATAAGCACTCATGTTGAATGAAACTTGGTTTAGAGTCCTAGAAACGCGTTGTTAGATGTTTCATAAGTTCGTAAAACTAGTACAAAGCTCATTGAGACACTTATAAGCACTCATGTTGCATGAAACTTGGTTTAGAGTCCTAGAAACTCGTTGTTAGATGTTTCATAAGTTCGTAAAACTAGTACAAAGCTCATTGAGACACTTATAAGCACTCATGTTGAATGAAACTTGGTTTAGAGTCCTAGAAACGCGTTGTTAGATGTTTAATAAGTTCGTCAAACTAGTACAAAGCTCATTGAGACACTTATAAGCACTCATGTTGCATGAAACTTGGTTTAGAGTATTAGAAACCGCGTTATTAGATGTTTCATAAGTTCGTCAAACCAGTACAAAGCTCATTGAGACACTTATAAGCACTCATGTTGCATGAAACTTCGTTTAGAGTCCTAGAAACCGCGTTGTTATATGTTTCATAAGTTCGTCAAACTAGTACAAAGCTCATTGAGACACATATAAGCACTCATGTTGTATGAAACTTGGTTTAGAGTCCTAGAAACGAATTGTTAAATGTTTCATAAGTTCGTCAAACTAGTACAAAGCTCATTGAGATACTTATAAGCACTCATGTTGCATGAAACTTGGTATAGAGTCCAAGAAACGCGTTGTTAGATGTTTCATAAGTTCGTAAAACTTGTACAAATCTCATTGAGACACTTATAAGCACTCATGTTGCATGAAACTTGGTGTAGAGTCCTAGAAACGCTTTGTTAGATGTTTTATAAGTTCGTCAAACTTGCACAAAGCTCATTGAGACGCTTATAAGCACTCAAGTTGCATGAAACTTGGTTTAGAGTCCTAGAAACCGCGTTGTTAGATATTTCATAAGTTTGTCAAACTTGTACAAAGCTCATTGAGACACGTATAAGCACTCATGTTGCATGAAACTTGGTTTAGAGTCTTAGAAACCGCGTTGTTAGATGTTTCATAAGTTCGTCAAACCAGTACAATGCTCATTGAGACACTTATAAGCACTCATGTTGCATGAAACTTCGTTTAGAGTCCTAGAAACCGCGTTGTTAGATGTTTCATAAGTTCGTCAAACTAGTACAAAGCTCATTGAGACACATATAAGCACTCATGTTGCATGAAACTTGGTTTAGATTCCTAGAAACGCATTGTTAGATGTTTCATATGTTCGTCAAACTTGTACAAAGCTCATTGAGACACTTATAAGCACTCATGTTGTATGAAACTTGGTTTAGAGTCCTAGAACCCGCGTTGTTAGATGTTTCATATATTCGTCAAACTAGTCAAAAGCTCATTGAGAAACTTATAAGCACTCATGTTGCATGAAACTTAGTTTAGAGTCCTAGAAACGCGTTGTTAGATGTTTCATAAGTTCGTAATACTAGTACAAAGCTCATTGAGACACTTATAAGCACTCATGTTGCATGAAACTTGGTTTAGAGTCCTAGAAACGCGTTGTTAGATGTTTCATAAGTACGTAAAACTTGTACAAAGCTCATTGAGACACTTATAAGCACTCATGTGGAATGAAACTTGGTTTAGAGTCCTAGAACCCGCGTTGTTAGATGTTTCATATGTTCGTCAAACTAGTCAAAAGCTCATTGAGACACTTATAAGCAATCATGTTGTATGAAACTTGGTTTAGAGTCCCTGACACCGCGTTGTTAGATGTTTGATAAGTTCGTCAAACTAGTACAAAGCTCATTGAGACACTTATAAGCACTCATGTTGCATGAAACTTGGTTTAGAGTCCTAGAACGCGTTGTTAGATGTTTCATAAGTTCGTCAAACTTTAACAAAGCTCGTTGAGACAATTATAAGCACTCATGTTGCATGAAACTTGGTTTAGAGTCCTAGAAACCGCGTTGTTATATGTTTCATAAGTTCGTCAAACTAGTACAAAGCTCATTGAGACACTTATAAGCAATCATGTTGTATGAAACTTGGTTTAGAGTCCTAGAAACGCGTTGTTAGATGTTTCATAAGTTCGTAAAACTTGTACAAAGCACATTGAGACACTTATAAGCACTCATGTTGCATGAAACTTGGTTTAGAGTCCTAGAAACTGCGTTGTTAGATGATTCATAAGTTCGTAAAACTAGTACAAAGCTCATTGAGACACTTATAAGCACTCATGTTGCATGAAACTTGGTTTAGATTCCTAGAAACCGCGTTGTTAGATGTTTGATAAGTTCGTCAAACTAGTACAAAGCTCATTGAGACACTTATAAGCACTCATGTTGCATGAAACTTGGTTTAGAGTCCTAGAAACACGTTGTTAGATGTTTTATAAGTTTGTCAAACTTGTGTAAAGCTCATTGAAACACTTATAAGCACTCATTGTTGAGACTAATGGTAACCCATAAGGGCATTATGTCAAAACATATGAAGATGACAAGATGTGGAGTATCGACCAAAGGTATCGGTCAAGAATGTGACCGATACAAAGTGGCGAGACCTATATCGGTAAGGTGTACCGGTCTAGAGTAACCGATACAAGATGAAGTCGATATGGCTAAGAGAAAGACTTGTATCGGTCAAGTATATCGGCCACACTTGGCCGATACATTCAAACCGCGTTCTCCCAACGGTCGGATCTCGGCTCATATCGGTCGATCATATCGGCCACACTTGGCCGATACATTTGAACAAATATAGCCGTTACACACTCTCTCTTATCTCTAAACGGCTATATGCCATTGTAATCTCTATATAAGCTGTGCAAGCTCTATTGTAAACATTAAGGAGGTATATCCTCTCTTCTACATTAATACAAAACTCTCTTTATACATTGTTCTCTCTTAATCTCTTAATCTCTTTTAATCTCTCACTAAACTCTCCACACAAACTCTCACGGATTCTCCCAATACTCTTCGAGTCTCACAAGCTCATGATTCTCTCATCCTTATACTCGAATTCCAACATGGTATCAGAGCGAAGCTCTTGAGACCCATAGGTAAGTCGCTTCCGCTATTCTCCTCTCTTTAATTTGCTTATAAACACAAGGATCTAGGGGAGAAGAGGAATGACCAAGATTCGCTTGATTAGAGCACTAAGATCTTGGTGAATCAATTCTCCTCTTAGGAAGTGAACCATGATCTCTTTGTCTCTTAATGAGTAAAGAGACATGTTGAATCCAAGCTCCTTTCAAGAACAATTCAATCAAAACCGAATCATAGTGAGCATAAATCAATGGATTTAGCTCCATGATGTTTTTGGTTGAGTTGTTCTTAAAGATCCTTGTTAGGCCGAAAGTTAGTGGATGAGAATCATTGTTCCCTCACTCTTATGAGTTCAAAAGGGACATTGATGAATCCAAATAGCCTAGGCATATAAGCAATGAACAAGTATTCAAAGCATCAAAGCTTGAAACTTGGGAGCTAAAAGAGTTAGAGAACCTTGTTATTGTCTCCTTTAAGAACAAATAACTCGTTGAATCCAACACTCTATAGTTTCTTTTAGCCAAAAGCATAGAGGATGAGAACCATGGATTCCCCACTCTTATGAGTCCAAAGGGAACCATGTTGAATCCAAGACCATCTAAGCTTAGGCGTTGTTTTGGAAGCCGAAAGCATAGAGGATGAGAACCATGGATTCCCCACTCTTATGAGTCCAAAGGGAACCATGTTGAGATCCAAGGCCATCTAAGCTTAGGCACTTTTAGAAGCCGAAAGCAAAGAGGATGAGAACCATGGATTCCCCACTCTTATGACTCCAAAGGGAACCATGTTGAGATCCATATCGGACTTTGCTTAGGCATGTTTAGACTATGAACAAGTATTCAAGAACAAAACTTGAAACTTGCGAGTCAAAAGGGTTTGTGAACCTTGTGTGCTCACTCTTAGGGAGTCCAAAGCCACTTGATGAATCCAAAACTCTTTCCTTTTATGCTTCAAACAAGACCTTTGGAAAGTGAACCATGATCCGCCTAACTCTTAGTGAGTAAAGGACATGTTGAATCCAATTTCCTTGGTAAGTACAAGACAATCAAAACACAATCATTGTTAGCATAAATCAACAAGGTTTAGCTACATGATAGTTTTGGTTGTATTGTTCTTTAAGGTCCTTGTCTAACCCAAGACTAATGGATGAGAACCATGGCTTCTAAAAGAACCATGATGAATCCAATACCATGAAAGTTTCGGTTTAAAAGCATGTTCTTGGTCCAAATTTAAGATCTAGGATACAAGGTTCACTTATGTCTTTGTCCAAGACCAAACCACTAGTCCTTGTTTGGTGAAGTGGTTTGAATCTTGGTGAAAGGCTAAGTGAATTTCAAACCTTGGTTAATCCAAAAGATCTTCGGTTTTAATCAAAAGGGTAAGGTACCAAGACCCGCTTTGTGATAAAGCTCTTAAGGTCTATGGTATCCAAAACTCTCTTAGAGGAAAGAGAACCAAGCCTCCATAAGTGTTAATAAAACACCGAGAGCTTGATGAATCCTTCATAACCTCGGCTAACATGAGTCTATAAAGAGATCCATGACCACTTGAAAGGTGATACTTTAAAGGGTCATGATGAATCCATCTTTAGACTCATGGGGAAATGATTCACTACATTAACATCTATATAAGGTGAAGATGGAATGATGATCTATGTTTTAAGATCATGGTCCGCCATTGTGCACAAAAGACCATGGTCCCTTGTTGCTAACTTGAATCTATGTGTAGGTAAAGAAGCAAACAAGAGAATTTCTCAATGACCATCATCTCAAGGAACCAAACCAAAAAGGGCCAATTCTAAAACCTTAACTATCTATAATTGTCTATAATTGTTATTTGCTTTGAACCTCTCGGATTAATTGTGTGCAAACCATGGAAACTAGAACTAGACCTTGAACTTGTGGTAGGATACATATATACTCGAGCTTAGTCAAATGTCTTAGGGAATTTATTGATCTAAGGCTTAAGCTCTCCTTGTTTTTCCTCCCTTGTACTTGGTTCTAGTAGTTAAGTGGTTTGTATTTCAAGTATGTCACTAACATTGCCGATTACCATTGTTATTAAACTCCCTTTGATCTTTGTGATGATGTAGGATCATCATCTCTAAAAGTCAAGCAAGGAATCAACAATGAGAATCCCTAAGCATTGCTATGTGACTAGAAAATGTGAAAATAAAAGAGGAGGTAAAGGGTAATAGAAGTGCAAAGGAAGGTTTCCAAAGAGAAAGATGAGAACCCTTTCTCACCAAGCTTGTGAAGAACAAAGCCGAGAAAGGGAACCAAACAATCAAGGGATTACTCCATCTTGATCATAAGGGGGGAAAAGAAAGTGTTAAATCACATATCTTCCTTCATGATCAATTTGGAGAATCACTCAAAGCGGCTAAAGCATCTTCACCAAAAGTGCAAAGCTTCATCTATCCATTTCATCATCCATCACTCTCGGCCAAGTATCAAGAAGAACAAGCCGAGTCAATCCACCTAATCTCCGGTCAAAGTCCCTAGCAAAGACAAGGTCACCACTCTCCGGTTAAGGCATCTTCCAAGGCGCCAAACCAATTCACTCTCGGCCAAATCCTTACAAAGGAAAAGGCCAAACCATCTTATCATCATCTTTTTGGTCAAGACCTAGCAAGTCAAAGATCTCCATTCAACCACCAACAAACCCGGCCAAAGTATCAAGAAGGACTAAGCCGCCACTACCACCAATCCGGCTAAGTATTGACTAAAGTACCAAGAAGGACGAAGTCAATACAAAGCTCTCATTCTCGGCTAAAGTACCAAGAAGGACGAAGCCTCCACAACCAATCCATATCGGCTTAAGTACCAACAAGATACAAGGCCAAAGTTTCTTTGGAACAAAGAAGAATCATCATTTGGCTAAATGCACTTGGAGAATGCTAAAGTGTCCCAAGATGTAAAGAGCTCTCATCAATCATTCGGTCAAGTCTCTACAAGAAGCAAGACCATCATCATCATCAACACTAGGCTCGGCCAAGTACATGGCAAAGACTAAACCGAGCCATTCATGTCCTAGAAAGAGACCGATGAATCAACATGACCAATCGGCTCTACTCACTATCGGCCAAAGCAACTACCAAGTGCAAGGCCTAATCTTGTTACTCGGCTTATGCATCTATCAAGAGATAAGCCAAAATACTCCGACAAATCCTTGTTCCAACCGCACAAAGAAGAAAGCAAGACTTCAAGAAGAAGCCAAAGCTCAAACCTAGATGCGACTACAAGGACAAGTCATTCCTCTACAAACTAAAGGCTGTCCCTTAACACTCTCTCTTTATTATGATCCGTATTCTCATAAGAACTAGAGCCGCATCACATAATCTTGCTTAGTTCTTGATGAATCTAATCATTGCCCTTGTTAAAAGTTGTTTAGTCTATTAGGCCTAAATAAAATCATTTAAAATTTGTTAAAGAACTTAGGTTTAAATAACAAAATTACTCATTGGTTTATTAGTTGCATCTAGACTTAAGCTTCTTATGTGCATTTCTATCTAAGCGTATCAAGTTAACCCTTTCACTAAGCTTTACACCTTTCTTGAATCCTTTGAAGGTTAAAAGAAGTGAGAGCCAAGTGATCATTCTCGGTTGCTTGAATGACAAGAAGAATGCCATCAAGGAGAAATCAAGAGAAGAAAGGAGGAAGCCATGAGTGTTCGGTCAAAATCCACACCCAAGCTTGTGAAGAACAAAGCCGTGGAAAGGAATCAAATCAAAGTCTCACACCAAAGTTTGTGAAGAACAAACCGTGAAGACCAAATCAAGTATCCAAAGAACCCTCATTGAAGAACACGGCAAAGTCAAGAAGATCAAACCGGTTCTATCTTAAGGGGGAGTTTCGGCCAAGTCAAGAAGATAAAGGCCAAGATTAAGAAGACCCCCTATTGCAAAGACTTACACTCTTTTCCCCTTAGTAATGCTTTTATCCCAAGTGGTTTTGCTTACTAAGGGTTTTAATGAGGTTTGTCTAAGCGATTTCCAATCTTAGCCATTTCATTAGGCTAAGCTTGAGGGGGAGTGTTGAGACTAATGGTAACCCATAAGGGCATTATGTCAAAACATATGAAGATGACAAGATGTGGAGTATCGACCAAAGGTATCGGTCAAGAATGTGACCGATACAAAGTGGCGAGACCTATATCGGTAAGGTGTACCGGTCTAGAGTAACCGATACAAGATGAAGTCGATATGGCTAAGAGAAAGACTTGTATCGGTCAAGTATATCGGCCACACTTGGCCGATACATTCAAACTGCGTTCTCCCAACGGTCGGATCTGGCTCATATCGGTCGATCATATCGGCCACACTTGGCCGATACATTTGAACAAATATAGCCGTTACACACTCTCTCTTATCTCTAAACGGCTATATGCCATTGTAATCTCTATATAAGCTGTGCAAGCTCTATTGTAAACATTAAGGAGGTATATCCTCTCTTCTACATTAATACAAAACTCTCTTTATACATTGTTCTCTCTTAATCTCTTAATCTCTTTTAATCTCTCACTAAACTCTCCACACAAACTCTCACGGATTCTCCCAATACTCTTCGAGTCTCACAAGCTCATGATTCTCTCATCCTTATACTCGAATTCCAACACTCATATTGTATGAAACTTGGTTTAGAATCCTAGAACCCGCGTTGTTAGATGTTTCATATATTCGTCAAACTATTCAAAAGCTCATTGAGACACTTATAAGAACTCATGTTGCATGAAACTTAGTTTAGAGTCCTAGAAAACGCGTTGTTAGATGTTTCATAAGTTCGTCAAACTAGTACAAAGCTCATTGAGACACTTATTAAAGCACTCATGTTGCATGAAACTTGGGTTAGAGTCCTAGAAACGCGTTGTTAGATGTTTCATAAGTTCGTCAAACTTGTACAAAGCTCATTGAGACACTTATAAGCACTCATGTTGCATGAAACTTCGTTTAGATTCTTAGAAACCGCGTTGTTAGATGTTTCATAAGTTTGTCAAACTAGTGCAAAGCTCATTGAGACACTTATAAGCACTCATCTTGCATGAAACTTGGTTTAGAGTCTTACAAACGCGTTGTTAGATGTTTCATAAGTTCGTAAAACTAGTACAAAGCTCATTGAGACACTTATAAGCACTCATGTGGAATGAAACTTGGTTTAGATTCCTAGAAACGCGTTTTTTGAAGTTTCATAAATTCGTCAAACTAGTACAAAGCTCATTGAGACACTTATAAGCACTCATGTTGCATGAAACTTGGTTTAGAGTCCTAGAAACTGCGTTGTTAGATGTTTCATAAGTTCGTAAAACTAGTACAAAGCTCATTGAGACACTTATAAGCACTCATGTTGCATGAAACTTGGTTTAGATTCCTAGAAACCGCGTTGTTAGATGTTTGATAAGTTCGTCAAACTAGTACAAAGCTCATTGAGACACTTATAAGCACTCATGTTGCATGAAACTTGGTTTAGATTCCTAGAAACGCGTTGTTAGATGTTTCATAAGTTCGTCAAACTTGTACAAAGCTCATTGAGACACTTATAAGCACTCATGTTGTATGAAACTTGGTTTAGAGTCCTAGAACCCGCGTTGTTAGATGTTTCATATATTCGTCAAATTAGTCAAAAGCTCATTGAGACACTTGTAAGCACTTATGTTGCCTGAAACTTAGTTTAGAGTCCTAGAAACCGTGTTGTTAGATGTTTCATAAGTTCGTCAAACTAGTGCAAAGCTCATTGAGACACTTATAAGCACTCATTGTTAAAAAGAGACCAAGGCTTTGCCCGGACACACTTGTTCACCAAGGCAAAGACCTAGCTTGTGATCAAAGGCAAAGGCACAAGTTCTCTTTAGTTACCGTTGGGATGTTACCGTTGGAGATACAAAATACAAGGAAGACCAAAGAAGGATCTAGAAGGAAAGGTGCGCTTAACCAATAGAGCTGTTAGGCGAGGGTACACCACTCGGCCGTACAAGTCACATGTTGCCATAAGGAAGCGCGGCTACACGAGTGAAAGCGACATGTGGGCGCGGCTAACCGAGGAGGATGTGGACGTTTTTAGCATATACCTTTGATTCCTCTTTAGGCGATATCTCTTGTATTAATATCTTCTTGTAACCCCACAAAACAATTAATCTATCTTAATCTTTCTGGTTACTCTCTCTCTCTCTCTCTGTATTCTCTCTCCCTCTTGTTCTTGATGTTCTTCATGAACTCAAGAACATAAACTCTCAAATCTTGTTTATACTCTCTTAAAATTAACACTCATGTTGCATGAAACTTGGTTTAGAGTCCTAGAAACGCGTTGTTAGAAGTTTCATAAATTCGTAAAACTAGTACAAAGCTCATTGAGACACTTATAAGCACTCATGTTGAATGAAACTTGGTTTAGAGTCCTAGAAACGCGTTGTTAGATGTTTCATAAGTTCGTCAAACTAGTACAAAGTTCATTGAGACACTTATAAGCACTCATGTTGAATGAAACTTGGTTTAGAGTCCTAGAAATGCGTTGTTAGATGTTTCATAAGTTATTCAAACTAGTACAAAGCTCATTGAGACACTTATAAGCACTCATGTTTCATGAAACTTGGTTTAGAGTCCTAGAAACGCGTTGTTAGATGTTTCATAAGTTCGTAAAACTTGTACAAAGCTCATTGAGACACTTATAAGCACTCATGTGGAATGAAACTTGGTTTAGAGTCCTAGAACCCGCGTTGTTAGATGTTTCATATGTTCGTCAAACTAGTCAAAAGCTCATTGAGACACTTATAAGCACTCATGTTGCATGAAACTTAGTTTAGAGTCCTAGAAACCGCGTTGTTAGATGTTTCATAAGTTCGTCAAACTAGTACAAAGCTCATTGAGACACTTATAAGCACTCATGTTGCATGAAACTTGGTTTAGAGTCCTAAAAACGTGTTGTTAGATGTTTCATAAGTTCGTCAAACTAGTACAAAGCTCATTGAGACACTTATAAGCACTCATATTGCATAAAAACTTGGTTTAGAGTCCTAGAAACGCGTTGTTAGATGTTTCATAAGTTCGTCAAACTTTTACAAAGCTCGTTGAGACACTTATAAGCACTCATGTTGCATGAAACTTGGTTTAGAGTCCTAGAAACGCGTTGTTAGATGTTTCATAAGTTCGTCAAACAAGTACAAATCTCATTGAGACACTTAAAAGCACTCATGTTGCATGAAACTTGGTTTAGAGTCCTAGAAACGCGTTGTTCGATGTTTCATAAGTTCGTAAAACTTGTTCAAAGCTCATTGAGACACTTATAAGCACTCATGTTGCATGAAACTTGGTTTAGAGTCCTAGAAACGCGTTGTTAGATGTTTCATAAGTTCATCAAACTAGTACAAAGCTCATTGAGACACTTATAAGCACTCATGTTGAATGAAACTTGGTTTGGAGTCCTAGAAACGCGTTGTTAGATGATTCATAAGTTCGTAAAACTAGTACAAAACTCATTGAGACACTTATAAGCACTCATGTTGCATGAAACTTGGTTTAGAGTCCTAGAAACGCGTTGTTAGATGTTTCATAAGTTCGTCAAACAAGTACAAAGCTCATTGAGACAATTTTAAACACTCATTTTGCATGAAACTTGGTTTAGAGTCCTAGAAACACGTTGTTAGATGTTTCATAAGTTCGTAAAACTTGTACAAAGCTCATTGAGACACTTATAAGCACTCATGTTGTATGAAACTTGGTTTAGAGTCCTAGAACCCGCGTTGTTAGATGTTTCATATATTCGTCAAACTAGTCAAAAGCTCATTGAGACACTTATAAGCACTCATGTTGCATGAAACTTAGTTTAGAGTCCTAGAAACCGCGTTGTTAGATGTTTCATAAGTTCGTCAAACAAGTACAAAGCTCATTGAGACACTTATAAGCACTCATGTTGCATGAAACTTGGTTTAGAGTCCTAGAAACGCGTTGTTCGATGTTTTATAAGTTCGTAAAACTTGTTCAAAGCTCATTGAGACACTTATAAGCACTCATGTTTCATGAAACTTGGTTTAGAGTCCTAGAAACGCGTTGTTAGATGTTTCATAAGTTCATCAAACTAGTACAAAGCTCATTGAGACACTTATAAGCACTCATGTTGCATGAAACTTGGTTTAGATTCCTAGAAACCGCGTTGTTAGATGTTTCATAAGTTCGTCAACTAGTACAAAGCTCATTGAGACACTTATAAGCACTCAAGTTGAATGAAACTTGGTTTAGAGTCCTAGAAACGCGTTGTTAGATGATTCATAAGTTCGTAAAACTAGTACAAAACTCATTGAGACACTTATAAGCACTCATGTTGCATGAAACTTGGTTTAGAGTCCTAGAAACGCGTTGTTAGATGTTTCATAAGTTCGTCAAACAAGTACAAAGCTCATTGAGACACTTATAAACACTCATGTTGCATAAAACTTGGTTTAGAGTCCTAGAAACACGTTGTTAGATGTTTCATAAGTTCATAAAACTTGTACAAAGCTCATTGAGACACTTATAAGCACTCATGTTGTATGAAACTTGGTTTAGAGTCCTAGAACCCGCGTTGTTAGATGTTTCATAAATTCGTCAAACTAGTCAAAAGCTCATTGAGACACTTATAAGCACTCATGTTGCATGAAACTTAGTTTAGAGTCCTAGAAACCACGTTGTTAGATGTTTCATAAGTTGGTCAAACTAGTACAAAGCTCATTGAGACACTTATAAAAGCACTAAGGTTGCATGAAACTTGGTTTAGAGTCCTAGAAACGCGTTGTTAGATGTTTCATAAGTTCGTCAAACTTGTACAAAGCTCATTGAGACACTTATAAGCACTCATGTTGCATGAAACTTCGTTTAGAGTCTTAGAAACCGCGTTGTTAGATGTTTCATAAGTTCGTCAAACTAATGCAAAGCTCATTGAGACACTTATAAGCACTCATGTAGCATGAAACTTGGTTTAGAGTGCTAGAAACGCGTTGTTAGATGTTTCATAAGTTCGTAAAACTAGTACAAAGCTCATTGAGACACTTATAAGCACTCATGTGGAATGAAACTTGGTTTAGATTCCTAGAAACCGCGTTGTTAGATGTTTCATAAGTTCGTCAAACTAGTACAAAGCTCATTGAGACACTTATAAGCACTCATGTTGAATAAAACTTGGTTTAGAGTCCTAGAAACGCGTTGTTAAATGATTCATAAGTTCGTAAAACTAGTACAAAACTCATTGAGACACTTATAAGCACTCATGTTGCATGAAACTTGGTTTAGATTCCTAGAAACGCGTTGTTAGATGTTTCATAAGTTCGTCAAACAAGTACAAAGCTCATTGAGACACTTATAGACACTCATGTTGCATGAAACTTGGTTTAGAGTCCTAGAAACACGTTGTTAGATGTTTCATAAGTTCGTAAAACTTGTACAAAGCTCATTGAGACACTTATAAGAACTCATGTTGTATGGAACTTGGTTTAGAGTCCTAGAACCCGCGTTGTTAGATGTTTCATATATTCCCCAAACTAGTCAAAAGCTCATTGAGACACTTATAAGCACTCATGTTGCATGAAACTTAGTTTAGAGTCCTAGAAACCGCGTTGTTAGATGTTTCATAAGTTCTTCAAACTAGTGCAAAGCTCATTGAGACACTTATAAAAGCACTCATGTTGTATGAAACTTGGTTTAGAGTCCTAGAAACACGTTATTAGATGTTTCATAAGTTCGTCAAACTTGTACAAAGCTCATTGAGACACTTATAAGCACTCATGTTGCATGAAACTTCGTTTAGAGTCTTAGAAACTGCGTTGTCAGATGTTTCATAAGTTCGCCAAACTAGTGCAAAGCTCATTGAGACACTTATAAGCACTCATGTTGCATGAAACTTGGTTTAGAGTCCTAGAAACGCGTTGTTAGATGTTTCATAAGTTCGTAAAACTAGTACAAAGCTCATTGAGACACTTAGAAGCACTCATGTGGTATGAAACTTGGTTTAGAGTCCTAGAAACGCGTTGTTTGAAGTTTCATAAGTTCGTCAAACTAGTACAAAGCTCATTGAGACACTTATAAGCACTCATGTTGCATGAAACTTGGTTTAGAGTCCTAGAAACTGCGTTGTGAGATGTTTCATAAGTTCGTCAAACTAGTACAAAGCTCATTGAGACACTTATAAGCACTCATGTTGCATGAAACTTGGTTTAGATTCCTAGAAACGCGTTGTTAGGTGTTTCATAAGTTCGTCAAACTTGTACAAAGCTCATTGAGACACTTATAAGCACTCATGTTGTATGAAACTTGGTTTAGAGTCCTAGAACCCACGTTGTTAGATGTTTCATATATTCGTCAAACTAGTCAAAAGGTCATTGAGACACTTATAAGCACTTATGTTGCCTGAAACTTAGTTTAGAGTCCTAGGAACCGCGTTGTTGTTAGATGTTTCATAAGTTCGTCAAACTAGTGCAAAGCTCATTGAGACACTTAGAAAGCACTTATAAAAGCACTCATGTTGTATGAAACTTGGTTTACTGAGTCACTAGAAATGCGTTGTTAGATGTTTCATAAGTTCTTCAAACTAGTACAAAGCTCATTGAGACACTTATAAGCACTCATGTTGCATGAAACTTGGTTTAGAGTCCTAGAAACGCGTTGTTAGATGTTTCATAAGTTCGTAAAACTTGTACAAAGCTCATTGAGACACTTATAAGCACTCATGTGGAATGAAACTTGGTTTAGAGTCCTAGAACCCGCGTTGTTAGATGTTTCATATGTTCGTCAAACTAGTCAAATGCTCATTGAGACACTTATAAGCACTCATGTTGCATGAAACTTAGTTTAGAGTCCTAGAAACCGCGTTGTTAGATGTTTCATAAGTTCGTCAAACTAGTACAAAGCTCATTGAGACACTTACAAGCACTCATGTTGCATGAAACTTGGTTTAGAGTCCTAGAAACGCGTTGTTAGATGTTTCATAAGTTTGTCAACTAGTACAAAGCTCATTGAGACACTTATAAGCACTCATGTTGCATGAAACTTGGTTTAGAGTCCTAGAAACGCGTTGTTAGATGTTTCATAAGTTCGTCAAACTTTTACAAAGCTCGTTGAGACACTTATAAGCACTCATGTTGCATGAAACTTGGTTTAGAGTCCTAGATACGCGTTGTTAGATGTTTCATAAGTTCGTCAAACAAGTACAAAGCTCATTGAGACACTTATAAGCACTCATGTTGCATGAAACTTGGTTTAGAGTCCTAGAAACGCGTTGTTCAATGTTTCATAAGTTCGCAAAACTTGTACAAAGCTCATTGAGACACTTATAAGCACTCATGTTGCATGAAATTTGGTTTAGAGTCCTAGAAACCGCGTTGTTAGATGTTTCATAAGTTCGTCAAACTAGTACAAAGCTCATTGAGACACTTATAAGCACTCATGTTGCATGAAACTTGGTTTAGAGTCTGAGAAACCACGTTGTTAGATGTTTCATAAGTTCGTAAAACTTGTACAAAGCTCATTGAGACACTTATAAGCACTCATGTGGAATGAAACTTGGTTTAGAGTCCTAGAACCCGCGTTGTTAGATGTTTCATATGTTCGTCAAACTAGTCAAATGCTCATTGAGACACTTTTAAGCACTCATGTTGCATGAAACTTAGTTTAGAGTCCTAGAAACCGCGTTGTTAGATGTTTCATAAGTTCGTCAAACTAGTACAAAGCTCATTGAGACACTTACAAGCACTCATGTTGCATGAAACTTGGTTTAGAGTCCTAGAAACGCGTTGTTAGATGTTTCATAAGTTCGTCAAACTAGTACAAAGCTCATTGAGACACTTATAAGCACTCATGTTGCATGAAACTTGGTTTAGAGTCCTAGAAACGCGTTGTTTGATGTTTCATAAGTTCGTCAAACTTTTACAATGCTCGTTGAGACACTTATAAGCACTCATGTTGCATGAAACTTGGTTTAGAGTCCTAGAAACTGCGTTGTTAGATGTTTCATAAGTTCGTCAAACAATTACAAAACTCATTGAGACACTTATAAGCACTCATGTTGCATGAAACTTGGTTTAGAGTCCTAGAAACGCGTTGTTAGATGTTTCATAAGTTCGTCAAACTAGTACAAAGTTCATTGAGACACTTATAAGCACTCATGTTGAATGAAACTTGGTTTAGAGTCCTAGAAATGCGTTGTTAGATGTTTCATAAGTTATTCAAACTAGTACAAAGCTCATTGAGACACTTATAAGCACTCAAGTTGAATGAAACTTGGTTTAGAGTCCTAGAAACGCGTTGTTAGATGATTCATAAGTTCGTAAAACTAGTACAAAACTCATTGAGACACTTATAAGCACTCATGTTGCATGAAACTTGGTTTAGAGTCCTAGAAACGCGTTGTTAAATGTTTCATAAGTTCGTCAAACAAGTACAAAGCTCATTGAGACACTTATAAACACTCATGTTGCATAAAACTTGGTTTAGAGTCCTAGAAACACGTTGTTAGATGTTTCATAAGTTCATAAAACTTGTACAAAGCTCATTGAGACACTTATAAGCACTCATGTTGTATGAAACTTGGTTTAGAGTCCTAGAACCCGCGTTGTTAGATGTTTCATAAATTCGTCAAACTAGTCAAAAGCTCATTGAGACACTTATAAGCACTCATGTTGCATGAAACTTAGTTTAGAGTCCTAGAAACCACGTTGTTAGATGTTTCATAAGTTGGTCAAACTAGTACAAAGCTCATTGAGACACTTATAAAAGCACTAAGGTTGCATGAAACTTGGTTTAGAGTCCTAGAAACGCGTTGTTAGATGTTTCATAAGTTCGTCAAACTTGTACAAAGCTCATTGAGACACTTATAAGCACTCATGTTGCATGAAACTTCGTTTAGAGTCTTAGAAACCGCGTTGTTAGATGTTTCATAAGTTCGTCAAACTAATGCAAAGCTCATTGAGACACTTATAAGCACTCATGTAGCATGAAACTTGGTTTAGAGTGCTAGAAACGCGTTGTTAGATGTTTCATAAGTTCGTAAAACTAGTACAAAGCTCATTGAGACACTTATAAGCACTCATGTGGAATGAAACTTGGTTTAGATTCCTAGAAACCGCGTTGTTAGATGTTTCATAAGTTCGTCAAACTAGTACAAAGCTCATTGAGACACTTATAAGCACTCATGTTGAATGAAACTTGGTTTAGAGTCCTAGAAACGCGTTGTTAAATGATTCATAAGTTCGTAAAACTAGTACAAAACTCATTGAGACACTTATAAGCACTCATGTTGCATGAAACTTGGTTTAGATTCCTAGAAACGCGTTGTTAGATGTTTCATAAGTTCGTCAAACAAGTACAAAGCTCATTGAGACACTTATAGACACTCATGTTGCATGAAACTTGGTTTAGAGTCCTAGAAACACGTTGTTAGATGTTTCATAAGTTCGTAAAACTTGTAGAAAGCTCATTGAGACACTTATAAGAACTCATGTTGTATGGAACTTGGTTTAGAGTCCTAGAACCCGCGTTGTTAGATGTTTCATATATTCCCCAAACTAGTCAAAAGCTCATTGAGACACTTATAAGCACTCATGTTGCATGAAACTTAGTTTAGAGTCCTAGAAACCGCGTTGTTAGATGTTTCATAAGTTCTTCAAACTAGTGCAAAGCTCATTGAGACACTTATAAAAGCACTCATGTTGTATGAAACTTGGTTTAGAGTCCTAGAAACACGTTATTAGATGTTTCATAAGTTCGTCAAACTTGTACAAAGCTCATTGAGACACTTATAAGCACTCATGTTGCATGAAACTTCGTTTAGAGTCTTAGAAACTGCGTTGTCAGATGTTTCATAAGTTCGCCAAACTAGTGCAAAGCTCATTGAGACACTTATAAGCACTCATGTTGCATGAAACTTGGTTTAGAGTCCTAGAAACGCGTTGTTAGATGTTTCATAAGTTCGTAAAACTAGTACAAAGCTCATTGAGACACTTAGAAGCACTCATGTGGTATGAAACTTGGTTTAGAGTCCTAGAAACGCGTTGTTTGAAGTTTCATAAGTTCGTCAAACTAGTACAAAGCTCATTGAGACACTTATAAGCACTCATGTTGCATGAAACTTGGTTTAGAGTCCTAGAAACTGCGTTGTTAGATGTTTCATAAGTTCGTCAAACTAGTACAAAGCTCATTGAGACACTTATAAGCACTCATGTTGCATGAAACTTGGTTTAGATTCCTAGAAACGCGTTGTTAGGTGTTTCATAAGTTCGTCAAACTTGTACAAAGCTCATTGAGACACTTATAAGCACTCATGTTGTATGAAACTTGGTTTAGAGTCCTAGAACCCACGTTGTTAGATGTTTCATATATTCGTCAAACTAGTCAAAAGGTCATTGAGACACTTATAAGCACTTATGTTGCCTGAAACTTAGTTTAGAGTCCTAGGAACCGCGTTGTTAGATGTTTCATAAGTTCGTCAAACTAGTGCAAAGCTCATTGAGACACTTATAAAAGCACTCATGTTGTATGAAACTTGGTTTAGAGTCCTAGAAACGCGTTATTAGATGTTTCATAAGTTCGTCAAACTTGTACAAAGCTTATTGAGACACTTATAAGCACTCATGTTGCATGAAACTTTGTATAGAGTCTTAGAAACTGCGTTGTCAGATGTTTCATAAGTTCGTCAAATTAGTGCAAAGCTCATTTAGACACTTATAGGCACTCATGTTGAATGAAACTTGGTTTAGAGTCCTAGAAATGCGTTGTTAGATGTTTCATAAGTTCTTCAAACTAGTACAAAGCTCATTGAGACACTTATAAGCACTCATGTTGCATGAAACTTGGTTTAGAGTCCTAGAAACGCGTTGTTAGATGTTTCATAAGTTCGTAAAACTTGTACAAAGCTCATTGAGACACTTATAAGCACTCATGTGGAATGAAACTTGGTTTAGAGTCCTAGAACCCGCGTTGTTAGATGTTTCATATGTTCGTCAAACTAGTCAAATGCTCATTGAGACACTTATAAGCACTCATGTTGCATGAAACTTAGTTTAGAGTCCTAGAAACCGCGTTGTTAGATGTTTCATAAGTTCGTCAAACTAGTACAAAGCTCATTGAGACACTTACAAGCACTCATGTTGCATGAAACTTGGTTTAGAGTCCTAGAAACGCGTTGTTAGATGTTTCATAAGTTCGTCAACTAGTACAAAGCTCATTGAGACACTTATAAGCACTCATGTTGCATGAAACTTGGTTTAGAGTCCTAGAAACGCGTTGTTAGATGTTTCATAAGTTCGTCAAACTTTTACAAAGCTCGTTGAGACACTTATAAGCACTCATGTTGCATGAAACTTGGTTTAGAGTCCTAGATACGCGTTGTTAGATGTTTCATAAGTTCGTCAAACAAGTACAAAGCTCATTGAGACACTTATAAGCACTCATGTTGCATGAAACTTGGTTTAGAGTCCTAGAAACGCGTTGTTCAATGTTTCATAAGTTCGTAAAACTTGTACAAAGCTCATTGAGACACTTATAAGCACTCATGTTGCATGAAATTTGGTTTAGAGTCCTAGAAACCGCGTTGTTAGATGTTTCATAAGTTCGTCAAACTAGTACAAAGCTCATTGAGACACTTATAAACACTCATGTTGCATAAAACTTGGTTTAGAGTCCTAGAAACACGTTGTTAGATGTTTCATAAGTTCATAAAACTTGTACAAAGCTCATTGAGACACTTATAAGCACTCATGTTGTATGAAACTTGGTTTAGAGTCCTAGAACCCGCGTTGTTAGATGTTTCATAAATTCGTCAAACTAGTCAAAAGCTCATTGAGACACTTATAAGCACTCATGTTGCATGAAACTTAGTTTAGAGTCCTAGAAACCACGTTGTTAGATGTTTCATAAGTTGGTCAAACTAGTACAAAGCTCATTGAGACACTTATAAAAGCACTAAGGTTGCATGAAACTTGGTTTAGAGTCCTAGAAACGCGTTGTTAGATGTTTCATAAGTTCGTCAAACTTGTACAAAGCTCATTGAGACACTTATAAGCACTCATGTTGCATGAAACTTCGTTTAGAGTCTTAGAAACCGCGTTGTTAGATGTTTCATAAGTTCGTCAAACTAATGCAAAGCTCATTGAGACACTTATAAGCACTCATGTAGCATGAAACTTGGTTTAGAGTGCTAGAAACGCGTTGTTAGATGTTTCATAAGTTCGTAAAACTAGTACAAAGCTCATTGAGACACTTATAAGCACTCATGTGGAATGAAACTTGGTTTAGATTCCTAGAAACCGCGTTGTTAGATGTTTCATAAGTTCGTCAAACTAGTACAAAGCTCATTGAGACACTTATAAGCACTCATGTTGAATGAAACTTGGTTTAGAGTCCTAGAAACGCGTTGTTAAATGATTCATAAGTTCGTAAAACTAGTACAAAACTCATTGAGACACTTATAAGCACTCATGTTGCATGAAACTTGGTTTATATTCCTAGAAACGCGTTGTTAGATGTTTCATAAGTTCGTCAAACAAGTACAAAGCTCATTGAGACACTTATAGACACTCATGTTGCATGAAACTTGGTTTAGAGTCCTAGAAACACGTTGTTAGATGTTTCATAAGTTCGTAAAACTTGTAGAAAGCTCATTGAGACACTTATAAGAACTCATGTTGTATGGAACTTGGTTTAGAGTCCTAGAACCCGCGTTGTTAGATGTTTCATATATTCCCCAAACTAGTCAAAAGCTCATTGAGACACTTATAAGCACTCATGTTGCATGAAACTTAGTTTAGAGTCCTAGAAACCGCGTTGTTAGATGTTTCATAAGTTCTTCAAACTAGTGCAAAGCTCATTGAGACACTTATAAAAGCACTCATGTTGTATGAAACTTGGTTTAGAGTCCTAGAAACACGTTATTAGATGTTTCATAAGTTCGTCAAACTTGTACAAAGCTCATTGAGACACTTATAAGCACTCATGTTGCATGAAACTTCGTTTAGAGTCTTAGAAACTGCGTTGTCAGATGTTTCATAAGTTCGCCAAACTAGTGCAAAGCTCATTGAGACACTTATAAGCACTCATGTTGCATGAAACTTGGTTTAGAGTCCTAGAAACGCGTTGTTAGATGTTTCATAAGTTCGTAAAACTAGTACAAAGCTCATTGAGACACTTAGAAGCACTCATGTGGTATGAAACTTGGTTTAGAGTCCTAGAAACGCGTTGTTTGAAGTTTCATAAGTTCGTCAAACTAGTACAAAGCTCATTGAGACACTTATAAGCACTCATGTTGCATGAAACTTGGTTTAGAGTCCTAGAAACTGCGTTGTTAGATGTTTCATAAGTTCGTCAAACTAGTACAAAGCTCATTGAGACACTTATAAGCACTCATGTTGCATGAAACTTGGTTTAGATTCCTAGAAACGCGTTGTTAGGTGTTTCATAAGTTCGTCAAACTTGTACAAAGCTCATTGAGACACTTATAAGCACTCATGTTGTATGAAACTTGGTTTAGAGTCCTAGAACCCACGTTGTTAGATGTTTCATATATTCGTCAAACTAGTCAAAAGGTCATTGAGACACTTATAAGCACTTATGTTGCCTGAAACTTAGTTTAGAGTCCTAGGAACCGCGTTGTTAGATGTTTCATAAGTTCGTCAAACTAGTGCAAAGCTCATTGAGCCACTTATAAAAGCACTCATGTTGTATGAAACTTGGTTTAGAGTCCTAGAAACGCGTTATTAGATGTTTCATAAGTTCGTCAAACTTGTACAAAGCTTATTGAGACACTTATAAGCACTCATGTTGCATGAAACTTTGTATAGAGTCTTAGAAACTGCGTTGTCAGATGTTTCATAAGTTCGTCAAATTAGTGCAAAGCTCATTTAGACACTTATAGGCACTCATGTTGAATGAAACTTGGTTTAGAGTCCTAGAAATGCGTTGTTAGATGTTTCATAAGTTCTTCAAACTAGTACAAAGCTCATTGAGACACTTATAAGCACTCATGTTGCATGAAACTTGGTTTAGAGTCCTAGAAACGCGTTGTTAGATGTTTCATAAGTTCGTAAAACTTGTACAAAGCTCATTGAGACACTTATAAGCACTCATGTGGAATGAAACTTGGTTTAGAGTCCTAGAACCCGCGTTGTTAGATGTTTCATATGTTCGTCAAACTAGTCAAATGCTCATTGAGACACTTATAAGCACTCATGTTGCATGAAACTTAGTTTAGAGTCCTAGAAACCGCGTTGTTAGATGTTTCATAAGTTCGTCAAACTAGTACAAAGCTCATTGAGACACTTACAAGCACTCATGTTGCATGAAACTTGGTTTAGAGTCCTAGAAACGCGTTGTTAGATGTTTCATAAGTTCGTCAACTAGTACAAAGCTCATTGAGACACTTATAAGCACTCATGTTGCATGAAACTTGGTTTAGAGTCCTAGAAACGCGTTGTTAGATGTTTCATAAGTTCGTCAAACTTTTACAAAGCTCGTTGAGACACTTATAAGCACTCATGTTGCATGAAACTTGGTTTAGAGTCCTAGATACGCGTTGTTAGATGTTTCATAAGTTCGTCAAACAAGTACAAAGCTCATTGAGACACTTATAAGCACTCATGTTGCATGAAACTTGGTTTAGAGTCCTAGAAACGCGTTGTTCAATGTTTCATAAGTTCGTAAAACTTGTACAAAGCTCATTGAGACACTTATAAGCACTCATGTTGCATGAAATTTGGTTTAGAGTCCTAGAAACCGCGTTGTTAGATGTTTCATAAGTTCGTCAAACTAGTACAAAGCTCATTGAGACACTTATAAGCACTCATGTTGCATGAAACTTGGTTTAGAGTCCTAGAAACGCGTTGTTAGATGTTTCATAAGTTCGTAAAACTTGTACAAAGCTCATTGAGACACTTATAAGCACTCATGTGGAATGAAACTTGGTTTAGAGTCCTAGAACCCGCGTTGTTAGATGTTTCATATGTTCGTCAAACTAGTCAAATGCTCATTGAGACACTTATAAGCACTCATGTTGCATGAAACTTAGTTTAGAGTCCTAGAAACCGCGTTGTTAGATGTTTCATAAGTTCGTCAAACTAGTACAAAGCTCATTGAGACACTTACAAGCACTCATGTTGCATGAAACTTGGTTTAGAGTCCTAGAAACGCGTTGTTAGATGTTTCATAAGTTCGTCAACTAGTACAAAGCTCATTGAGACACTTATAAGCACTCATGTTGCATGAAACTTGGTTTAGAGTCCTAGAAACGCGTTGTTAGATGTTTCATAAGTTCGTCAAACTTTTACAAAGCTCGTTGAGACACTTATAAGCACTCATGTTGCATGAAACTTGGTTTAGAGTCCTAGATACGCGTTGTTAGATGTTTCATAAGTTCGTCAAACAAGTACAAAGCTCATTGAGACACTTATAAGCACTCATGTTGCATGAAACTTGGTTTAGAGTCCTAGAAACGCGTTGTTCAATGTTTCATAAGTTCGTAAAACTTGTACAAAGCTCATTGAGACACTTATAAGCACTCATGTTGCATGAAATTTGGTTTAGAGTCCTAGAAACCGCGTTGTTAGATGTTTCATAAGTTCGTCAAACTAGTACAAAGCTCATTGAGACACTTTTAAGCACTCATGTTGCATGAAACTTAGTTTAGAGTCCTAGAAACCGCGTTGTTAGATGTTTCATAAGTTCGTCAAACTAGTACAAAGCTCATTGAGACACTTACAAGCACTCATGTTGCATGAAACTTGGTTTAGAGTCCTAGAAACGCGTTGTTAGATGTTTCATAAGTTCGTCAAACTAGTACAAAGCTCATTGAGACACTTATAAGCACTCATGTTGCATGAAACTTGGTTTAGAGTCCTAGAAATGCGTTGTTTGATGTTTCATAAGTTCGTCAAACTTTTACAATGCTCGTTGAGACACTTATAAGCACTCATGTTGCATGAAACTTGGTTTAGAGTCCTAGAAACGCGTTGTTAGATGTTTCATAAGTTCGTCAAACAAGTAGAAAGCTCATTGAGACACTTATAAGCACTCATGTTGCATGAAACTTGGTTTAGAGTCCTAGAAACGCGTTGTTAGATGTTTCATAAGTTCGTCAAACTAGTACAAAGTTCATTGAGACACTTATAAGCACTCATGTTGAATGAAACTTGGTTTAGAGTCCTAGAAATGCGTTGTTAGATGTTTCATAAGTTATTCAAACTAGTACAAAGCTCATTGAGACACTTATAAGCACTCAAGTTGAATGAAACTTGGTTTAGAGTCCTAGAAACGCGTTGTGTTAGATGATTCATAAGTTCGTAAAACTAGTACAAAACTCATTGAGACACTTATAAGCACTCATGTTGCATGAAACTTGGTTTAGAGTCCTAGAAACGCGTTGTTAGATGTTTCATAAGTTCGTCAAACAAGTACAAAGCTCATTGAGACACTTATAAACACTCATGTTGCATAAAACTTGGTTTAGAGTCCTAGAAACACGTTGTTAGATGTTTCATAAGTTCATAAAACTTGTACAAAGCTCATTGAGACACTTATAAGCACTCATGTTGTATGAAACTTGGTTTAGAGTCCTAGAACCCGCGTTGTTAGATGTTTCATAAATTCGTCAAACTAGTCAAAAGCTCATTGAGACACTTATAAGCACTCATGTTGCATGAAACTTAGTTTAGAGTCCTAGAAACCACGTTGTTAGATGTTTCATAAGTTGGTCAAACTAGTACAAAGCTCATTGAGACACTTATAAAAGCACTAAGGTTGCATGAAACTTGGTTTAGAGTCCTAGAAACGCGTTGTTAGATGTTTCATAAGTTCGTCAAACTTGTACAAAGCTCATTGAGACACTTATAAGCACTCATGTTGCATGAAACTTCGTTTAGAGTCTTAGAAACCGCGTTGTTAGATGTTTCATAAGTTCGTCAAACTAATGCAAAGCTCATTGAGACACTTATAAGCACTCATGTAGCATGAAACTTGGTTTAGAGTGCTAGAAACGCGTTGTTAGATGTTTCATAAGTTCGTAAAACTAGTACAAAGCTCATTGAGACACTTATAAGCACTCATGTGGAATGAAACTTGGTTTAGATTCCTAGAAACCGCGTTGTTAGATGTTTCATAAGTTCGTCAAACTAGTACAAAGCTCATTGAGACACTTATAAGCACTCATGTTGAATGAAACTTGGTTTAGAGTCCTAGAAACGCGTTGTTAAATGATTCATAAGTTCGTAAAACTAGTACAAAACTCATTGAGACACTTATAAGCACTCATGTTGCATGAAACTTGGTTTAGATTCCTAGAAACGCGTTGTTAGATGTTTCATAAGTTCGTCAAACAAGTACAAAGCTCATTGAGACACTTATAGACACTCATGTTGCATGAAACTTGGTTTAGAGTCCTAGAAACACGTTGTTAGATGTTTCATAAGTTCGTAAAACTTGTAGAAAGCTCATTGAGACACTTATAAGAACTCATGTTGTATGGAACTTGGTTTAGAGTCCTAGAACCCGCGTTGTTAGATGTTTCATATATTCCCCAAACTAGTCAAAAGCTCATTGAGACACTTATAAGCACTCATGTTGCATGAAACTTAGTTTAGAGTACTAGAAACCGCGTTGTTAGATGTTTCATAAGTTCTTCAAACTAGTGCAAAGCTCATTGAGACACTTATAAAAGCACTCATGTTGTATGAAACTTGGTTTAGAGTCCTAGAAACACGTTATTAGATGTTTCATAAGTTCGTCAAACTTGTACAAAGCTCATTGAGACACTTATAAGCACTCATGTTGCATGAAACTTCGTTTAGAGTCTTAGAAACTGCGTTGTCAGATGTTTCATAAGTTCGCCAAACTAGTGCAAAGCTCATTGAGACACTTATAAGCACTCATGTTGCATGAAACTTGGTTTAGAGTCCTAGAAACGCGTTGTTAGATGTTTCATAAGTTCGTAAAACTAGTACAAAGCTCATTGAGACACTTAGAAGCACTCATGTGGTATGAAACTTGGTTTAGAGTCCTAGAAACGCGTTGTTTGAAGTTTCATAAGTTCGTCAAACTAGTACAAAGCTCATTGAGACACTTATAAGCACTCATGTTGCATGAAACTTGGTTTAGAGTCCTAGAAACTGCGTTGTTAGATGTTTCATAAGTTCGTCAAACTAGTACAAAGCTCATTGAGACACTTATAAGCACTCATGTTGCATGAAACTTGGTTTAGATTCCTAGAAACGCGTTGTTAGGTGTTTCATAAGTTCGTCAAACTTGTACAAAGCTCATTGAGACACTTATAAGCACTCATGTTGTATGAAACTTGGTTTAGAGTCCTAGAACCCACGTTGTTAGATGTTTCATATATTCGTCAAACTAGTCAAAAGGTCATTGAGACACTTATAAGTATTGAGACTAATGGTTAACCCAAAAAGGGCATTAGGTCGAAATACCAAAGAGGCTTGTGCAACAAGGCTAAGACAAGAAGGGTTATGAGTTAAGAGTATAAGGAAGCAACACGGTTACCCTTAATATGGTAACGGTTACAAAGAGGAGATCAAGACAAGAAGGTTTGAAGAAGGAATCATGTTGAAAGGAGCTAACCATTGAGAGATATAGTCATTACAAGACTATAGGCACAAACCGGAAGCAAGACCGAGACGGATAGCGACAGGTGCAGATTGGAAGGCTTTACACAAAACCAAATGTGGTCTTGGATAGTGACTAGTCACAGCCTTGTCTCCTACACGCCACCCAAGCCTTGGTTTGAATTCAAATTAAGTCAAGACCCAAGGCTTTCTCTCTCTCTCTCCCTTATACCTAATAGGCTACAAGCCATTGTTATCCTCTATAAATACCTTGTGGTCGACATTGTAATCTCTAAGGAGCTTCAAGCTCTCTTCTCCAATACAAAAATAATATTCTCTCTTTTGTTCTTGTTCTTATTCTCTCTAGAACCGAAATCTCCCACACACACATACTACACACTAATCTCTCAAGGACCAAGCTAATAGCTTTGCTCCTAATCTCTCATTCTCCTAATCTCCCAAACACTTATTCTCTACAATCTCTTCTATACTCTCTTAAATTCCAACATGGTATCAGAGCATATGCTCCTCTCCTTTAGTTTTAATTCCGCACCCTCTTATTTCTTCTTATAAACACAAAGATCTAGAGGAGGAAAAGAATGACCAAGATCCATGTGGTAAAACACTTAAGGTCTTGGTGAATCAATGCTCCTCTTAGGAAGAGAACCATGACCTCTTTCTCTCTTTAAATGAGTGAAGAGACATGTTGAATCCAAGTTCCTTTCAAGAACAATCCAATCAAAACCGAATCATGGTGAGCATAGATTAAAATCTAGCTACATGATGTTTTTGGTTGTGTTGTTCTTTAAGATCTTTGTCTAGGCCGAAAGTTAGAGATTGAGAACCATGGATTTCTTACTTATATGAGTTTAAGGAACCTTGATGAATCCAAGAATCTTCTAACTTAGGCACTTAGGCTATGAACAAGTATCCAAAGCATCAAAGCTTGGAACTTGTGAGCTAAAAGAGTAAGAGATCCTTGTGTATTGTCTCTTTTGAGAACAATAACATGTTGAATCCAAACTCCCTTCTTTATCATATAGTATAGATTCATAGATCTTGGTAAAACCTTTCTAAGAACACATTAATCATAATCGGTTCATGGAAAGATTGGATCTTTAAGATCTAGCTACATGTTTAAAAACAAGGTTATGATTATGTTGTATCTTTAAAAGTCTATGGATGGCTGAAAGTTAAAGATAGAGAACCATGGATTCCTCACTCTTGTGAGTATAAAGGAACCTTGATGAATCCAAGTATCATTTAACTTTGGCATTAGGCAAGGACCAAGATATCAAAGCTCAAAGCTTGAATCTTGAGAGCTAAAAGGGTAAGTGAACCTTGGTGTTTTTCTTATAAGGCAAAAACAACTTGTTGAATCCAAAACTCTTTCCTTTTGTTTTATGCTTTAAACAAGACCTTTGGAAAGTGAACCATGATCCGCTTAACTCTTAGTGAGTAAAGGACATGTTGAATCCAATTTCCTTGGTAAGAACAAGACAATCAAAATACAATCATTGTTAGCATAAATCAACAAGATCTAGCTACATGATAGTTTTGGTTGTATTGTTCTTTAAGGTCATTGTCTAACCCAAGACTAATGGATGAGAATCATGGCTTCTAAAAGAGCATTTGATGAATCCCATACCACAAAGTTTCGGTTTAAAAGCATGTTTTGAGCATATGATGTTTTTCAAAAGTTTTAAAGAACATATGCTCATTTGGTCCGAATTTAAATCTCCAAGACGATGAAGATGAGTAGTGGCGGTTGTGTAAGTGGAAACACAAGAGGGAGATAAATAGATTAGTAGTTAATCTTGAGTCCTAAAGATCTTTAGATCATTAAGGAATCGGTTGTAAACTCTATACTCTTTATCCTCTTCATACCCCACTATAATATCCAAGTCTTGTCTCTTGCTAAAGTCTTAAATCACTAGTCTTTGTTTAGTGAAGTGATTTGAGACTTGGGAAGTGAACCGAGCTTATTAAGTGTTATGAACACCAAGAGCTTGATGAATCCTTCAAAACCTCGGCTAACATAAGTTTAAAAGAGATCCATGACTACTTAAAAGGTGATACTTTAAAGGTCATGATGAATCCAATTTTGGGACTTATGGGGAAATGATTCATTACTTTAACATCTACATAAGATAAAATTGGAATGATGATCTATGTTTTATGTCATAAACCGCCTATAGGCATCTAAGTTTATGATACAAGATGAGTAACTAGCTATGAAAGCATTCAAGTTACAATGAATCTTGTTTGTGTGTTTCTAAGATCATGGTCCGCCTTTGTGCTCTTAAGACCATGGTCCCTTTAAAGTCTAAATGGCAAGGAGCCATATTCAAAACTCTCTTGTGGCTAATCCTTACTTATGTGTAGGTAATAAACAATGGAGAACCCTTATAAGGGAAGCCATAAACTCTATGATAGACTAATCGGTTAAGATGCTCTAAAGAGTACAATGACTTCTCCTTACGACCATCTATCCAAGGAACTATAAAAAGGGCCATTTCTAAAACTCTTTACTCTCTTTACTTATATTGTTAGATACTAATTTAAGTAATCCTTTTGCTTCATTATAAATATATATGCCTTAGATCATTAGTTAAAGTGGATTGTCAATTTCAAAACTATAAGACTAAAACTAGAACTTGTCAAGATGCATAATACTCTCGGATTTATTAAAAAGGCTTAGGGAACATATTGAACTAATGTCTTAAATCCTCCCATGTATTCTTGCTTGTACTTGTGAATGGTTGATCAATAGTTTGTGAAATGTTAAGAGTTATTATCTTGTGCCGGTTAGTCATGAAACTAAATAAATTTTGTCTTTGGTATGATGTAGGATCATCATTTCTAAAGACTAAAAGAGATCATCATGAAAGACCCTAAGCATAAAGAGATGACAAAGAAGTGCTAAAGAGAAAAGAAGTAAAGAGAAGAATGAAAGAACCATGAATGGTGTCCAAAAGGAAAAGATGAGAAACCTCTTTCTCAAAGAAGCTTGTGAAGAACAAAGCCGAGAAAGGAGGAGAGTTCATTTACTTCCATGATTAATCAAGATGGGGGGAGAAGAAGTGTTAGAACACACATCTCATCATGATCAAATGGAAGCCAATCACTATCATCATTGTGGCCAAAAGCATCTAGCAAAGAGCTAAAGCCATCAAGTTACATCTCGGCCAAGTATTCACAAGACAAAGCCGAGGCAACCCATTAATCTTCGGTCAAGTCCTTAACAAGACAAAGACCATCATCAACCGGTCAAGTCCTTGGCAAAGACAAAGACCATCTCTTGACCAAAGTCCCTAGCAAAGGCAAGGTCACCAATCATTGTTACATCTCGGCCAAGTATTCACAAGACAAAGCCGAGTCAATCCACCTAATATTCGGTCAAGTCCCTAGCAAAGACAAAGACCATCACTTGACCAAAGTCCGTAGCAAAGACAAGGTCACCATTCTCCGGTTAAAGCATCTCCCAAGACGCCAAACCAATTCACTCTCGGCCAAATCCTTACAAAGGAGAAGGCCAAACCATCTTATCATCATCGTTCGGTCAAGCCTCTACAAGAAGCAAGACCTTCATCATCATCAACACTAGGCTCGGCCAAGTACATGGCAAAGACTAAACCGAGCCATTCATGTCCTAGAAAGAGACCGATGAATCAACATGACCAATCGGCTCTACTCACTATCGGCCAAAGCAACTACCAATTGCAAGGCCTAATCTTGTTTCTCGGCTTATGCATCTATCAATAGATAAGCCAAAATACTCCGACAAATCCTTGTTCCAACCGCACAAAGAAGAAAGCAAAGACTTCAAGAAGAAGCCAAAGCTCAAAACCTAGATGCGGCTACAAGGACAAGTCATTCAACTACGAACTAAAGGATGTCCCTAATCCCTCTCTTAGCTTCTTATTTAGAATCATAAAACTAGAACTAATTCGAATAATCATGCTTAATCTAAAGTCTAAATTCACTTGAATCTTTGAAGGTTCAAAGGAGTAAGAGACCAAAGATAAGAAGGAAGTTCAAAGAAGAAGCAAAGAGAAGGAAAGGGGGAGTCATCATGTTCATGTTCGGCTCAAAGTCTCACATCAAAGTCCGTGAAGAACAAACCGTGAAGACCAAATCAAGAATCAAAGAACTCACCACCAAGACAAGAGAAGTGCTGAGTATCCAAGAAACCACAAAGAAGAACACGGCAAAGGCAAGATCAAGACCGGTTCTATCTTTGGGGGAGTTCCGGCCAAGTCAAGAAGACTTATGGCCTAGATGATCAAGACCCCTCATTGAACTAACTTACACTCTTTTTCCTTCGGTGAGGTTTTTCCCATGTGGTTTACTCACCAAGGTTTTAATGAGGTTTGTTGGTCAATGTCCAATCTTAGCGTTCCACAATGCTAAGCTTGAGGGGGAGTATTGAGACTAATGGTTAACCCAAAAAGGGCATTAGGTCGAAATACCAAAGAGGCTTGTGCAACAAGGCTAAGACAAGAAGGGTTATGAGTTAAGAGTATAAGGAAGCAACACGGTTACCCTTAATATGGTAACGGTTACAAAGAGGAGATCAAGACAAGAAGGTTTGAAGAAGGAATCATGTTGAAAGGAGCTAACCATTGAGAGATATAGTCATTACAAGACTATAGGCACAAACCGGAAGCAAGACCGAGACGGATAGCGACAGGTGCAGAATTGGAAGGCTTTACACAAAACCAAATGTGGTCTTGGATAGTGACTAGTCACAGCCTTGTCTCCTACACGCCACCCAAGCCTTGGTTTGAATTCAAATTAAGTCAAGACCCAAGGCTTTCTCTCTCTCTCTCCCTTATACCTAATAGGCTACAAGCCATTGTTATCCTCTATAAATACCTTGTGGTCGACATTGTAATCTCTAAGGAGCTTCAAGCTCTCTTCTCCAATACAAAAATAATATTCTCTCTTTTGTTCTTGTTCTTATTCTCTCTAGAACCGAAATCTCCCACACACACATACTACACACTAATCTCTCAAGGACCAAGCTAATAGCTTTGCTCCTAATCTCTCATTCTCCTAATCTCCCAAACACTTATTCTCTACAATCTCTTCTATACTCTCTTAAATTCCAACAATAAGCACTTATGTTGCCTGAAACTTAGTTTAGAGTCCTAGGAACCGCGTTGTTAGATGTTTCATAAGTTCGTCAAACTAGTGCAAAGCTCATTGAGACACTTATAAAAGCACTCATGTTGTATGAAACTTGGTTTAGAGTCCTAGAAACGCGTTATTAGATGTTTCATAAGTTCGTCAAACTTGTACAAAGCTTATTGAGACACTTATAAGCACTCATGTTGCATGAAACTTTGTATAGAGTCTTAGAAACTGCGTTGTCAGATGTTTCATAAGTTCGTCAAATTAGTGCAAAGCTCATTTAGACACTTATAGGCACTCATGTTGAATGAAACTTGGTTTAGAGTCCTAGAAATGCGTTGTTAGATGTTTCATAAGTTCTTCAAACTAGTACAAAGCTCATTGAGACACTTATAAGCACTCATGTTGCATGAAACTTGGTTTAGAGTCCTAGAAACGCGTTGTTAGATGTTTCATAAGTTCGTAAAACTTGTACAAAGCTTATTGAGACACTTATAAGCACTCATGTGGAATGAAACTTGGTTTAGAGTCCTAGAACCCGCGTTGTTAGATGTTTCATATGTTCGTCAAACTAGTCAAATGCTCATTGAGACACTTATAAGCACTCATGTTGCATGAAACTTAGTTTAGAGTCCTAGAAACCGCGTTGTTAGATGTTTCATAAGTTCGTCAAACTAGTACAAAGCTCATTGAGACACTTACAAGCACTCATGTTGCATGAAACTTGGTTTAGAGTCCTAGAAACGCGTTGTTAGATGTTTCATAAGTTCGTCAACTAGTACAAAGCTCATTGAGACACTTATAAGCACTCATGTTGCATGAAACTTGGTTTAGAGTCCTAGAAACGCGTTGTTAGATGTTTCATAAGTTCGTCAAACTTTTACAAAGCTCGTTGAGACACTTATAAGCACTCATGTTGCATGAAACTTGGTTTAGAGTCCTAGATACGCGTTGTTAGATGTTTCATAAGTTCGTCAAACAAGTACAAAGCTCATTGAGACACTTATAAGCACTCATGTTGCATGAAACTTGGTTTAGAGTCCTAGAAACGCGTTGTTCAATGTTTCATAAGTTCGTAAAACTTGTACAAAGCTCATTGAGACACTTATAAGCACTCATGTTGCATGAAATTTGGTTTAGAGTCCTAGAAACCGCGTTGTTAGATGTTTCATAAGTTCGTCAAACTAGTACAAAGCTCATTGAGACACTTATAAGCACTCATGTTGCATGAAACTTGGTTTAGAGTCGAGAAACCACGTTGTTAGATGTTTCATAAGTTCGTAAAACTTGTACAAAGCTCATTGAGACACTTATAAGCACTCATGTGGAATGAAACTTGGTTTAGAGTCCTAGAACCCGCGTTGTTAGATGTTTCATATGTTCGTCAAACTAGTCAAATGCTCATTGAGACACTTTTAAGCACTCATGTTGCATGAAACTTAGTTTAGAGTCCTAGAAACCGCGTTGTTAGATGTTTCATAATTTCGTCAAACTAGTACAAAGCTCATTGAGACACTTACAAGCACTCATGTTGCATGAAACTTGGTTTAGAGTCCTAGAAACGCGTTGTTAGATGTTTCATAAGTTCGTCAAACTAGTACAAAGCTCATTGAGACACTTATAAGCACTCATGTTGCATGAAACTTGGTTTAGAGTCCTAGAAACGCGTTGTTTGATGTTTCATAAGTTCGTCAAACTTTTACAATGCTCGTTGAGACACTTATAAGCACTCATGTTGCATGAAACTTGGTTTAGAGTCCTAGAAACGCGTTGTTAGATGTTTCATAAGTTCGTCAAACAAGTACAAAGCTCATTGAGACACTTATAAGCACTCATGTTGCATAAAACTTGGTTTAGAGTCCTAGAAACGCGTTGTTCGATGTTTCATAAGTTCGTAAAACTTCTACAAAGCTCATTGAGACACTTATAAGCACTCATGTTGCATGAAACTTGGTTTAGAGTCCTAGACACCGCGTTGTTAGATGTTTCATAAGTTCGTCAAACTTGTACAAATCTCATTGAGACACTTATAAGCACTCATGTTGCATGAAACTTGGTTTAGAGTCCTAGAAATGCGTTGTTAGATATTTCATAGTTCGTCAAGCTAGTACAAAGCTCATTGAGACACTTATAAGCACTCAAGTTGCATGAAACTTGGTTTAGAGTCCTAGAAACGCTTTCTTAGATGTTTCATAAGTTCGTCAAACTTGTACAAAACTCATTGAGACGCTTATAAGCACTCATGTTGCATGAAACTTGGTTTAGAGTCCTAGAAACCGTGTTGTTAGATGTTTCATAAGTTCGTCAAACCAGTACAATGCTCATTGAGACACTTATAAGCACTCATGTTGCATGAAACTTGGTTTAGAATCTTAGAAACCGCGTTGTTAGATGTTTCATAAGTTCGTCAAACAAGTATAATGCTCATTGAGACACTTATAAGCACTCATGTTGCATGAAACTTCGTTTAGAGTCCTAGAAACCGCGTTGTTAGATGTTTCATAAGTTCGTCAAACTAATACAAAGCTCATTGAGACACATATAAGCACTCATGTTGCATGAAACTTTGTTTAGAGTCCTAGAAACGCCTTGTTAGATGTTTCATAAGTTCGTCAAACTTGTACAAAGCTCATTGAGACACTTATAAGCACTCATGTTGTATGAAACTTGGTTTAGAGTCCTAGAAACCGCGTTGTTAGATGTTTCATAAGTTCGTCAAACCAGTACAATGCTCATTGAGACACTTATAAGCACTCCTGTTGCATGAAACTTGGTTTAGAATCTTAGAAACCGCGTTGTTAGATGTTTCATAAGTTCGTCAAACAAGTACAATGCTCATTGAGACACTTATAAGCACTCATGTTGCATGAAACTTCGTTTAGAGTCCTAGAAACCGCGTTGTTAGATGTTTCATAAGTTCGTCAAACTAATACAAAGCTCATTGAGACACATATAAGCACTCATGTTGCATGAAACTTGGTTTAGAGTCCTAGAAACGCGTTGTTAGATGTTTCATAAGTTCGTCAAACTTGTACAAAGCTCATTGAGACACTTATAAGCACTCATGTTGTATGAAACTTGGTTTAGAGTCCTAGAACCCGCGTTGTTAGATGTTTCATATATTCGTCAAACTAGTAAAAAGCTCATTGAGACACTTATAAGCACTCATGTTGCATAAAACTTAGTTTAGATACCTAGAAACCGCGTAGTTAGATGTTTCATAAGTTCTTCAAACTAGTACAAAGCTCATTGAGACACTTATAAGCCCTCATGTTGCATGAAACTTGGTTTAGAGTCCTAGAAACGCGTTGTTAGATGTTTCATAAGTTCGTCAAACTTGTACAAAGCTCATTGAGACACTTATAAGCACTCATGTTGCATGAAACTTCGTTTAGAGTCTTAGAAACCGCGTTGTTAGATGTTTCATAAGTTCGTCAAACTTGTACAAATCTCATTGAGACATTTATAAGCACTCATGTTGCATGAAACTTTGTTTAGAGTCCTAGAAGCTGCTTTGTTAGATGTTTCATAAGTTCGTCAAACTAGTACAAAGCTCATTGAGACACTTATAAGCACTCATGTTGAATGAAACTTGGTTTAGAGTCCTAGAACCCGCGTTGTTAGATGTTTCATAAGTTCGTCAAACTAGTACAAAGCTCGTTGAGACAATTATAAGCACTCATGTTGCATGAAACTTCGTTTAGAGTCCTAGAAACCGCGTTGTTAGATGTTTCATAAGTTCGTCAAACTAGTACAAAGCTCGTTGAGACAATTATAAGCACTCATGTTGCATGAAACTTGGTTTAGAGTCCTAGAAACGCGTTGTTAGATGTTTCATAAGATCGTCAAACAAGTACAAAGCTCATTGAGACACTTATAAGCACTCATGTTGCATGAAACTTGGTTTAGAGTCCTAGAAACGAGTTGTTAGATGATTCATAAGTTCCTAAAACTAGTACAAATCTCATTGAGACACTTATAAGCACTCATGTTGCATGAAACTTTGTTTCGAGTCGTAGAAGCTGCGTTGTTAGATGTTTCATAAGTTCGTCAAACTAGTACAAAGCTCATTGAGACACTTATAAGCACTCATGTTGAATGAAACTTGGTTTAGAGTCCTAGAAACGCGTTGTTAGATGTTTCATAAGTTCGTCAAACTTGTACAAATTTCATTGAGACACTTATAAGCACTCATGTTGCATGAAACTTTGTTTAGAGTCCTAGAAGCTGCGTTGTTAGATGTTTCATAAGTTCGTCAAACTAGTACAAAGCTCATTGAGACACTTATAAGCACTCATGTTGAATGAAACTTGGTTTAGAGTCCTAGAAACGCGTTGTTAGATGTTTCATAAGTTCGTAAAACTAGTACAAAGCTCATTGAGACACTTATAAGCACTCATGTTGAATGAAACTTGGTTTAGAGTCCTAGAAATGCGTTGTTAGATGTTTCATAAGTTCTTTAAACTAGTACAAAGCTCATTTAGACACTTATAAGCACTCATGTTGAATGAAACTTGGTTTATAGTCCTAGAAACGCGTTGTTAGATGATTCATAAGTTCGTAAAACTAGTACAAATCTCATTGAGACACTTATAAGCACTCATGTTGCATGAAACTTGGTTTAGAGTCCTAGAAATGCGTTGTTAGATATTTCATAAGTTCGTCAAGCTAGTACAAACCGCATTGAGACACTTATAAGCACTCATGTTGTATGAAACTTGGTTTAGAGTCCTAGAACCCGCGTTGTTAGATGTTTCATATATTCTTCAAACTAGTAAAAAAGCTCATTGAGACACTTATAAGCACTCATGTTGCATGAAACTTACTTTAGATTCCTAGAAACCGCGTAGTTAGATGTTTCATAAGTTCTTCAAACTTGTACAAAGCTCATTGAGACACTTATAAGCACTCATGTTGCATGAAACTTGGTTTAGAGTCCTAGAAACGCGTTGTTAGATGTTTCATAAGTTCGTCAAACTTGTACAAAGCTCATTGAGACACTTAAAAGCACTCATGTTGCATGAAACTTCGTTTTGAGTCTTAGAAACCTCGTTGTTGATGTTTCATAAGTTCGTCAAACTTGTACAAATCTCATTGAGACACTTATAAGCACTCATGTTGCATGAAACTTTGTTTAGAGTCCTAGAAGCTGCGTTGTTAGATGTTTCATAAGTTCGTCAAACTAGTACAAAGCTCATTGAGACACTTATAAGCACTCATGTTGAATGAAACTTGGTTTAGAGTCCTAGAAACGCGTTGTTAGATGTTTCATAATTTCATAAAACTAGTACAAAGCTCATTGAGACACTTATAAGCACTCATGTTGAATGAAACTTTGTTAAGAGTCCTAGAAACGCGTTGTTAGATGTTTCATAAGTTCGTAAAACTTGTACAAAGCTCATTGAGACACTTATAAGCACTCATGTTGCATGAAACTTGGTTTAGAGTCCTAGAAACGCGTTGTTCGATGTTCATAAGTTCGTCAAACTAGTACAAAGCTCATTGAGACACTTATAAGCACTCATGTTGCATGAAACTTTGTTTAGAGTCCTAGAAACTGCGTTGTTAGATGTTTCATAAGTTCGTCAAACTAGTACAAAGCTCATTGAGACACTTATAAGCACTCATGTTGCATGAACCTTGGTTTAGAGTCCTAGAAACGCGTTGTTAGATGCATAAGTTCGTAAAACTTGTACAAAGCTCATCGAGACACTTATAAGCACTCATGTGGAATGAAACTTGGTTTAGAGTCCTAGAACCCGCGTTGTTAGATGTTTCATATGTTCGTCAAACTAGTCAAAAGCTCATTGAGACACTTATAAGCACTCATGTTGCATGAAACTTAGTTTAGAGTCCTAGAAACCGCGTTGTTAGATGTTTCTTAAGTTCGTCAAACTAGTACAAAGCTCATTGAGACACTTATAAGCACTCATGTTGCATGAAACTTGGTTTAGAGTCTTAGAAACCGCGTTGTTAGATGTTTCATAAGTTCGTCAAACTAGTACAAAGCTCATTGAGACACTTATAAGCAGTCATATTGTATGAAACTTGGTTTAGAATCCTAGAACCCGCGTTGTTAGATGTTTCATATATTCGTCAAACAAGTCAAAAGCTCATTGAGACACTTATAAGCACTCATGTTGCATGAAATTTAGTTTAGAGCCCTAGAAACCGCGTTGTTAGATGTTTCATAAGTTCGTCAAACTAGTACAAAGCTCATTGAGACACTTATAAGCACTCATGTTGAATGAAACTTGGGTTAGAGCCCTAGAAACGCGTTGTTAGATGATTCATAAGTTCGTAAAACTAGTACAAATCTCATTGAGACACTTATAAGCACTCATGTTGCATGAAACTTTGTTTAGAGTCCTAGAAGCTGCGTTGTTAGATGTTTCATAAGTTCGTCAAACTAGTACAAAGATCATTGAGACACTTATAAGCATTCATGTTGAATGAAACTTGGTTTAGAGTCCTAGAAACGCGTTGTTAGATGTTTCATAAGTTCGTCAAACTTGTACAAATCTCATTGAGACACTTATAAGCACTCATGTTGCATGAAACTTTGTTTAGAGTCCTAGAAGCTGCGTTGTTAGATGTTTCATAAGTTCGTCAAACTAGTACAAAGCTCATTGAGACACTTATAAGCACTCATGTTGAATGAAACTTGGTTTAGAGTCCTAGAAACGCGTTGTTAGATGTTTCATAAGTTCGTAAAACTAGTACAAAGCTCATTGAGACACTTATAAGCACTCATGTTGAATGAAACTTGGTTTAGAGTCCTAGAAATGCGTTGTTAGATGTTTCATAAGTTCTTCAAACTAGTACAAAGCTCATTGAGACACTTATAAGCACACATGTTGAATGAAACTTGGTTTAGAGTCCTAGAAACGCGTTGTTAGATGATTCATAAGTTCGTAAAACTAGTACAAATCTCATTGAGACACTTATAAGCACTCAGGTTGCATGAAACTTGGTTTAGAGTCCTAGAAATGTGTTGTTAGATATTTCATAAGTTCGTCAAGCTAGTAAAAAGCTCATTGAGACAGTTATAAGCACTCATGTTGTATGAAACTTGGTTTAGAGTCCTAGAACCCGCGTTGTTGGATGTTTCATATATTCGTCAAACTAGTAAAAAGCTGATTGAGACACTTATAAGCACTCATGTTGCATGAAACTTACTTTATATTCCTAGAAACCGCGTAGTTAGATGTTTCATAAGTTCTTCAAACTAGTACAAAGCTCATTGAGACACTTATAAGCACTCATGTTGCATGAAACTTGGTTTAGAGTCCTAGAAACGCGTTGTTAGATGTTTCATAAGTTCGTCAAACTTGTACAAATCTCATTGAGACACTTATAAGCACTCATGTTGCATGAAACTTTGTTTAGAGTCCTAGAAGCTGCGTTGTTAGATGTTTCATAAGTTCGTCAAACTAGTACAAAGCTCATTGAGACACTTATAAGCACTCATGTTGAATGAAACTTGGTTTAGAGTCCTAGAAACGCGTTGTTAGATGTTTCATAATTTCGTAAAACTAGTACAAAGCTCATTGAGACACTTATAAGCACTCATGTTGAATGAAACTTTGTTTAGAGTCCTAGAAATGCGTTGTTAGATGTTTCATAAGTTCTTCAAACTAGTACAAAGCTCATTGAGACACTTATAAGCACTCATGTTGCATGAACCTTGGTTTAGAGTCGTAGAAACGCGTTGTTAGATGTTTCATAAGTTCGTAAAACTTGTACAAAGCTCATTGAGACACTTATAAGCACTCATGTTGAATGAAACTTGGGTTAGAGTCCTAGAAATGCGTTATTAGATGTTTCATAAGTTCTTCAAACTAGTACAAAGCTCATTGAGACACTTATAAGCACTCATGTTGCATGAACCTTGGTTTAGAGTCCTAGAAACGCGTTGTTAGATGTTTCATAAGTTCGTAAAACTTGTACAAAGCTCATTGAGACACTTATAAGCACTCATGTGGAATGAAACTTGGTTTAGAGTCCTAGAACCCGCGTTGTTAGATGTTTCATATGTTCGTCAAACTAGTCAAAAGCTCATTGAGACACTTATAAGCACTCATGTTGCATGAAACTTTGTTTAGAGTCTTAGAAACCGCGTTGTTAGATGTTTCATAAGTTCGTCAAACCAGTACAATGCTCATTGAGACACTTATAAGCACTCATGTTGCATGAAACTTCGTTTAGAGTCCTAGAAACCGCGTTGTTAGATGTTTCATAAGTTCGTCAAACTAGTACAAAGCTCGTTGAGACAATTATAAGCACTCTTGTTGCATGAAACTTGGTTTAGAGTACTAGAAACGCGTTGTTAGATGTTTCATAAGTTCGTCAAACAAGTACAAAGCTCATTGAGACACTTATAAGCACTCATGTTGCATGAAACTTGGTTTAGAGTCCTAGAAACGAGTTGTTCGATGTTTCATAAGTTCGTAAAACTTGTACAAAGCTAATTGAGACACTTATAAGCACTCATGTTGCATGAAACTTGGTTTAGAGTCCTAGAAACGCGTTGTTCGATGTTCATAAGTTCGTCAAACTAGTACAAAGCTCATTGAGACACTTATAAGCACTCATGTTGCATGAACCTTGGTTTAGAGTCCTAGAAACGCGTTGTTAGATGTTTCATAGGTTCATAAAACTTGTACAAAGCTCATTGAGACACTTATAAGCACTCATGTGGAATGAAACATGGTTTAGAGTCCTAGAACCCGCGTTGTTAGATGTTTCATATATTCTTCAAACTAGTCAAAAGCTCATTGAGACATTTATAAGCACTCATGTTGCATGAAATTTAGTTTAGAGTCCTAGAAACCGCGTTGTTAGATGTTTCATAAGTTCGTCAAACTAGTACAAAGCTCATTGAGACACTTATAAGCACTCATGTTGAATGAAACTTGGGTTAGAGCCCTAGAAACGCGTTATTAGATGATTCATAAGTTCGTAAAACTAGTACAAATCTCATTGAGACACTTATAAGCACTCATGTTGCATGAAACTTTGTTTAGAGTCCTAGAAGCTGCGTTGTTAGATGTTTCATAAGTTCGTCAAACTAGTACAAAGCTCATTGAGACACTTATAAGCACTCATGTTGAATGAAACTTGGATTAGAGTCCTAGAAACGCGTTGTTAGATGTTTCATAAGTTCGTAAAACTAGTACAAAGCTCATTGAGACACTTAAAAGCACTCATGTTGAATGAAACTTGGTTTAGAGTCCTAGAAATGCGTTGTTAGATGTTTCATAAGTTCTTCAAACTAGTACAAAGCTCATTGAGACACTTATAAGCAAACATGTTGAATGAAACTTGGTTTAGAGTCCTAGAAACGCGTTGTTAGATGATTCATAAGTTCGTAAAACTATTACAAATCTCATTGAGACACTTATAAGCACTCATGTTGCATGAAACTTGGTTTAGAGTCCTAGAAATGCGTTGTTAGATATTTCACAAGTTCGTCAAGCTAGTACAAAGCTCATTGAGACACTTATAAGCACTCATGTTGTATGAAACTTGGTTTAGAGTCCTAGAACCCGCGTTGTTAGATGTTTCATATATTCGTCAAACTAGTAAAAAAGCTCATTGAGACACTTATAAGCACTCATGTTGCATGAAACTTACTTTAGATTCCTAGAAACCGTGTAGTTAGATGTTTCATAAGTTCTTCAAACTAGTACAAAGCTCATTGAGACACTTATAAGCACTCATGTTGCATGAAACTTGGTTTAGAGTCCTAGAAACGCGTTGTTAGATGTTTCATAAGTTCGTCAAACTTGTACAAAGCTCATTGAGACACTTATAAGCACTCATGTTGCATGAAACTTCGTTTAGAGTCTTAGAAACCGCGTTGTTATATGTTTCATAAGTTCGTCAAACTTGTACAAATCTCATTGAGACACTTATAAGCACTCATGTTGCATGAAACTTTGTTTAGAGTCCTTGAAGCTGCGTTGTTAGATGTTTCATAAATTCGTCAAACTAGTACAAAGCTCATTGAGACACTTATAAGCACTCATGTTGAATGAAACTTGGTTTAGAGTCCTAGAAACGCGTTGTTAGATGTTTCATAAGTTCGTAAAACTTGTACAAAGCTCATTGAGACACTTATAAGCACTCATGTTGCATGAAACTTGGTTTAGAGTCCTAGAAACGCGTTGTTCGATGTTCATAAGTTCGTCAAACTAGTACAAAGCTCATTGAGACACTTATAAGCACTCATGTTGCATGAAACTTTGTTTAGAGTCCTAGAAACTGCGTTGTTAGATGTTTCATAAGTTCGTCAAACTAGTACAAAGCTCATTGAGACACTTATAAGCACTCATGTGGAATGAAACATGGTTTAGAGTCCTATAACCCGCGTTGTTAGATGTTTCATATGTTCGTCACACTAGTCAAAAGCTCATTGAGACACTTATAAGCACTCATGTTGCATGAAACTTGGTTTAGAGTCCTAGAAACCGCGTTGTTAGATGTTTTATAAGTTCGTCAAACTAGTACAAAGCTCATTGAGACACTTATAAGCACTCATGTTGCATGAAACTTGGTTTAGAGTCTTCGAAACCGCGTTGTTAGATGTTTCATAAGTTCGTCAAACCTGTACAATGCTCATTGAGACACTTATAAGCACTCATGTTGCATGAAACTTCGTTTAGAGTCCTAGAAACCGCGTTGTTAGATGTTTCATAAGGTCGTCAAACTAGTACAAAGCTCGTTGAGACAATTATAAGCACTCATGTCGCATGAAACTTGATTTAGAGTACTAGAAACGAGTTGTTAGATGTTTCATAAGTTCGTCTAACAAGTACAAAGCTCATTGAGACACTTATAAGCACTCATGTTGCATGAAACTTAGTTTAGAGTCCTAGTAACGAGTTGTTCGATGTTTCATAAGTTCGTAAAACTTGTACAAAGCTCATTGAGACACTTATAAGCACTCATGTTGCATGAAACTTGGTTTAGAGTCCTAGAAACGCGTTGTTCGATGTTCATAAGTTCGTCAAACTAGTACAAAGCTCATTGAGACACTTATAAGCACTCATGTTGCATGAAACTTTGTTTAGAGTCCTAGAAACTGCGTTGTTAGATGTTTCATAAGTTCGTCAAACTAGTACAAAGCTCATTGAGACACTTATAAGCACTCATGTTGCATGAAACTTGGTTTAGATTCCTAGAAACAGCGTTGTTAGATGTTTCATAAGTTCGTCAAACTAGTACAAAGCTCATTGAGACACTTATAAGCACTCATGTTGAATGAAACTTGGTTTAGAGTCCTAGAAACGCGTTGTTAGATGATTCATAAGTTCGTAAAACTAGTACAAATCTCATTGAGACACTTATAAGCACTCATGTTGCATGAAACTTGGTTTAGAGTCCTAGAAATGCGTTGTTAGATATTTCATAAGTTCGTCAAGCTAGTACAAAGCTCATTGAGACACTTATAAGCACTCATGTTTCATGAAACTTGGTTTAGAGTCCTAGAAACGCATTGATAGATGTTCATAAGTTCGTCAAACTTGTACAATGGTCATTGAGACACTTATAAGCACTCATGTTGCATGAAGCTTGGTTTAGAGTCTTAGAAACCGCGTTGTTAGATGTTTCATAAGTTCGTCAAACCAGTACAATGCTCATTGAGACACTTATAAGCACTCATGTTTCATGAAACTTGGTTTAGAGTCCTAGAAACGCATTGATAGATGTTCATAAGTTCGTCAAACTTGTACAATGGTCATTGAGACACTTATAAGCACTCATGTTGCATGAAGCTTGGTTTAGAGTCTTAGAAACCGCGTTGTTAGATGTTTCATAAGTTCGTCAAACCAGTACAATGCTCATTGAGACACTTATAAGCACTCATGTTGCATGAAACTTGGTTTAGAGTCCTAGAAACGCGTTGTTAGATGTTTCATAAGTTCGTCAAACTTGTACAAAGCTCATTGAGACACTTATAAGCAGTCATGTTGTATGAAACTTGGTGTAGAATCCTAGAACCCGCGTTGTTAGATGTTTCATATATTCGTCAAACTAATAAAAAGCTCATTGAGACACTTATAAGCACTCATGTTGCATGAAACTTAGTTTAGAGTCCTAGAAACCGCGTTGTTAGATGTTTCATAAGTTCGTCAAACTAGTACAAAGCTCATTGAGACACTTATAAAAGCACTAATGTTGCATGAAACTTGGTTTAGAGTCCTAGAAACGCGTTGTTAGATGTTTCATATGTTTGTCAAACTCGTACAAATCTCATTGAGACACTTATAAGCACTCATGTTGCATGAAACTTCGTTTAGAGTCTTAGAAACCGCGTTGTTAGATGTTTCATAAGTTCGTCAAACTTGTACAAATCTCATTGAGACACTTATAAGCACTCATGTTGCATGAAACTTTGTTTAGAGTCCTAGAAGCTGCGTTGTTAGATGTTTCATAAGTTCGTCAAACTTGTACAAAGCTCATTGAGACACTTATAAGCACTCATGTTGAATGAAACTTGGTTTAGAGTCCTAGAAACGCGTTGTTAGATGTTTCATAATTTCGTAAAACTAGTACAAAGCTCATTGAGACACTTATAAGCACTCATGTTGAATGAAACTTTGTTTAGAGTCCTAGAAATACGTTGTTAGATGTTTCATATGTTCTTCAAACTAGTACAAAGCTCATTGAGACACTTATAAGCACTCATGTTGCATGAACCTTGGTTTAGAGTCCTAGAAACGCGTTGTTAGATGTTTCATAAGTTCGTAAAACTTGTACAAAGCTCATTGAGACACTTATAAGCACTCATGTTGAATGAAACTTTGTTTAGAGTCCTAGAAATGCGTTGTTAGATGTTTCATAAGTTCGTCAAACTAGTACAAAGCTCATTGAGACACTTATAAGCACTCATGTTGCATGAACCTTGGTTTAGAGTCCTAGAAACGCGTTGTTAGATGTTTCATAAGTTCGTAAAACTTGTACAAAGCTCATTGAGACACTTATAAGCACTCATGTGGAATGAAACTTGGTTTAGAGTCCTAGAACCCGCGTTGTTAGATGTTTCATATGTTCGTCAAACTAGTCAAAAGCTCATTGAGACACTTATAAGCACTCATGTTGCATGAAACTTAGTTTAGAGTCCTAGAAACCGCGTTGTTAGATGTTTCTTAAGTTCGTCAAACTAGTACAAAGCTCATTGTGACACTTATAAGCACTCATGTTGCATGAAACTTGGTTTAGAGTCTTAGAAACCGCGTTGTTAGATGTTTCATAAGTTCGTCAAACTAGTACAAAGCTCATTGAGACACTTATAAGCAGTCATGTTGCATGAAACTTAGTTTAGAGTCCTAGAATTCGCGTTGTTAGATGTTTCATAAGTTCGTCAAACTAGTACAAAGCTCATTGAGACACTTATAAAAGCACTAATGTTGAATGAAACTTGGTTTAGAGTCCTAGAAACGCGTTGTTAGATGTTTCATATGTTTGTCAAACTCGTACAAATCTCATTGAGACACTTATAAGCACTCATGTTGCATGAAACTTGGTTTAGAGTCCTAGAAACGCGTTGTTAGATGTTTCATAAGTTCGTCAAACTTGTACAAAGCTCATTGAGACACTTATAAGCACTCATGTTGCATGAAACTTCGTTTAGAGTCTTAGAAACCGCGTTGTTAGATGTTTCATAAGTTCGTCAAACTTGTACAAATCTCATTGAGACACTTATAAGCACTCATGTTGCATGAAACTTTGTTTAGAGTCCTAGAAGCTGCGTTGTTAGATGTTTCATAAGTTCGTCAAACTAGTACAAAGCTCATTGAGACACTTATAAGCACTCATGTTGAATGAAACTTGGTTTAGAGTCCTAGAAACGCGTTGTTAGATGTTTCATAATTTCGTAAAACTAGTACAAAGCTCATTGAGACACTTATAAGCACTCATGTTGAATGAAACTTTGTTTAGAGTCCTAGAAATACGTTGTTAGATGTTTCATAAGTTCTTCAAACTAGTACAAAGCTCATTGAGACACTTATAAGCACTCATGTTGCATGAACCTTGGTTTAGAGTCCTAGAAACGCGTTGTTAGATGTTTCATAAGTTCGTAAAACTTGTACAAAGCTCATTGAGACACTTATAAGCACTCATGTTGAATGAAACTTTGTTTAGAGTCCTAGAAATGCGTTGTTAGATGTTTCATAAGTTCTTCAAACTAGTACAAAGCTCATTGAGACACTTATAAGCACTCATGTTGCATGAACCTTGGTTTAGAGTCCTAGAAACGCGTTGTTAGATGTTTCATAAGTTCGTAAAACTTGTACAAAGCTCATTGAGACACTTATAAGCACTCATGTGGAATGAAACTTGGTTTAGAGTCCTAGAACCCGCGTTGTTAGATGTTTCATATGTTCGTCAAACTAGTCAAAAGCTCATTGAGACACTTATAAGCACTCATGTTGCATGAAACTTAGTTTAGAGTCCTAGAAACCGCGTTGTTAGATGTTTCTTAAGTTCGTCAAACTAGTACAAAGCTCATTGTGACACTTATAAGCACTCATGTTGCATGAAACTTGGTTTAGAGTCTTAGAAACCGCGTTGTTAGATGTTTCATAAGTTCGTCAAACTAGTACAAAGCTCATTGAGACACTTATAAGCAGTCATGTTGTATGAAATTTGGTTTAGAATCCTAGAACCCGCGTTGTTAGATGTTTCATATATTCGTCAAACAAGTCAAAAGCTCATTGAGACACTTATAAGCACTCATGTTGCATGAAATTTAGTTTAGAGCCCTAGAAACCGCGTTGTTAGATGTTTCATAAGTTCGTCAAACTAGTACAAAGCTCATTGAGACACTTATAAGCACTCATGTTGAATGAAAGTTGGGTTAGAGCCCTAGAAACGCGTTGTTAGATGATTCATAAGTTCGTAAAACTAGTACAAATCTCATTGAGACACTTATAAGCACTCATGTTGCATGAAACTTTGTTTAGAGTCCTAGAAGCTGCGTTGTTAGATGTTTCATAAGTTCGTCAAACTAGTACAAAGCTCATTGAGACACTTATAAGCACTCATGTTGAATGAAACTTGGTTTAGAGTCCTAGAAACGCGTTGTTGGATGTTTCATAAGTTCGTCAAACTTGCAAAAATCTCATTGAGACACTTATAAGCACTCATGTTGCATGAAACTTTGTTTAGAGTCCTAGAAGCTGCGTTGTTAGATGTTTCATAAGTTCGTCAAACTAGTACAAAGCTCATTGAGACACTTATAAGCACTCATGTTGAATGAAACTTGGTTTAGAGTCCTAGAAACGCGTTGTTAGATGTTTCATAAGTTCGTAAAACTAGTACAAAGCTCATTGAGACACTTATAAGCACTCATGTTGAATGAAACTTGGTTTAGAGTCCTAGAAATGCGTTGTTAGATGTTTCATAAGTTCTTCAAACTAGTACAAAGCTCATTGAGACACTTATAAGCACACATGTTGAATGAAACTTGGTTTAGAGTCCTAGAAACGCGTTGTTAGATGATTCATAAGTTCGTAAAACTAGTACAAATCTCATTGAGACACTTATAAACACTCATGTTGCATGAAACTTGGTTTAGAGTCCTAGAAATGTGTTGTTAGATATTTCATAAGTTCATCAAGCTAGTACAAAGCTCATTGAGACAGTTATAAGCACTCATGTTGTATGAAACTTGGTTTAGAGTCCTAGAACCTGCTAGAACCCACGTTGATAGATGTTTCATATATTCGTCAAACTAGTAAAAAGCTCATTGAGACACTTATAAGCACTCATGTTGCATGAAACTTACTTTATATTCCTAGAAACCGCGTAGTTAGATGTTTCATAAGTTCTTCAAACTAGTACAAAGCTCATTGAGACACTTATAAGCACTCATGTTGCATGAAACTTGGTTTAGAGTCCTAGAAACGCGTTGTTAGATGTTTCATAAGTTCGTCAAACTTGTACAAAGCTCATTGAGACACTTATAAGCACTCATGTTGCATGAAACTTCGTTTAGAGTCTTAGAAACCGCGTTGTTAGATGTTTCATAAGTTCGTCAAACTTGTACAAATCTCATTGAGACACTTATAAGCATTCATGTTGCATGAAACTTTGTTTAGAGTCCTAGAAGCTGCGTTGTTAGATGTTTCATAAGTTCGTCAAACTAGTACAAAGCTCATTGAGACACTTATAAGCACTCATGTTGAATGAAACTTGGTTTAGAGTCCTAGAAGCTGCGTTGTTAGATGTTGCATAAGTTCGTCAAACTAGTACAAAGCTCATTGAGACACTTATAAGCACTCATGTTGAATGAAACTTGGTTTAGAGACTAGAAACGCGTTGTTAGATGTTTCATAATTTCGTAAAACTAGTACAAAGCTCATTGAGACACTTATAAGCACTCATGTTGAATGAAACTTTGTTTAAGAGTCCTAGAAATGCGTTGCTAGATGTTTCATAAGTTCTTCAAACTAGTACAAAGCTCATTGAGACACTTATAAGCACTCATGTTGCATGAACCTTGGTTTAGAGTCCTAGAAACGCGTTGTTAGATGTTTCATAATTTCGTAAAACTTGTACAAAGCTCATTGAGACACTTATAAGCACTCATGTTGAATGAAACTTGGTTTAGAGTCCTAGAAATGCGTTGTTAGATGTTTCATAAGTTCTTCAAACTAGTACAAAGCTCATTGAGACACTTATAAGCACTCATGTTGCATGAACCTTGGTTTAGAGTCCTAGAAACGCTTTGTTAGATGTTTCATAAGTTCGTAAAACTTGTACAAAGCTCATTGAGACACTTATAAGCACTCATGTGGAATGAAACTTGGTTTAGAGTCCTAGAACCCGCGTTGTTAGATGTTTCATATGTTCGTCAAACTAGTCAAAAGCTCATCGAGACACTTATAAGCACTCATGTTGCATGAAACTTAGTTTAGAGTCCTAGAAACTGCGTTGTTAGATGTTTCATAAGTTCGTCAAACTAGTACAATGCTCATTGAGACACTTATAAGCACTCATGTTGCATGAAACTTCGTTTAGAGTCCTAGAAACCACGTTGTTAGATGTTTCATAAGTTCATCAAACTAGTACAAAGGTCGTTGAGACAATTATAAGCACTCATGTTGCATGAAACTTGGTTTAGAGTACTAGAAACGCGTTGTTAGATGTTTCATAAGTTCGTCAAACAAGTACAAAGTTCATTGAGACACTTATAAGCACTCATGTTGCATGAAACTTGGTTTAGAGTCCTAGAAACGAGTTGTTCGATGTTTCATAAGTTCGTAAAACTTGTACAAAGCTAATTGAGACACTTATAAGCACTCATGTTGCATGAAACTTGGTTTAGAGTCCTAGAAACGCGTTGTTCGATGTTCATAAGTTCGTCAAAATAGTACAAAGCTCATTGAGACACTTATAAGCACTCATGTTGAATGAAACTTGGATTAGTGTCCTAGAAATGCGTTGTTAGATGATTCATAAGTTCGTAAAACTAGTACAAATCTCATTGAGACACTTATAAGCACTCATGTTGCATGAAACTTTGTTTAGAGTCCTAGAAGCTGCGTTGTTAGATGTTTCATAAGTTCGTCAAACTAGTACAAAGCTCATTGAGACACTTATAAGCACTCATGTTGAATGAAACTTGGTTTAGAGTCCTAGAAACGCGTTGTTAGATGTTTCATATGTTTGTCAAACTCGTACAAATCTCATTGAGACACTTATAAGCACTCATGTTGCATGAAACTTTGTTTAGAGTCCTAGAAGCTGTGTTGTTAGATGTTTCACAAGTTTGTCAAACTAGTACAAAGCTCATTGAGACACTTATAAGCACTCATGTTGAATGAAACTTGGTTTAGAGTCCTAGAAACGCGTTGTTAGATGTTTCATAAGTTCGTAAAACTAGTACAAAGCTCATTGAGACACTTATAAGCACTCATGTTGAATGAAACTTGGTTAGAGCCCTAGAAACGCGTTGTTAGATGATTCATAAGTTCGTAAAACTAGTACAAATCTCATTGAGACACTTATAAGCACTCATGTTGCATGAAACTTTGTTTAGAGTCCTAGAAGTAGAAGCCGTGTTGTTAGATGTTTCATAAGTTCGTCAAACTAGTACAAAGCTCATTGAGACACTTATAAGCACTCATGTTGAATGAAACTTGGTTTAGAGTCCTAGAAACGCCTTGTTAGATGTTTCATAAGTTCGTCAAACTTGTACAAATCTCATTGAGACACTTATAAGCACTCATGTTGCATGAAACTTTGTTTAGAGTCCTAGAAGCTGCGTTGTTAGATGTTTCATAAGTTCGTCAAACTAGTACAAAGCTCATTGAGACACTTATAAGCACTCATGTTGCATGAAACTTGGTTTAGAGTCTTAGAAACCGCGTTGTTAGATGTTTCATAAGTTCGTCAAACCAGTACAATGCTCATTGAGACACTTATAAGCACTCATGTTGCATGAAACTTGGTTTAGAGTCCTAGAAACGCGTTGTTAGATGTTTCATAAGTTCGTCAAACTTGTACAAAGCTCATTGAGACACTTATAAGAAGTCATGTTGTATGAAACTTGGTGTAGAATCCTAGAACCCGCGTTGTTAGATGTTTCATATATTCGTCAAACTAGTCAAAAGCTCATTGAGACACTTATAAGCACTCATGTTGCATGAAACTTAGTTTAGAGTCCTAGAAACCGCGTTGTTAGATGTTTCATATGTTCGTCAAACTAGTACAAAGCTCATTGAGACACTTATAAGCACTCATGTTGAATGAAACTTGGTTTAGAGTCCTAGAAACGCGTTGTTAGATGATTCATAAGTTCGTAAAACTAGTACAAATCTCATTGAGACACTTATAAGCACTCATGTTGCAGAAACTTTGTTCGTAGTCTTAGAAGCTGCGTTGTTAGATGTTTCATAAGTTCGTCAAACTAGTACAAAGCTCATTGAGACACTTATAAGCACTCATGTTGAATGAAACTTGGTTTAGAGTCCTAGAAACGCGTTGTTAGATGTTTCATATGTTTGTCAAACTCCGTACAAATCTCATTGAGACACTTATAAGCACTCATGTTGCATGAAACTTTGTTTAGAGTCCTAGAAGCTGTGTTGTTAGATGTTTCACAAGTTTGTCAAACTAGTACAAAGCTCATTGAGACACTTATAAGCACTCATGTTGAATGAAACTTGGTTTAGAGTCCTAGAAACGCGTTGTTAGATGTTTCATAAGTTCGTAAAACTAGTACAAAGCTCATTGAGACACTTATAAGCACTCATGTTGAATGAAACTTGGGTTAGAGCCCTAGAAACGCGTTGTTAGATGATTCATAAGTTCGTAAAACTAGTACAAATCTCATTGAGACACTTATAAGCACTCATGTTGCATGAAACTTTGTTTAGAGTCCTAGAAGCCGCGTTGTTAGATGTTTCATAAGTTCGTCAAACTAGTACAAAGCTCATTGAGACACTTATAAGCACTCATGTTGAATGAAACTTGGTTTAGAGTCCTAGAAACGCGTTGTTAGATGTTTCATAAGTTCGTCAAACTTGTACAAATCTCATTGAGACACTTATAAGCACTCATGTTGCATGAAACTTTGTTTAGAGTCCTAGAAGCCGCGTTGTTAGATGTTTCATAAGTTCGTCAAACTAGTACAAAGCTCATTGAGACACTTATAAGCACTCATGTTGAATGAAACTTGGTTTAGAGTCCTAGAAACGTGTTGTTAGATGTTTCATAAGTTCGTAAAACTAGTACAAAGCTCATTGAGACACTTATAAGCACTCATGTTGAATGAAACTTGGTTTAGAGTCCAAGAAATGCGTTGTTAGATGTTTCATAAGTTCTTCAAACTAGTAAAAAGCTCATTGAGACACTTATAAGCACACATGTTGAATGAAACTTGGTTTAGAGTCCTAGAAACGCGTTGTTAGATGATTCATAAGTTCGTAAAACTAGTACAAATCTCATTGAGACACTTATAAGCACTCATGTTGCATGAAACTTGGTTTAGAGTCCTAGAAATGCGCCGTTAGATATTTCATAAGTTCGTCAAGCTAGTACAAAGCTCATTGAGACAGTTATAAGCACTCATGTTGTAAGAAACTTGGTTTAGAGTCCTAGAACCCGCGTTGTTAGATGTTTCATATATTCATCAAACTAGTAAAAAGCTCATTGAGACACTTATAAGCACTCATGTTGCATGAAACTTACTTTAGATTCCTAGAAACCGCGTAGTTAGATGTTTCATAAGTTCTTCAAACTAGTACAAAGCTCATTGAGACACTTATAAGCACTCATGTTGCATGAAACTTGGTTTAGAGTCCTAGAAACGCGTTGTTAGATGTTTCATAAGTTCGTCAAACTTGTACAAATCTCATTGAGACACTTATAAGCACTCATGTTGCATGAAATTTTGTTTAGAGTCCTAGAAGCTGCGTTGTTAGATGTTTCATAAGTTCGTCAAACTAGTACAAAGCTCATTGAGACACTTATAAGCACTCATGTTGAATGAAACTTGGTTTAGAGTCCTAGAAACGCGTTGTTAGATGTTTCATAATTTCGTAAAACTACTACAAAGCTCATTGAGACACTTATAAGCACTCATGTTGAATGAAACTTTGTTTAGAGTCCTAGAAATGCGTTGTTAGATGTTTCATAAGTTCTTCAAACTAGTACAAAGCTCATTGAGACACTTATAAGCACTCATGTTGCATGAACCTTGGTTTAGAGTCCTAGAAACGCGTTGTTAGATGTTTCATAAGTTCGTAAAACTTGTACAAAGCTCATTGAGACACTTATAAGCACTCATGTTGAATGAAACTTGTTTTAGAGTCCTAGAAATGCGTTGTTAGATGTTTCATAAGTTCTTCAAACTAGTACAAAGCTCATTGAGACACTTATAAGCACTCATGTTGCATGAACCTTGGTTTAGAGTCCTAGAAACGCGTTGTTAGATGTTTCATAAGTTCGTAAAACTTGTACAAAGCTCATTGAGACACTTATAAGCACTCATGTGGAATGAAACTTGGTTTAGAGTCCTAGAACCCGCGTTGTTAGATGTTTCATATGTTCGTCAAACTAGTCAAAAGCTCATTGAGACACTTATAAGCACTCATGTTGCATGAAACTTAGTTTAGAGTCCTAGAAACCGCGTTGTTAGATGTTTCATAAGTTCTTCAAACTAGTACAAAGCTCATTTAGACACTTATAAGCACTCATGTTGCATGAAACTTTGTTTAGAGTCTTAGAAACCGCGTTGTTAGATGTTTCATAAGTTCGTCAAACCAAGTACAATGCTCATTGAGACACTTATAAGCACTCATGTTGCATGAAACTTCGTTTAGAGTCCTAGAAACCGCGTTGTTAGATGTTTCATAAGTTCGTCAAACTAGTACAAAGCTCGTTGAGACAATTATAAGCACTCATGTTGCATGAAACTTGGTTTAGAGTACTAGAAACGCGTTGTTAGATGTTTCATAAGTTCGTCAAACAAGTACAAAGCTCATTGAGACACTTATAAGCACTCATGTTGCATGAAACTTGGTTTAGAGTCCTAGAAACGAGTTGTTCGATGTTTCATAAGTTCGTAAAACTTGTACAAAGCTCATTGAGACACTTATAAGCACTCATGTTGCATGAAACTTGGTGTAGAGTCCTAGAAACGCGTTGTTCGATGTTCATAAGTTCGTCAAACTAGTACAAAGCTCATTGAGACACTTATAAGCACTCATGTTGCATGAAACTTGGTTTAGAGTCCTAGAAACGCGTTGTTAGATGTTTCATAAGTTCGTCAAACTTGTACAAAGCTCATTGAGACACTTATAAGCAGTCATGTTGTATGAAACTTGGTTTAGAATCCTAGAACCCGCGTTGTTAGATGTTTCATATATTCGTCAAACTAGTCAAAAGCTCATTGAGACACTTATAAGCACTCATGTTGCATGAAATTTAGTTTAGAGTCCTAGAAACCGCGTTGTTAGATGTTTCATAAGTTCGTCAAACTAGTACAAAGCTCATTGAGACACTTATAAGCACTCATGTTGAATGAAACTTGGTTTAGAGTCCTAGAAACGCGTTGTTAGATGTTTCATAAGTTCGTAAAACTAGTACAAAGCTCATTGAGACAGCTTATAAGCACTCATGTTGAATGAAACTTGGTTTAGAGTCCTAGAAATGCGTTGTTAGATGTTTCATAAGTTCTTCAAACTAGTACAAAGCTCATTGAGACACTTATAAGCACACATGTTGAATGAAACTTGGTTTAGAGTCCTAGAAACGCGTTGTTAGATGATTCATAAGTTCGTAAAACTAGTACAAATCTCATTGAGACACTTATAAGCACTCATGTTGCATGAAACTTGGTTTAGAGTCCTAGAAATGCGTTGTTAGATATTTCATAAGTTCGTCAAGCTAGTACAAAGCTCATTGAGACACTTATAAGCACTCATGTTGTATGAAACTTGGTTTAGAGTCCTAGAACCCGCGTTGTTAGATGTTTCATATATTCGTCAAACTAGTAAAAAGCTCATTGAGACACTTATAAGCACTCATGTTGCATGAAACTTACTTTAGATTCCTAGAAACCGCGTAGTTAGATGTTTCATAAGTTCTTCAAACTAGTACAAAGCTCATTGAGACACTTATAAGCACTCATGTTGCATGAAACTTGGTTTAGAGTCCTAGAAACGCGTTGTTAGATGTTTCATAAGTTCGTCAAACTTGTACAAAGCTCATTGAGACACTTATAAGCACTCATGTTGCATGAAACTTCGTTTAGAGTCTTAGAAACCGCGTTGTTAGATGTTTCATAAGTTCGTCAAACTTGTACAAATCTCATTGAGACACTTATAAGCACTCATGTTGCATGAAACTTTGTTTAGAGTCCTAGAAGCTGCGTTGTTAGATGTTTCATAAGTTCGTCAAACTAGTACAAAGCTCATTGAGACACTTATAAGCACTCATGTTGAATGAAACTTGGTTTAGAGTCCTAGAAACGCGTTGTTAGATGTTTCATAATTTCGTAAAACTAGTACAAAGCTCATTGAGACACTTATAAGCACTCATGTTGAATGAAACTTTGTTTAGAGTCCTAGAAATGCGTTGTTAGATGTATCATAAGTTCTTCAAACTAGTACAAAGCTCATTGAGACACTTATAAGAACTCATGTTGCATGAACCTTGGTTTAGAGTCCTAGAAACGCGTTGTTAGATGTTTCATAAGTTCGTAAAACTTGTACAAAGCTCATTGAGACACTTATAAGCACTCATGTTGAATGAAACTTGGTTTAGAGTCCTAGAAATGCGTTGTTAGATGTTTCATAAGTTCTTAAAACTAGTACAAAGCTCATTGAGACACTTATAAGCACTCATGTTGCATGAACCTTGGTTTAGAGTCCTAGAAACGCGTTGTTAGATGTTTCCTAGGTTCGTAAAACTTGTACAAAGCTCATTGAGACACTTATAAGCACTCATGTGGAATTAAACATGGTTTAGACTCCTAGAACCCGCGTTGTTAGATGTTTCATATGTTCGTCAAACTAGTCAAAAGCTCATTGAGACACTTATAAGCACTCATGTTGCATGAAACTTCGTTTAGAGTCCTAGAAACCACGTTGTTAGATGTTTCATAAGTTCTTCAAACTAGTACAAAGCTCATTGAGACACTTATAAGCACACATGTTGAATGAAACTTGGTTTAGAGTCCTAGAAACGCGTTGTTAGATGATTCATAAGTTCGTAAAACTAGTACAAATCTCATTGAGACACTTATAAGCACTCATGTTGCATGAAACTTGGTTTAGAGTCCTAGAAATGCGTTGTTAGATATTTCATAAGTTCGTCAAGCTAGTACAAAGCTCATTGAGACACTTATAAGCACTCATGTTGTATGAAACTTGGTTTAGAGTCCTAGAACCCGCGTTGTTAGATGTTTCATATATTCGTCAAACTAGTAAAAAGCTCATTGAGACACTTATAAGCACTCATGTTGCATGAAACTTACTTTAGATTCCTAGAAACCGCGTAGTTAGATGTTTCATAAGTTCTTCAAACTAGTACAAAGCTCATTGAGACACTTATAAGCACTCATGTTGCATGAAACTTGGTTTAGAGTCCTAGAAACGCGTTGTTAGATGTTTCATAAGTTCGTCAAACTTGTACAAAGCTCATTGAGACACTTATAAGCACTCATGTTGCATGAAACTTCGTTTAGAGTCTTAGAAACCGCGTTGTTAGATGTTTCATAAGTTCGTCAAACTTGTACAAATCTCATTGAGACACTTATAAGCACTCATGTTGCATGAAACTTTGTTTAGAGTCCTAGAAGCCGCGTTGTTAGATGTTTCATAAGTTCGTCAAACTAGTACAAAGCTCATTGAGACACTTATAAGCACTCATGTTGAATGAAACTTGGTTTAGAGTCCTAGAAACGCGTTGTTAGATGTTTCATAATTTCGTAAAACTAGTACAAAGCTCATTGAGACACTTATAAGCACTCATGTTGAATGAAACTTTGTTTAGAGTCCTAGAAATGCGTTGTTAGATGTATCATAAGTTCTTCAAACTAGTACAAAGCTCATTGAGACACTTATAAGAACTCATGTTGCATGAACCTTGGTTTAGAGTCCTAGAAACGCGTTGTTAGATGTTTCATAAGTTCGTAAAACTTGTACAAAGCTCATTGAGACACTTATAAGCACTCATGTTGAATGAAACTTGGTTTAGAGTCCTAGAAATGCGTTGTTAGATGTTTCATAAGTTCTTAAAACTAGTACAAAGCTCATTGAGACACTTATAAGCACTCATGTTGCATGAACCTTGGTTTAGAGTCCTAGAAACGCGTTGTTAGATGTTTCCTAGGTTCGTAAAACTTGTACAAAGCTCATTGAGACACTTATAAGCACTCATGTGGAATTAAACATGGTTTAGACTCCTAGAACCCGCGTTGTTAGATGTTTCATATGTTCGTCAAACTAGTCAAAAGCTCATTGAGACACTTATAAGCACTCATGTTGCATGAAACTTAGTTTAGAGTCCTAGAAACCGCGTTGTTAGATGTTTCATAATTTCGTCAAACTAGTACAAAGCTCATTGAGACACTTATAAGCACTCATGTTGCATGAAACTTGGTTTAGAGTCTTAGAAACCGCGTTGTTAGATGTTTCATAAGTTCGTCAAACCAGTATAATGCTCATTGAGACACTTATAAGCACTCAAGTTGCATGAAACTTCGTTTAGAGTCCTAGAAACCGCGTTGTTAGATGTTTCATAAGTTCGTCAAACTAGTACATATTAAGACTAATGTTAAGCTACAAAGGCATTAGACCAAGATACATCAAAGAAGGGAAAAGTGTAGTTGAGGCGTGTAGTCGGCTAATATAGTTAGTCATGAAAAGTAGTAGTTGACTACATCGTCGGCTAAAGAGCCGTTAGAGCTATGGACCAATGGAATCAAGAGAGGGAAAATATAGTTGGAGGCGTAGTCGACTAATGTAGTTGAGTCATGTAGTCGACTACATCGCAAGACTAAAGAGCCGTTAGAGCTATGGACCAATGGAATCAAGAGAGGGAAAATATAGTTGAGGCGTGTAGTCGACTAATGTAGTTGAGTCATGTAGTCGACTACATCGCAAGACTAAAGAGCCGTTAGAGAATTCAAATTTGAATTCTAGCCGTTGGAGACTTCTCTTGTTGTATCTTTTCTTTATATAAGTGTGATAAACTCTTGTAAAACCTTCAAGGAGGTGGTTCCTCTTTCAATATACTAAAATACACTTTCTCTCACATACTCTCTCTCTTTCTAATCTCAAATACTCTCTCCATACACTCAAGAACCAAGCAACCTTGCTTCGCTTCTATACACTCAAGATCCGAGCCTAACCAACTCGGATCTATACACTAATCTCTCCAAAATCCAACAGTACAAAGCTCGTTGAGACAATTATAAGCACTCATGTCGCATGAAACTTGGTTTAGAGTACTAGAAACGAGTTGTTAGATGTTTCATAAGTTCGTCAAACAGGTACAAAGCTCATTGAGACACTTATAAGCACTCATGTTGCATGAAACTTAGTTTAGAGTCCTAGAACCCGCGTTGTTAGATGTTTCATATATTCGTCAAACTAGTCAAAAGCTCATTGAGACACTTATAAGCACTCATGTTGCATGAAACTTAGTTTAGAGTCCTAGAAACCGCGTTGTTAGATGTTTCATAAGTTCGTCAAACTAGTACAAAGCTCATTGAGACACTTATAAGCACTCTTGTTGAAGGAAACTTGGTTTAGTGTCCTAGAAACGCGTTGTTAGATGTTTCATAATTTCGTAAAACTAGTACAAAGCTCATTGAGACACTTATAAGCACTCATGTTGAATGAAACTTTGTTTAGAGTCCTAGAAATGCGTTGTTAGATGTTTCATAAGTTCTTCAAACTAGTACAAAGCTCATTGAGACACTTATAAGCCCTCATGTTGCATGAAACTTTGTTTAGAGTCCTAGAAACTGCGTTGTTAGATGTTTCATAAGTTCGTCAAACTAGTACAAAGCTCATTGAGACACTTATAAGCACTCATGTTGAATGAAACTTGGTTAGAGCCCTAGAAACGCGTTGTTAGATGATTCATAAGTTCGTAAAACTAGTACAAATCTCAGTGAGACACTTATAAGCACTCATGTTGCATGAAACTTTGTTTAGAGTCCTAGAAGCTGTGTTGTTAGATGTTTCATAAGTTCGTCAAACTAGTACAAAGCTCATTGAGACACTTATAAGCACTCATGTTGAATGAAACTTGGTTTTAGAGTCCTAGAAACGCGTTGTTAGATGTTTCATAAGTTCGTCAAACTTGTACAAATCTCATTGAGACACTTATAAGCACTCATGTTGCATGAAACTTTGTTTAGAGTCCTAGAAGCTGCGTTGTTAGATGTTTCATAAGTTCGTCAAACTAGTACAAAGCTCATTGAGACACTTATAAGCACTCATGTTGCATGAAACTTGGTTTAGAGTCTTAGAAACCGCGTTGTTAGATGTTTCATAAGTTCGTCAAACCAGTACAATGCTCATTGAGACACTTATAAGCACTCATGTTGCATGAAACTTGGTTTAGAGTCCTAGAAACGCGTTGTTAGATGTTTCATAAGTTCGTCAAACTTGTACAAAGCTCATTGAGACACTTATAAGAAGTCATGTTGTATGAAACTTGGTGTAGAATCCTAGAACCCGCGTTGTTAGATGTTTCATATATTCGTCAAACTAGTCAAAAGCTCATTGAGACACTTATAAGCACTCATGTTGCATGAAACTTAGTTTAGAGTCCTAGAAACCGCGTTGTTAGATGTTTCATATGTTCGTCAAACTAGTACAAAGCTCATTGAGACACTTATAAGCACTCATGTTGAATGAAACTTGGTTTAGAGTCCTAGAAACGCTTTGTTAGATGATTCATAAGTTCGTAAAACTAGTACAAATCTCATTGAGACACTTATATAAGCACTCATGTTGCAGGAAACTTTGTTCGCAGTCTTAGAAGCTGCGTTGTTAGATGTTTCATAAGTTCGTCAAACTAGTACAAAGCTCATTGAGACACTTATAAGCACTCATGTTGAATGAAACTTGGTTTAGAGTCCTAGAAACGCGTTGTTAGATGTTTCATATGTTTGTCAAACTTGTACAAATCTCATTGAGACACTTATAAGCACTCATGTTGCATGAAACTTTGTTTAGAGTCCTAGAAGCCGTGTTGTTAGATGTTTCACAAGTTTGTCAAACTAGTACAAAGCTCATTGAGACACTTATAAGCACTCATGTTGAATGAAACTTGGTTTAGAGTCCTAGAAACGCGTTGTTAGATGTTTCATAAGTTCGTAAAACTAGTACAAAGCTCATTGAGACACTTATAAGCACTCATGTTGAATGAAACTTGGGTTAGAGCCCTAGAAACGCGTTGTTAGATGATTCATAAGTTCGTAAAACCAGTACAAATCTCATTGAGACACTTTATAAGCACTCATGTTGCATGAAACTTTGTTTAGAGTCCTAGAAGCTGCGTTGTTAGATGTTTCATAAATTCGTCAAACTAGTACAAAGCTCATTGAGACACTTATAAGCACTCATGTTGAATGAAACTTGGTTTAGAGTACTAGAAACGCGTTGTTAGATGTTTCATAAGTTCGTCAAACTTGTACAAATCTCATTGAGACACTTATAAGCACTCATGTTGCATGAAACTTTGTTTAGAGTCCTAGAAGCTGCGTTGTTAGATGTTTCATAAGTTCGTCAAACTAGTACAAAGCTCATTGAGACACTTATAAGCACTCATGTTGAATGAAACTTGGTTTAGAGTCCTAGAAACGTGTTGTTAGATGTTTCATAAGTTCGTAAAACTAGTACAAAGCTCATTGAGACACTTATAAGCACTCATGTTGAATGAAACTTGGTTTAGAGTCCAAGAAATGCGTTGTTAGATGTTTCATAAGTTCTTCAAACTAGTAAAAAGCTCATTGAGACACTTATAAGCACACATGTTGAATGAAACTTGGTTTAGAGTCCTAGAAACGCGTTGTTAGATGATTCATAAGTTCGTAAAACTAGTACAAATCTCATTGAGACACTTATAAGCACTCATGTTGCATGAAACTTGGTTTAGAGTCCTAGAAATGCGCTGTTAGATATTTCATAAGTTCGTCAAGCTAGTACAAAGCTCATTGAGACAGTTATAAGCACTCATGTTGTAAGAAACTTGGTTTAGAGTCCTAGAACCCGCGTTGTTAGATGTTTCATATATTCATCAAACTAGTAAAAAGCTCATTGAGACACTTATAAGCACTCATGTTGCATGAAACTTACTTTAGATTCCTAGAAACCGCGTAGTTAGATGTTTCATAAGTTCTTCAAACTAGTACAAAGCTCATTGAGACACTTATAAGCACTCATGTTGCATGAAACTTGGTTTAGAGTCCTAGAAACGCGTTGTTAGATGTTTCATAAGTTCGTCAAACTTGTACAAATCTCATTGAGACACTTATAAGCACTCATGTTGCATGAAATTTTGTTTAGAGTCCTAGAAGCTGCGTTGTTAGATGTTTCATAAGTTCGTCAAACTAGTACAAAGCTCATTGAGACACTTATAAGCACTCATGTTGAATGAAACTTGGTTTAGAGTCCTAGAAACGCGTTGTTAGATGTTTCATAATTTCGTAAAACTACTACAAAGCTCATTGAGACACTTATAAGCACTCATGTTGAATGAAACTTTGTTTAGAGTCCTAGAAATGCGTTGTTAGATGTTTCATAAGTTCTTCAAACTAGTACAAAGCTCATTGAGACACTTATAAGCACTCATGTTGCATGAACCTTGGTTTAGAGTCCTAGAAACGCGTTGTTAGATGTTTCATAAGTTCGTAAAACTTGTACAAAGCTCATTGAGACACTTATAAGCACTCATGTTGAATGAAACTTGTTTTAGAGTCCTAGAAATGCGTTGTTAGATGTTTCATAAGTTCTTCAAACTAGTACAAAGCTCATTGAGACACTTATAAGCACTCATGTTGCATGAACCTTGGTTTAGAGTCCTAGAAACGCGTTGTTAGATGTTTCATAAGTTCGTAAAACTTGTACAAAGCTCATTGAGACACTTATAAGCACTCATGTGGAATGAAACTTGGTTTAGAGTCCTAGAACCCGCGTTGTTAGATGTTTCATATGTTCGTCAAACTAGTCAAAAGCTCATTGAGACACTTATAAGCACTCATGTTGCATGAAACTTAGTTTAGAGTCCTAGAAACCGCGTTGTTAGATGTTTCATAAGTTCTTCAAACTAGTACAAAGCTCATTTAGACACTTATAAGCACTCATGTTGCATGAAACTTTGTTTAGAGTCTTAGAAACCGCGTTGTTAGATGTTTCATAAGTTCGTCAAACCAAGTACAATGCTCATTGAGACACTTATAAGCACTCATGTTGCATGAAACTTCGTTTAGAGTCCTAGAAACCGCGTTGTTAGATGTTTCATAAGTTCGTCAAACTAGTACAAAGCTCGTTGAGACAATTATAAGCACTCATGTTGCATGAAACTTGGTTTAGAGTACTAGAAACGCGTTGTTAGATGTTTCATAAGTTCGTCAAACAAGTACAAAGCTCATTGAGACACTTATAAGCACTCATGTTGCATGAAACTTGGTTTAGAGTCCTAGAAACGAGTTGTTCGATGTTTCATAAGTTCGTAAAACTTGTACAAAGCTCATTGAGACACTTATAAGCACTCATGTTGCACGAAACTTGGTGTAGAGTCCTAGAAACGCGTTGTTCGATGTTCATAAGTTCGTCAAACTAGTACAAAGCTCATTGAGACACTTATAAGCACTCATGTTGCATGAAACTTGGTTTAGAGTCCTAGAAACGCGTTGTTAGATGTTTCATAAGTTCGTCAAACTTGTACAAAGCTCATTGAGACACTTATAAGCAGTCATGTTGTATGAAACTTGGTTTAGAATCCTAGAACCCGCGTTGTTAGATGTTTCATATATTCGTCAAACTAGTCAAAAGCTCATTGAGACACTTATAAGCACTCATGTTGCATGAAATTTAGTTTAGAGTCCTAGAAACCGCGTTGTTAGATGTTTCATAAGTTCGTCAAACTAGTACAAAGCTCATTGAGACACTTATAAGCACTCATGTTGAATGAAACTTGGTTTAGAGTCCTAGAAACGCGTTGTTAGATGTTTCATAAGTTCGTAAAACTAGTACAAAGCTCATTGAGACAGCTTATAAGCACTCATGTTGAATGAAACTTGGTTTAGAGTCCTAGAAATGCGTTGTTAGATGTTTCATAAGTTCTTCAAACTAGTACAAAGCTCATTGAGACACTTATAAGCACACATGTTGAATGAAACTTGGTTTAGAGTCCTAGAAACGCGTTGTTAGATGATTCATAAGTTCGTAAAACTAGTACAAATCTCATTGAGACACTTATAAGCACTCATGTTGAATGAAACTTGGGTTAGAGCCCTAGAAACGCGTTGTTAGATGATTCATAAGTTCGTAAAACTAGTATAAATCTCATTGAGACACTTATAAGCACTCATGTTGCATGAAACTTTGTTTAGAGTCCTAGAAGCTGCGTTGTTAGATGTTTCATAAATTCGTCAAACTAGTACAAAGCTCATTGAGACACTTATAAGCACTCATGTTGAATGAAACTTGGTTTAGAGTCCTAGAAACGCGTTGTTAGATGTTTCATAAGTTCGTCAAACTTGTACAAATCTCATTGAGACACTTATAAGCACTCATGTTGCATGAAACTTTGTTTAGAGTCCTAGAAGCTGCGTTGTTAGATGTTTCATAAGTTCGTCAAACTAGTACAAAGCTCATTGAGACACTTATAAGCACTCATGTTGAATGAAACTTGGTTTAGAGTCCTAGAAACGTGTTGTTAGATGTTTCATAAGTTCGTAAAACTAGTACAAAGCTCATTGAGACACTTATAAGCACTCATGTTGAATGAAACTTGGTTTAGAGTCCAAGAAATGTGTTGTTAGATGTTTCATAAGTTCTTCAAACTAGTAAAAAGCTCATTGAGACACTTATAAGCACACATGTTGAATGAAACTTGGTTTAGAGTCCTAGAAACGTGTTGTTAGATGATTCATAAGTTCGTAAAACTAGTACAAATCTCATTGAGACACTTATAAGCACTCATGTTGCATGAAACTTGGTTTAGAGTCCTAGAAATGCGCTGTTAGATATTTCATAAGTTCGTCAAGCTAGTACAAAGCTCATTGAGACAGTTATAAGCACTCATGTTGTAAGAAACTTGGTTTAGAGTCCTAGAACCCCGCGTTGTTAGATGTTTCATATATTCATCAAACTAGTAAAAAGCTCATTGAGACACTTATAAGCACTCATGTTGCATGAAACTTACTTTAGATTCCTAGAAACCGCGTAGTTAGATGTTTCATAAGTTCTTCAAACTAGTACAAAGCTCATTGAGACACTTATAAGCACTCATGTTGCATGAAACTTGGTTTAGAGTCCTAGAAACGCGTTGTTAGATGTTTCATAAGTTCGTCAAACTTGTACAAATCTCATTGAGACACTTATAAGCACTCATGTTGCATGAAATTTTGTTTAGAGTCCTAGAAGCTGCGTTGTTAGATGTCTCATAAGTTCGTCAAACTAGTACAAAGCTCATTGAGACACTTATAAGCACTCATGTTGAATGAAACTTGGTTTAGAGTCCTAGAAACGCGTTGTTAGATGTTTCATAATTTCGTAAAACTACTACAAAGCTCATTGAGACACTTATAAGCACTCATGTTGAATGAAACTTTGTTTAGAGTCCTAGAAATGCGTTGTTAGATGTTTCATAAGTTCTTCAAACTAGTACAAAGCTCATTGAGACACTTATAAGCACTCATGTTGCATGAACCTTGGTTTAGAGTCCTAGAAACGCGTTGTTAGATGTTTCATAAGTTCGTAAAACTTGTACAAAGCTCATTGAGACACTTATAAGCACTCATGTTGAATGAAACTTGTTTTAGAGTCCTAGAAATGCGTTGTTAGATGTTTCATAACTTCTTCAAACTAGTACAAAGCTCATTGAGACACTTATAAGCACTCATGTTGCATGAACCTTGGTTTAGAGTCCTAGAAACGCGTTGTTAGATGTTTCATAAGTTCGTAAAACTTGTACAATGCTCATTGAGACACTTATAAGCACTCATGTGGAATGAAACTTGGTTTAGAGTCCTAGAACCCGCGTTGTTAGATGTTTCATATGTTCGTCAAACTAGTACAAAGCTCATTGAGACACTTATAAGCACTCATGTTGAATGAAACTTGGTTTAGAGTCCTAGAAACGCGTTGTTAGATATTTCATAAGTTTGTAAAACTAGTACAAAGCTCATTGAGACACTTATAAGCACTCATGTTGAATGAAACTTGGGTTAGAGCCCTAGAAACGCGTTGTTAGATGATTCATAAGTTCGTAAAACTAGTACAAATCTCATTGAGACACTTATAAGCACTCATGTTGCATGAAACTTTGTTTAGAGTCCTAGAAGCTGCGTTGTTAGATGTTTCATAAATTCGTCAAACTAGTACAAAGCTCATTGAGACACTTATAAGCACTCATGTTGAATGAAACTTGGTTTAGAGTACTAGAAACGCGTTGTTAGATGTTTCATAAGTTCGTCAAACTTGTACAAATCTCATTGAGACACTTATAAGCACTCATGTTGCATGAAACTTTGTTTAGAGTCCTAGAAGCTGCGTTGTTAGATGTTTCATAAGTTCGTCAAACTAGTACAAAGCTCATTGAGACACTTATAAGCACTCATGTTGAATGAAACTTGGTTTAGAGTCCTAGAAACGTGTTGTTAGATGTTTCATAAGTTCGTAAAACTAGTACAAAGCTCATTGAGACACTTATAAGCACTCATGTTGAATGAAACTTGGTTTAGAGTCCAAGAAATGCGTTGTTAGATGTTTCATAAGTTCTTCAAACTAGTAAAAAGCTCATTGAGACACTTATAAGCACACATGTTGAATGAAACTTGGTTTAGAGTCCTAGAAACGCGTTGTTAGATGATTCATAAGTTCGTAAAACTAGTACAAATCTCATTGAGACACTTATACGCACTCATGTTGCATGAAACTTGGTTTAGAGTCCTAGAAATGCGCTGTTAGATATTTCATAAGTTCGTCAAGCTAGTACAAAGCTCATTGAGACAGTTATAAGCACTCATGTTGTAAGAAACTTGGTTTAGAGTCCTAGAACCCGCGTTGTTAGATGTTTCATATATTCATCAAACTAGTAAAAAGCTCATTGAGACACTTATAAGCACTCATGTTGCATGAAACTTACTTTAGATTCCTAGAAACCGCGTAGTTAGATGTTTCATAAGTTCTTCAAACTAGTACAAAGCTCATTGAGACACTTATAAGCACTCATGTTGCATGAAACTTGGTTTAGAGTCCTAGAAACGCGTTGTTAGATGTTTCATAAGTTCGTCAAACTTGTACAAATCTCATTGAGACACTTATAAGCACTCATGTTGCATGAAATTTTGTTTAGAGTCCTAGAAGCTGCGTTGTTAGATGTTTCATAAGTTCGTCAAACTAGTACAAAGCTCATTGAGACACTTATAAGCACTCATGTTGAATGAAACTTGGTTTAGAGTCCTAGAAACGCGTTGTTAGATGTTTCATAATTTCGTAAAACTACTACAAAGCTCATTGAGACACTTATAAGCACTCATGTTGAATGAAACTTTGTTTAGAGTCCTAGAAATGCGTTGTTAGATGTTTCATAAGTTCTTCAAACTAGTACAAAGCTCATTGAGACACTTATAAGCACTCATGTTGCATGAACCTTGGTTTAGAGTCCTAGAAACGCGTTGTTAGATGTTTCATAAGTTCGTAAAACTTGTACAAAGCTCATTGAGACACTTATAAGCACTCATGTTGAATGAAACTTGTTTTAGAGTCCTAGAAATGCGTTGTTAGATGTTTCATAAGTTCTTCAAACTAGTACAAAGCTCATTGAGACACTTATAAGCACTCATGTTGCATGAACCTTGGTTTAGAGTCCTAGAAACGCGTTGTTAGATGTTTCATAAGTTCGTAAAACTTGTACAAAGCTCATTGAGACACTTATAAGCACTCATGTGGAATGAAACTTGGTTTAGAGTCCTAGAACCCGCGTTGTTAGATGTTTCATATGTTCGTCAAACTAGTCAAAAGCTCATTGAGACACTTATAAGCACTCATGTTGCATGAAACTTAGTTTAGAGTCCTAGAAACCGCGTTGTTAGATGTTTCATAAGTTCTTCAAACTAGTACAAAGCTCATTTAGACACTTATAAGCACTCATGTTGCATGAAACTTTGTTTAGAGTCTTAGAAACCGCGTTGTTAGATGTTTCATAAGTTCGTCAAACCAGTACAATGCTCATTGAGACACTTATAAGCACTCATGTTGCATGAAACTTCGTTTAGAGTCCTAGAAACCGCGTTGTTAGATGTTTCATAAGTTCGTCAAACTAGTACAAAGCTCGTTGAGACAATTATAAGCACTCATGTTGCATGAAACTTGGTTTAGAGTACTAGAAACGCGTTGTTAGATGTTTCATAAGTTCGTCAAACAAGTACAAAGCTCATTGAGACACTTATAAGCACTCATGTTGCATGAAACTTGGTTTAGAGTCCTAGAAACGAGTTGTTCGATGTTTCATAAGTTCGTAAAACTTGTACAAAGCTCATTGAGACACTTATAAGCACTCATGTTGCATGAAACTTGGTGTAGAGTCCTAGAAACGCGTTGTTCGATGTTCATAAGTTCGTCAAACTAGTACAAAGCTCATTGAGACACTTATAAGCACTCATGTTGCATGAAACTTGGTTTAGAGTCCTAGAAACGCGTTGTTAGATGTTTCATAAGTTCGTCAAACTTGTACAAAGCTCATTGAGACACTTATAAGCAATCATGTTGTATGAAACTTGGTTTAGAATCCTAGAACCCGCGTTGTTAGATGTTTCATATATTCGTCAAACTAGTCAAAAGCTCATTGAGACACTTATAAGCACTCATGTTGCATGAAATTTAGTTTAGAGTCCTAGAAACCGCGTTGTTAGATGTTTCATAAGTTCGTCAAACTAGTACAAAGCTCATTGAGACACTTATAAGCACTCATGTTGAATGAAACTTGGTTTAGAGTCCTAGAAACGCGTTGTTAGATGTTTCATAAGTTCGTAAAACTAGTACAAAGCTCATTGAGACAGTTATAAGCACTCATGTTGAATGAAACTTGGTTTAGAGTCCTAGAAATGCGTTGTTAGATGTTTCATAAGTTCTTCAAACTAGTACAAAGCTCATTGAGACACTTATAAGCACACATGTTGAATGAAACTTGGTTTAGAGTCCTAGAAACGCGTTGTTAGATGATTCATAAGTTCGTAAAACTAGTACAAATCTCATTGAGACACTTATAAGCACTCATGTTGAATGAAACTTGGGTTAGAGCCCTAGAAACGCGTTGTTAGATGATTCATAAGTTCGTAAAACTAGTACAAATCTCATTGAGACACTTATAAGCACTCATGTTGCATGAAACTTTGTTTAGAGTCCTAGAAGCTGCGTTGTTAGATGTTTCATAAATTCGTCAAACTAGTACAAAGCTCATTGAGACACTTATAAGCACTCATGTTGAATAAAACTTGGTTTAGAGTCCTAGAAACGCGTTGTTAGATGTTTCATAAGTTCGTCAAACTTGTACAAATCTCATTGAGACACTTATAAGCACTCATGTTGCATGAAACTTTGTTTAGAGTCCTAGAAGCTGCGTTGTTAGATGTTTCATAAGTTCGTCAAACTAGTACAAAGCTCATTGAGACACTTATAAGCACTCATGTTGAATGAAACTTGGTTTAGAGTCCTAGAAACGCGTTGTTAGATGTTTCATAATTTCGTAAAACTACTACAAAGCTCATTGAGACACTTATAAGCACTCATGTTGAATGAAACTTTGTTTAGAGTCCTAGAAATGCGTTGTTAGATGTTTCATAAGTTCTTCAAACTAGTACAAAGCTCATTGAGACACTTATAAGCACTCATGTTGCATGAACCTTGGTTTAGAGTCCTAGAAACGCGTTGTTAGATGTTTCATAAGTTCGTAAAACTTGTACAAAGCTCATTGAGACACTTATAAGCACTCATGTTGAATGAAACTTGTTTTAGAGTCCTAGAAATGCGTTGTTAGATGTTTCATAAGTTCTTCAAACTAGTACAAAGCTCATTGAGACACTTATAAGCACTCATGTTGCATGAACCTTGGTTTAGAGTCCTAGAAACGCGTTGTTAGATGTTTCATAAGTTCGTAAAACTTGTACAAAGCTCATTGAGACACTTATAAGCACTCATGTGGAATGAAACTTGGTTTAGAGTCCTAGAACCCGCGTTGTTAGATGTTTCATATGTTCGTCAAACTAGTCAAAAGCTCATTGAGACACTTATAAGCACTAATGTTGCATGAAACTTAGTTTAGAGTCCTAGAAACAGCGTTGTTAGATGTTTCATAAGTTCTTCAAACTAGTACAAAGCTCATTTAGACACTTATAAGCACTCATGTTGCATGAAACTTTGTTTAGAGTCTTAGAAACCGCGTTGTTAGATGTTTCATAAGTTCGTCAAACCAGTACAATGCTCATTGAGACACTTATAAGCACTCATGTTGCATGAAACTTCGTTTAGAGTCCTAGAAACCGCGTTGTTAGATGTTTCATAAGTTCGTCAAACTAGTACAAAGCTCGTTGAGACAATTATAAGCACTCATGTTGCATGAAACTTGGTTTAGAGTACTAGAAACGCGTTGTTAGATGTTTCATAAGTTCGTCAAACAAGTACAAAGCTCATTGAGACACTTATAAGCACTCATGTTGCATGAAACTTGGTTTAGAGTCCTAGAAACGAGTTGTTCGATGTTTCATAAGTTCGTAAAACTTGTACAAAGCTCATTGAGACACTTATAAGCACTCATGTTGCATGAAACTTGGTGTAGAGTCCTAGAAACGCGTTGTTCGATGTTCATAAGTTCGTCAAACTAGTACAAAGCTCATTGAGACACTTATAAGCACTCATGTTGCATGAAACTTGGTTTAGAGTCCTAGAAACGCGTTGTTAGATGTTTCATAAGTTCGTCAAACTTGTACAAAGCTCATTGAGACACTTATAAGCAGTCATGTTGTATGAAACTTGGTTTAGAATCCTAGAACCCGCGTTGTTAGATGTTTCATATATTCGTCAAACTAGTCAAAAGCTCATTGAGACACTTATAAGCACTCATGTTGCATGAAATTTAGTTTAGAGTCCTAGAAACCGCGTTGTTAGATGTTTCATAAGTTCGTCAAACTAGTACAAAGCTCATTGAGACACTTATAAGCACTCATGTTGAATGAAACTTGGTTTAGAGTCCTAGAAACGCGTTGTTAGATGTTTCATAAGTTCGTAAAACTAGTACAAAGCTCATTGAGACAGTTATAAGCACTCATGTTGAATGAAACTTGGTTTAGAGTCCTAGAAATGCGTTGTTAGATGTTTCATAAGTTCTTCAAACTAGTACAAAGCTCATTGAGACACTTATAAGCACACATGTTGAATGAAACTTGGTTTAGAGTCCTAGAAACGCGTTGTTAGATGATTCATAAGTTCGTAAAACTAGTACAAATCTCATTGAGACACTTATAAGCACTCATGTTGCATGAAACTTGGTTTAGAGTCCTAGAAATGCGTTGTTAGATATTTCATAAGTTCGTCAAGCTAGTACAAAGCTCATTGAGACACTTATAAGCACTCATGTTGTATGAAACTTGGTTTAGAGTCCTAGAACCCGCGTTGTTAGATGTTTCATATATTCGTCAAACTAGTAAAAAGCTCATTGAGACACTTATAAGCACTCATGTTGCATGAAACTTACTTTAGATTCCTAGAAACCGCGTAGTTAGATGTTTCATAAGTTCTTCAAACTAGTACAAAGCTCATTGAGACACTTATAAGCACTCATGTTGCATGAAACTTGGTTTAGAGTCCTAGAAACGCGTTGTTAGATGTTTCATAAGTTCGTCAAACTTGTACAAAGCTCATTGAGACACTTATAAGCACTCATGTTGCATGAAACTTCGTTTAGAGTCTTAGAAACCGCGTTGTTAGATGTTTCATAAGTTCGTCAAACTTGTACAAATCTCATTGAGACACTTATAAGCACTCATGTTGCATGAAACTTTGTTTAGAGTCCTAGAAGCTGCGTTGTTAGATGTTTCATAAGTTCGTCAAACTAGTACAAAGCTCATGGAGACACTTATAAGCACTCATGTTGAATGAAACTTGGTTTAGAGTCCTAGAAACGCGTTGTTAGATGTTTCATAATTTCGTAAAACTAGTACAAAGCTCATTGAGACACTTATAAGCACTCATGTTGAATGAAACTTTGTTTAGAGTCCTAGAAATGCGTTGTTAGATGTATCATAAGTTCTTCAAACTAGTACAAAGCTCATTGAGACACTTATAAGAACTCATGTTGCATGAACCTTGGTTTAGAGTCCTAGAAACGCGTTGTTAGATGTTTCATAAGTTCGTAAAACTTGTACAAAGCTCATTGAGACACTTATAAGCACTCATGTTGAATGAAACTTGGTTTAGAGTCCTAGAAATGCGTTGTTAGATGTTTCATAAGTTCTTAAAACTAGTACAAAGCTCATTGAGACACTTATAAGCACTCATGTTGCATGAACCTTGGTTTAGAGTCCTAGAAACGCGTTGTTAGATGTTTCATAGGTTCGTAAAACTTGTACAAAGCTCATTGAGACACTTATAAGCACTCATGTGGAATTAAACATGGTTTAGACTCCTAGAACCCGCGTTGTTAGATGTTTCATATGTTCGTCAAACTAGTCAAAAGCTCATTGAGACACTTATAAGCACTCATGTTGCATGAAACTTAGTTTAGAGTCCTAGAAACCGCGTTGTTAGATGTTTCATAATTTCGTCAAACTAGTACAAAGCTCATTGAGACACTTATAAGCACTCATGTTGCATGAAACTTGGTTTAGAGTCTTAGAAACCGCGTTGTTAGATGTTTCATAAGTTCGTCAAACCAGTATAATGCTCATTGAGACACTTATAAGCACTCAAGTTGCATGAAACTTGGGTTAGAGCCCTAGAAACGCATTGTTAGATGTTTCATAAGTTCGTCAAACTAGTACAAAGCTCGTTGAGACAATTATAAGCACTCATGTCGCATGAAACTTTGTTTAGAGTCCTAGAAGCTGCGTTGTTAGATGTTTCATAAGTTCGTCAAACAGGTACACAGCTCATTGAGACACTTATAAGCACTCATGTTGAATGAAACTTGGTTTAGAGTCCTAGAAACGCGTTGTTAGATGTTTCATATATTCGTCAAACTAGTCAAAAGCTCATTGAGACACTTATAAGCACTCATGTTGCATGAAACTTAGTTTAGAGTCCTAGAAACCGCGTTGTTAGATGTTTCATAAGTTCGTCAAACTAGTACAAAGCTCATTGAGACACTTATAAGCACTCATGTTGAATGAAACTTGGTTTAGAGTCCTAGAAACGCGTTGTTAGATGTTTCATAAGTTCGTAAAACTAGTACAAAGCTCATTGAGACACTTATAAGCACTCATGTTGAATGAAACTTGGTTTAGAGTCCTAGAAATGCGTTGTTAGATGTTTCATAAGTTCTTCAAACTAGTACAAAGATCATTGAGACACTTATAAGCACACATGTTGAATGAAACTTGGTTTAGAGTCCTAGAAACGCGTTGTTAGATGATTCATAAGTTCGTAAAACTAGTACAAATCTCATTGAGACACTTATAAGCACTCATGTTGCATGAAACTTGTTTAGAGTCCTAGAAATGCGTTGTTAGATATTTCATAAGTTCGTCAAGCTAGTACAAAGCTCATTGAGACACTTATAAGCACTCATGTTGTATGAAACTTGGTTTAGAGTCCTAGAACCCGCGTTGTTAGATGTTCCATATATTCGTCAAACTAGTAAAAAGCTCATTGAGACACTTATAAGCACTCATGTTGCATGAAACTTACTTTAGATTCCTAGAAACCGCGTAGTTAGATGTTTCATAAGTTCTTCAAACTAGTACAAAGCTCATTGAGCCACTTATAAGCACTCATGTTGCATGAAACTTGGTTTAGAGTCCTAGAAACGCGTTGTTAGATGTTTCATAAGTTCGTCAAACTTGTACAAAGCTCATTGAGACACTTATAAGCACTCATGTTGCATGAAACTTCGTTTAGAGTCTTAGAAACCGCATTGTTAGATGTTCATAAGTTCGTCAAACTTGTACAAATCTCATTGAGACACTTATAAGCACTCATGTTGCATGAAACTTTGTTTAGAGTCCTAGAAGCTGCGTTGTTAGATGTTTCATAAGTTCGTCAAACTAGTACAAAGCTCATTGAAACACTTATAAGCACTCTTGTTGAATGAAACTTGGTTTAGTGTCCTAGAAACGCGTTGTTAGATGTTTCATAATTTCGTAAAACTAGTAAAAAGCTCATTGAGACACTTATAAGCACTCATGTTGAATGAAACTTTGTTTAGAGTCCTAGAAATGCGTTGTTAGATGTATCATAAGTTCTTCAAACTAGTACAAAGCTCATTGAGACACTTATAAGAACTCATGTTGCATGAACCTTGGTTTAGAGTCCTAGAAACGCGTTGTTAGATGTTTCATAAGTTCGTAAAACTTGTACAAAGCTCATTGAGACACTTATAAGCACTCATGTTGAATGAAACTTGGTTTAGAGTCCTAGAAATGCGTTGTTAGATGTTTCATAAGTTCTTAAAACTAGTACAAAGCTCATTGAGACACTTATAAGTACTCATGTTGCATGAACCTTGGTTTAGAGTCCTAGAAACGCGTTGTTAGATGTTTCATAGGTTCGTAAAACTTGTACAAAGCTCATTGAGACACTTATAAGCACTCATGTGGAATTAAACATGGTTTAGACTCCTAGAACCCGCGTTGTTAGATGTTTCATATGTTCGTCAAACTAGTCAAAAGCTCATTGAGACACTTATAAGCACTCATGTTGCATGAAACTTAGTTTAGAGTCCTAGAAACCGCGTTGTTAGATGTTTCATAATTTCGTCAAACTAGTACAAAGCTCATTGAGACACTTATAAGCACTCATGTTGCATGAAACTTGGTTTAGAGTCTTAGAAACCGCGTTGTTAGATGTTTCATAAGTTCGTCAAACCAGTATAATGCTCATTGAGACACTTATAAGCACTCAAGTTGCATGAAACTTCGTTTAGAGTCCTAGAAACCGCGTTGTTAGATGTTTCATAAGTTCGTCAAACTAGTACAAAGCTCGTTGAGACAATTATAAGCACTCATGTCGCATGAAACTTGGTTTAGAGTACTAGAAACGAGTTGTTAGATGTTTCATAAGTTCGTCAAACAGTGTACAAAGCTCATTGAGACACTTATAAGCACTCATGTTGCATGAAACTTAGTTTAGAGTCCTAGAACCCGCGTTGTTAGATGTTTCATATATTCGTCAAACTAGTCAAAAGCTCATTGAGACACTTATAAGCACTCATGTTGCATGAAACTTAGTTTAGAGTCCTAGAAACCGCGTTGTTAGATGTTTCATAAGTTCGTCAAACTAGTACAAAGCTCATTGAGACACTTATAAGCACTCTTGTTGAAGGAAACTTGGTTTAGTGTCCTAGAAACGCGTTGTTAGATGTTTCATAATTTCGTAAAACTAGTACAAAGCTCATTGAGACACTTATAAGCACTCATGTTGAATGAAACTTTGTTTAAAGTCCTAGAAATGCGTTGTTAGATGTTTCATAAGTTCTTCAAACTAGTACAAAGCTCATTGAGACACTTATAAGCCCTCATGTTGCATGAAACTTTGTTTAGAGTCCTAGAAACTGCGTTGTTAGATGTTTCATAAGTTCGTCAAACTAGTACAAAGCTCATTGAGACACTTATAAGCACTCATGTTGCATTAAACTTGGTTTAGATTCCTAGAAACCGCGTTGTTAGATGTTTCATAAGTTCGTCAAACTAGTACAAAGCTCATTGAGACACTTATAAGCACTCATGTTGAATGAAACTTGGTTTAGAGTCCTAGAAACGCGTTGTTAGATGATTCATAAGTTCGTAAAACTAGTACAAATCTCATTGAGACACTTATAAGCACTCATGTTGCATGAAACTTGGTTTAGAGTCCTAGAAATGCGTTGTTAGATATTTCATAAGTTCGTCAAGCTAGTACAAAGCTCATTGAGACACTTATAAGCACTCATGTTCCATGAAACTTTGTTTAGAGTCCTAGAAACGCATTGATAGATGTTCATAAGTTCGTCAAACTTGTACAAAGCTCATTGAGACGCTTATAAGCACTCATGTTGCATGAAACTTGGTTTAGAGTCCTAGAAACTGCGTTGTTAGATGTTTCATAAGTTCGCCAAACCAGTACAATGGTCATTGAGACACTTATAAGCACTCATGTTGCATGAAACTTGGTTTAGAGTCTTAGAAACCGCGTTGTTAGATGTTTCATAAGTTCGTCAAACCAGTACAATGCTCATTGAGAAACTTATAAGCACTCATGTTGCATGAAACTTGGTTTAGAGTCCTAGAAACGCGTTGTTAGATGTTTCATAAGTTCGTCAAACTTGTACAAAGCTCATTGAGACACTTATAAGCAGTCATGTTGTATGAAACTTGGTTTAGAATCCTAGAACCCGCTTTGTTAGATGTTTCATATATTCTTCAAACTAGTCAAAAGCTCATTGAGACACTTATAAGCACTCATGTTGCATGAAACTTAGTTTAGAGTCCTAGAAACCGTGTTGTTAGATGTTTCATAAGTTCGTCAAACTAGTACAAAGCTCATTGAGACACTTATAAACACTCATGTTGAATGAAACTTGGTTTAGAGTCCTAGAAACGCGTTGTTAGATGATTCATAAGTTCGTCAAACTAGTACAAAGCTCATTGAGACACTTATAAGCACTCATGTTGAATGAAACTTGTTTTAGAGTCCTAGAAACGCGTTGTTAGATGATTCATAAGTTCGTAAAACAAGTACAAATCTCATTGAGACACTTATAAGCACTCATGTTGCATGAAACTTTGTTTAGAGTCCTAGAAACCGCGTTGTTAGATGTTTCATAAGTTTGTCAAACTAGTACAAAGCTCATTGAGACACTTATAAGCACTCATGTTGAATGAAACTTGGTTTAGAGTCCTAGAAACGCGTTGTTAGATGATTCATAAGTTCGTAAAACAAGTACAAATCTCATTGAGACACTTATAAGCACTCATGTTGCATGAAACTTTGTTTAGAGTCCTAGAAGCTGCGTTGTTAGATGTTTCATAAGTTCGTCAAACTAGTACAAAGCTCATTGAGACACTTATAAGCACTCATGTTGAATGAAACTTGGTTTAGAGTCCTAGAAACGCGTTGTTAGATGTTTCATATGTTTGTCAAACTTGTACAAATCTCATTGAGACACTTATAAGCACTCATGTTGCATGAAACTTTGTTTAGAGTCCTAGAAGCTGCGTTGTTAGATGTTTCACAAGTTTGTCAAACTAGTACAAAGCTCATTGAGAAACTTATAAGCACTCATGTTGAATGAAACTTGGTTAAAGTCCTAGAAACGCGTTGTTAGATGTTTCATAAGTTCGTAAAACTAGTACAAAGCTCATTGAGACACTTATAAGCACTCATGTTGAATGAAACTTGGGTTAGAGCCCTAGAAACGCATTGTTAGATGATTCATAAGTTCGTAAAACTAGTACAAATCTCATTGAGACACTTATAAGCACTCATGTTGCATGAAACTTTGTTTAGAGTCCTAGAAGCTGCGTTGTTAGATGTTTCATAAGTTCGTCAAACTAGTACACAGCTCATTGAGACACTTATAAGCACTCATGTTGAATGAAACTTGGTTTAGAGTCCTAGAAACGCGTTGTTAGATGTTTCATAAGTTCGTCAAACTTGTACAAATCTCATTGAGACACTTATAAGCACTCATGTTGCATGAAACTCTGTTTAGAGTCCTAGAAGCTGCGTTGTTAGATGTTTCATAAGTTCGTCAAACTAGTACAAAGCTCATTGAGACACTTATAAGCACTCATGTTGAATGAAACTTGGTTTAGAGTCCTAGAAACGCGTTGTTAGATGTTTCATAAGTTCGTAAAACTAGTACAAAGCTCATTGAGACACTTATAAGCACTCATGTTGAATGAAACTTGGTTTAGAGTCCTAGAAATGCGTTGTTAGATGTTTCATAAGTTCTTCAAACTAGTACAAAGATCATTGAGACACTTATAAGCACACATGTTGAATGAAACTTGGTTTAGAGTCCTAAAAATGTGTTGTTAGATGTTTCATAAGTTCTTCAAACTAGTACAAAGATCATTGAGACACTTATAAGCACTTATGTTGAATGAAACTTGGTTTAGAGTCCTAGAAACGCGTTGTTAGATGATTCATAAGTTCGTAAAACTAGTACAAATCTCATTGAGACACTTATAAGCACTCATGTTGCATGAAACTTGTTTAGAGTCCTAGAAATGCGTTGTTAGATATTTCATAAGTTCGTCAAGCTAGTACAAAGCTCATTGAGACACTTATAAGCACTCATGTTGTATGAAACTTGGTTTAGAGTCCTAGAACCCGCGTTGTTAGATGTTCCATATATTCGTCAAACTAGTAAAAAGCTCATTGAGACACTTATAAGCACTCATGTTGCATGAAACTTACTTTAGATTCCTAGAAACCGCAAAGTTAGATGTTTCATAAGTTCTTCAAACTAGTACAAAGCTCATTGAGACACTTATAAGCACTCATGTTGCATGAAACTTGGTTTAGAGTCCTAGAAACGCGTTGTTAGATGTTTCATAAGTTCGTCAAACTTGTACAAAGCTCATTGAGACACTTATAAGCACTCATGTTGCATGAAACTTCGTTTAGAGTCTTAGAAACCGCATTGTTAGATGTTCATAAGTTCGTCAAACTTGTACAAATCTCATTGAGACACTTATAAGCACTCATGTTGCATGAAACTTTGTTTAGAGTCCTAGAAGCTGCGTTGTTAGATGTTTCATAAGTTCGTCAAACTAGTACAAAGCTCATTGAAACACTTATAAGCACTCTTGTTGAATGAAACTTGGTTTAGTGTCCTAGAAACGCGTTGTTAGATGTTTCATAATTTCGTAAAACTAGTAAAAAGCTCATTGAGACACTTATAAGCACTCATGTTGAATGAAACATTGTTTAGAGTCCTAGAAATGCGTTGTTAGATGTTTCATAAGTTCTTCAAACTAGTGCAAAGCTCATTGAGACACTTATAAGCACTCATGTTGCATGAACCTTGGTTTAGAGTCCTAGAAACGCGTTGTTAGATGTTTCATAAGTTCGTAAAACTTGTACAAAGCTCATTGAGACACTTATAAGCACTCATGTTGAATGAAACTTGGTTTAGAGTCCTAGAAATGCGTTGTTAGATGTTTCATAAGTTCTTCAAACTAGTACAAAGTTCATTGAGACACTTATAATCACTCATGTTGCATGAACCTTGGTTTAGAGTCCTAGAAACGAGTTGTTAGATGTTTCATAAGTTCGTAAAACTTGTACAAAGCTCATTGAGACACTTATAAGCACTCATGTGGAATGAAACATGGTTTAGAGTCCTAGAACCCGCGTTGTAAGATGTTTCATATGTTCGTCAAACTAGTCAAAAGCTCATTGAGACACTTATAAGCACACAAGTTGCATGAAACTTAGTTTAGAGTCCTAGAAACCGCGTTGTTAGATGTTTCATAAGTTCATCAAACTAGTACAAAGCTCATTGAGACACTTATAAGCACTCATGTTGCATGAAACTTGGTTTAGAGTCTTAGAAACCGCTTTGTTAGATGTTTCATAAGTTCGTCAAACCAGTACAATGCTCATTGAGACACTTATAAGCACTCATGTTGCATGAAAATTCGTTTAGAGTCCTAGAAACCGCGTTGTTAGATGTTTCATAAGTTCGTCAAACTAGTACAAAGCTCGTTGAGACAATTATAAGCACTCATGTTGCATGAAACTTGGTTTAGAGTACTAGAAACGCGTTGTTAGATGTTTCATAAGTTCGTCAAACAAGTACAAGCTCATTGAGACACTTATAAGCACTCATGTTGTATGAAACTTGGTTTAGAGTCCTAGAAACGCGTTGTTCGATGTTCATAAGTTCGTCAAACTAGTACAAAGCTCATTGAGACACTTATAAGCACTCATGTTGCATGAAACTTTGTTTAGAGTCCTAGAAACTGCGTTGTTAGATGTTTCATAAGTTCGTCAAACTAGTACAAAGCTCATTGAGACACTTATAAGCACTCATGTTGCATGAAACTTGGTTTAGATTCCTAGAAACCGCGTTGTTAGATGTTTCATAAGTTCGTCAAACTAGTACAAAGCTCATTGAGACACTTATAAGCACTCATGTTGAATGAAACTTGGTTTAGAGTCCTAGAAACGCGTTGTTAGATGATTCATAAGTTCGTAAAACTAGTAAAAATCTCATTGAGACCCTTATAAGAACTCATGTTGCATGATACTTGGTTTAGAGTCCTAGAAATGCGTTGTTAGATATTTCATAAGTTCGTCAAGCTAGTACAAAGCTCATTGAGACACTTATAAGCACTCATGTTCCATGAAACTTGGTTTAGAGTCCTAGAAACGCATTGATAGATGTTCATAAGTTCGTCAAACTTGTACAAAGCTCATTGAGACGCTTATAAGCACTCATGTTGCATGAAACTTGGTTTAGAGTCATAGAAACCGCGTTGTTAGATGTTTCATAAGTTCGCCAAACCAGTACAATGGTCATTGAGACACTTATAAGCACTCATGTTGCATGAAATTTGGTTTAGAGTCTTAGAAACCGCGTTGTTAGATGTTTCATAAGTTCGTCAAACAAGTACAATGCTCATTGAGACACTTATAAGCACTCATGTTGCATGAAACTTGGTTTAGAGTCCTAGAAACGCGTTGTTAGATGTTTCATAAGTTCGTCAAACTTGTACAAAGCTCATTGAAACACTTATAAGCGGTCATGTTGTATGAAACTTGGTTTAGAATCCTAGAACCCGCGTTGTTAGATGTTTCATATATTCGTCAAACTAGTCAAAAGCTCATTGAGACATTTATAAGCACTCATGTTGCATGAAACTTAGTTTAGAGTCCTAGAAACCGCGTTGTTAGATGTTTCATAAGTTCGTCAAACTAGTACAAACCTTATTGAGACACTTATAAGCACTCATGTTGAATGAAACTTGGTTTAGAGTCCTAGAAACGCGTTGTTAGATGATTCATAAGTTCGTAAAACTAGTACAAATCTCATTGAGACACTTATAAGCACTCATGTTGCATGAAACTTTGTTTAGAGTCCTAGAAGCTGCGTTGTTAGATGTTTCATAAGTTCGTCAAACTAGTACAAAGCTCATTGAGACACTTATAAGCACTCATGTTGAATGAAACTTGGTTTAGAGTCCTAGAAACGCGTTGTTAGATGTTTCATAAGTTTGTCAAACTTGTACAAAGCTCATTGAGACACTTATAAGCACTCATGTTGCATGAAACTTGGTTTAGAGTCCTAGAAACGCGTTGTTCGATGTTCATAAGTTCGTCAAACTAGTACAAAGCTCATTGAGACACTTATAAGCACTCATGTTGCATGAAACTTTGTTTAGAGTCCTAGAAGCTGCGTTGTTAGATGTTTCATAAGTTTGTCAAACTAGTACAAAGCTCATTGAGACACTTATAAGCACTCATGTTCCATGAAACTTGGTTTAGAGTCCTAGAAACACATTGATAGATGTTCATAAGTTCGTCAAACTTGTACAAAGCTCATTGAGACGCTTATAAGCACTCATGTTGCATGAAACTTGGTTTAGAGTCATAGAAACCGCGTTGTTAGATGTTTCATAAGTTCGCCAAACCAGTACAATGGTCATTGAGACACTTATAAGCACTCATGTTGCATGAAACTTGGTTTAGAGTCTTAGAAACCGCGTTGTTAGATGTTTCATAAGTTTGTCAAACCAGTACAATGCTCATTGAGACACTTATAAGCACTCATGTTGCATGAAACTTGGTTAAGAGTCCTAGAAACGCGTTGTTAGATGTTTCATAAGTTCGTCAAACTTGTACAAAGCTCATTGAAACACTTATAAGCAGTCATGTTGTATGAAACTTGGTTTAGAATCCTAGAACCCGCGTTGTTAGATGTTTCATATATTCGTCAAACTAGTCAAAAGCTCATTGAGACACTTATAAGCACTCATGTTGCATGAAACTTAGTTTAGAGTCGTAGAAACCGCGTTGTTAGATGTTTCATAAGTTCGTCAAACTAGTACAAACCTTATTGAGACACTTATAAGCACTCATGTTGAATGAAACTTGGTTTAGAGTCCTAGAAACGCGTTGTTAGATGATTCATAAATTCGTAAAACTAGTACAAATCTCATTGAGACACTTATAAGCACTCATGTTGCATGAAACTTTGTTTAGAGTCCTAGAAGCTGCGTTGTTAGATGTTTCATAAGTTCGTCAAACTAGTACAAAGCTCATTGAGACACTAGTAAGCACTCATGTTGAATGAAACTTAGTTTAGAGTCCTAGAAACGCGTTGTTAGATGTTTCATAAGTTTGTCAAACTTGTACAAAGCTCATTGAGACACTTATAAGCACTCATGTTGCATGAAACTTGGTTTAGAGTCCTAGAAACGCGTTGTTCGATGTTCATAAGTTCGTCAAACTAGTACAAAGCTCATTGAGACACTTATAAGCACTCATGTTGCATGAAACTTTGTTTAGAGTCCTGGAAGCTGCGTTGTTAGATGTTTCATAAGTTTGTCAAACTAGTACAAAGCTCATTGAGACACTTATAAGCACTCATGTTGAATGAAACTTGGTTTAGAGTCCTAGAAACGCGTTGTTAGATGTATCATGAGTTCGTAAAACTAGTACAAAGCTCATTGAGACACTTATAAGCACTCATGTTGAATGAAACTTGGTTTAGAGTCCTAGAAATACGTTGTTAGATGTTTCATAAGTTCTTCAAACTAGTACAAAGCTCATTGAGACACTTATAAGCACTCATGTTGCATGAACCTTGGTTTAGAGTCCTAGAAACGCGTTGTTAGATGATTCATAAGTTCGTAAAACTAGTACAAATCACATTGAGACACTTATAAGCACTCATGTTGCATGAAACTTGGTTTAGAGTCCTAGAAACGCGTTGTTAGATGTTTCATAAGTTCGTCAAACTTGTACAAATCTCATTGAGACACTTATAAGCCCTCATGTTGCATGAAACTTTGTTTAGAGTCCTAGAAGCTGCGTTGTTAGATGTTTCATAAGTTCGTCAAACTAGTACAAAGCTCATTGAGACACTTATAAGCACTCATGTTGAATGAAACTTGGTTTAGAGTCCTAGAAACGCGTTGTTAGATGTTTCATAATTTCGTAAAACTAGTACAAAGCTCATTGAGACACTTATAAGCACTCATGTTGAATGAAACTTTGTTTAGAGTCCTAGAAATGCGTTGTTAGATGTTTCATAAGTTCTTCAAACTAGTACAAAGCTCATTGAGACACTTATAAGCACTCATGTTGCATGAACCTTGGTTTAGAGTCCTAGAAACGCGTTGTTAGATGTTTCATAAGTTCGTAAAACTTGTACAAAGCTCATTGAGACACTTATAAGCACTCATGTTGAATGAAACTTGGTTTAGAGTCCTAGAAATGCGTTGTTAGATGTTTCATAAGTTCTTAAAACTAGTACAAAGCTCATTGAGACACTTATAAGCACTCATGTGGAATGAAACATGGTTTAGAGTCCTAGAACCCGCGTTGTTAGATGTTTCATATGTTCGTCAAACTAGTCAAAAGCTCATTGAGACACTTATAAGCACTCATGTTGCATGAAACTTAGTTTAGAGTCCTAGAAACCGCGTTGTTAGATGTTTCATTAGTTCGTCAAACTAGTACAAAGCTCATTGATTCACTTATAAGCACTCATGTTGCATGAAACTTGGTTTAGAGTCTTAGAAACCGCGTTGTTAGATGTTTCATAAGTTCGTCAAACCAGTATAATGCTCATTGAGACACTTATAATCACTCATGTTGCATGAAACTTCGTTTAGAGTCCTAGAAACCGCGTTGTTAGATGTTTCATAAGTTCGTCAAACTAGTACAAAGCTCGTTGAGACAATTATAAGCACTCATGTCGCATGAAACTTGGTTTAGAGTACTAGAAACGAGTTGTTAGATGTTTCATAAGTTCGTCAAACAAGTACAAAGCTCATTGAGACACTTATAAGCACTCATGTTGCATGAAACCACTCATGTTGCATGAAACTTAGTTTAGAGTCCTATAACCCGCGTTGTTAGATGTTTCATATATTCGTCAAACTAGTCAAAAGCTCATTGAGACACTTATAAGCACTCATGTTGCATGAAACTTAGTTTAGAGTCTTAGAAACCGCGTTGTTAGATGTTTCATAAGTTCGTCAAACTAGTACAAAGCTCATTGAGACACTTATAAGCACTCTTGTTGAAGGAAACTTGGTTTAGTGTCCTAGAAACGCGTTGTTAGATGTTTCATAATTTCGTAAAACTAGTACAAAGCTCATTGTGACACTTATAAGCACTCATGTTGAATGAAACTTTGTTTAGAGTCCTAGAAATGCGTTGTTAGATGTTTCATAAGTTCTTCAAACTAGTACAAAGCTCATTGAGACACTTATAAGCACTCATGTTGCATGAAACTTTGTTTAGAGTCCTAGAAACTGCGTTGTTAGATGTTTCATAAGTTCGTCAAACTAGTACAAAGCTCATTGAGACACTTATAAGCACTCATATTGCATGAAACTTGGTTTAGATTCCTAGAAACCGCGTTGTTAGATGTTTCATAAGTTCGTCAAACTAGTACAAAGCTCATTGAGACACTTATAAGCACTCATGTTGAATGAAACTTGGTTTAGAGTCCTAGAAACGCGTTGTTAGATGATTCATAAGTTCGTAAAACTAGTACAAATCTCATTGAGACACTTATAAGCACTCATGTTGCATGAAACTTGGTTTAGAGTCCTAGAAATGCGTTGTTAGATATTTCATAAGTTCGTCAAGCTAGTACAAAGCTCATTGAGACACTTATAAGCACTCATGTTCCATGAAACTTTGTTTAGAGTCCTAGAAACGCATTGATAGATGTTCATAAGTTCGTCAAACTTGTACAAAGCTCATTGAGACGCTTATAAGCACTCATGTTGCATGAAACTTGGTTTAGAGTCCTAGAAACTGCGTTGTTAGATGTTTCATAAGTTCGCCAAACCAGTACAATGGTCATTGAGACACTTATAAGAACTCATGTTGCATGAAACTTGGTTTAGAGTCTTAGAAACCGTGTTGTTAGATGTTTCATAAGTTCGTCAAACCAGTACAATGCTCATTGAGAAACTTATAAGCACTCATGTTGCATGAAACTTGGTTTAGAGTCCTAGAAACGCGTTGTTAGATGTTTCATAAGTTCGTCAAACTTGTACAAAGCTCATTGAGACACTTATAAGCAGTCATGTTGTATGAAACTTGGTTTAGAATCCTAGAACCCGCGTTGTTAGTGTTGAGACTAATGGTAACCCATAAGGGCATTATGTCAAAACATATGAAGATGACAAGATGTGGAGTATCGACCAAAGGTATCGGTCAAGAATGTGACCGATACAAAGTGGCGAGACCTATATCGGTAAGGTGTACCGGTCTAGAGTAACCGATACAAGATGAAGTCGATATGGCTAAGAGAAAGACTTGTATCGGTCAAGTATATCGGCCACACTTGGCCGATACATTCAAACTGCGTTCTCCCAACGGTCGGATCCGGCTCATATCGGTCGGATCATATCGGCCACACTTGGCCGATACATTTGAACAAATATAGCCGTTACACATTCTCTCTTATCTCTAAACGGCTATATGCCATTGTAATCTCTATATAAGCTGTGCAAGCTCTATTGTAAACATTAAGGAGGTATATCCTCTCTTCTACATTAATACAAAACTCTCTTTATACATTGTTCTCTCTTAATCTCTTAATCTCTTTTAATCTCTCACTAAACTCTCCACACAAACTCTCACGGATTCTCCCAATACTCTTCGAGTCTCACAAGCTCATGATTCTCTCATCCTTATACTCGAATTCCAATATGGTATCAGAGCGAAGCTCTTGAGACCCATAGGTAAGTCGCTTCCGCTATTCTCCTCTCTTTAATTTGCTTATAAACACAAGGATCTAGGGGAGAAGAGGAATGACCAAGATTCGCTTGATTAGAGCACTAAGATCTTGGTGAATCAATTCTCCTCTTAGGAAGTGAACCATGATCTCTTTGTCTCTTAATGAGTAAAGAGACATGTTGAATCCAAGCTCCTTTCAAGAACAATTCAATCAAAACCGAATCATAGTGAGCATAAATCAATGGATTTAGCTCCATGATGTTTTTGGTTGAGTTGTTCTTAAAGATCCTTGTTAGGCCGAAAGTTAGTGGATGAGAATCATTGTTCCCTCACTCTTATGAGTTCAAAAGGGACATTGATGAATCCAAATAGCCTAGGCATATAAGCAATGAACAAGTATTCAAAGCATCAAAGCTTGAAACTTGGGAGCTAAAAGAGTTAGAGAACCTTGTTATTGTCTCCTTTAAGAACAAATAACTCGTTGAATCCAACACTCTATAGTTTCTTTTAGCCAAAAGCATAGAGGATGAGAACCATGGATTCCCCACTCTTATGAGTCCAAAGGGAACCATGTTGAATCCAAGACCATCTAAGCTTAGGCGTTGTTTTGGAAGCCGAAAGCATAGAGGATGAGAACCATGGATTCCCCACTCTTATGAGTCCAAAGGGAACCATGTTGAGATCCAAGGCCATCTAAGCTTAGGCACTTTTAGAAGCCGAAAGCAAAGAGGATGAGAACCATGGATTCCCCACTCTTATGACTCCAAAGGGAACCATGTTGAGATCCATATCGGACTTTGCTTAGGCATGTTTAGACTATGAACAAGTATTCAAGAACAAAACTTGAAACTTGCGAGTCAAAAGGGTTTGTGAACCTTGTGTGCTCACTCTTAGGAGTCCAAAGCCACTTGATGAATCCAAAACTCTTTCCTTTTATGCTTCAAACAAGACCTTTGGAAAGTGAACCATGATCCGCCTAACTCTTAGTGAGTAAAGGACATGTTGAATCCAATTTCCTTGGTAAGTACAAGACAATCAAAACACAATCATTGTTAGCATAAATCAACAAGGTTTAGCTACATGATAGTTTTGGTTGTATTGTTCTTTAAGGTCCTTGTCTAACCCAAGACTAATGGATGAGAACCATGGCTTCTAAAAGAACCATGATGAATCCAATACCATGAAAGTTTCGGTTTAAAAGCATGTTCTTGGTCCAAATTTAAGATCTAGGATACAAGGTTCACTTATGTCTTTGTCCAAGACCAAACCACTAGTCCTTGTTTGGTGAAGTGGTTTGAATCTTGGTGAAAGGCTAAGTGAATTTCAAACCTTGGTTAATCCAAAAGATCTTCGGTTTAATCAAAAGGGTAAGGTACCAAGACCCGCTTGTGATAAAGCTCTTAAGGTCTATGGTATCCAAAACTCTCTTAGAGGGAAGAGAACCAAGCCTCCATAAGTGTTAATAAAACACCGAGAGCTTGATGAATCCTTCATAACCTCGGCTAACATGAGTCTATAAAGAGATCCATGACCACTTGAAAGGTGATACTTTAAAGGGTCATGATGAATCCATCTTTAGACTCATGGGGAAATGATTCACTACATTAACATCTATATAAGGTGAAGATGGAGTGATGATCTATGTTTTAAGATCATGGTCCGCCATTGTGCACAAAAGACCATGGTCCCTTGTTGCTAACTTGAATCTATATGTAGGTAAAGAAGCAAACAAGAGAATTTCTCAATGACCATCATCTCAAGGAACCAAACCAAAAAGGGCCAATTCTAAAACCTTAACTATCTATAATTGTCTATAATTGTTATTTGCTTTGAACCTCTCGGATTAATTGTGTGCAAACCATGGAAACTAGAACTAGACCTTGAACTTGTGGTAGGATACATATATACTCGAGCTTAGTCAAATGTCTTAGGGAATTTATTGATCTAAGGCTTAAGCTCTCCTTGTTTTTCCTCCCTTGTACTTGGTTCTAGTAGTTAAGTGGTTTGTATTTCAAGTATGTCACTAACATTGCCGATTACCATTGTTATTAAACTCCCTTTGATCTTTGTGATGATGTAGGATCATCATCTCTAAAAGTCAAGCAAGGAATCAACAATGAGAATCCCTAGGCATTGCTATGTGACTAGAAAATGTGAAAATAAAAGAGGAGGTAAAGGGTAATAGAAGTGCAAAGGAAGGTTTCCAAAGAGAAGATGAGAACCCTTTCTCACCAAGCTTGTGAAGAACAAAGCCGAGAAAGGAACCAAACAATCAAGGGATTACTCCATCTTGATCATAAGGGGGGAAAAGAAAGTGTTAAATCACATATCTTCCTTCATGATCAATTTGGAGAATCACTCAAAGCGGCTAAAGCATCTTCACCAAAAGTGCAAAGCTTCATCTATCCATTTCATCATCCATCACTCCCGGCCAAAGTATCAAGAAGGACTAAGCCGCCACTACCACCAATCCGGCTAAGTATTGACTAAAGTACCAAGAAGGACGAAGTCAATACAAAGCTCTCATTCTCGGCTAAAGTACCAAGAAGGACGAAGCCTCCACAACCAATCCATATCGGCTTAAGTACCAACAAGATACAAGGCCAAAGTTTCTTTGGAACAAAGAAGAATCATCATTTGGCTAAATGCACTTGGAGAATGCTAAAGTGTCCCAAGATGTAAAGAGCTCTCATCAATCATTCGGTCAAGTCTCTACAAGAAGCAAGACCATCATCATCATCAACACTAGGCTCGGCCAAGTACAATCGGCTCTACTCACTATCGGCCAAAGCAACTACCAAGTGCAAGGCCTAATCTTGTTACTCGGCTTATGCATCTATCAAGAGATAAGCCAAAATACTCCGACAAATCCTTGTTCCAACCGCACAAAGAAGAAAGCAAGACTTCAAGAAGAAGCCAAAGCTCAAACCTAGATGCGACTACAAGGACAAGTCATTCCTCTACAAACTAAAGGCTGTCCCTTAACACTCTCTCTTTATTATGATCCGTATTCTCATAAGAACTAGAGCCGCATCACATAATCTTGCTTAGTTCTTGATGAATCTAATCATTGCCCTTGTTAAAAGTTGTTTAGTCTATTAGGCCTAAATAAAATCATTTGAAATTTGTTAAAGAACTTAGGTTTAAATAACAAAATTACTCATTGGTTTATTAGTTGCATCTAGACTTAAGCTTCTTATGTGCATTTCTATCTAAGCGTATCAAGTTAACCCTTTCACTAAGCTTTACACCTTTCTTGAATCCTTTGAAGGTTAAAAGAAGTGAGAGCCAAGTGATCATTCTCGGTTGCTTGAATGACAAGAAGAATGCCATCAAGGAAAAATCAAGAGAAGAAAGGAGGAAGCCATGAGTGTTCGGTCAAAATCCACACCCAAGCTTGTGAAGAACAAAGCCGTGGAAAGGAATCAAATCAAAGTCTCACACCAAAGTTTGTGAAGAACAAACCGTGAAGACCAAATCAAGTATCCAAAGAACCCTCATTGAAGAACACGGCAAAGTCAAGAAGATCAAACCGGTTCTATCTTAAGGGGAGTTTCGGCCAAGTCAAGAAGATAAAGGCCAAGATTAAGAAGACCCCTATTGCAAAGACTTACACTCTTTTTCCCCTTAGTAATGCTTTTATCCCAAGTGGTTTTGCTTACTAAGGGTTTTTAATGAGGTTTGTCTAAGCGATTTCCCAATCTTAGCCATTTCATTAGGCTAAGCTTGAGGGGGGAGTGTTGAGACTAATGGTAACCCATAAGGGCATTATGTCAAAACATATGAAGATGACAAGATGTGGAGTATCGACCAAAGGTATCGGTCAAGAATGTGACCGATACAAAGTGGCGAGACCTATATCGGTAAGGTGTACCGGTCTAGAGTAACCGATACAAGATGAAGTCGATATGGCTAAGAGAAAGACTTGTATCGGTCAAGTATATCGGCCACACTTGGCCGATACATTCAAACTGCGTTCTCCCAACGGTCGGATCTGGCTCATATCGGTCAGATCATATCGGCCACACTTGGCCGATACATTTGAACAAATATAGCCGTTACACATTCTCTCTTATCTCTAAACGGCTATATGCCATTGTAATCTCTATATAAGCTGTGCAAGCTCTATTGTAAACATTAAGGAGGTATATCCTCTCTTCTACATTAATACAAAACTCTCTTTATACATTGTTCTCTCTTAATCTCTTAATCTCTTTTAATCTCTCACTAAACTCTCCACACAAACTCTCACGGATTCTCCCAATACTCTTCGAGTCTCACAAGCTCATGATTCTCTCATCCTTATACTCGAATTCCAATAGTTAGATGTTTCATATATTCTTCAAACTAGTCAAAAGCTCATTGAGACACTTATAAGCACTCATGTTGCATGAAACTTAGTTTAGAGTCCTAGAAACCGCGTTGTTAGATGTTTCATAAGTTCGTCAAACTAGTACAAAGCTCATTGAGACACTTATAAGCACTCATGTTGAATGAAACTTGGGTTAGAGCCCTAGAAACGCGTTGTTAGATGATTCATAAGTTCGTAAAACTAGTACAAATCTCATTGAGACACTTATAAGCACTCATGTTGCATGAAACTTTGTTTAGAGTCCTAGAAGCTGCGTTGTTAGATGTTTCATAAGTTCGTCAAACTAGTACACAGCTCATTGAGACACTTATAAGCACTCATGTTGAATGAAACTTGGTTTAGAGTCCTAGAAACGCGTTGTTAGATGTTTCATAAGTTCGTCAAACTTGTACAAATCTCATTGAGACACTTATAAGCACTCATGTTGCATGAAACTCTGTTTAGAGTCCTAGAAGCTGCGTTGTTAGATGTTTCATAAGTTCGTCAAACTAGAAAAAAGCTCATTGAGACACTTATAAGCACTCATGTTGAATGAAACTTGGTTTAGAGTCCTAGAAACGCGTTGTTAGATGTTTCATAAGTTCGTAAAACTAGTACAAAGCTCATTGAGACACTTATAAGCACTCATGTTGAATGAAACTTGGTTTAGAGTCCTAGAAATGTGTTGTTAGATGTTTCATAAGTTCTTCAAACTAGTACAAAGATCATTGAGACACTTATAAGCACTTATGTTGAATGAAACTTGGTTTAGAGTCCTAGAAACGCGTTGTTAGATGATTCATAAGTTCGTAAAACTAGTACAAATCTCATTGAGACACTTATAAGCACTCATGTTGCATGAAACTTGGTTTAGAGTCCTAGAAATGCGTTGTTAGATATTTCATAAGTTCGTCAAGCTAGTACTAAGCTCATTGAGACACTTATAAGCACTCATGTTGTATGAAACTTGGTTTAGAGTCCTAGAACCCGCGTTGTTAGATGTTCCATATATTCGTCAAACTAGTAAAAAGCTCATTGAGACACTTATAAGCACTCATGTTGCATGAAACTTACTTTAGATTCCTAGAAACCGCGAAGTTAGATGTTTCATAAGTTCGTCAAACTAGTACAAAGCTCATTGAGACACTTATAAGCACTCATGTTGCATGAAACTTGGTTTAGAGTCCTAGAAACGCGTTGTTAGATGTTTCATAAGTTCGTCAAACTTGTACAAAGCTCATTGAGACACTTATAAGCACTCATGGTGCATGAAACTTCGTTTAGAGTCTTAGAAACCGCATTGTTAGATGTTCATAAGTTCGTCAAACTTGTACAAATCTCATTGAGACACTTATAAGCACTCATGTTGCATGAAACTTTGTTTAGAGTCCTAGAAGCTGCGTTGTTAGATGTTTCATAAGTTCGTCAAACTAGTACAAAGCTCATTGAGACACTTATAAGCAATCTTGTTGAAAGAAACTTGGTTTAGTGTCCTAGAAACGCGTTGTTAGATGTTTCATAATTTCGTAAAACTAGTAAAAAGCTCATTGAGACACTTATAAGCACTCATGTTGAATGAAACATTGTTTAGAGTCCTAGAAATGCGTTGTTAGATGTTTCATAAGTTCTTCAAACTAGTGCAAAGCTCATTGAGACACTTATAAGCACTCATGTTGCATGAACCTTGGTTTAGAGTCCTAGAAACGCGTTGTTAGATGTTTCATAAGTTCGTAAAACTTGTACAAAGCTCATTGAGACACTTATAAGCACTCATGTTGAATGAAACTTGGTTTAGAGTCCTAGAAATGCGTTGTTAGATGTTTCATAAGTTCTTCAAACTAGTACAAAGTTCATTGAGACACTTATAAGCACTCATGTTGCATGAACCTTGGTTTAGAGTCCTAGAAACGCGTTGTTAGATGTTTCATAAGTTCGTAAAACTTGTACAAAGCTCATTGAGACACTTATAAGCACTCATGTGGAATGAAACATGGTTTAGAGTCCTAGAACCCGCGTTGTAAGATGTTTCATATGTTCGTCAAACTAGTCAAAAGCTCATTGAGACACTTATAAGCACTCAAGTTGCATGAAACTTAGTTTAGAGTCCTAGAAACCGCGTTGTTAGATGTTTCATAAGTTCATCAAACTAGTACAAAGCTCATTGAGACACTTATAAGCACTCATGTTGCATGAAACTTTGTTTAGAGTCCTAGAAGCTGTGTTGTTAGATGTTTCACAAGTTTGTCAAACTAGTACAAAGCTCATTGAGACACTTATAAGCACTCATGTTGAATGAAACTTGGTTTAGAGTCCTAGAAACGCGTTCTTAGATGTTTCATAAGTTCGTAAAACTAGTACAAAGCTCATTGAGACACTTATAAGCACTCATGTTGAATGAAACTTGGTTAGAGCCCTAGAAACGCGTTGTTAGATGATTCATAAGTTCGTAAAACTAGTACAAATCTCATTGAGACACTTATAAGCACTCATGTTGCATGAAACTTTGTTTAGAGTCCTAGAAGCTGTGTTGTTAGATGTTTCATAAGTTCGTCAAACTAGTACAAAGCTCATTGAGACACTTATAAGCACTCATGTTGAATGAAACTTGGTTTAGAGTCCTAGAAACGCGTTGTTAGATGTTTCATAAGTTCGTCAAACTTGTACAAATCTCATTGAGACACTTATAAGCACTCATGTTGCATGAAACTTTGTTTAGAGTCCTAGAAGCTGCGTTGTTAGATGTTTCATAAGTTCGTCAAACTAGTACAAAGCTCATTGAGACACTTATAAGCACTCATGTTGCATGAAACTTGGTTTAGAGTCTTAGAAACCGCGTTGTTAGATGTTTCATAAGTTCGTCAAACCAGTACAATGCTCATTGAGACACTTATAAGCACTCATGTTGCATGAAACTTGGTTTAGAGTCCTAGAAACGCGTTGTTAGATGTTTCATAAGTTCGTCAAACTTGTACAAAGCTCATTGAGACACTTATAAGAAGTCATGTTGTATGAAACTTGGTGTAGAATCCTAGAACCCGCGTTGTTAGATGTTTCATATATTCGTCAAACTAGTCAAAAGCTCATTGAGACACTTATAAGCACTCATGTTGCATGAAACTTAGTTTAGAGTCCTAGAAACCGCGTTGTTAGATGTTTCATATGTTCGTCAAACTAGTACAAAGCTCATTGAGACACTTATAAGCACTCATGTTGAATGAAACTTGGTTTAGAGTCCTAGAAACGCGTTGTTAGATGATTCATAAGTTCGTAAAACTAGTACAAATCTCATTGAGACACTTATAAGCACTCATGTTGCAGGAAACTTTGTTCAGAGTCTTAGAAGCTGCGTTGTTAGATGTTTCATAAGTTCGTCAAACTAGTACAAAGCTCATTGAGACACTTATAAGCACTCATGTTGAATGAAACTTGGTTTAGAGTCCTAGAAACGCGTTGTTAGATGTTTCATATGTTTGTCAAACTTGTACAAATCTCATTGAGACACTTATAAGCACTCATGTTGCATGAAACTTTGTTTAGAGTCCTAGAAGCTGTGTTGTTAGATGTTTCACAAGTTTGTCAAACTAGTACAAAGCTCATTGAGACACTTATAAGCACTCATGTTGAATGAAACTTGGTTTAGAGTCCTAGAAACGCGTTGTTAGATGTTTCATAAGTTCGTAAAACTAGTACAAAGCTCATTGAGACACTTATAAGCACTCATGTTGAATGAAACTTGGGTTAGAGCCCTAGAAACGCGTTGTTAGATGATTCATAAGTTCGTAAAACTAGTACAAATCTCATTGAGACACTTATAAGCACTCATGTTGCATGAAACTTTGTTTAGAGTCCTAGAAGCTGTGTTGTTAGATGTTTCATAAGTTCGTCAAACTAGTACAAAGCTCATTGAGACACTTATAAGCACTCATGTTGAATGAAACTTGGTTTAGAGTCCTAGAAACGCGTTGTTAGATGTTTCATAAGTTCGTCAAACTTGTACAAATCTCATTGAGACACTTATAAGCACTCATGTTGCATGAAACTTTGTTTAGAGTCCTAGAAGCTGCGTTGTTAGATGTTTCATAAGTTCGTCAAACTAGTACAAAGCTCATTGAGACACTTATAAGCACTCATGTTGAATGAAACTTGGTTTAGAGTCCTAGAAACGTGTTGTTAGATGTTTCATAAGTTCGTAAAACTAGTACAAAGCTCATTGAGACACTTATAAGCACTCATGTTGAATGAAACTTGGTTTAGAGTCCAAGAAATGCGTTGTTAGATGTTTCATAAGTTCTTCAAACTAGTAAAAAGCTCATTGAGACACTTATAAGCACACATGTTGAATGAAACTTGGTTTAGAGTCCTAGAAACGCGTTGTTAGATGATTCATAAGTTCGTAAAACTAGTACAAATCTCATTGAGACACTTATAAGCACTCATGTTGCATGAAACTTGGTTTAGAGTCCTAGAAATGCGCTGTTAGATATTTCATAAGTTCGTCAAGCTAGTACAAAGCTCATTGAGACAGTTATAAGCACTCATGTTGTAAGAAACTTGGTTTAGAGTCCTAGAACCCGCGTTGTTAGATGTTTCATATATTCATCAAACTAGTAAAAAGCTCATTGAGACACTTATAAGCACTCATATTGCATGAAACTTACTTTAGATTCCTAGAAACCGCGTAGTTAGATGTTTCATAAGTTCTTCAAACTAGTACAAAGCTCATTGAGACACTTATAAGCACTCATGTTGCATGAAACTTGGTTTAGAGTCCTAGAAACGCGTTGTTAGATGTTTCATAAGTTCGTCAAACTTGTACAAATCTCATTGAGACACTTATAAGCACTCATGTTGCATGAAATTTTGTTTAGAGTCCTAGAAGCTGCGTTGTTAGATGTTTCATAAGTTCGTCAAACTAGTACAAAGCTCATTGAGACACTTATAAGCACTCATGTTGAATGAAACTTGGTTTAGAGTCCTAGAAACGCGTTGTTAGATGTTTCATAATTTCGTAAAACTACTACAAAGCTCATTGAGACACTTATAAGCACTCATGTTGAATGAAACTTTGTTTAGAGTCCTAGAAATGCGTTGTTAGATGTTTCATAAGTTCTTCAAACTAGTACAAAGCTCATTGAGACACTTATAAGCACTCATGTTGCATGAACCTTGGTTTAGAGTCCTAGAAACGCGTTGTTTGATGTTTCATAAGTTCGTAAAACTTGTACAAAGCTCATTGAGACACTTATAAGCACTCATGTTGAATGAAACTTGTTTTAGAGTCCTAGAAATGCGTTGTTAGATGTTTCATAAGTTCTTCAAACTAGTACAAAGCTCATTGAGACACTTATAAGCACTCATGTTGCATGAACCTTGGTTTAGAGTCCTAGAAACGCGTTGTTAGATGTTTCATAAGTTCGTAAAACTTGTACAAAGCTCATTGAGACACTTATAAGCACTCATGTGGAATGAAACTTGGTTTAGAGTCCTAGAACCCGCGTTGTTAGATGTTTCATATGTTCGTCAAACTAGTCAAAAGCTCATTGAGACACTTATAAGCACTCATGTTGCATGAAACTTAGTTTAGAGTCCTAGAAACCGCGTTGTTAGATGTTTCATAAGTTCTTCAAACTAGTACAAAGCTCATTTAGACACTTATAAGCAATCATGTTGCATGAAACTTTGTTTAGAGTCTTAGAAACCGCGTTGTTAGATGTTTCATAAGTTCGTCAAACCAGTACAATGCTCATTGAGACACTTATAAGCACTCATGTTGCATGAAACTTCGTTTAGAGTCCTAGAAACCGCGTTGTTAGATGTTTCATAAGTTCGTCAAACTAGTACAAAGCTCGTTGAGACAATTATAAGCACTCATGTTGCATGAAACTTGGTTTAGAGTACTAGAAACGCGTTGTTAGATGTTTCATAAGTTCGTCAAACAAGTACAAAGCTCATTGAGACACTTATAAGCACTCATGTTGCATGAAACTTGGTTTAGAGTCCTAGAAACGAGTTGTTCGATGTTTCATAAGTTCGTAAAACTTGTACAAAGCTCATTGAGACACTTATAAGCACTCATGTTGCATGAAACTTGGTGTAGAGTCCTAGAAACGCGTTGTTCGATGTTCATAAGTTCGTCAAACTAGTACAAAGCTCATTGAGACACTTATAAGCACTCATGTTGCATGAAACTTGGTTTAGAGTCCTAGAAACGCGTTGTTAGATGTTTCATAAGTTCGTCAAACTTGTACAAAGCTCATTGAGACACTTATAAGCGGTCATGTTGTATGAAACTTGGTTTAGAATCCTAGAACCCGCGTTGTTAGATGTTTCATATATTCGTCAAACTAGTCAAAAGCTCATTGAGACACTTATAAGCACTCATGTTGCATGAAATTTAGTTTAGAGTCCTAGAAACCGCGTTGTTAGATGTTTCATAAGTTCGTCAAACCAGTATAATGCTCATTGAGACACTTATAAGCACTCAAGTTGCATGAAACTTCGTTTAGAGTCCTAGAAACCGCGTTGTTAGATGTTTCATAAGTTCGTCAAACTAGTACAAAGCTCGTTGAGACAATTATAAGCACTCATGTCGCATGAAACTTGGTTTAGAGTACTAGAAACGAGTTGTTAGATGTTTCATAAGTTCGTCAAACGGGTACAAAGCTCATTGAGACACTTATAAGCACTCATGTTGCATGAAACTTAGTTTAGAGTCCTAGAACCCGCGTTGTTAGATGTTTCATATATTCGTCAAACTAGTCAAAAGCTCATTGAGACACTTATAAGCACTCATGTTGCATGAAACTTAGTTTAGAGTCCTAGAAACCGCGTTGTTAGATGTTTCATAAGTTCGTCAAACTAGTACAAAGCTCATTGAGACACTTATAAGCACTCTTGTTGAAGGAAACTTGGTTTAGTGTCCTAGAAACGCGTTGTTAGATGTTTCATAATTTCGTAAAACTAGTACAAAGCTCATTGAGACACTTATAAGCACTCATGTTGAATGAAACTTTGTTTAGAGTCCTAGAAATGCGTTGTTAGATGTTTCATAAGTTCTTCAAACTAGTACAAAGCTCATTGAGACACTTATAAGCCCTCATGTTGCATGAAACTTTGTTTAGAGTCCTAGAAACTGCGTTGTTAGATGTTTCATAAGTTCGTCAAACTAGTACAAAGCTCATTGAGACACTTATAAGCACTCATGTTGCATTAAACTTGGTTTAGATTCCTAGAAACCGCGTTGTTAGATGTTTCATAAGTTCGTCAAACTAGTACAAAGCTCATTGAGACACTTATAAGCACTCATGTTGAATGAAACTTGGTTTAGAGTCCTAGAAACGCGTTGTTAGATGATTCATAAGTTCGTAAAACTAGTACAAATCTCATTGAGACACTTATAAGCACTCATGTTGCATGAAACTTGGTTTAGAGTCCTAGAAATGCGTTGTTAGATATTTCATAAGTTCGTCAAGCTAGTACAAAGCTCATTGAGACACTTATAAGCACTCATGTTCCATGAAACTTTGTTTAGAGTCCTAGAAACGCATTGATAGATGTTCATAAGTTCGTCAAACTTGTACAAAGCTCATTGAGACGCTTATAAGCACTCATGTTGCATGAAACTTGGTTTAGAGTCCTAGAAACTGCGTTGTTAGATGTTTCATAAGTTCGCCAAACCAGTACAATGGTCATTGAGACACTTATAAGCACTCATGTTGCATGAAACTTGGTTTAGAGTCTTAGAAACCGCGTTGTTAGATGTTTCATAAGTTCGTCAAACCAGTACAATGCTCATTGAGAAACTTATAAGCACTCATGTTGCATGAAACTTGGTTTAGAGTCCTAGAAACGCGTTGTTAGATGTTTCATAAGTTCGTCAAACTTGTACAAAGCTCATTGAGACACTTATAAGCAGTCATGTTGTATGAAACTTGGTTTAGAATCCTAGAACCCGCTTTGTTAGATGTTTCATATATTCTTCAAACTAGTCAAAAGCTCATTGAGACACTTATAAGCACTCATGTTGCATGAAACTTAGTTTAGAGTCCTAGAAACCGTGTTGTTAGATGTTTCATAAGTTCGTCAAACTAGTACAAAGCTCATTGAGACACTTATAAACACTCATGTTGAATGAAACTTGGTTTAGAGTCCTAGAAAAGCGTTGTTAGATGATTCATAAGTTCGTCAAACTAGTACAAAGCTCATTGAGACACTTATAAGCACTCATGTTGAATGAAACTTGGTTTAGAGTCCTAGAAACGCGTTGTTAGATGATTCATAAGTTCGTAAAACAAGTACAAATCTCATTGAGACACTTATAAGCACTCATGTTGCATGAAACTTTGTTTAGAGTCCTAGAAACCGCGTTGTTAGATGTTTCATAAGTTTGTCAAACTAGTACAAAGCTCATTGAGACACTTATAAGCACTCATGTTGAATGAAACTTGGTTTAGAGTCCTAGAAACGCGTTGTTAGATGATTCATAAGTTCGTAAAACAAGTACAAATCTCATTGAGACACTTATAAGCACTCATGTTGCATGAAACTTTGTTTAGAGTCCTAGAAGCTGCGTTGTTAGATGTTTCATAAGTTCGTCAAACTAGTACAAAGCTCATTGAGACACTTATAAGCACTCATGTTGAATGAAACTTGGTTTAGAGTCCTAGAAACGCGTTGTTAGATGTTTCATATGTTTGTCAAACTTGTACAAATCTCATTGAGACACTTATAAGCACTCATGTTGCATGAAACTTTGTTTAGAGTCCTAGAAGATGCGTTGTTAGATGTTTCACAAGTTTGTCAAACTAGTACAAAGCTCATTGAGAAACTTATAAGCACTCATGTTGAATGAAACTTGGTTAAAGTCCTAAAAACGCGTTGTTAGATGTTTCATAAGTTCGTCAAACTAGTACACAGCTCATTGAGACACTTATAAGCACTCATGTTGAATGAAACTTGGTTTAGAGTCCTAGAAACGCGTTGTTAGATGTTTCATAAGTTCGTCAAACTTGTACAAATCTCATTGAGACACTTATAAGCACTCATGTTGCATGAAACTCTGTTTAGAGTCCTAGAAGCTGCGTTGTTAGATGTTTCATAAGTTCGTCAAACTAGTACAAAGCTCATTGAGACACTTATAAGCACTCATGTTGAATGAAACTTGGTTTAGAGTCCTAAAAACGCGTTGTTAGATGTTTCATAAGTTCGTAAAACTAGTACAAAGCTCATTGAGACACTTATAAGCACTCATGTTGAATGAAACTTGGTTTAGAGTCCTAAAAATGTGTTGTTAGATGTTTCATAAGTTCTTCAAACTAGTACAAAGATCATTGAGACACTTATAAGCACTTATGTTGAATGAAACTTGGTTTAGAGTCCTAGAAACGCGTTGTTAGATGATTCATAAGTTCGTAAAACTAGTACAAATCTCATTGAGAAACTTATAAGCACTCATGTTGCATGAAACTTGTTTAGAGTCCTAGAAATGCGTTGTTAGATATTTCATAAGTTCGTCAAGCTAGTACAAAGCTCATTGAGACACTTATAAGCACTCATGTTGTATGAAACTTGGTTTAGAGTCCTAGAACCCGCGTTGTTAGATGTTCCATATATTCGTCAAACTAGTAAAAAGCTCATTGAGACACTTATAAGCACTCATGTTGCATGAAACTTACTTTAGATTCCTAGAAACCGCAAAGTTAGATGTTTCATAAGTTCTTCAAACTAGTACAAAGCTCATTGAGACACTTATAAGCACTCATGTTGCATGAAACTTGGTTTAGAGTCCTAGAAACGCGTTGTTAGATGTTTCATAAGTTCGTCAAACTTGTACAAAGCTCATTGAGACACTTATAAGCACTCATGTTGCATGAAACTTCGTTTAGAGTCTTAGAAACCGCATTGTTAGATGTTCATAAGTTCGTCAAACTTGTACAAATCTCATTGAGACACTTATAAGCACTCATGTTGCATGAAACTTTGTTTAGAGTCCTAGAAGCTGTGTTGTTAGATGTTTCATAAGTTCGTCAAACTAGTACAAAGCTCATTGAAACACTTATAAGCACTCTTGTTGAATGAAACTTGGTTTAGTGTCCTAGAAACGCGTTGTTAGATGTTTCATAATTTCGTAAAACTAGTAAAAAGCTCATTGAGACACTTATAAGCACTCATGTTGAATGAAACATTGTTTAGAGTCCTAGAAATGCGTTGTTAGATGTTTCATAAGTTCTTCAAACTAGTGCAAAGCTCATTGAGACACTTATAAGCACTCATGTTGCATGAACCTTGGTTTAGAGTCCTAGAAACGCGTTGTTAGATGTTTCATAAGTTCGTAAAACTTGTACAAAGCTCATTGAGACACTTATAAGCACTCATGTTGAATGAAACTTGGTTTAGAGTCCTAGAAATGCGTTGTTAGATGTTTCATAAGTTCTTCAAACTAGTACAAAGTTCATTGAGACACTTATAATCACTCATGTTGCATGAACCTTGGTTTAGAGTCCTAGAAACGAGTTGTTAGATGTTTCATAAGTTCGTAAAACTTGTACAAAGCTCATTGAGACACTTATAAGCACTCATGTGGAATGAAACATGGTTTAGAGTCCTAGAACCCGCGTTGTAAGATGTTTCATATGTTCGTCAAACTAGTCAAAAGCTCATTGAGACACTTATAAGCACACAAGTTGCATGAAACTTAGTTTAGAGTCCTAGAAACCGCGTTGTTAGATGTTTCATAAGTTCATCAAACTAGTACAAAGCTCATTGAGACACTTATAAGCACTCATGTTGCATGAAACTTGGTTTAGAGTCTTAGAAACCGCTTTGTTAGATGTTTCATAAGTTCGTCAAACCAGTACAATGCTCATTGAGACACTTATAAGCACTCATGTTGCATGAAAATTCGTTTAGAGTCCTAGAAACCGCGTTGTTAGATGTTTCATAAGTTCGTCAAACTATTACAAAGCTCGTTGAGACAATTATAAGCACTCATGTTGCATGAAACTTGGTTTAGAGTACTAGAAACGCGTTGTTAGATGTTTCATAAGTTCGTCAAACAAGTACAAGCTCATTGAGACACTTATAAGCACTCATGTTGTATGAAACTTGGTTTAGAGTCCTAGAAACGCGTTGTTCGATGTTCATAAGTTCGTCAAACTAGTACAAAGCTCATTGAGACACTTATAAGCACTCATGTTGCATGAAACTTTGTTTAGAGTCCTGGAAGCTGCGTTGTTAGATGTTTCATAAGTTTGTCAAACTAGTACAAAGCTCATTGAGACACTTATAAGCACTCATGTTGCATGAAACTTGGTTTAGATTCCTAGAAACCGCGTTGTTAGATGTTTCATAAGTTCGTCAAACTAGTACAAACCTTATTGAGACACTTATAAGCACTCATGTTGAATGAAACTTGGTTAAGAGTCCTAGAAACGCGTTGTTAGATGTATCATGAGTTCGTAAAACTAGTACAAAGCTCATTGAGACACTTATAAGCACTCATGTTGAATGAAACTTGGTTTAGAGTCCTAGAAATGCGTTGTTAGATGTTTCATAAGTTCTTCAAACTAGTACAAAGCTCATTGAGACACTTATAAGCACTCATGTTGCATGAACCTTGGTTTAGAGTCCTAGAAACGCGTTGTTAGATGATTCATATGTTCGTAAAACTAGTACAAATCTCATTGAGACACTTATAAGCACTCATGTTGCATGAAACTTGGTTTAGAGTCCTAGAAACGCGTTGTTAGATGTTTCATAAGTTCGTCAAACTTGTACAAATCTCATTGAGACACTTATAAGCCCTCATGTTGCATGAAACTTTGTTTAGAGTCCTAGAAGCTGCGTTGTTAGATGTTTCATAAGTTCGTCAAACTAGTACAAAGCTCATTGAGACACTTATAAGCACTCATGTTGAATGAAACTTGGTTTAGAGTCCTAGAAACGCGTTGTTAGATGTTTCATAATTTCGTAAAACTAGTACAAAGCTCATTGAGACACTTATAAGCACTCATGTTGAATGAAACTTTGTTTAGAGTCCTAAAAATGCGTTGTTAGATGTTTCATAAGTTCTTCAAACTAGTACAAAGCTCATTGAGACACTTATAAGCACTCATGTTGCATGAACCTTGGTTTAGAGTCCTAGAAACGCGTTGTTAGATGTTTCATAAGTTCGTAAAACTTGTACAAAGCTCATTGAGACACTTATAAGCACTCATGTTGAATGAAACTTGGTTTAGAGTCCTAGAAATGCGTTGTTAGATGTTTCATAAGTTCTTAAAACTAGTACAAAGCTCATTGAGACACTTATAAGCACTCATGTGGAATGAAACATGGTTTAGAGTCCTAGAACCCGCGTTGTTAGATGTTTCATATGTTCGTCAAACTAGTCAAAAGCTCATTGAGACACTTATAAGCACTCATGTTGCATGAAACTTAGTTTAGAGTCCTAGAAACCGCGTTGTTAGATGTTTCATTAGTTCGTCAAACTAGTACAAAGCTCATTGATTCACTTATAAGCACTCATGTTGCATGAAACTTGGTTTAGAGTCTTAGAAACCGCGTTGTTAGATGTTTCATAAGTTCGTCCAACCAGTATAATGCTCATTGAGACACTTATAAGCACTCATGTTGCATGAAACTTCGTTTAGAGTCCTAGAAACCGCGTTGTTAGATGTTTCATAAGTTCGTCAAACTAGTACAAAGCTCGTTGAGACAATTATAAGCACTCATGTCGCATGAAACTTGGTTTAGAGTACTAGAAACGAGTTGTTAGATGTTTCATAAGTTCGTCAAACAAGTACAAAGCTCATTGAGACACTTATAAGCACTCATGTTGCATGAAACCACTCATGTTGCATGAAACTTAGTTTAGAGTCCTATAACCCGCGTTGTTAGATGTTTCATATATTCGTCAAACTAGTCAAAAGCTCATTGAGACACTTATAAGCACTCATGTTGCATGAAACTTAGTGTAGAGTCTTAGAAACCGCGTTGTTAGATGTTTCATAAGTTCGTCAAACTAGTACAAAGCTCATTGAGACACTTATAAGCACTCTTGTTGAAGGAAACTTGGTTTAGTGTCCTAGAAACGCGTTGTTAGATGTTTCATAATTTCGTAAAACTAGTACAAAGCTCATTGAGACACTTATAAGCACTCATGTTGAATGAAACTTTGTTTAGAGTCCTAGAAATGCGTTGTTAGATGTTTCATAAGTTCTTCAAACTAGTACAAAGCTCATTGAGACACTTATAAGCACTCATGTTGCATGAAACTTTGTTTAGAGTCCTAGAAACTGCGTTGTTAGATGTTTCATAAGTTCGTCAAACTAGTACAAAGCTCATTGAGACACTTATAAGCACTCATATTGCATGAAACTTGGTTTAGATTCCTAGAAACCGCGTTGTTAGATGTTTCATAAGTTCGTCAAACTAGTACAAAGCTCATTGAGACACTTATAAGCACTCATGTTGAATGAAACTTGGTTTAGAGTCCTAGAAACGCGTTGTTAGATGATTCATAAGTTCGTAAAACTAGTACAAATCTCATTGAGACACTTATAAGCACTCATGTTGCATGAAACTTGGTTTAGAGTCCTAGAAATGCGTTGTTAGATATTTCATAAGTTCGTCAAGCTAGTACAAAGCTCATTGAGACACTTATAAGCACTCATGTTCCATGAAACTTTGTTTAGAGTCCTAGAAACGCATTGATAGATGTTCATAAGTTCGTCAAACTTGTACAAAGCTCATTGAGACGCTTATAAGCACTCATGTTGCATGAAACTTGGTTTAGAGTCCTAGAAACTGTGTTGTTAGATGTTTCATAAGTTCGCCAAACCAGTACAATGGTCATTGAGACACTTATAAGAACTCATGTTGCATGAAACTTGGTTTAGAGTCTTAGAAACCGTGTTGTTAAATGTTTCATAAGTTCGTCAAACCAGTACAATGCTCATTGAGAAACTTATAAGCACTCATGTTGCATGAAACTTGGTTTAGAGTCCTAGAAACGCGTTGTTAGATGTTTCATAAGTTCGTCAAACTTGTACAAAGCTCATTGAGACACTTATAAGCAGTCATGTTGTATGAAACTTGGTTTAGAATCCTAGAACCCGCGTTGTTAGATGTTTCATATATTCTTCAAACTAGTCAAAAGCTCATTGAGACACTTATAAGCACTCATGTTGCATGAAACTTAGTTTAGAGTCCTAGAAACCGCGTTGTTAGATGTTTCATAAGTTCGTCAAACTAGTACAAAGCTCATTGAGACACTTATAAGCACTCATGTTGAATGAAACTTGGGTTAGAGCCCTAGAAACGCGTTGTTAGATGATTCATAAGTTCGTAAAACTAGTACAAATCTCATTGAGACACTTATAAGCACTCATGTTGCATGAAACTTTGTTTAGAGTCCTAGAAGCTGCGTTGTTAGATGTTTCATAAATTCGTCAAACTAGTACACAGCTCATTGAGACACTTATAAGCACTCATGTTGAATGAAACTTGGTTTAGAGTCCTAGAAACGCGTTGTTAGATGTTTCATAAGTTCGTCAAACTTGTACAAATCTCATTGAGACACTTATAAGCACTCATGTTGCATGAAACTCTGTTTAGAGTCCTAGAAGCTGCGTTGTTAGATGTTTCATAAGTTCGTCAAACTAGAAAAAAGCTCATTGAGACACTTATAAGCACTCATGTTGAATGAAACTTGGTTTAGAGTCCTAGAAACGCGTTGTTAGATGTTTCATAAGTTCGTAAAACTAGTACAAAGCTCATTGAGACACTTATAAGCACTCATGTTGAATGAAACTTGGTTTAGAGTCCTAGAAATGTGTTGTTAGATGTTTCATAAGTTCTTCAAACTAGTACAAAGATCATTGAGACACTTATAAGCACTTATGTTGAATGAAACTTGGTTTAGAGTCCTAGAAACGCGTTGTTAGATGATTCATAAGTTCGTAAAACTAGTACAAATCTCATTGAGACACTTATAAGCACTCATGTTGCATGAAACTTGGTTTAGAGTCCTAGAAATGCGTTGTTAGATATTTCATAAGTTCGTCAAGCTAGTACTAAGCTCATTGAGACACTTATAAGCACTCATGTTGTATGAAACTTGGTTTAGAGTCCTAGAACCCGCGTTGTTAGATGTTCCATATATTCGTCAAACTAGTAAAAAGCTCATTGAGACACTTATAAGCACTCATGTTGCATGAAACTTACTTTAGATTCCTAGAAACCGCGAAGTTAGATGTTTCATAAGTTCGTCAAACTAGTACAAAGCTCATTGAGACACTTATAAGCACTCATGTTGCATGAAACTTGGTTTAGAGTCCTAGAAACACGTTGTTAGATGTTTCATAAGTTCGTCAATGATATGATCATGGATAGCAAGCAAGCTGAGGAGCCCGAAGCTGAGGAAGCACCAGAGATAGTTGGGAGGATTACTCGTTCCAGAGCTAAGGAGATGGCGAAGCAAGCTCATGCCCTCATTGCCGAAGGATCAATCAACCCACCAAAGCTTCAAGTCTTCAACATCAGCACCATGGAGACTACACCCGGTAATGATAACTAAATAACTTAGGTGAGGAGTCTGTACTCTTTTTCCCATGATGAGTTTTGTCCCAATGGGTTTTCTCAGCATGGTTTTTAATGAGGCAGATGAATCACTACGTCGAGTTATTTAGGAGTCATTAACCGTGGGTAATAATGTACTAGTCACTTTGACTATGTACTTAGTATTTTAGGGGCGCACCAATTAGGTCCTAAGGGAAGGGACGCCTCGTTGTTTTTATTTCAATTTAAAACTACTTGTTGTTTCTGTTATTCAAAAACTACGTGATGTTTTAGTACTTAGGGTTTGCGTTTTTTACCCTATTATATAAAGGGGATGCACGCCTTAGGTTAGAGTTAGCGAAGAACTTTTTATCAAACTTATATGTTTCTTTCCTCAATCTGATTCGTGACCTAACATCATCGAATCCGAATCTCTTCTACACCTTGTGATCTAGAGATTCTACAACCGGTTCTATCCATCTAATCATCGAAATCATCTATCCATATTAATCACTACTTGATCTCCACGCTATCATCATCTCACGGATCCATCATATCACGCCATCACCTTTCACAGATCCATCATCATCATCACGGATCTATTCATACCATCGCATACTCCTCATCATAATCACCTTCACGCCGTGCATTCATCATCCTTTGACATCATCAGATCGCACATCTAGCATCCATATCATCAGATTCATCACAGCCTCCTTCAGAGTTGATCAAGGACGCATCACGTGGTATCAGAGCCAACTCTGAACCAAAGGCTGAGGATTCCTAAAACCCTAAATCGCGAATTCATTGTTTCTCCTTGGTTGTTGTTTACGTGATTAGGGTTAGGGTTACGAAAATATTTTGTTGTGAATTGATCTAGTCTTTTCGTGATAATCAATACATCCTCATCGCGTGTTTAGCATCATTAGGGTTTCGGAATTTTTAGGTCATCTCGTGTGCTTGAAATTTCGAATTGTTACTGCATCATTGGCGCATTGAATTAGGGTTGTTAGGTTATCACGCATCACTTAGTAATTTTTCTAGATTTATTCTCGAAAACTCTGAATTATTACTTTCTTCAGTTTCGTGAACTTTTTATTTTGAATCAAGTTACTGCGAGTTTGTGTTGAATTGTTTCAGGTACCATGGAGCTTTCAGCTGACACCATGGCAGCTCTTAACAAGTCCATGGCTGAACAAATCAAGGTTTCCACTGAGGCTGTTACAACAAAACTGAATCAACAAATAGAGCAACTCACTACACAGTTTGAGCAGCGCTTAAAGGATCTCCAAAAAGAGGTCAGTGCCACAGATTCAGATACTTCAGAACCACCTAGTCCTGGTGAAGCTCTCCGCATTGCTAAAGGAAAGTCACATGTGGGATCACCCTCTAAGAAAAACCGTACCAGAACTGCTAAATCACCTACTGGAGGTAGAGAAACCGTGTTTAATCAGAGGAGACAAGAGGGTTCTAGAGCAGAAAGACCTCAGGCAAGTCGACAGCGCAGAGGAGAGTATATTGCTGGGCATAGAGTATTCAATGAAGACTCACAGGTAGAGTACTCGGAAGAAGAGAGAGACTCTACTTATAGTAGGAGAACCGCGAGAAGATACAGGAATAGAGACAATGGCAGAGATTATGATCCTGTGCGCCAACAGCTAAAACACATCAAGATTCAGTATCCTTCTTTTAGTGGTACCAATGATCCAGAAGCTTATCTAGACTGGGAAAGGAAAATGGGATCTAAATTTCTGGTCCAGGGAACTTATGAGCTCAATAAGTTGAAGATTGCAGTGTCCGAATTCAGTGGTTATGCACTTTTATGGTGGGAGCAGCTGGGGATTACTAGACAGCGACAAGGAGAACCTCCTGTTATTACTTGGGATCAGCTTGTTGTGGAGATGAGAAAGAGATTTGTTCCAGCACATTATCAGAGAGAAATTCTTAGCAAGCTTAGGCGCCTCATTCAGGGTACAAAGTCAGTTAGAGACTACTATCAGGAGCTTGAAACTTTGATGATCCGGGCTGACTTGAATGAAAGTGAAGATATGATAGCGTCTAGGTTTCTTGGGGGATTAAACAGAGAGATTCAAGACAAAGTTGAGTTGCAGAATTATGCGGATTTGCAAGAGATGGTACACAAGGCAGAGCTGATTGAATCGCAAATCAAGAGAAGAGTTGGAAGAACTACCTTTACTTCTAACACGCCAAAGCCAAGAGAGTTCAACAAGGATACCAAGGATATCAAGGATACTAAGCCCGTGACTACTACAGCTAAAGAAGGGGTTAAGACGGAATTCAAACCCAGAACTGGAACTTCTACTAGTCAGGTTAGGTGCTTTAAGTGCCAAGGAATGGGACATTACTCCGGGACGTCCAAACAAGAAGCTGTTTTTGTTGCAAGAAGGCGGAGTGATTGTGCCTCAGGAGAGTTCAGAGAGTGAAAATGAGACTGAGTTAGAAGAAGAAGAAGAACCCGCAGCAGTTGGAGAGATGTTAGTAGCACGCAGAACCTTAAGTGTTCAGATTCATCCAGAGGGTAGAGAACAGCGTGAGAATCTTTTCCACACTAGATGTGTAGTTCAGAACAAGGTATGCACACTGATTGTGGATGGGGGAAGTTGTACTAATGCTGCGAGTGAGGAGATGGTAACAAAACTCAACCTCAAGACCACGCCACATCCCAGACCGTACCAACTTCAGTGGTTGAACAACAAGGGAGCACTAACAGTGTCGCAGCAAGTGCTAGTCAACTTATCTATTGGGAAGTATGAGGATGAGCTGCTATGTGACGTGATCCCTATGAAGTCTAGTCATGTTTTATTGGGCAGACCGTGGCAGTTTGATAGGAAAGTGGTTCATGATGGTTACACCAACAAGCAGTCCTTTGAGTTTAAGGGACGCAAGGTTACTCTCCTACCACTTACACCCGCGGAAATTTACAAGGATCAGCTACATATGAGCCGCACTGAGAAAGAGAAAGTCTCCAACAACCTCTACATTAACCACAGTGAATTTTCTAAACTCTTTGATCCTGAAATGACTTCCTTTATGTTTGTATACAAGGAATCCCTTGTTAGTACTAACTCTTCACAGGAGCTTCCTAGTGCTATGAATGAGATCTTGCAGGAATATGCAGATGTTTTTCCAGAAGAGATACCTCCAGGTTTACCTCCAATCCGTGGGATAGAGCACCAGATAGATTTAGTGCCAGGATCATCACTCCCAAACAGACCAGCGTATAGAACCAATCCTGTAGAGACAAAGGAACTTCAGAAACAAGTAGAAGAGTTATTGGAAAAAGGACATGTCAGAGAGAGCTTGAGTCCATGCGCAGTACCAGTATTGTTAGTCCCAAAGAAAGATGGAACATGGAGGATGTGTGTAGACTGCAGAGCAATCAACAACATAACCGTGAAGTACAGACATCCTATTCCAAGGCTTGATGACATGCTAGATGAGTTATGCGGATCAACAATCTTCTCCAAGATCGATTTGAAGAGTGGGTATCACCAGATCAGAATGAAGGAAGGAGATGAGTGGAAAACTGCTTTCAAGACCAAGCAAGGATTGTATGAGTGGTTAGTCATGCCGTTTGGTCTCACCAATGCTCCCAGCACCTTCATGCGCCTAATGAACCATGCCTTAAGAAAATTCATTGGAGTCTTCGTGGTAGTCTACTTTGATGATATACTCATCTACAACAAAGGTTTGGAGGAACATTTAGAACACATCCGCAGGGTTCTAGATGTTCTTCGCTCTCAATCCCTTTTCGCTAATCGCTCTAAATGCTCTTTTTGCACTAATGAGATTGTGTTCTTAGGCTTTGTAGTAAGTGCAGATGGTGTAAAGGTCGATGAGGAGAAGATAAAAGCAATCAAGGAATGGCCAACCCCTAAGAATGTAGGAGAAGTCAGGAGCTTTCATGGTCTAGCAGGCTTTTACAGGCGGTTTGTGAGGGACTTTAGCACCCTTGCTGCACCACTAACTGAAGTCATCAAGAAAGACGTGGGGTTCAAGTGGGGAGACGCCCAAGAGCAGGCTTTTACAGCCCTTAAAGAGAAGCTTATCAATTCCCCTCTTTTAGTACTTCCTGATTTTATGAAAACCTTTGAGATTGAGTGTGATGCATCTGGCGTAGGTATTGGAGCAGTTCTTATGCAGGAAAGAAAACCAGTTGCGTATTTCAGTGAGAAGTTGGGCGGATCAACGCTGAATTATCCCACTTATGACAAGGAGTTATACGCATTGGTTCGAGCCCTTCAGACGTGGCAACATTACTTGTGGCCTAAGGAGTTTGTTATTCACACTGATCACGAGTCATTGAAGCACCTCAAGGGACAGCAGAAGCTCAACAAGAGGCACGCCAGGTGGATGGAGTTCATTGAAACATTTCCATACATTGTTAAGTACAAGAAAGGTAAGGATAATGTAGTCGCAGATGCATTATCCAGAAGGTACACTCTTGTTTCTACGTTGACATCAAAGTTACATGGGTTTGAGCATATTATAGACTTGTATGAGACTGACATTGATTTTGCTGAGAGCTATGGCAAGTGCTATAAGTTTGCTTTTGAAAAGTATTTTAGACAGGCAGGATACTTATTCTACAACAATAGATTGTGCATTCCACGCGGGTCTATTAGAGAACCGCTCGTCGAGAAGCTCATGGAGGTGGACTAGCTGGGCATTTTGGAATAGCAAAGACCTTATCTGGGCTGCAAGATCACTTCTACTGGCCGAATATGAAATCAGATGTTGAGAAGGTTTGTTCTAGGTGTGCTTGTTTGTAAAATGGCAAAGGGTAAGGTACAGACCTCACGGTTTGTACACTCCTCTCCCTATCCCTTCTCAACCTTGGACTCATATTTCTATGGATTTCGTACTTGGCTTACCTCGAACCAGGAATGGTAGAGATTCTATTTTTGTGGTAGTTGACAGGTTTAGCAAGATGGCTCACTTCATTGCTAGTCACAAGACAGATGATGCTGTTAGTGTAGCTAACTTGTTTTTCAGGGAGATAGTGCGTCTGCATGGCATACCTCAAGAGATAGTTTCAGACAGAGATACCAAGTTTCTAGGACACTTTTGGCGAACCTTATGGGCTAAATTGGGAACCAAGCTGGCATTCTCAACTACTTGCCACCCTCAAACGGACGGACAAACAGAAGTGGTGAATAGAACATTGTCTACGCTTCTTAGGGCATTGGTGAAGAGTAATATCAAGTCCTGGGAAGAGTGTTTACCACACGTGGAGTTTGCCTACAATCACGCTAAGCATTCGCAACTCTCTTTTCCCCGTTTGAAATCGTTTATGGTTTTAATCCACAATCACCTCTAGACTTGATCCCTTTACCTTTAAGTGTGAAGTGTAGTTTAAATGGCAAAGAGAAAGCGGAACAGGTGAGGAAGATACACGCTAAAGCTAAGGAGAATATCGAGAAGAGAACGAAGCAGTATGAGAAACAAGCCAACAAAGGCCGAAAGGAGTTAATCTTCGCCGAAGGAGACTTGGTGTGGGTACATTTGCGCAAGGAAAGATTTCCAGACGAGAGGAAGAGCAAGCTTATGCCGCGAGTAGATGGACCATTCGAAGTCATCAAGAGGATCAACAACAATGCCTATCAGATTGATCTCCAAGGTAAGTATGACATTTCTTCATCGTTCAATGTTTCTGACTTGCTTCCATATATTGCAGATACAGATTTGAGGACAAATCCTTTTCAAGAGGGAGGGGATGATATGATCATGGATAGCAAGCAAGCTGAGGAGCCCGAAGCTGAGGAAGCACCAGAGATAGTTGGGAGGATTACTCGTTCCAGAGCTAAGGAGATGGCGAAGCAAGCTCATGCCCTCATTGCCGAAGGATCAATCAACCCACCAAAGCTTCAAGTCTTCAACATCAGCACCATGGAGACTACACCCGGTAATGATAACTAAATAACTTAGGTGAGGAGTCTCAGACTCTTTTTCCCATGATGAGTTTTGTCCCAATGGGTTTTCTCAGCATGGTTTTTAATGAGGCAGATGAATCACTACGTCGAGTTATTTAGGAGTCATTAACCGTGGGTAATAATGTACTAGTCACTTTGACTATGTACTTAGTATTTTAGGGGCGCACCAATTAGGTCCTAAGGGAAGGGACGCCTCGTTGTTTTTATTTCAATTTAAAACTACTTGTTGTTTCTGTTATTCAAAAACTACGTGATGTTTTAGTACTTAGGGTTTGCGTTTTTTACCCTATTATATAAAGGGGATGCACGCCTTAGGTTAGAGTTAGCGAAGAACTTTTTATCAAACTTATATGTTTCTTTCCTCAATCTGATTCGTGACCTAACATCATCGAATCCGAATCTCTTCTACACCTTGTGATCTAGAGATTCTACAACCGGTTCTATCCATCTAATCATCGAAATCATCTATCCATATTAATCACTACTTGATCTCCACGCTATCATCATCTCACGGATCCATCATATCACGCCATCACCTTTCACAGATCCATCATCATCATCACGGATCTATTCATACCATCGCATACTCCTCATCATAATCACCTTCACGCCGTGCATTCATCATCCTTTGACATCATCAGATCGCACATCTAGCATCCATATCATCAGATTCATCACAGCCTCCTTCAGAGTTGATCAAGGACGCATCAGTCAAACTTGTACAAAGCTCATTGAGACACTTATAAGCACTCATGGTGCATGAAACTTCGTTTAGAGTCTTAGAAACCGCATTGTTAGATGTTCATAAGTTCGTCAAACTTGTACAAATCTCATTGAGACACTTATAAGCACTCATGTTGCATGAAACTTTGTTTAGAGTCCTAGAAGCTGCGTTGTTAGATGTTTCATAAGTTCGTCAAACTAGTACAAAGCTCATTGAGACACTTATAAGCACTCTTGTTGAATGAAACTTGGTTTAGTGTCCTAGAAACGCGTTGTTAGATGTTTCATAATTTCGTAAAACTAGTAAAAAGCTCATTGAGACACTTATAAGCACTCATGTTGAATGAAACATTGTTTAGAGTCCTAGAAATGCGTTGTTAGATGTTTCATAAGTTCTTCAAACTAGTGCAAAGCTCATTGAGACACTTATAAGCACTCATGTTGCATGAACCTTGGTTTAGAGTCCTAGAAACGCGTTGTTAGATGTTTCATAAGTTCGTAAAACTTGTACAAAGCTCATTGAGACACTTATAAGCACTCATGTTGAATGAAACTTGGTTTAGAGTCCTAGAAATGCGTTGTTAGATGTTTCATAAGTTCTTCAAACTAGTACAAAGTTCATTGAGACACTTATAAGCACTCATGTTGCATGAACCTTGGTTTAGAGTCCTAGAAACGCGTTGTTAGATGTTTCATAAGTTCGTAAAACTTGTACAAAGCTCATTGAGACACTTATAAGCACTCATGTGGAATGAAACATGGTTTAGAGTCCTAGAACCCGCGTTGTAAGATGTTTCATATGTTCGTCAAACTAGTCAAAAGCTCATTGAGACACTTATAAGCACTCAAGTTGCATGAAACTTAGTTTAGAGTCCTAGAAACCGCGTTGTTAGATGTTTCATAAGTTCATCAAACTAGTACAAAGCTCATTGAGACACTTATAAGCACTCATGTTGCATGAAACTTGGTTTAGAGTCTTAGAAACCGCTTTGTTAGATGTTTCATAAGTTTGTCAAACCAGTACAATGCTCATTGAGACACTTATAAGCACTCATGTTGCATGAAAATTCGTTTAGAGTCCTAGAAACCGCGTTGTTAGATGTTTCATAAGTTCGTCAAACTAGTACAAAGCTCGTTGAGACAATTATAAGCACTCATGTTGCATGAAACTTGGTTTAGAGTACTAGAAACGCGTTGTTAGATGTTTCATAAGTTCGTCAAACAAGTACAAAGCTCATTGAGACACTTATAAGCACTCATGTTGCATGAAACTTGGTTTAGAGTCCTAGAAACGCGTTGTTCGATGTTCATAAGTTCGTCAAACTAGTACAAAGCTCATTGAGACACTTATAAGCACTCATGTTGCATGAAACTTTGTTTAGAGTCCTAGAAACTGCGTTGTTAGATGTTTCATAAGTTCGTCAAACTAGTACAAAGCTCATTGAGACTCTTATAAGCACTCATGTTGCATGAAACTTGGTTTAGATTCCTAGAAACCGCGTTGTTAGATGTTTCATAAGTTCGTCAAACTAGTACAAAGCTCATTGAGACACTTATAAGCACTCATGTTGAATGAAACTTGGTTTAGAGTCCTAGAAACGCGTTGTTAGATGATTCATAAGTTCGTAAAACTAGTACAAATCTCATTGAGACACTTATAAGAACTCATGTTGCATGATACTTGGTTTAGAGTCCTAGAAATGCGTTGTTAGATATTTCATAAGTTCGTCAAGCTAGTACAAAGCTCATTGAGACACTTATAAGCACTCATGTTCCATGAAACTTGGTTTAGAGTCCTAGAAACGCATTGATAGATGTTCATAAGTTCGTCAAACTTGTACAAAGCTCATTGAGACGCTTATAAGCACTCATGTTGCATGAAACTTGGTTTAGAGTCATAGAAACCGCGTTGTTAGATGTTTCATAAGTTCGCCAAACCAGTACAATGGTCATTGAGACACTTATAAGCACTCATGTTGCATGAAACTTGGTTTAGAGTCTTAGAAACCGCGTTGTTAGATGTTTCATAAGTTCGTCAAACCAGTACAATGCTCATTGAGACACTTATAAGCACTCATGTTGCATGAAACTTGGTTTAGAGTCCTAGAAACGCACTGTTAGATGTTTCATAAGTTCGTCAAACTTGTACAAAGCTCATTGAAACACTTATAAGCACTCATGTTGAATGAAACTTGGTTTAGAGTCCTAGAAACGCGTTGTTAGATGATTCATAAGTTCGTAAAACTAGTACAAATCTCATTGAGACACTTATAAGCACTCATGTTGCATGAAACTTTGTTTAGAGTCCTAGAAGCTGCGTTGTTAGATGTTTCATAAGTTCGTCAGACTCGTACAAAGCTCATTGAGACACTTATAAGCACTCATGTTGAATGAAACTTGGTTTAGAGTCCTAGAAACGCGTTGTTAGATGTTTCATAAGTTTGTCAAACTTGTACAAAGCTCATTGAGACACTTATAATAACTCATGTTGCATGAAACTTGGTTTAGAGTCCTAGAAACGCGTTGTTCGATGTTCATAAGTTCGTCAAACTAGTACAAAGCTCATTGAGACACTTATAAGCACTCATGTTGCATGAAACTTTGTTTAGAGTCCTAGAAGCTGCGTTGTTAGATGTTTCATAAGTTTGTCAAACTAGTACAAAGCTCATTGAGACACTTATAAGCACTCATGTTCCATGAAACTTGGTTTAGAGTCCTAGAAACACATTGATAGATGTTCATAAGTTCGTCAAACTTGTCCAAAGCTCATTGAGACGCTTATAAGCTCTCATGTTGCATGAAACTTGGTTTAGAGTCATAGAAACTGCGTTGTTAGATGTTTCATAAGTTCGCCAAACCAGTACAATGGTCATTGAGACACTTATAAGCACTCATGTTGCATGAAACTTGGTTTAGAGTCTTAGAAACCGCGTTGTTAGATGTTTCATAAGTTCGTCAAACCAGTACAATGCTCATTGAGACACTTATAAGCACTCATGTTGCATGAAACTTGGTTAAGAGTCCTAGAAACGCGTTGTTAGATGTTTCATAAGTTCGTCAAACTTGTACAAAGCTCATTGAAACACTTATAAGCAGTCATGTTGTATGAAACTTGGTTTAGAATCTTAGAACCCGCGTTGTTAGATGTTTCATATATTCGTCAAACTAGTCAAAAGCTCATTGAGACACTTATAAGCACTCATGTTGCATGAAACTTAGTTTAGAGTCCTAGAAACCGCGTTGTTAGATGTTTCATAAGTTCGTCAAACTAGTACAAACCTTATTGAGACACTTATAAGCACTCATGTTGAATGAAACTTGGTTTAGAGTCCTAGAAACGCGTTGTTAGATGATTCATAAGTTCCTAAAACTAGTACAAATCTCATTGAGACACTTATAAGCACTCATGTTGCGTGAAACTTTGTTTAGAGTCCTAGAAGCTGCGTTGTTAGATGTTTCATAAGTTCGTCAAACTAGTACAAAGCTCATTGAGACACTTATAAGCACTCATGTTGAATGAAACTTGGTTTAGAGTCCTAGAAACGCGTTGTTAGATGTTTCATAAGTTTGTCAAACTTGTACAAAGCTCATTGAGACACTTATAAGCACTCATGTTGCATGAAACTTGGTTTAGAGTCCTAGAAACCCGTTGTTCGATGTTCATAAGTTCGTCAAACTAGTACAAAGCTCATTGAGACACTTATAAGCACTCATGTTGCATGAAACTTTGTTTAGAGTCCTAGAAGCCGCGTTGTTAGATGTTTCATAAGTTTGTCAAACTAGTACAAAGCTCATTGAGACACTTATAAGCACTCATGTTGAATGAAACTTGGTTTAGAGTCCTAGAAACGCGTTGTTAGATGTATCATAAGTTCGTAAAACTAGTACAAAGCTCATTGAGACACTTATAAGCACTCATGTTGAATGAAACTTGGTTTAGAGTCCTAGAAATGCGTTGTTAGATGTTTCATAAGTTCTTCAAACTAGTACAAAGCTCACTGAGACTCTTATAAGCACTCATGTTGCATGAACCTTGGTTTAGAGTCCTAGAAACGCGTTGTTAGATGATTCATAAGTTCGTAAAACTAGTACAAATCTCATTGAGACACTTATAAGCACTCATGTTGCATGAAACTTGGTTTAGAGTCCTAGAAATGCGTTGTTAGATATTTCATAAGTTCGTCAAGCTAGTACAAAGTTCATTGAGACACTTATAAGCACTCATGTTGTATGAAACTTGGTTTAGAGTCCTAGAACCCGCGTTGTTAGATGTTTCATATATTCGTCAAACTAGTAAAAAGCTCATTGAGACACTTATAAGCACTCATGTTGCATGAAACTTACTTTAGATTCCTAGAAACCGCGTAGTTAGATGTTTCATAAGTTCTTCAAACTAGTACAAAGGTCATTGAGACACTTATAAGCACTCATGTTGCATGAAACTTGGTTTAGAGTCCTAGAAACGCGTTGTTAGATGTTTCATAAGTTCGTCAAACTTGTACAAATCTCATTGAGACACTTATAAGCCCTCATGTTGCATGAAACTTTGTTTAGAGTCCTAGAAGCTGCGTTGTTAGATGTTTCATAAGTTCGTCAAACTAGTACAAAGCTCATTGAGACACTTATAAGCACTCATGTTGAATGAAACTTGGTTTAGAGTCCTAGAAACGCGTTGTTAGATGTTTCATAATTTCGTAAAACTAGTACAAAGCTCATTGAGACACTTATAAGCACTCATGTTGAATGAAACTTTGTTTAGAGTCCTAGAAATGCGTTGTTAGATGTTTCATAAGTTCTTCAAACTAGTGCAAAGCTCATTGAGACACTTATAAGCACTCATGTTGCATGAACCTTGGTTTAGAGTCCTAGAAACGCGTTGTTAGATGTTTCATAAGTTCGTAAAACTTGTACAAAGCTCATTGAGACACTTATAAGCACTCATGTTGAATGAAACTCGGTTTAGAGTCCTAGAAATGCGTTGTTAGATGTTTCATAAGTTCTTCAAACTAGTACAAAGCTCATTGAGACACTTATAAGCACTCATGTTGCATGAACCTTGGTTCAGAGTCCTTGAAACGCGTTGTTAGATGTTTCATAAGTTCGTAAAACTAGTACAAAGCTCATTGAGACACTTATAAGCACTCATGTTGAATGAAACTTGGTTTAGAGTCCTAGAAATGCGTTGTTAGATGTTTCATAAGTTCTTCAAACTAGTACAAAGCTCATTGAGACACTTATAAGCACTCATGTTGCATGAACCTTGGTTTAGAGTCCTAGAAACGCGTTGTTAGATGTTTCATAAGTTCGTAAAACTTGTACAAAGCTCATTGAGACACTTATAAGCACTCATGTTGCATGAAACTTGGTTTAGAGTCCTAGAAACGCGTTGTTCGATGTTCATAAGTTCGTCAAACTAGTACAAAGCTCATTGAGACACTTATATGCACTCATGTTGCATGAAACTTTGTTTAGAGTCCTAGAAACTGCGTTGTTAGATGTTTCATAAGTTCGTCAAACTAGTACAAAGCTCATTGAGACACTTATAAGCACTCATGTTGCATGAAACTTGGTTTAGATTCCTAGAAACTGCGTTGTTAGATGTTTCATAAGTTCGTCAAACTAGTACAAAGCTCATTGAGACACTTATAAGCACTCATGTTGAATGAAACTTGGTTTAGATTCCTAGAAACGCGTTGTTAGATGATTCATAAGTTCGTAAAACTAGTACAAATCTCATTGAGACACTTATAAGCACTCATGTTGCATGAAACTTGGTTTAGAGTCCTAGAAACGCGTTGTTAGATGTTTCATAAGTTCGTCAAACTTGTACAAAGCTCATTGAGACACTTATAAGCACTCATGTTGCATGAAACTTTGTTTAGAGTCCTAGAAACTGCGTTGTTAGATGTTTCATAAGTTCGTCAAACTAGTACAAAGCTCATTGAGACACTTATAAGCACTCATGTTGCATGAAACTTGGTTTAGATTCCTAGAAACCGCGTTGTTAGATGTTTCATAAGTTCGTCAAACTAGTACAAAGCTCATTGAGACACTTATAAGCACTCATGTTGAATGAAACTTGGTTTAGAGTCCTAGAAACGCGTTGTTAGATGATTCATAAGTTCGTAAAATTAGTACAAATCTCATTGAGACACTTATAAGCACTCATGTTGCATGAAACTTTGTTTAGAGTCCTAGAAGTTGCGTTGTTAGATGTTTCATAAGTTTGTCAAACTAGTACAAAGCTCATTGAGAAACTTATAAGCATTCATGTTGAATGAAACTTGGTTTAGAGTCCTAGAAACGCGTTGTTAGATGTTTCATAAGTTCGTAAAACTAGTACAAAGCTCATTGAGACACTTATAAGCACTCATGTTGAATGAAACTTGGTTTAGAGTCCTAGAAATGCGTTGTTAGATGTTTCATAAGTTCTTCAAACTAGTACAAAGCTCATTGAGACACTTATAAGCACTCATGTTGCATGAACCTTGGTTTAGAGTCCTAGAAACGCGTTGTTAGATGTTTCATAAGTTTGTAAAACTTGTACCAAGCTCATTGAGACACTTATAAGCACTCATGTTGCATGAAACTTGGTTTAGATTCCTAGAAACCGCGTTGTTAGATGTTTCATAAGTTCGTCAAACTAGTACAAAGCTCATTGAGACACTTATAAGCACTCATGTTGAATGAAACTTGGTTTAGAGTCCTAGAAACGAGTTGTTAGATGATTCATAAGTTCGTAAAACTACTACAAATCTCATTGAGACACTTATAAGCACTCATGTTGCATGAAACTTGGTTTAGAGTCCTAGAAACGCGTTGTTAGATGTTTCATAAGTTCGTCAAACTTGTACAAAGCTCATTGAGACACTTATAAAAGCACTCATGTTGTATGAAACTTGGTTTAGATTCCTAGAACCCGCATTTTTTAGATGTTTCATATATTCGTCAAACTAGTCAAAAGCTCATTGAGACACTTATAAGCAGTCATGTTGCATGAAACTTAGTTTAGAGTCCTAGAAACCGCGTTGTTAGATGTTTCATAAGTTCGTCAAACTAGTACAAAGCTCATTGAGACACTTATAAGCACTCATGTTGCACGAAACTTGGTTTAGAGTCCTAGAAACGCGTTGTTCGATGTTCATAAGTTCGTCAAACTAGTACAAAGCTCATTGAGACACTTATAAGCACTCATGTTGCAAGAAACTTTGTTTAGAGTCCTAGAAACTGCGTTGTTAGATGTTTCATAAGTTCGTCAAACTAGTACAAAGCTCATTGAGACACTTATAAGCACTCATGTTGCATGAAACTTGGTTTAGATTCCTAGAAACTGCGTTGTTAGATGTTTCATAAGTTCGTCAAACTAGTACAAAGCTCATTGAGACACTTATAAGCACTCATGTTGAATGAAACTTGGTTTAGATTCCTAGAAACGCGTTGTTAGATGATTCATAATTTCGTAAAACTAGTACAAATCTCATTGAGACACTTATAAGCACTCATGTTGCATGAAACTTGGTTTAGAGTCCTAGAAACGCGTTGTTAGATGTTTCATAAGTTCGTCAAACTTGTACAAAGCTCATTGAGACACTTATAAGCACTCATGTTGCATGAAACTTTGTTTAGAGTCCTAGAAACTGCGTTGTTAGATGTTTCATAAGTTCGTCAAACTAGTACAAAGCTCATTGAGACACTTATAAGCACTCATGTTGCATGAAACTTGGTTTAGATTCCTAGAAACCGCGTTGTTAGATGTTTCATAAGTTCGTCAAACTAGTACAAAGCTCATTGAGACACTTATAAGCACTCATGTTGAATGAAACTTGGTTTAGAGTCCTAGAAACGCGTTGTTAGATGATTCATAAGTTCGTAAAATTAGTACAAATCTCATTGAGACACTTATAAGCACTCATGTTGCATGAAACTTTGTTTAGAGTCCTAGAAGTTGCGTTGTTAGATGTTTCATAAGTTTGTCAAACTAGTACAAAGCTCATTGAGAAACTTATAAGCATTCATGTTGAATGAAACTTGGTTTAGAGTCCTAGAAACGCGTTGTTAGATGTTTCATAAGTTCGTAAAACTAGTACAAAGCTCATTGAGACACTTATAAGCACTCATGTTGAATGAAACTTGGTTTAGAGTCCTAGAAATGCGTTGTTAGATGTTTCATAAGTTCTTCAAACTAGTACAAAGCTCATTGAGACACTTATAAGCACTCATGTTGCATGAACCTTGGTTTAGAGTCCTAGAAACGCGTTGTTAGATGTTTCATAAGTTTGTAAAACTTGTACCAAGCTCATTGAAACACTTATAAGCACTCATGTTGCATGAAACTTGGTTTAGATTCCTAGAAACCGCGTTGTTAGATGTTTCATAAGTTCGTCAAACTAGTACAAAGCTCATTGAGACACTTATAAGCACTCATGTTGAATGAAACTTGGTTTAGATTCCTAGAAACGAGTTGTTAGATGATTCATAAGTTCGTAAAACTACTACAAATCTCATTGAGACACTTATAAGCACTCATGTTGCATGAAACTTGGTTTAGAGTCCTAGAAACGCGTTGTTAGATGTTTCATAAGTTCGTCAAACTTGTACAAAGCTCATTGAGACACTTATAAAAGCACTCATGTTGTATGAAACTTGGTTTAGATTCCTAGAACCCGCGTTGTTAGATGTTTCATATATTCGTCAAACTAGTCAAAAGCTCATTGAGACACTTATAAGCAGTCATGTTGCATGAAACTTAGTTTAGAGTCCTAGAAACCGCGTTGTTAGATGTTTCATAAGTTCGTCAAACTAGTACAAAGCTCATTGAGACACTTATAAGCACTCATGTTGCACGAAACTTGGTTTAGAGTCCTAGAAACGCGTTGTTCGATGTTCATAAGTTCGTCAAACTAGTACAAAGCTCATTGAGACACTTATAAGCACTCATGTTGCAAGAAACTTTGTTTAGAGTCCTAGAAACTGCGTTGTTAGATGTTTCATAAGTTCGTCAAACTAGTACAAAGCTCATTGAGACACTTATAAGCACTCATGTTGCATGAAACTTGGTTTAGATTCCTAGAAACCGCGTTGTTAGATGTTTCATAAGTTCGTCAAACCAGTACAAAGCTCATTGAGACACTTATAAGCACTCATGTTGAATGAAACTTGGTTTAGAGTCCTAGAAACGCGTTGTTAGATGATTCATAAGTTCGTAAAACTAGTACAAATCTCATTGAGACACTTATAAGCACTCATGTTGCATGAAACTTGGTTTAGAGTCCTAGAAACGCGTTGTTAGATGTTTCATAAGTTCGTCAAACTTGTACAAAGCTCATTGAGACACTTATAAGCACTCATGTTGTATGAAACTTGGTTTAGATTCCTAGAACCCGCGTTGTTAGATGTTTCATATATTCGTCAAACTAGTCAAAAGCTCATTGAGACACTTATAAGCAGTCATGTTGCATGAAACTTAGTTTAGAGTCCTAGAAACCGCGTTGTTAGATGTTTCATAAGTTCGTCAAACTAGTACAAAGCTCATTGAGACACTTATAAAAGCACTCATGTTGCATGAAACTTGGTTTAAAGTCCTAGAAACGCATTGATAGATGTTCATAAGTTCGTCAAACTTGTACAAAGCTCATTGAGACGCTTATAAGCACTCATGTTGCATGAAACTTTGTTTAGAGTCCTAGAAACCGCGTTGTTAGATGTTTCATAAGTTCGCCAAACAAGTACAATGGTCATTGAGACACTTATAAGCACTCATGTTGCATGAAACTTGGTTTAGAGTCTTAGAAACCGCGTTGTTAGATGTTTCATAAGTTCGTCAAACCAGTACAATGCTCGTTGAGACACTTATAAGTACTCATGTTGCATGAAACTTGGTTTAGAGTTATAGAAACGCGTTGTTAGATGTTTCATAAGTTCGTCAAACTTGTACAAAGCTCATTGAGACACTTATAAGCAGTCATGTTGTATGAAACTTGGTTTAGAATCCTAGAACCCGCGTTATTAGATGTTTCATATATTCGTCAAACTAGTCAAAACCTCATTCGTACACTTATAAGCACTCATGTTGCATGAAACTTAGTTTAGAGTCCTAGAAACCGCGTTGTTAGATGTTTCATAAGTTCGTCAAACTAGTACAAAGCTCATTGAGACACTTATAAGCACTCATGTTGAATGAAAATTGGTTTAGAGTCCTAGAAACGCGTTGTTAGATGATTCATAAGTTCGTAAAACTAGTAAAAATCTCATTGAGACACTTATAAGCACTCATGTTGCATGAAACTTTGTTTAGAGTCCTAGAAGCTGCGTTGTTAAATGTTTCATAAGTTCGTCAAACTAGTACAAAGCTCATTGAGACACTTATAAGCACTCATGTTGAATGAAACCTGGTTTAGAGTCCTAGAAACGCGTTGTTAGATGATTCATAAGTTCGTAAAACTAGTACAAATCTCATTGAGACACTTATAAGTACTCATGTTGCATGAAACTTTGTTTAGAGTCCTAGAAGCTGCGTTGTTAAATGTTTCATAAGTTCGTCAAACTAGTACAAAGCTCATTGAGACACTTATAAGCACTCATGTTTAATGAAACTTGGTTTAGAGTCCTAGAAACGCGTTGTTAGATGTTTCATATGTTCGTAAAACTAGTACAAAGCTCATTGAGACACTTATAAGCACTCATGTTGAATGAAACTTGGTTTAGAGTCCTAGAAATGCGTTGTTAGATGTTTCATAAGTTCGTCAAACTAGTACAAAGCTCATTGAGACACTTATAAGCACTCATGTTGCATGAAACTTGGTTTAGAGTCTTAGAAACGGCGTTGTTAGATGTTTCATAAGTTCGTCAAACCAGTACAATGCTCATTGAGACACTTATAAGCACTCATGTTGCATGAAACTTGGTTTAGAGTCCTAGAAACGCGTTGTTAGATGTTTCATAAGTTCGTCAAACTTGTACAAAGCTCATTGAGACACTTATAAGCACTCATGTTGTATGAAACTTGGTTTAGATTCCTAGAACCCGCGTTGTTAGATGTTTCATATATTCGTCAAACTAGTCAAATGCTCATTCACTACAAGAATCTGCACATTTAGCAACGATTTAGCGACGATTACATTTTCGTCGCTAATCGCTCGTCGCTATTTCGAATTAGCGACGACTCGAAATCGTTGCTAATTCGTTGCCAAATATTCGTTGCTAATTCGTTGCTATTTTAGCGACGAATTAGCAACGAATTTGCAAGGTTATTTTAGCTTCGAAATAGCAACGATTTATCGTCGAATTTTAAAAAATTATTTTCGATTTTCAGAATTTAAAAACTTATGAAATTGCTGCAAACGTCGCTAATTCGTTGCTAATTTAGCAACGAATTGGCAACGATTCTTTATACAAATCGTTGCTAATTCGTTGCTAAATTAGCAACGAATTAGCGACGATTTGATGAAATCGTTGCCAAATCGTTGCTAATTTAGCAACGATTTGGCAACGAAGAACATAACAATCGTCGCTAATTCGTTGCTAATTTAGCAACGAATTAGCAACGATTTTTTTAAAAAAAAATTTTAAAAATTTTTTTTAAAAAATTCAAAATAAAAATAAAATAAAATTATTATAATTAAAATTTAAAATTCAAATTACATTTTAAAAAAACTAAACTAGGGATCAAAATCATTAATCCCGACATTATGTCCCAGTTCTTGAGCTGCGGCTTCAGCCTCGTCTGGAGCAACCTCCGGTTCCGGATCGACCCCTAATCCGCATTCCCGCATCGCATTAGCCATGTTTGGACTATCCATCGCAATTATGGAGAATAGATCCGTCATTGTCTTGAAGCGGGCGTTTGTATCTTGGAGTTCCTGTCGCAAACGAGCATTCTCCGCAGCCTGATCCCGCTGAGAAACATGAGGTTGCGATGAAGAAGTTGCGGGAACGGTCTCAATAGAACCGACTCCGAAAGTGCGGTTCTTCTTTTTCGGAGCGACCTACGTAGAATTAATATTATATATCCGTTAGTAAATATAATATAATTTAAAAAATATAAATTAAATTATTTACCTCGTAGTAGATTTGGTCGCATTCCTCGACCGAAAGTCGTCCCGAGGAGTTCACTGAGCTCCCTTCTTCGGTGGACGACGACTTACCCGCTCGGCGAGTCTAGCCTCATAGTCATTCACGATCTTTTCAGATCGTGAACGACATATGACCCATCTTTGCGCTTCGGGTTTTCTTCAATATCTCCACAATAGGGGGAAGTTCACCCTCTTCCTCGGCCTATATTTGATATTTATATTAAATATTTATTTATTTGAAAAATAATTAAAAAAAGTGTTAAAAAATTAAATTTACCATTTGAATACGACGACCGGCGTATGAACTCGGTCCCGAAGTGTGGACGTAGGGACCCTTCTCGTCGACGGGAGTGAGGCGGGACTTGGAACAGCTTTGCGCGACGGCGAGAGAATGCGGTTCCGTCCGTAGTCGATCAACCCTTTCCACACCGTCGGGTCCATCGACTCCGGCTTTCCACCATCTCCTTTTAGTTTCCGCCTTTCTTCCAACTGGAAACAATGCCGGTAAGGCGGTGCATCGACTTCTCGTTGAACCCCTTACGGACTTTCACCGTATCAGCCTCGGCCCAATGTCATTTTTGCTATTAATTAAAACTAAGTTTTAGTTTAACTTTTTAAATTAGATATTTTAAATTAAAATTTTCAAATTAAAAATTTTAATTTATATTTAAATATAAATTATTTTAATTAAAATTTAAAATTTAATTTAGTTTATCGCGAAATATTCGAACCAGATGTCCTGTATGTATCCCGGCGTTTGGGACCAGTTCACGTGCGGCTCGACGAAGTAAGACTTCATTGTGTCCGCGACACTCCGACTCACTTTGTTATCGCAAAACCTAACAAAGTACAATTTTTTATTAATATTTAATATTTAATAATTTTTTTATTATTTTTTAATATTTTTAATATAATATTAAAAAATTACCTAAATGTGTGTCGCGCCCGGTCTCGATCTATCAACGGTAAACGGTCGTGGCCTTCTTGCCGTAGGAGATCCAAGATCCGCATCATGTGGGGTCCTTGATGCGGAGGCGGTGGTAAATCCGCCGGCATATCTCCAACCGGTGGAATGTTGGAAGCAACATCTAACCCCACCTCGGGGACCTCATGGATGTCGGGTTGGGTTGGTTCTGAAGGTTGTCGGATCGGATTAGAATCAGATCCGCTACCAGAACGATTACGGATGAAATTAAAATAATGGTTTGGACGAGGAGGCATTTTTGTAAAAAGGTTTAGTGTTTTGAAAAGAAATTGTGATGTTTTTATAGAGAGATTGTAGAGAGATAAAATGTAGAGAGATGGTTGTGTGAAAAAAATGAAAGAATTTGGCCATATTTATAGATTTTGTGATCGTTGCTAAATTGTTGCTAATTAGCAACGATTTAGCCACAAATTAGCAACGATTCCAAAATTTCGTTGCTAATTCGTTGGTAAACCCTAACATGTATTACGCCAAGTACAAGACCTATGACGGATATAGTGTACGTGTCCGATCAAGTATTTAGCAACAATTTAGCAACGAATCGTTGCTAAATCGTTTCTAAATAATTGATCGGACACATAAGCTACATTCTATGTATCAGAAGTACGAGGTTAAATGTCAAAAACATTAGCAACGATTTAGCAACGATTCGTTGTAATCGTTGCTAAATCGTTGCTATTTAATATTTAGCAACGATTTAGCAACAATTCGTTGCTAAATCGTTGCTAAACCCAAACCCTATTTTTAGGGTTTCAACCCCTAAAACGGTTTGCTATGCTATAATACATACTTCATATGTAATTATAGATTATAAGATTGAGAATAACACTTCAAATTATGATATTTACTAAAAAACTGAAAATATTATGTATTATAAACTTTATGTTAGTAAAACATATAAGTTAACGGTAAGTTAATACACGTTAAGTATAATATTGTAATCAATTTTTTTTTATTGATTTATACAATTGTTTTCACCTTTGTTTACACTTCTTAAGTTAACACTAATTCTTAAAAACCTTTATTTTGGGGTGGTTTTAAGGTTTAAAGATTTGTATATTGCAAAAATTAGCGACGATTTAGCGACGAATCGTTGCTAAATCGTTGCTAAATATCAAATAGCAACGATTTAGCAACGACAATTTAAACCCCTAAAATTACTAAACTTATGAATTCGTTGCTAAATCGTGGCAAACTTTGCAAATTCGTTGCAAATTCGTTGCAAATTCGTTGCAAATTCGTTGATAATTTGCAAAAAAATTAAAAAAAAATAAAAATTGCAAATACAAGTTACAAATTTATTCATTATTGTCGGAATCAAATGATTCGATATCGCTAACTTCATCGAATTCTTCATTTTCTTTTGTGGATCCTTCGTTTTCATCATCCACAATATCTTCAGCTACTTGATTATCAGGATCAACAAGAAATACATCTTCGGTCGATTGATTTGTTTGTATAATTGTCCCACCAACGACATCTTGTTGCATAGGAACTTCATCGTTACCCATAATTAAACCTCTCGGAACCACTCGAATTACTGCACCACACGATATACCACTAGTTTTAACGGAGGATACGGAATGAATGTAACTTGCTCAGCCTGCGATCCGAGGATAAATGGTTCGAACTTCCGATATCGTCGTGATTGGTTGACGTCGATGACACCAAATTTGTTGTAACGTACACCACGACCAAACGTTGGATCAAACCAATCGTTGCTATTTAATATTTAGCAACGATTTAGCAACGAATCGTTGCTAAATCGTTGCTAAACTCAAACCCTATTTTTAGGGTTTCAACCCCTAAAACGGTTTGCTATGCTATAATACATACTTCATATATAATTATAGATTATAAGATTGAGAATAACACTTCAAAATATGATATTTACTAAAAACTGAAAATTTTCTCGTATTATAAACTTTATGTTAGTAAAACCTATAAGTTAACGGTAAGTTAATACACGTTAAGTATAATATTGTAATCAATTTTTTTTTTTGATTTATACAATTGTTTTCACCTTTGTTTACACTTTTTAAGTTAACACTAATTCTTAAAAACCTTTATTTTGGGGTGGTTTTAGGGTTTAAAGATTTGTATAGTGCAAAAATTAGCAACGATTTAGCAACGATTCGTCGCTAAATCGTCGCTAAATAGCAACGAATTAGCGACGAATCGTTGCTAAATCGTTGCTAATTATCAAATTGCAACGATTTAGCAATGATATGTAAAACATATTAGTCCAACAAATTTAAACCCCTAAAAGTACTAATCGTTGATAAATCATTGCTAAATCGTTGCTAAATTACTGATTAGACTAATATGTTACATTCTATGTATCGAAGTACGAGGTTAAATGTCGAAACATTAGCAACGATTTAGCAACGATTCGTTGTAATCGTTGCTAAATCGTTGCTATTTAATATTTAGCAACGATTTAGCAACAATTCGTTGCTAAATCGTTGCTAAACCCAAACCCTATTTTTAGGGTTTCAACCCCTAAAACGGTTTGCTATGCTATAATACATACTTCATATGTAATTATAGATTATAAGATTGAGAATAACACTTCAAATTATGATATTTACTAAAAAACTGAAAATATTATGTATTATAAACTTTATGTTTAGTAAAACATATAAGTTAACGGTAAGTTAATACACGTTAAGTATAATATTGTAATCAATTTTTTTTTATTGATTTATACAATTGTTTTCACCTTTGTTTACACTTCTTAAGTTAACATTAATTCTAAAACCTTTATTTTGGGGTGGTTTTAGGGTTTAAAGATTTGTATATTGCAAAAATTAGCAACGATTTAGCCACGATTCGTCGCTAAATCGTCGCTAAATAGCAACGAATTAGCGACAAATCGTTGCTAAATCGTTGCTAAATATCAAATAGCAACGATTTAGCAACGACAATTTAAACCCCTAAAATTACTAAACTTATGAATTCGTTGCTAAATCGTGGCAAACTTTGCAAATTCGTTGCAAATTCGTTTCAAATTCGTTGATAATTTGCAAAAAAAATTAAAAAAAAATTAAAATTGCAAATAAAAGTTACAAATTTATTCATTATTGTCGGAATCAAATGATTCGATATCGCTAACTTCATCGAATTCTTCATTTTCTTCTCGTGGATCCTTCGTTTTCATCATCCGCAATATCTTCAGCTACTTGATTATCAGGATCAACAAGAAATACATCTTCGGTCGATTGATTTGTTTGTATAATTGTCCCACCAACGACATCTTGTTGCATAGGAACTTCATCGTTACCCATACTTAAACCTCTCGGAACCACTCGAATTACTGCACTCCACGATATACCACTAGTTTTAACGCGAGGATACGGAATGAATGTAACTTGCTCAGCATGCGATCCGAGGATAAATGGTTCGAACTTCCGATATCGTCGTGATTGGTTGACGTCGATGACACCAAATTTGTTGTAACGTACACCACGACCTAACGTTGGATCAAACCAATCACATTTAAAAAAGTGTTGTTCTTAAATTGAATAATCCCGGGTATTGGACTTCGATAATATCCGTGAGAACCCCATAAAAAACCGAATCGCCCTCAACGGTGACACCATAATTTGCGGTTGCTCGATGTTGACCATGACTTACCGTGTGGAAGACGTAACCACGAGTAAAATACATAGGCGAAGTTGTGATCTTTCCAAGCGGTCCTTGTATTAACTCGCGAAACCAAACCGGATATGTGGTGTCACCATATTCAACTTGCGTTTTTAACCAACCCGCAAAATCGCGTTCTTTATAAGCGAGTAAGTTCGTCTTTCGAAAGTCCAGGATAGACTTCCTCCACTTGTTCCTCAAACATTCTAATTGAAATAAACCCCCTCGTTAGGAAAAATATTATAGCTTATATATAAAAATATATAATATATTACCTTTCGAAAGGTCGTGCGTAATCACAATTAAGGAGGATGTAAGTATGTGCACTTTGTCGATGTTGATCACTTTCCCACCAAACTTCTTTTATTTTTCCGCTAGCTCTTCCAATTGGGGAAAATATATCGGGTACCCCATCTACGCATATATTGCGCCAACGCCGCCGTCATCGTATCGTCGTGTTTTTGTTCTACGTGTTCATACATTGGAACCGAAATAGTATGATGCGAAATGAGAAGTCTCTTCCGTTAAAGATCCAGCAACGATAGATCCTTCAACCCTTGCTAGGTTTTTCGCCTTTCCTTTCAAATGTCCCATAAATCGTTCAAAGGGATACATCCACCGAAACCGCACAGCCCTCCTAGTTCTCGTGAGGAAGATGTATTGGAAGGTGTTCCATTACATCGAAAAAAGATGGAGGAAAAATATTTTCCAAGTTGCACAACAAGATAGGGATATTTTCACGCAACCGTTCAATGACATCTTCTCGAAAGTGTACGAGTACATAAATCTCGGAAAAACGCACCGATACCTGAAATTTTTTAAAATTCATGACTATATATTGTAATTAAAGTAATTAAAAAGATAATTAATTAATTATTAATTAGTACCAATTGCTAAGCAATTGCTAAGTGTGCGGGTAAAAAGCTCGTCGAAGGCAAAAGGTAATAGTCTCTCGCATAAATACATGACAATCATGACTTTTCATACCTGAAAACTTTTGTCCTTTCTCAACACATGCGGATAGCTTTGAAACATATCCGTCGGGGAATTTGACATCCGACGCTACCCAATTAAATAAAGCGTTTTTCGCTTCAGGTTTCAATCGTAGATCGGGACCGGAGCCTTACCATCGTTCGTAATATGCAACTCACTTCTAAAACATATTTCGGCAAATCCAATCTTGTCTTCAAATTGTCTTTCGTTCTCCCCCGCACATTCAACAATGTGTACATGATGTTATCAAAGAAAATTTTCTCAATGTGCATAACATCAAGGTTATGTCTCAACAAATGATCTTTCCAGTAAGGGAGTTCCCAAAAGATGCTTTTCTTGTGCCAGTTATGGGTTTCCCCGTATCCGTCAGGTAAATTCGAAACATGCCAATTTCCACCCCGTCTACATGTTTCTTGCGCCCCGTAATAATCCAACTCGTTTAGTAACTCTGTCCCCGTCGGATATAGTAGGGGTGGTTGTTTAACGACTTTGTTCTTCTTGAACAACTTTCTGTTCTTCCGGTACGGATGATTAATTGGAAGAAATCGTCGGTGACAATCAAACCAACTTGTTTTCCTTCCGCGTGGGAGTTGAAACGCATCAGTCCGATGACGACAATAAGGGCAAGACAATCGTCCATGCGTTGTCCAACCGGATAACATGCCATAAGCAGGAAAGTCACTAATAGTCCACATAAGCACTGCACGCATCATAAAATTTCTTTTGCACGATATATCGTACGTACGAACCCCAGTGCACCATAACACTTTTAGCTCATGGATTAAAGGTTGCAGAAAAACATCTAGAGCTCTCTTTGGATGTTTCGGACCAGGAACTAATATACTTAAGAAGAGGAATTCTCTTTGCATGCACATATATGGAGGAAGATTATAAGGGGTTACGATAACTGGCCACAAGGAGTATTGTCTACCAGACATACCAAATGGACTAAATCCGTCAGTGCATAAACCAAGATATACATTACGAATCTCTCTAGAGAAGTCAGAGTATACCGTGTTAAAGTGCTTCCAAGCCTTTGCATCTGACGGATGAGTTACTTCCCCATCTACGATTGAGTGCTCTGAATGCCATCTCATTGAATCGGATGTCCTTTCCGATTGATACAATCTCTTGAGCATGTCCGTAATGGGTAAGTACCACATCCGTTGATACGGGACCTTACTCCCTTTTCCATGGACCTTATATCTCGACTGACGACAAAAACGACATTCCTGCAACTTATCATCATCTTTCCAATAAATCATACAATTGTTAACACAAACATCAATCATTTCTGAAGGCAATCCAAGACTAGAAACAAACTTTTGTATTTCATAATATGAATCAGCAGCTACATTATCCTCAGACAAATACTCTTTTAGTAATTCCGCCCAGGAGTCCATGCAAAATTCACTCAAATTATGATTCGATTTGATATTCATCATTCTAGATGCTAATGATAGTTTTGACAATCCATCTTTACATCCATCGTAAATTGGTTTATTCGTAGCGTCTAACATATCATAAAAACGTTTAGCATCTTGGTTAGGTTCTTCAACAACATTTTCAGATAAATACTCCCTCGTATCATGAAATGCATCAACAACCATGTCATGATATCTATTATCATCTACATGCACATTAGACCCACCATGATGATCATAGCTACTATCAAAATGATGCGGTAAATTAGCTGGTTCGTTAGTTTCAGGAACATGAAACGAACTACTTTCTCCAAATTCGGTGTTATTATAATTATACCCTTCCCCATGTTGAAACCAAACAAAATATTGTGGCATAAAACCCTTATTAAAAAGATGTTTCCATACGGTATCAACATGAATGTATTTAGTGTTCACACACTTCTTACATGGACAATACATTTTACCACTTTCTTGAGTAGTTTGCATGTTTCCAGCTTGATACATGAATGTTTGAAGTCCCTCCGTGAACTCTGTTGTCACTATCCCCGATCGATCTTTGTGTCTATACATCCAAGATCGTAACTCGTATACGTTATTACCGTGAGACATTTTGAGTATATATGTTATGAAAGTTTTTGTATAAGTGTTTAAAATATATATAAGAGAGAATGTTTTGATATTGTGTTATGATTTTGATTTGGTCGAATGAGTTTATATAGGGACATTGTAAATTTTAGCAAGGAATTAGCAAGGAAATTTAGTAACGATTTAACAACGAAATATTTTTACCAATGAATTACCAACGATTTTGAGAGGAAATTGCAACGAATAATTCGTCGCCAAATACCGGTGGAGCTCAATGAAAACGTGCTCACCAACCTAGCAATATTCCTTGCAAATTCGTCGCTATTTAGCGACGAATTAGCGACGATATAGGAATTCCTCCTTAAATCGTCGCTATTTCGTCGCTAAATAGCAACGAAATAACGACGAATAGTTTTGTTGCTATTTGGCGACGAATTAGCGACGAAATTTAGTGTCGTCGCTAATTCCTCGCTAATTCCTCACAAATCCGTTGCTAAATAAATTCCTCGCTAATTCCTTGCTAAAATTCGTTGCTATTTGCTCAGTTTCTTGTAGTGATTGAGACACTTATAAGCACTCATGTTGCATGAAACTTAGTTTAGAGTCCTAGAAACCGCGTTGTTAGATGTTTCATAAGTTCGTCAAACTAGTACAAAGCTCATTGAGACACTTATAAAAGCACTCATGTTGCATGAAACTTGGTTTAGAGTCCTAGAAACACGTTGTTAGATGTTACATAAGTTCGTCAAACTTGTACAAAGCTCATTGAGACACTTATAAGCACTCATGTTGCATGAAACTTCATTTAGAGTCTTAGAAACCGCGTTGTTAGATGTTTCATAAGTTCGTCAAACTAGTGCAAAGCTCATTGAGACACTTATAAGCACTCATGTTGCATGAAACTTGGGTTAGAGTCCTAGAAACGCGTTGTTAGATGTTTCATAAGTTCGTAAAACTAGTACAAAGCTCATTGAGACACTTATAAGCACTCATGTGGAATGAAACTTGGTTTAGAGTCCTAGAAACGCGTTGTTTGAAGTTTCATAAGTTTGTCAAACTAGTACAAAGCTCATTGAGACACTTATAAGCACTCATGTTGCATGAAACTTGGTTTAGAGTCCTAGAAACTGCGTTGTTAGATGTTTCATAAGTTCGTCAAACTAGTACAAAGCTCATTGAGACACTTATAAGCACTCATGTTGAATGAAACTTGGTTTAGAGTCCTAGAAACGCGTTGTTAGATGTTTCATAACTTTGTCAAACTTTTACAAATCTCGTTGAGACACTTATAAGCACTCATGTTGAATGAAACTTGGTTTAGAGTCCTAGAAACGCGTTGTTAGATGTTTCATAAGTTCGTCAAACTTGTAAAAAGCTCATTGAGACACTTATAAGCACTCATGTTGCATGAAACTTTGTTTAGAGTCCTAGAAACTACGTTGTTAGATGTTTCATAATTTCGTCAAACTAGTACAAAGCTCATTGAGACACTTATAAGCACTCATGTTGCATGAAACTTGGTTTAGATTCCTAGAAACCGCGTTGTTAGATGTTTCATAAGTTCGTCAAACTAGTACAAAGCTCATTGAGACACTTATAAGCACTCATGTTGAATGAAACTTGGTTTAGAGTCTTAGAAACCGCGTTGTTAGATGTTTCATAAGTTCGTCAAACCAGTACAATGCTCATTGAGACACTTATAAGCACTCATGTTGCATGAAACTTGGTTTAGAATCCTAGAAACGCGTTGTTAGATGTTTCATAAGTTCGTCAAACTTGTACAAAGCTCATTGAGACACTTATAAGCACTCATGTTGTATGAAACTTGGTTTAGATTCCTAGAACCCGCGTTGTTAGATGTTTCATATATTCGTCAAACTAGTCAAATGCTCATTGAGACACTTATAATCACTCATGTGGAATGAAACTTCGTTTAGAGTCCTAGAAACGCGTTGTTAGATGTTTCATAAGTTCGTCAAACTAGTACAAAGCTCATTGAGACACTTATAAGCAATCATGTTGCATGAAACTTTGTTTAGAGTCCTAGAAACTGCGTTGTTAGATGATTCATAAGTTCGTCAAACTAGTACAAAGCTCATTGAGACACTTATAAGCACTCATGTTGCATGAAACTTGGTTTAGAGTCTTAGAAACCGCGTTGTTAGATGTTTTATAAGTTCGTCAAACCAGTACAATGCTCATTGAGACACTTATAAGCACTCATGTTGCATGAAACTTGGTTTAGAGTCCTAGAAACGTGTTGTTAGATGTTTCATAAGTTCGTCAAACTTGTACAAAGTTCATTGAGACACTTATAAGCACTCATGTTGTATGAAACTTGGTTTAGATTCCTAGAACCCGCGTTGTTAGATGTTTCATATATTCGTCAAACTAGTCAAATGCTCATTGAGACACTTATAAGCACTCATGTTGCATGTAACTTAGTTTAGAGTCCTAGAAACCGCGTTGTTAGATGTTTCATAAGTTCGTCAAACTAGTACAAAGCTCATTGAGACACTTATAAAAGCACTCATGTTGCATAAAACTTGGTTTAGAGTCCTAGAAACACGTTGTTAGATGTTACATAAGTTCGTCAAACTTGTACAAAGCTCATTGAGACACTTATAAGCACTCATGTTGCATGAAACTTCATTTAGAGTCTTAGAAACCGCGTTGTTAGATGTTTCATAAGTTCGTCAAACTAGTGCAAAGCTCATTGAGACACTTATAAGCACTCATGTTGCATGAAACTTGGGTTAGAGTCCTAGAAACGCGTTGTTAGATGTTTCATAAGTTCGTAAAACTAGTACAAAGCTCATTGAGACACTTATAATCACTCATGTGGAATGAAACTTGGTTTAGAGTCCTAGAAACGCGTTGTTTGAAGTTTCATAAGTTTGTCAAACTAGTACAAAGCTCATTGAGACACTTATAAGCACTCATGTTGCATGAAACTTGGTTTAGAGTCCTAGAAACTGCGTTGTTAGATGTTTCATAAGTTCGTCAAACTAGTACAAAGCTCATTGAGACACTTATAAGCACTCATGTTGAATGAAACTTGGTTTAGAGTCCTAGAAACGCGTTGTTAGATGTTTCATAACTTTGTCAAACTTTTACAAAGCTCGTTGAGACACTTATAAGCACTCATGTTGCATGAAACTTGGGTTAGAGTCCTAGAAACGCGTTGTTAGATGTTTCATAAGTTCGTAAAACTAGTACAAAGCTCATTGAGACACTTATAAGCACTCATGTGGAATGAAACTTGGTTTAGAGTCCTAGAAACGCGTTGTTAGATGTTTCATAATTTCGTCAAACTAGTACAAAGCTCATTGAGACACTTATAAGCACTCATGTTGCATGAAACTTGGTTTAGATTCCTAGAAACCGCGTTGTTAGATGTTTCATAAGTTCGTCAAACTAGTACAAAGCTCATTGAGACACTTATAAGCACTCATGTTGAATGAAACTTGGTTTAGAGTCTTAGAAACCGCGTTGTTAGATGTTTCATAAATTCGTCAAACCAGTACAATGCTCATTGAGACACTTATAAGCACTCATGTTCCATGAAACTTGGTTTAGAGTCCTAGAAACGCGTTGTTAGATGTTTCATAAGTTCGTCAAACATGTACAAAGCTCATTGAGACACTTATAAGCACTCATGTTGTATGAAACTTGGTTTAGATTCCTAGAACCCGCGTTGTTAGATGTTTCATATATTCGTCAAACAAGTACAAAGCTCATTGAGACACTTATAAGCACTCATGTTGCATGAAACTTGGTTTAGAGTCCTAGAAACACGTTGTTCGATGTTTCATAAGTTCGTAAAACTTGTACAAAGCTCATTGAGACACTTATAAGCACTCATGTTGCATGAAACTTGGTTTAGAGTCCTAGAAATGCGTTGTTAGATGTTTCATAAGTTCATCAAACTAGTACAAAGCTCATTGAGACACTTATAAGCACTCATGTTGCATGAAACTTGGTTTAGATTCCTAGAAACCGCATTGTTAGATGTTTCATAAGTTCGTCAAACTAGTACAAAGCTCATTGAGACACTTATAAGCACTCATGTTGAATGAAACTTTGTTTAGAGTCCTAGAAACGCGTTGTTAGATGATTCATAAGTTCGTAAAACTAGTACAAATCTCATTGAGACACTTATAAGCACTCATGTTGCAGGAAACTTGGTTTAGAGTCCTAGAAACGCGTTGTTAGATGTTTCATAACTTCGTCAAACAAGTACAAAGCTCATTGAAACACTTATAAACACTCATGTTGCATGAAACTTGGTTTAGAGTCCTAGAAACACGTTGTTAGATGTTTCATAAGTTCGTCAAACTTGTACAAAGCTCATTGAAACACTTATAAGCACTCATATTGTATGAAACTTGGTTTAGAGTCCTAGAACCCGCGTTGTTAGATGTTTCATATATTCGTCAAACTAGTCAAAAGCTCATTGAGACACTTATAAGCACTCATGTTGCATGAAACTTAGTTTAGAGTCCTAGAAACCGCGTTGTTAGATGTTTCATAAGTTCGTCAAACTAGTACAAAGCTCATTGAGACACTTATAAAAGCACTCATGTTGCATGAAACTTGGGTTAGAGTCCTAGAAACGCGTTGTTAGATGTTTCATAAGTTCGTCAAACTTGTACAAAGCTCATTGAGACACTTATAAGCACTCGGATTGCATGAAACTTCGTTTAGATTCTTAGAAACCGCGTTGTTAGATGTTTCATAAGTTCGTCAAACTAGTGCAAAGCTCATTGAGACACTTATAAGCATTCATCTTGCATGAAACTTGGTTTAGAGTCTTAGAAACGCGTTGTTAGATGTTTCATAAGTTCGTAAAACTAGTACAAAGCTCATTAAGACACTTATAAGCACTCATGTGGAATGAAACTTGGTTTAGATTCCTAGAAACGCGTTGTTTGAAGTTTCATAAGTTCGTCAAACTAGTACAAAGCTCATTGAGACACTTATAAGCACTCATGTTGCATGAAACTTGGTTTAGATTCCTAGAAACCGCGTTGTTAGATGTTTCATAAGTTCGTCAAACTAGTACAAAGCTCATTGAGACACTTATAAGCACTCATGTTGAATGAAACTTGGTTTAGAGTCTTAGAAACCGCGTTGTTAGATGTTTCATAAGTTCGTCAAACCAAGTACAATGCTCATTGAGACACTTATAAACACTCATGTTGCATGAAACTTGGTTTAGAGTCCTAGAAACGCGTTGTTAGATGTTTCATAAGTTCGTCAAACTTGTACAAAGCTCATTGAGACACTTATAAGCACTCATGTTGTATGAAACTTGGTTTAGATTCCTAGAACCCGCGTTGTTAGATGTTTCATATATTCGTCAAACTAGTCAAATGCTCATTGAGACACTTATAAGCACTCATGTTGCATGAAACTTCGTTTAGAGTCCTAGAAACGCGTTGTTAGATGTTTCATAATTTTGTCAAACTAGTACAAAGCTCATTGAGACACTTATAAAAGCACTCATGTTGCATAAAACTTGGTTTAGAGTCCTAGAAACACGTTGTTAGATGTTACATAAGTTCGTCAAACTTGTACAAAGCTCATTGAGACACTTATAAGCACTCATGTTGCATGAAACTTCATTTAGAGTCTTAGAAACGGCGTTGTTAGATGTTTCATAAGTTCGTCAAACTAGTGCGAAGCTCATTGAGACACTTATAAGCACTCATGTTGCATGAAACTTGGGTTAGAGTCCTAGAAACGCGTTGTTAGATTTTTCATAAGTTCGTAAAACTAGTACAAAGCTCATTGAGACACTTATAAGCACTCATGTGGAATGAAACTTGGTTTAGAGTCCTAGAAACGCGTTGTTTGAAGTTTCATAAGTTTGTCAAACTAGTACAAAGCTCATTGAGACACTTATAAGCACTCATGTTGCATGAAACTTGGTTTAGAGTCCTAGAAACACGTTGTTAGATGTTTCATAAGTTCGTCAAACTAGTACAAAGCTCATTGAGACACTTATAAGCACTCATGTTGAATGAAACTTGGTTTAGAGTCCTAGAAACGCGTTGTTAGATGTTTCATAACTTCGTCAAACTTTTGCAAAGCTCGTTGAGACACTTATAAGCACTCATGTTGAATGAAACTTGGTTTAGAGTCCTAGAAACGCGTTGTTAGATGTTTCATAAGTTCGTCAAACTTTTACAAAGCTCATTGAGACACTTATAAGCACTCATGTTGCATGAAACTTTGTTTAGAGTCCTAGAAACTACGTTGTTAGATGTTTCATAATTTCGTCAAACTAGTACAAAGCTCATTGAGACACTTATAAGCACTCATGTTGCATGAAACTTGGTTTAGATTCCTAGAAACCGCGTTGTTAGATGTTTCATAAGTTCTTCAAACTAGTACAAAGCTCATTGAGACACTTATAAGCACTCATGTTGCATGAAACTTGGTTTAGAGTCCTAGAAACGCGTTGTTAGATGTTTCATAAGTTCGTCAAACTAGTACAAAGCTCATTGAGACACTTATAAGCACTCATGTTGCATGAAACTTGGTTTAGAGTCCTAGAAACGCGTTGTTAGATGTTTCATAAGTTCGTCAAACTTTTACAAAGTTCGTTGAGACACTTATAAGCACTCATGTTGCATGAAACTTGGTTTAGAGTCCTAGAAACGCGTTGTTAGTTGTTTCATAAGTTCGTCAAACAAGTACAAAGCTCATTGAGACACTTATAAGCACTCATGTTGCATGAAACTTGGTTTAGAGTCCTAGAAACACGTTGTTCGATGTTTCATAAGTTCGTAAAACTTGTACAAAGCTCATTGAGACACTTATAAGCACTCATGTTGCATGAAACTTGGTTTAGAGTCCTAGAAACGCGTTGTTAGATGTTTCATAAGTTCATCAAACTAGTACAAAGCTCATTGAGACACTTATAAGCACTCATGTTGCATGAAACTTGGTTTAGATTCCTAGAAACCGCATTGTTTGATGTTTCATAAGTTCGTCAAACTAGTACAAAGCTCATTGAGACACTTATAAGCACTCATGTTGAATGAAACTTTGTTTAGAGTCCTAGAAACGCGTTGTTAGATGATTCATAAGTTCGTAAAACTAGTACAAATCTCATTGAGACACTTATAAGCACTCATGTTGCATGAAACTTGGTTTAGAGTCCTAGAAACGCGTTGTTAGATGTTTCATAAGTTCGTCAAACAAGTACAAAGCTCATTGAGACACTTATAAACACTCATGTTGCATGAAACTTGGTTTAGAGTCCTAGAAACACGTTGTTAGATGTTTCATAAGTTCGTCAAACTTGTACAAATCTCATTGAAACACTTATAAGCACTCATATTGTATGAAACTTGGTTTAGAGTCCTAGAACCCGCGTTGTTAGATGTTTCATATATTCGTCAAACTAGTAAAAAGCTCATTGAGACACTTATAAGCACTCATGTTGCATGAAACTTAGTTTAGAGTCCTAGAAACCGCGTTGTTAGATGTTTCATAAGTTCGTCAAACTAGTACAAAGCTCATTGAGACACTTATAAAAGCACTCATGTTGCATGAAACTTGGGTTAGAGTCCTAGAAACGCGTTGTTAGATGTTTCATAAGTTCGTCAAACTTGTACAAAGCTCATTGAGACACTTATAAGCACTCATGTTGCATGAAACTTCGTTTAGATTCTTAGAAACCGCGTTGTTAGATGTTTCATAAGTTCGTCAAACTAGTGCAAAGCTCATTGAGACACTTATAAGCATTCATCTTGCATGAAACTTGGTTTAGAGTCTTAGAAACGCGTTGTTAGATGTTTCATAAGTTCGTAAAACTAGTACAAAGCTCATTGAGACACTTATAAGCACTCATGTGGAATGAAACTTGGTTTAGATTCCTAGAAACGCGTTGTTTGAAGTTTCATAAGTTCGTCAAACTAGTACAAAGCTCATTGAGACACTTATAAGCACTCATGTTGCATGAAACTTGGTTTAGAGTCCTAGAAACGCGTTGTTAGATGTTTCATAAGTTCGTCAAACTAGTACAAAGCTCATTGAGACACTTATAAGCACTCATGTTGAATGAAACTTGGTTTAGAGTCCTAGAAACCGCGTTGTTAGATGTTTCATAACTTTGTCAAACTTTTACAAAGCTCGTTGAGACACTTATAAGCACTCATGTTGAATGAAACTTGGTTTAGAGTCCTAGAAACGCGTTGTTAGATGTTTCATAAGTTCGTCAAACTTGTACAAAGCTCATTGAGACACTTATAAGCACTCATGTTGCATGAAACTTTGTTTAGAGTCCTAGAAACTACGTTGTTAGATGTTTCATAATTTCGTCAAACTAGTACAAAGCTCATTGAGACACTTATAAGCACTCATGTTGCATGAAACTTGGTTTAGAGTCCTAGAAACCGCGTTGTTAGATGTTTCATAAGTTCGTCAAACTAGTACAAAGCTCATTGAGACACTTATAAGCACTCATGTTGAATGAAACTTGGTTTAGAGTCCTAGAAACCGCGTTGTTAGATGTTTCATAAGTTCGTCAAACCAGTACAAAGCTCATTGAGACACTTATAAGCACTCATGTTGCATGAAACTTGGTTTAGAGTCCTAGAAACGCGTTGTTAGATGTTTCATAAGTTCGTCAAACTTGTACAAAGCTCATTGAGACACTTATAAGCACTCATGTTGCATGAAACTTTGTTTAGAGTCCTAGAAACTGCGTTGTTAGATGTTTCATAAGTTCGTCAAACTAGTACAAAGCTCATTGAGACACTTATAAGCACTCATGTTGCATGAAACTTGGTTTAGAGTCCTAGAAACCGCGTTGTTAGATGTTTCATAAGTTCGTCAAACTTTTACAAAGCTCATTGAGACACTTATAAGCACTCATGTTGCATGAAACTTGGTTTAGAGTCCTAGAAACGCGTTGTTAGATGTTTCATAAGTTCGTCAAACTTGTACAAAGCTCATTGAGACACTTATAAGCACTCATGTTGTATGAAACTTGGTTTAGAGTCCTAGAAACCGCGTTGTTAGATGTTTCATATAGTTCGTCAAACTAGTACAAATGCTCATTGAGACACTTATAAGCACTCATGTTGCATGAAACTTGGTTTAGAGTCCTAGAAACCGCGTTGTTAGATGTTTCATAAGTTCGTCAAACTAGTACAAAGCTCATTGAGACACTTATAAGCACTCATGTTGCATGAAACTTGGTTTAGAGTCCTAGAAACACGTTGTTAGATGTTTCATATAGTTCGTCAAACTTGTACAAATGCTCATTGAGACACTTATAAGCACTCATGTTGCATGAAACTTCATTTAGAGTCCTAGAAACCGCGTTGTTAGATGTTTCATAAGTTCGTCAAACTAGTACAAAGCTCATTGAGACACTTATAAGCACTCATGTTGCATGAAACTTGGTTTAGAGTCCTAGAAACGCGTTGTTAGATGTTTCATAAGTTCGTCAAACTAGTACAAAGCTCATTGAGACACTTATAAGCACTCATGTTGCATGAAACTTGGTTTAGAGTCCTAGAAACGCGTTGTTAGATGTTTCATAAGTTTGTCAAACTAGTACAAAGCTCATTGAGACACTTATAAGCACTCATGTTGCATGAAACTTGGTTTAGAGTCCTAGAAACGCGTTGTTAGATGTTTCATAAGTTCGTCAAACTAGTACAAAGCTCATTGAGACACTTATAAGCACTCATGTTGAATGAAACTTGGTTTAGAGTCCTAGAAACGCGTTGTTAGATGTTTCATAAGTTCGTCAAACTTTTACAAAGCTCGTTGAGACAATTATAAGCACTCATGTTGCATGAAACTTGGTTTAGAGTCCTAGAAACTACGTTGTTAGATGTTTCATAAGTTCGTCAAACAAGTACAAAGCTCATTGAGACACTTATAAGCACTCATGTTGCATGAAACTTGGTTTAGAGTCCTAGAAACACGTTGTTAGATGTTTCATAAGTTCGTAAAACTTGTACAAAGCTCATTGAGACACTTATAAGCACTCATGTTGAATGAAACTTGGTTTAGAGTCCTAGAAATGCGTTGTTAGATGTTTCATAAGTTCGTCAAACTAGTACAAAGCTCATTGAGACACTTATAAGCACTCATGTTGCATGAAACTTGGTTTAGAGTCCTAGAAACGCGTTGTTAGATGTTTCATAAGTTCGTCAAACTAGTACAAAGCTCATTGAGACACTTATAAGCACTCATGTTGCATGAAACTTGGTTTAGAGTCCTAGAAACGCGTTGTTAGATGTTTCATAAGTTCGTCAAACAAGTACAAAGCTCATTGAGACACTTATAAGCACTCATGTTGCATGAAACTTGGTTTAGAGTCCTAGAAACGCGTTGTTAGATGTTTCATAAGTTCGTCAAACAAGTACAAAGCTCATTGAGACACTTATAAGCACTCATGTTGCATGAAACTTGGTTTAGAGTCCTAGAAACACGTTGTTAGATGTTTCATAAGTTCGTAAAACTTGTACAAAGCTCATTGAGACACTTATAAGCACTCATGTTGCATGAAACTTGGTTTAGAGTCCTAGAAACGCGTTGTTAGATGTTTCATAAGTTCGTCAAACTAGTACAAAGCTCATTGAGACACTTATAAGCACTCATGTTGCATGAAACTTTGTTTAGAGTCCTAGAAACCGCGTTGTTAGATGTTTCATAAGTTCGTAAAACTAGTACAAAGCTCATTGAGACACTTATAAGCACTCATGTTGCATGAAACTTGGTTTAGAGTCCTAGAAACGCGTTGTTAGATGTTTCATAAGTTCGTCAAACAAGTACAAAGCTCATTGAGACACTTATAAGCACTCATGTTGCATGAAACTTGGTTTAGAGTCCTAGAAACGCGTTGTTAGATGTTTCATAAGTTCGTCAAACAAGTACAAAGCTCATTGAGACACTTATAAGCACTCATGTTGCATGAAACTTGGTTTAGAGTCCTAGAAACCGCGTTGTTAGATGTTTCATATAGTTCGTCAAACTAGTACAAAGCTCATTGAGACACTTATAAGCACTCATGTTGCATGAAACTTGGTTTAGAGTCCTAGAAACCGATGTTTCGTTGTTAGATGTTTCATAAGTTCGTCAAACTAGTACAAAGCTCATTGAGACACTTATAAAAGCACTCATGTTGCATGAAACTTGGGTTAGAGTCCTAGAAACGCGTTGTTAGATGTTTCATAAGTTCGTCAAACTTGTACAAAGCTCATTGAGACACTTATAAGCACTCATGTTGCATGAAACTTCGTTTAGATTCTTAGAAACCGCGTTGTTAGATGTTTCATAAGTTCGTCAAACTAGTGCAAAGCTCATTGAGACACTTATAAGCATTCATCTTGCATGAAACTTGGTTTAGAGTCTTAGAAACGCGTTGTTAGATGTTTCATAAGTTCGTAAAACTAGTACAAAGCTCATTGAGACACTTATAAGCACTCATGTGGAATGAAACTTGGTTTAGATTCCTAGAAACGCGTTGTTTGAAGTTTCATAAGTTCGTCAAACTAGTACAAAGCTCATTGAGACACTTATAAGCACTCATGTTGCATGAAACTTGGTTTAGAGTCCTAGAAACTGCGTTGTTAGATGTTTCATAAGTTCGTCAAACTAGTACAAAGCTCATTGAGACACTTATATGCACTCATGTTGCATGAAACTTGGTTTAGATTCCTAGAAACGCGTTGTTAGATGTTTCATAAGTTCGTCAAACTAGTACAAAGCTCATTGAGACACTTATAAGCACTCATGTTGAATGAAACTTTGTTTAGAGTCCTAGAAACGCGTTGTTAGATGTTTCATAAGTTCGTCAAACTTGTACAAAGCTCATTGAGACACTTATAAGCACTCATGTTTTACGAAACTTGAAACTTTGTTTAGAGTCCTAGTCCTAAACCCGCGTACGTGTTAGATGTTTCATATATTCGTCAAACTAGTCAAAAGCAAAGCTCATTGAGACACTTGTAAGCACTTATGTTGCATGAAACTTGGTTTAGAGTTCCTAGAAACCGCGTTGTTAGATGTTTCTTAAGTTCGTCAAACTAGTGCAAAGCTCATTGAGACACTTATAAGCACTCATTGTTAAAAAGAAACCAAGGCTTTGCCCGGACACACTTGTTCACCAAGGCAAAGACCTAGCTTGTGATCAAAGGCAAAGGCACAAGTTCTCTTTAGTTACCGTTGGGATGTTACCGTTGGAGATACAAAATACAAGGAAGACCAAAGAAGGATCTAGAAGGAAAGGTGCACTTAACCAATAGAGCCTTTAGGCGAGTGTACACCACTCGGCCGTACAAGTCACATCTTGCCATAAGGAAGCGCGGCTACACGAGTGAAAGCGACATGTGGGCGCGGCTAACCGAGGAGGATGTGGACGTTTTTAGCATATACCTTTGATTCCTCTTTAGGCGATATCTTTTGTATTAATATCTTCTTGTAACCACACAAAACAATTAATCTATCTTAATCTTTCCGATTACTCTCACTCTCTCTCTATTCTCTCTCTCTCTCTCTTGTTCTTGATGTTTTTCATGAACTCAAGAACATAAACTCTCAAATCTCGTTTATACTCTCTTAAAATTAACATGGTATCAGAGCAACCTTGCTCTGGAACCTAATCTCGCTTCCGCTACCATCCTTTCTGCCGCTCGGGCATTCTCGGCGCTCGGTTCTTTCCGTTGCCCGGTAACAAAATCATCGGGATTTTTTGTTGCCCGTAACAAAATCATCGGGATTTTTCGGCGCCTGGTAACAAAACTCTCGGTGCCCGGTTATTCTCGATCCTTGGTGCTCGGATAGCCTCGGTTTCCGTGCACGCTCAACATACTCAGTTCTTAAAGTCCAGATCTTGAAGAAAGGCATCTCCTTTGGCCTCTAGAACTCTAGATCTACCCAAGACAAGCATTCTCAAACTAAGCGGTAAACCATGGAAGACAAAGAATCCAAGAAGACTCCTTGTCCGGTTACCTTGAAAGGTATAAACTACCTCCTATGGGCAAGAACAATGAAGATTGCCCTTTGTGGCCGAGGCTTGTGGAATCACATCCTCACTAGGCAAGACGCTCCCATTGACTTCAACTTTGGAAATGAAGAGCTCACCACCGATGACGAGAAATGGTTTCGGCTAGACCAAAAGGTCCTTGGAATCATCCAAGGATCCCTAGAGCCACCTATCTTGGAGGCATACTCATATTGTGAGAATGCCAAGGAATTGTGGGATACCCTCCAAACCGTCTACGGCAATATCTCCAACCTTAGCCGAGTCTATTAAGTCAAGAAAGCTATCAATGATCTCAATCAAGAGGACACCGAGTTCACAAAGCACTTCGGAAAATTTAGGTCCCTTTGGGCTGAATTAGAGATGCTCCGTCCAAGCACCGTGGAGCCAAAAGTGCTAAATGAAAGGAGAGAGCAAGACAAGGTCTTTGGCTTGCTTCTCACACTCAACGGCAGCTACAAGGAGGTTACTAAGCACCTTCTCCGAGCCGATACCCTACCAAACCTTGAAGAAGGGTGTGCCCAACTCCAAAGAGAACAAGGTTCCATTGAGCTATTTGATGGCAAGAAGGAGCTTGTGACCGCAAACAAGGTGGCTTTTAAACCGTCTTCCAAGACATATGAAGAAAGGAGAGCCTTGACATGTGAGCATTGCAAGAAGAAAGGCCACAACAAGGAGAAGTGTTGGATCCTACACCCTAGCCTCAAGCCGGCCAAGTTCAAGGATGCCAAGGCCAACTACTCTCACGATGACTCGGCTAGCATACCAAGTACAAGCGGACCAAGCCATGGCAAGGAAGAGGAGTGTTCGGCCATTGTCCCATACATGGACGAGTTCGTGAGGAAGTCCGAACTTGACGCACTCATCAAAGCCCTTAAGGGCTCCGATATTTCACCCTTTTACTCTCTTAGTGCTCAAAACATAGACATTAAACCGTATAAGCCTATTATTGTTGATTCAGGTGCTTCTAATCATATGATTAGTAACTTGGATTTAATTAGTAATGTTAAACCGGCTTTAGGTAATGTCATTATTGCAAATGGGAGTGAAATTCCTATAGAAGGGTTAGGAAATCTTAAGTTGTTCGATAGTGATTCTCAAACCCTTTATATGCCTAGATTCACTTCCAATCTTATATCCGTTAAACGCATTGCTTGTGATTTGAATTGCAAGGTTAATTTCAGTCCTAATGATGTGATTTTTCAGGATATTAAGAGTGAGAAGATCATTGGAAAAGGGGTCACAAGAGGGGACCTCTATGTTCTTGAAGAATTTGCTTTTAAAACTCTACTTCTACTTCTACTTCTCTTTTTCATGCTTTTAAATCGGTTATAGCCGAGGTTAACAATGTTATTTGGCATTTTAGACTTGGTCATCCTCACTTGAATGCTTTAAAAACTATTTTTCCTAATGTTGTGTTTGATCATCAAACTTGTGAGGCTTGCATTTTAGGCAAACATTGTAGAACCGTGTTTTCAAAATCTAAAATGTGTTACAAACCTTTTGAATTGGTCCACTCGGACGTTTGGTCCTCTCTTTGCAAATCTAGGGATAATCAAGCTTACTTTGTCACTTTTATAGATGAAAGCTCTAAATATACTTGGGTCACTCTTTTACAAACTAAAGATAGGGTATTAGAGGCTTTTAAAAACTTTCAAAACTATGTGACTAACCATTACAATGCTAAGATTAAAACCTTTAGGTCGGATAATGGGGGAGAGTACACAAGCCGAGCATTCAAAGACACATAGCCAACCATGGGGATCCTTCACCAAACCACTTGCCCATATACACCGCAACAAAACGGTGTGGCCGAGAGGAAGAATAGGCATCTCATGGAGGTCACACGGTCAATGATGTTCCACATGAACATCCCAAAACGGTTTTGGTCGGATGGTGTTTTAACCGCGTGTTATCTCATAAACCAAACCCCTACTCAAATCTTAAACAACCAATCTCCCTTTCAAGTTTTGAATAAGAGTAAGCTCATTCTTAACAATCTAAGAGTTTTTGGTTGTATGTGTTTTGTTTTTGTGTGCCTAGTGAACAAAGGAACAAGCTTGAAGCAAAGAGCATCAAGGCCATGTTCATAGGCTACTCCAACACACAAAAAGGATACAAATGCTATGTACCCGAGACGAGAAGAGTCATAGTCTCAAGAGACGTCAAGTTCCTTGAAGGCAAAAGCTTCTATGAAGACAAAAATTGGGATAGTGTGAAGGACTTAATTACCCGAGAAGGTAACGGATAGAGCCACAAGCCTAAGGAACCTAATGAAGAATCTTAGCATGGACTTTGAAGAAGAGCCAAGACAAGACATACCAAATCAACAACCCACTCATCTTGATCATGAGGGGGAGAACATCAATGAGCAAGCCAACTCCGAACCTGAAGAATCTAATGAGTCCGGGGGAGAATCAAATGCTCATCAACAAACTTCATCACAAGAAGACCAAGGACATGCTCAAGAGGATCATGATCAAGAGGTGGGTCAAGAAGGAAGTGTACCACCGGAGCCGACTCTAAGAAGAAGCACTAGGGTAAAGAATCATCCATCTAATTGGGTAAACACAAGGGTTTACTACAATAGCAAGGCGGTGGCTCATCCTACTCAAGCAACATGCTCTCTTGCAAGACTTCCCAAGGAACACCGCGCCTTCCTTACCGCCATGGATCAACATGTGATACCAAGGACATATGAAGAAGCAATGAAGGAAGAAGTGTGGATCAATGCGGTTAGAGCCGAGAACAAGGCAATGGAAGACAATGAAACCGATCTTCCCAAAGGCAAGAAGACCGTGAGTTCTAGATACGTGTTCATCATCAAGTACCTAAGCAATGGGGATATTGAAAGGCATAAAGCAAGACTCGTAGCAAGAGGCTTCACTCAAACCTATGGAGAGGATTACTTGGATACCTTTGCACGGTGGCCAAACTTCACACGGTTAGGGTCATTCTATCCTTGGCTACTAATTTATCTTGGGACCTCTTTCAAATTGATGTGAAGAACGCCTTTCTACAAGGAGAACTTGAGGAAGAGGTCTACATGACTCCACCACCCGGAGTAGAAATCACCCCCGGGAAAGTTTTGAGGTTAAGAAAGGCTATCTATGGTCTCAAGCAATCACCAAGAGCTTGGTACCATAAGCTTAGCTCAACATTGATGGCAAGAGGATTCAAGAGATCACAAGCCGAACACACACTCTTCAAACTACAAAACCAAGAAGGTATAGTAGTGGTACTTGTATACTTAGACGACATCATCATCTCCGGAAACAACAAGGGAGTTATCCAAGAAAAAAAGTATTTCCTTAAGTCCAAATTTGATATTAAAGATCTCGGTTTGCTTAAGTACTTCCTTGGGATTTAAGTATGTAGATCAAAGGAAGGTCTATTTCGCTTCCAAAGGAAGTACACCCATGATGTTTTAAGTGTTATCAATATGGCAGGTACCAAGGTGGCCAAGACACCTCTTGAAGACGGCTACAAGACCAGTCAAGAGGATAGTGAAGACGATCAACGATACAAAGACCCTATGCTATATAGACGGCTAATGGGAAAGCTCATTTACCTTACCATCACTAGACCGGATCTATGCTTTGCCGTGAATCAAGTCTCCCAACATATGCAAAGGCCGAAGCAACATCATTGGAACATGATCATGAGGATCTTGGGATACCTTAAGGGAACTTCAAGCTTGGGTATATGGATGGGTTGCAACAAAAGCACGGAGGTTGTTGGGTATTGTGACGCGGACTATGCCGGGAACCTAGAAGACAGGCGGTCAACCACCGGGTATTGTACTTTCATTGGAGGCAACTTTGTCACATGGAAGACAAAGAAGCAAAAGATAATGTCTTGCTCAACCGCCGAAGCCGAGTATAGAGCCATGAGGAAGCTAACTCAAGAACTCATGTGGCTAAAGAACTTGCTAGGGTATTTGGGTTTCAAGATTGAAGCACCAATGACCATGCATTGTGATAACCAAGCGGCCATCCACATAGCAACAAACTCGGTCTTCCATGAACGGACCAAGCACATAGAGGTGGATTGTCACAAGGTTAGAGAGCAAATGATCAAAGGGACCATCTTACCATGCTACACCAAAAGTGAAGACCAACTCGCGGACATCTTCACCAAATCAGCAAGCTTGAAGGTTTGTGAGTCCATCCTACCAAGACTAGGACTCACACGGGCTACCTAAGCCTAAGTCTCCAACCGCATAAGCTTGTACTCTTTTCCCTTAGGTGAGTTTTATCCCAAGTGGTTTTCTCACCAAGGTTTTAACGAGGCAAGGTTATGCGGGTTCCAAGTTTAGCCATTGCATTAGGCTAAGCTTGCGGGGGAGTGTTAAAAAGAGACCAAGGCTTTGCTCGGACACACTTGTTCACCAAGGCAAAGACCTAGCTTGTGATCAAAGGCAAAGGCACAAGTTCTCTTTAGTTACCGTTGGGATGTTACCGTTGGAGATACAAAATACAAGGAAGACCAAAGAAGGATCTAGAAGTCACATGTTGCCATAAGGAAGCGCGGCTACACGAGTGAAAGCGACATGTGGGCGCGACTAACCGAGGAGGATGTGGACGTTTTTAGCATATACCTTTGATTCCTCTTTAGGCGATATCTCTTGTATTAATATCTTCTTGTAACCACACAAAACAATTAATCTATCTTAATCTTTCCGATTACTCTCTCTCTATCTCTCTATTCTCTCTCTCTTGTTCTTGATGTTCTTCATGAATTCAATAACATAAACTCTCAAATCTCGTTTATACTCTCTTAAAATTAACAGTCATGTTGCATGAAACTTGGTTTAGAGTCCTAGAAACGCGTTGTTAGATGTTTCATAAGTTCGTAAAACTAGTACAAAACTCATTGAGACACTTATAAGCACTCATGTTGAATGAAACTTGGTTTAGAGTCCTAGAAACGCGTTGTTAGATGTTTCATAAGTTCGTAAAACTATTACAAAGCTCATTGAGACACTTATAAGCATTCATGTTGAATGAAACTTGGTTTAGAGTCCTAGAAATGCGTTGTTAGATGTTTCATAAGTTCTTCAAACTAGTACAAAGCTCATTGAGACACTTATAAGCACTCATGTTGCATGAAACTTGGTTTAGAGTCCTAGAAACGCGTTGTTAGATGTTTCATAAGTTCGTAAAACTTGTACAAGCTCATTGAGACACTTATAAGCACTCATGTGGAATGAAACTTGGTTTAGAGTCCTAGAACCCGCGTTGTTAGATGTTTCATATGTTCGTCAAACTAGTCAAAAGCTCATTGAGACACTTATAAGCACTCATGTTGCATGAAACTTTGTTTAGAGTCTTAGAAACCGCGTTGTTAGATGTTTCATAAGTACGTCAAACTAGTACAAAGCTCATTGAGACACTTATAAGCACTCATGTTGCATGAAACTTGGTTTAGAGTCCTAGAAACGCGTTGTTAGATGTTTCCTAAGTTCGTCAAACTAGTACAAAGCTCATTGAGACACTTATAAGCACTCATGTTGCATGAAACTTGGTTTAGAGTCCTAGAAACGCGTTGTTAGATGTTTCATAAGTTCGTCAAACTTTTACAAAGCTCGTTGAGACACTTATAAGCACTCGTGTTGCATGAAACTTGGTTTAGAGTCCTAGAAACGCATTGTTAGATGTTTCATAAGTTCGTCAAACAAGTACAAAGCTCATTGAGACACTTATAAGCACTCATGTTGCATGAAACTTGGTTTAGAGTCCCAGAAACGCGTTGTTCGATGTTTCATAAGTTCGTAAAACTTGTACAAAGCTCATTGAGACACTTATAAGCACTCATGTTGCATGAAACTTGGTTTAGAGTCCTAGAAACGCGTTGTTAGATGTTTCATAAGTTCATCAAACTAGTACAAAGCTCATTGAGACACTTATAAGCACTCATGTTGCATGAAACTTGGTTTAGATTCCTAGAAACCGCGTTGTTAGATGTTTCATAAGTTCGTCAAACTAGTACAAAGCTCATTGAGACACTTATAAGCACTCATGTTGAATGAAACTTGGTTTAGAGTCCTAGAAACGCGTTGTTAAATGATTCATAAGTTCGTAAAACTAGTACAAAACTCATTGAGACACTTATAAGCACTCATGTTGCATGAAACTTGGTTTAGAGTCCTAAAAACGCGTTGTTAGATGTTTCATAAGTTCGTCAAACAAGTACAAAGCTCATTGAGACACTTATAAACACTCATGTTGCATGAAACTTGGTTTAGAGTCCTAGAAACACGTTGTTAGATGTTTCATAAGTTCGTCAAACTTGTACAAAGCTCATTGAGATACTTATAAGCACTCGTGTTGTATGAAACTTGGTTTAGAGTCCTAGAACCCGCGTTGTTAGATGTTTCATATATTCGTCAAACTAGTCAAAAGCTCATTGAGACACTTATAAGCACTCATGTTGCATGAAACTTAGTTTAGAGTCCTAGAAACCGCGTTGTTAGATGTTTCATAAGTTGGTCAAACTAGTACAAAGCTCATTGAGACACTTATAAAAGCACTAATGTTGCATGAAACTTGGTTTAGAGTCCTAGAAACGCGTTGTTAGATGTTTCATAAGTTCGTCAAACTTGTACAAAGATCATTGAGACACTTATAAGCACTCATGTTGCATGAAACTTCGTTTAGAGTTTTAGAAACCGCGTTGTTAGATGTTTCATAAGTTCGTCAAACTAGTGCAAAGCTCATTGAGACACTTATAAGCACTCATGTTGCATGAAACTTGGTTTAGAGTCCTAGAAACGCGTTGATAGATGTTTCATAAGTTCGTAAAACTAGTACAAAGCTCATTGAGACACTTATAAGCACTCATGTGGAATAAAACTTGGTTTAGAGTCCTAGAAACGCGTTGTTTGAAGTTTCATAAGTTCGTCAAACTAGTACAAAGCTCATTGAGACACTTATAAGCACTCATGTTGCATGAAACTTGGTTCAGAGTCCTAGAAACTGCGTTGTTAGATGTTCCATAAGTTCGTCAAACTAGTACAAAGCTCATTGAGACACTTATAAGCACTCATGTTGCATGAAACTTGGTTTAGATTCCTAGAAACCGCGTTGTTAGATGTTTCATAAGTTCGTCAAACTAGTACAAAGCTCATTGAGACACTTATAAGCACTCATGTTGCATGAAACTTGGTTTAGATTCCTAGAAATGCGTTGTTAGGTGTTTCATAAGTTCGTCAAACTTGTACAAAGCTCATTGAGACACTTATAAGCACTCATGTTGTATGAAACTTGGTTTAGAGTCCTAGAACCCGCGTTGTTAGATGTTTCATATATTCGTCAAACTAGTCAAAAGCTCATTGAGACACTTATAAGCACTTATGTTGCCTGAAACTTAGTTTAGAGTCCTAGGAACCGCGTTTTTAGATGTTTCATAAGTTCGTCACACTAGTGCAAAGCTCATTGAGACACTTATAAGCACTCATGTTGCATGAAACTTGGTTTAGAGTCCTAGAAACGCGTTGTTAGATGTTTCATAAGTTCGTCAAACTTGTACAAATCTCATTGAGACACTTATAAGCACTCATGTTGCATGAAACTTGGTTTAAAGTCCTTGAAATGCGTTGTTAGATATTTCATAAGTTCGTCAAGCTAGTACAATGCTCATTGAGCCACTTATAAGCACTCAAGTTGCATGAAACTTGGTTTAGAGTCCTAGAAACGCTTTCTTAGATGTTTCATAAGTTCGTCAAACTTATACAAAACTCATTGAGACGCTTATAAGCACTCATGTTGCATGAAACTTGGTTTAGAGTCCTAGAAACCGCGTTGTTAGATGTTTCATAAGTTCGTCAAACCAGTACAATGCTCATTGAGACACTTATAAGCACTCATGTTTCATGAAACTTGGTTTAGAATCTTAGAAACCGCGTTGTTAGATGTTTCATAAGTTCGTCAAACCAGTACAATGCTCATTGAGACACTTATAAGCACTCATGTTGCATGAAACTTCGTTTAGAGTCCTAGAACCCGCGTTGTTAGATGTTTCATATATTCGTCAAACTAGTCAAAAGCTCATTGAAACACTTATAAGCACTCATGTTGCATGAAACTTAGTTTAGAGTCCTAGAAACCGCGTTGTTAGATGTTTCATAAGTTCGTCAAACTAGTACAAAGCTCATTGAGACACTTATAAGCACTCATGTTGAATGAAACTTGGTTTAGAGTCCTAGAAACGCGTTGTTAGATGTTTCATAAGTTCGTCAAACTTGTACAAAGCTCATTGAGACACTTATAAGCATTCATGTTGCATGAAACTTAGTTTATATTCCTAGAAACCGCGTAGTTAGATGTTTCATAAGTTCTTCAAACTAGTACAAAGCTCATTGAGACACTTATAAGCACTCATGTTGCATGAAACTTGGTTTAGAGTCCTAGAAACGCGTTGTTAGATGTTTCATAAGTTCGTCAAACTTGTACAAAGCTCATTGAGACACTTATAAGCACTCATGTTGCATGAAACTTCGTTTAGAGTCTTAGAAACCGCGTTGTTAGATGTTTCATAAGTTCGTCAAACTTGTACAAATCTCATTGAGACACTTATAAGCACTCATGTTGCATGAAACTTTGTTTAGAGTCCTAGAAGATGCGTTGTTAGATGTTTCATAAGTTCGTCAAACTAGTACAAAGCTTATTGAGACACTTATAAGCACTCATGTTGAATGAAACTTGGTTTAGAGTCCTAGAAACGCGTTGTTAGATGTTTCATAATTTCGTAAAACTAGTACAAAGCTCATTGAGACACTTATAAGCACTCAAGTTGAATGAAACTTGGTTTAGAGTCCTAGAAATGCGTTGTTAGATGTTCCAGAAGTTCTTCAAACTAGTACAAAGCTCATTGAGACACTTATAAGCACTCATGTTGCATGAACCTTGGTTTAGAGTCCTAGAAACGCGTTGTTAGATGTTTCATAAGTTCGTAAAACTTGTACAAGCTCATTGAGACACTTATAAGCACTCATGTGGAATGAAACTTGGTTTAGAGTCCTAGAACCCGCGTTGTTAGATATTTCATATGTTCGTCAAACTAGTCAAAAGCTCATTGAGACACTTATAAGCACTCATGTTGCATGAAACTTAGTTTAGAGTCCTAGAAACCGCGTTGTTAGATGTTTCATAAGTTCGTCAAACTAGTACAAAGCTCATGGAGACACTTATAAGCACTCATGTTGCATTAAACTTGGTTTAGAGTCTTAGAAACCGCGTTGTTAGATGTTTCCTAAGATGTCTATCGTCACAGTACAATGCTCATTGACACACTTATAAGCACTCATGTTGCATGAAACTTGGTTTAGATTCCTAGAAACCGCGTTGTTAGATGTTTCATAAGTTCGTTGTCAAAAAGCACTCAACCATAGACCTTATAAGCACTCATGTTGCATGAAACTTGGTTTAGAGTCCTAGAAACGCGTTGTTAGATGTTTCATAAGTTCGTCAAACAAGTACAAAGCTCATTGAGACGCTTATAAGCACTCATGTTGCATGAAACTTGGTTTAGAGTCCTAGAAACACGTTGTTCGATGTTTCATACGTTCGTAAAACTTGTACAAAGCTCATTGAGACACTTATAAGAACTCATGTTGAATGAAACTTGGTTTAGAGTCCTAGAAATGCGTTGTTAGATGTTTCATAAGTTCTTCAAACTAGTACAAAGCTCATTGAGACACTTATAAGCACTCATGTTGCATGAAACTTGGTTTAGAGTCCTAGAAACGCGTTGTTAGATGTTTCATAAGTACGTAAAACTTGTACAAAGCTCATTGAGACACTTATAAGCACTCATGTGGAATGAAACTTGGTTTAGAGTCCTAGAACCCGCGTTGTTAGATGTTTCCTATGTGCGTCAAACTAGTACAAAGCTCATTGAGACACTTATAAGCACTCATGTTGCATGAAACTTGGTTTAGAGTCCTAGAAACGCGTTGTTAGATGTTTCATAAGTTCGTCAAACTTGTACAAAGCTCATTGAGACACTTAGACACTTGTTCACCAAGGCAAAGACCTAGCTTGTGATCAAAGGCAAAGGCACAAGTTCTCTTTAGTTACCGTTGGGATGTTACCGTTGGAGATACAAAATACAAGGAAGACCAAAGAAGGATCTAGAAGGAAAGGTGCGCTTAACCAATAGAGCCGTTAGGCGAGTGTACACCACTCGGCCGTACAAGTCACATCTTGCCATAAGGAAGCGCGGCTACACGAGTGAAAGCGACATGTGGGCGCTGCTAACCGAGGAGTATGTGGACGTTTTTAGCATATACCTTTGATTCCTCTTTAGGCGATATCTTTTGTATTAATATCTTCTTGTAACCACACAAAACAATTAATCTATCTTAATCTTTCCGATTACTCTCACTCTCTCTCTATTCTCTCTCTCTCTCTCTCTCTTGTTCTTGATGTTCTTCATGAACTCAAGAACATAAACTCTCAAATCTCGTTTATACTCTCTTAAAATTAACATGGTATCAAAGCAACCTTGCTCTGGAACCTAATCTCGCTTCCGCTACCATCCTTTCTCGGCGCTCGGGCATTCTCGGCGCTCGGTTCTTTCCGTTGCCCGGTAACAAAATCATCGGGATTTTTCGTTGCCCGGTAACAAAATCATCGGGATTTTTCGGCGCCCGGTAACAAAATCATCGGGATTTTTCGGCGCCTGGTAACAAAACTCTCGGTGCCCGGTTATTCTCGATCCTTGGTGCTCGGATAGCCTCGGTTTCCGTGCACGCTCAACATACTCAGTTCTTAAAGTCCAGATCTTGAAGAAAGGCATCTCCTTTGGCCTCTAGAACTCTAGATCTACCCAAGACAAGCATTCTCAAACTAAGCGGTAAACCATGGAAGACAAAGAATCCAAGAAGACTCCTTGTCCGGTTACCTTGAAAGGTATAAACTACCTCCTATGGGCAAGAACAATGAAGATTGCCCTTTGTGTCCGAGGCTTGTGGAATCACATCCTCACTAGGCAAGACGCTCCCATTGACTTCAACTTTGGAAATGAAGAGCTCACCACCGATGACGACAAATGGTTTCAGCTAGACCAAAAGGTCCTTGGAATCATCCAAGGATCCCTAGAGCCATCTATCTTGGAGGCATACTCATATTGTGAGAATGCCAAGGAATTGTGGGATACCCTCCAAACCGTCTACGGCAATATCTCCAACCTTAGCCGCGTCTATTAAGTCAAGAAAGCTATCAATGATCTCAATCAAGAGGACACCGAGTTCACAAAGCACTTCGGAAAATTTAGGTCCCTTTGGGCTGAATTAGAGATGCTCCGTCCAAGCACCGTGGAGCCAAAAGTGCTAAATGAAAGGAGAGAGCAAGACAAGGTCTTTGGCTTGCTTCTCACACTCAACGGCAGCTACAAGGAGGTTACTAAGCACCTTCTCCGAGCCGATACCCTACCAAACCTTGAAGAAGGGTGTGCCCAACTCCAAAGAGAACAAGGTTCCATTGAGCTATTTGATGGCAAGAAGGAGCTTGTGACCGCAAACAAGGTGGCTTTTAAACCGTCTTCCAATACATATGAAGAAAGGAGATCCTTGACATGTGAGCATTGCAAGAAGAAAGGCCACAACAAGGAGAAGTGTTGGATCCTACACCCTAACCTCAAGCCGGCCAAGTTCAAGGATGCCAAGGCCAACTACTCTCACGATGACTCGGCTAGCATACCAAGTACAAGCGGACCAAGCCATGGCAAGGAAGAGGAGTCTTCGGCCATTGTCCCATACATGGACGAGTTCGTGAGGAAGTCCGACCTTGACGCACTCATCAAAGCCCTTAAGGGCTCCGGTATTTCACCCTTTTACTCTCTTAGTGCTCAAAACATAGACATTAAACCGTATAAGCCTATTATTGTTGATTCGGGTGCTTCTCATCATATGATTAGTAACTTGGATTTAATTAGTAATGTTAAACCGGCTTTAGGTAATGTCATTATTGCAAATGGGAGTGAAATTCCTATAGAAGGGTTACGAAATCTTAAGTTGTTCGATAGTGATTCTCAAGCCCTTTATATGCCTAGCTTCACTTCCAATCTTATATCCGTTAAACGCATTGCTTGTGATTTAAATTGCAAGGTTATTTTCAGTCCTAATGATGTGATTTTTCAGGATATTAAGAGTGAGAAGATCATTGGGAAAGGGGTCACAAGAGGGGACCTCTATGTTCTTGAAGAATTTGCTTTTAAAACTCTACTTCTACTTCTCTTTTTCATGCTTTTAAATCGGTTATAACCGAGGTTAACAATGTTATTTGACATTTTAGACTTGGTCATCCTCACTTGAATGCTTTAAAAACTATTTTTCCTAATGTTGTGTTTGATCATCAAACTTGCGAGGCTTGCATTTTAGGCAAACATTGTAGAACCGTGTTTTCAAAATCTAAAATGTGTTACAAACCTTTTGAATTCGTCCACTCAGACGTTTGGTCCTCTCCTTGCAAATCTAGGGATAATCAAGCTTACTTTGTCACTTTTATAGATGAAAGCTCTAAATATACTTGGGTCACTCTTTTACAAACTAAAGATAGGGTATTAGAGGCTTTTAAAAACTTTCAAAACTATGTGACTAACCATTACAATGCTAAGATTAAAACCTTTAGGTCGGATAATGGGGGAGAGTACACAAGCCGAGCATTCAAAGAACACATAGCCAACCATGGGATCCTTCACCAAACCACTTGCCCATATACACCGCAACAAAACGGTGTGGCCGAGAGGAAAAATAGGCATCTCATGGAGGTCACACGGTCAATGATGTTCCACATGAACATCCCAAAACGGTTTTGGTCGGATGGTGTTTTAACCGCGTGTTATCTCATCAACCAAACCCCTACTCAAATCTTAAACAACCAATCTCCCTTTCAAGTTTTGAATAAGAGTAAGCCTATTCTTAACAATCTAAGAGTTTTTGGTTGTATGTGTTTTGTTTTTGTGCCTAGTGAACAAAGGAACAAGCTTGAAGCAAAGAGCATCAAGGCCATGTTCATAGGCTACTCCAACACACAAAAAGGATACAAATGCTATGTACCCGAGACGAGAAGGGTCATACTCTCAAGAGACGTCAAGTTCCTTGAAGGCAAAAGCTTCTATGAAGACAAAAATTTGGATAGTGTGAAGGACTTACCCGAGAAGGTCACGGATAGAGCCACAAGCCTAAGGAACTTAATGAAGAATCTTGGCATGGACTTTGAAGAAGAGCTAAGACAAGACATACCAAATCAACAACCCACTCATCTTGATCATGAGGGGGAGAACATCAATGAGCAAGCCAACTCTGAACCTGAAGAATCTAATGAGTCCGGGGAGAATCAAATGCTCATCAACAAACTTCATCACAAGAAGACCAAGGACATGCTCAAGAGGATCATGATCAAGAGGTGGGTCAAGAAGGAAGTGTACCACCGGAGACGACTCTAAGAAGAAGCACTAGGGTAAAGAATCATCCATCTAATTAGGTAAACACAAGGGTTTACTACAATAGCAAGGCGGTGGCTCATCCTACTCAAGCAACATGCTCTCTTGCAAGACTTCCCAAGGAACACCGCGCCTTCCTTACCGCCATGGATCAACATGTGATACCAAGGACATATGAAGAAGCAATGAAGGAAGAAGTGTGGATCAATGCGGTTAGAGCCGAGAACAAGGCAATGGAAGACAATGAAACCTTTTATAAAACCGATCTTCCCAAAGGCAAGAAGACCGTGAGTTCTAGATACGTGTTCACCATCAAGTACCTAAGCAATGGGGATATTGAAAGGCATAAAGCAAGACTCGTAGCAAGAGGCTTCACTCAAACCTATGGAGAGGATTACTTGGATACCTTTGCACCGGTGGCCAAACTTCACACGGTTAGGGTCATTCTATCCTTGGCTACTAATTTATCTTGGGACCTCTTTCAAATGGATGTGAAGAACGCCTTTCTACAAGGAGAACTTGAGGAAGAGGTCTACATGACTCCACCACCCGGAGTAGAAATCACCCCGGGAAAGTTTTGAGGTTAAGAAAGGCTATCTATGGTCTCAAGCAATCACCAAGAGCTTGGTACCATAAGCTTAGCTCAACATTGATGGCAAGAGGATTCAAGAGATCACAAGCCGAACACACACTCTTCAAACTACAAAACCAAGAAGGTATAGTAGTGGTACTTGTATACTTAGACGACATCATCATCTCCGGAAACAACAAGGGAGGTATCCAAGAAATAAAGTCTTTCCTTAAGTCCAAATTTGATATTAAAGATCTCGGTTTACTTAAGTACTTCCTTGGGATTTAAGTATGTAGATCAAAGGAAGGTCTATTTCTCTCCCAAAGGAAGTACACCCATGATGTTTTAAGTGTTGTCAATATGGCAGGTACCAAGGTGGCCAAGATACCTCTTGAAGATGGCTACAAAACCAGTCAAGAGGATAGTGAAGACGATCAACCATACAAAGACCCTATGCTATATAGACGGCTAATGGGAAAGCTCATTTACCTTACCATCACTAGACCGGATTTATGCTTTGCCGTGAATCAAGTCTCCCAACATATGCAAAGGCCGAAGCAACATCATTGGAACATGATCATGAGGATCTTGGGATACTTTAAGGGAACTTCAAGCTTGGGTATATGGATGGGTTGCAACAAAAGCACGGAGGTTGTTGGGTATTGTGACGCGGACTATGCCGGGAACCTAGAAGACAGGCGGTCAACAACCGGGTATTGTACTTTCATTGGAGGCAACCTTGTCACATGGAAGACAAAGAAGCAAAAGATAGTGTCTTGCTCAACCGCCGAAGCCGAGTATAGAGCCATGAGGAAGCTAACTCAAGAACTCATGTGGCTAAAGAACTTGCTAGGGGATTTGGGTTTCAAGATTGAAACACCAATGACCATGCATTGTGATAACCAAGCGGCCATCCACATAGCAACAAACTCGGTCTTCCATGAACGGACCAAGCACATAGAGGTGGATTGTCACAAGGTTAGAGAGCAAATGATCAAAGGGACCATCTTACCATGCTACACCAAAAGTGAAGACCAACTCGCGGACATCTTCACCAAATCAGCAAGCTTGAAGGTTTTGTGAGTCCATCCTACCAAGACTAGGACTCACACGGGCTACCTAAGCCTAAGTCTCCAACCGCATAAGCTTGTACTCTTTTCCCTTAGGTGAGTTTTATCCCAAGTGGTTTTCTCACCAAGTTTTTAACGAGGCAAGGTTATGCGGGTTCCAAGTTTAGCCATTGCATTAGGCTAAGCTTGCGGGGGAGTGTTAAAAAGAGACCAAGGCTTTGCTCGGACACACTTGTTCACCAAGGCAAAGACCTAGCTTGTGATCAAAGGCAAAGGCACAAGTTCTCTTTAGTTACCGTTGGGATGTTACCGTTGGAGATACAAAATACAAGGAACACGAAAGAAGGATCTAGAAGTCACATGTTGCCAAAAGGAAGCGCGGCTACACGAGTGAAAGCGACATGTGGGCGTGGCTAACCGAGGAGGATGTGGACGTTTTTAGCATATACCTTTGATTCCTCTTTAGGCGATATCTCTTGTATTAATATCTTCTTGTAACCACACAAAACAATTAATCTATCTTAATCTTTCCGATTACTCTCTCTCTATCTCTCTATTCTCTCTCTCTCTTGTTCTTGATGTTCTTCATGAACTCAATAACATAAACTCTCAAATCTCGTTTATACTCTCTTAAAATTAACAGTCATGTTGCATGAAACTTGGTTTAGAGTCCTAGAAACGCGTTGTTAGATGTTTCATAAGTTCGTAAAACTAGTACAAAGCTCATTGAGACACTTATAAGCACTCATGTTGAATGAAACTTGGTTTAGAGTCCTAGAAACGCGTTGTTAGATGTTTCATAAGTTCGTAAAACTATTACAAAGCTCATTGAGACGCTTATAAGAACTCATGTTGAATGAAACTTGGTTTAGAGTCCTAGAAATGCGTTGTTAGATGTTTCATAAGTTCTTCAAACTAGTACAAAGCTCATTGAGACACTTATAAGCACTCATGTTGCATGAAACTTGGTTTAGAGTCCTAGAAACGCGTTGTTAGATGTTTCATAAGTTCGTAAAACTTGTACAAGCTCATTGAGACACTTATAAGCACTCATGTGGAATGAAACTTGGTTTAGAGTCCTAGAACCCGCGTTGTTAGATGTTTCATATGTTCGTCAAACTAGTCAAAAGCTCATTGAGACACTTATAAGCACTCATGTTGCATGAAACTTTGTTTAGAGTCCTAGAAACCGCGTTGTTAGATGTTTCATAAGTACGTCAAACTAGTACAAAGCTCATTGAGACACTTATAAGCACTCATGTTGCATGAAACTTGGTTTAGAGTCCTAGAAACACGTTGTTAGATGTTTCATAAGTTCGTCAAACTAGTACAAAGCTCATTGAGACACTTATAAGCACTCATGTTGCATGAAACTTGGTTTAGAGTCCTAGAATCGCGTTGTTAGATGTTTCATAAGTTCGTCAAACTTTTACAAAGCTCGTTGAGACACTTATAAGCACTCATGTTGCATGAAACTTGGTTTAGAGTCCTAGAAACGCGTTGTTAAATGTTTCATAAGTTCGTCAAACAAGTACAAAGCTCATTGAGACACTTATAAGCACTCATGTTGCATGAAACTTGGTTTAGAGTCCTAGAAACGCGTTGTTCGATGTTTCATAAGTTCGTAAAACTTGTACAAAGCTCATTGAGACACTTATAAACACTCATGTTGCATGAAACTTGGTTTAGAGTACTAGAAACGCGTTGTTAGATGTTTCATAAGTTCATAAAACTAGTACAAAGCTCATTGAGACACTTATAAGCACTCATGTTGCATGAAACTTGGTTTAGATTCCTAGAAACCGCGTTGTTAGATGTTTCATAAGTTCGTCAAACTAGTACAAAGCTCATTGAGACACTTATAAGCACTCATGTTGAATGAAACTTGGTTTAGATTCCTAGAAACGCGTTGTTAGATGATTCATAAGTTCGTAAAACTAGTACAAAACTCATTGAGACACTTATAAGCACTCATGTTGCATGAAACTTGGTTTAGAGTCCTAAAAACGCGTTGTTAGATGTTTCATAAGTTCGTCAAACAAGTACAAAGCTCATTGAGACACTTATAAACACTCATGTTGCATGAAACTTGGTTTAGAGTCCTAGAAACACGTTGTTAGATGTTTCATAAGTTCGTCAAACTTGTACAAAGCTCATTGAGACACTTATAAGCACTCGTGTTGTATGAAACTTGGTTTAGAGTCCTAGAACCCGCGTTGTTAGATGTTTCATATATTCGTCAAACTAGTCAAAAGCTCATTGAGACACTTATAAGCACTCATGTTGCATGAAACTTAGTTTAGAGTCCTAGAAACCGCGTTGTTAGATGTTTCATAAGTTGGTCAAACTAGTACAAAGCTCATTGAGACACTTATAAAAGCAATAATGTTGCATGAAACTTGGTTTAGAGTCCTAGAAACGCGTTGTTAGATGTTTCATAAGTTCGTCAAACTTGTACAAAGATCATTGAGACACTTATAAGCACTCATGTTGCCTGAAACTTAGTTTAGAGTCCTAGGAACCGCGTTGTTAGATGTTTCATAGTTTCGTCAAACTAGTGCAAAGCTCATTGAGACACTTATAAGCACTCATGTTGCATTAAACTTGGTTTAGAGTCCTAGAAACGCGTTGATAGATGTTTCATAAGTTCGTAAAACTAGTACAAAGCTCATTGAGACACTTATAAGCACTCATGTGGAATGAAACTTGGTTTAGAGTCCTAGAAACGCGTTGTTTGAAATTTCATAAGTTCGTCAAACTAGTACAAAGCTCATTGAGACACTTATAAGCACTCATGTTGCATGAAACTTGGTTTAGAGTCCTAGAAATTGCGTTGTTAGATGTTCCATAAGTTCGTCAAACTAGTACAAAGCTCATTGAGACACTTATAAGAACTCATGTTGCATGAAACTTGGTTTAGATTCCTAGAAACCACGTTGTTAGATGTTTCATAAGTTCGTCAAACTAGTACAAAGCTCATTGAGACACTTATAAGCACTCATGTTGCATGAAACTTGGTTTAGATTCCTAGAAACGCGTTGTTAGGTGTTTCATAAGTTCGTCAAACTTGTACAAAGCTCATTGAGACACTTATAAGCACTCATGTTGTATGAAACTTGGTTTAGAGTCCTAGAACCTGCGTTGTTAGATGTTTCATATATTCGTCAAACTAGTCAAAAGCTCATTGAGACACTTATAAGCACTTATGTTGCCTGAAACTTAGTTTAGAGTCCTAGGAACCGCGTTGTTAGATGTTTCATAAGTTCGTCAAACTAGTGCAAAGCTCATTGAGACACTTATAAGCACTCATGTTACATGAAACTTGGTTTAGAGTCCTAGAAACGCGTTGATAGATGTTTCATATGTTCGTAAAACTAGTACAAAGCTCATTGAGACACTTATAAGCACTCATGTGGAATGAAACTTGGTTTAGAGTCCTAGAAACGCGTTGTTTGAAGTTTCATAAGTTCGTCAAACTAGTACAAAGCTCATTGAGACACTTATAAGGACTCATGTTGCATGAAACTTGGTTTAGAGTCCTAGAAATTGCGTTGTTAGATGTTCCATAAGTTCGTCAAACTAGTACAAAGCTCATTGAGACACTTATAAGCACTCATGTTGCATGAAACTTGGTTTAGATTCCTAGAAACCGCGTTGTTAGATGTTTCATAAGTTTGTCAAACTAGTACAAAGCTCATTGAGACACTTATAAGCACTCATGTTGCATGAACCTTGGTTTAGATTTCTAGAAACGCGTTGTTAGATGTTTCATAAGTTCGTCAAACTTGAAAAAAGGTCATTGAGACACTTATAAGCACTCATGTTGTATGAAACTTGGTTTAGAGTCCTAGAACCCGCGTTGTTAGATGTTTCATATTTTCGTCAAACTAGTCAAAAGCTCATTGAGACACTTATAAGCACTCATGTTGCATGAAACTTGGTTTAGAGTCCTAGAAACGCGTTGTTAGATGTTTCATAAGTTCGCCAAATTTGTACAAATCTCATTGAGACACTTATAAGCACTCATGTTGCATGAAACTTGGTTTAGAGTCCTTGAAATGCGTTGTTAGATATTTCATAAGTTCGTCAAGCTAGTACAATGCTCATTGAGACACTTATAAGCACTCAAGTTGCATGAAACTTGGTTTAGAGTCCTAGAAACGCTTTCTTAGATGTTTCATAAGTTCGTCAAACTTATACAAAACTCATTGAGACGCTTATAAGCACTCATGTTGCATGAAACTTGGTTTAGAGTCATAGAAACTGCGTTGTTAGATGTTTCATAAGTTCGTCAAACCAGTACAATGCTCATTGTGACACTTATAAGCACTCATGTTTCATGAAACTTGGTTTAGAATCTTAGAAACCGCGTTGTTAGATGTTTCAAAAGTTCATCAAACCAGTACAATGCTCATTGAGACACTTATAAGCACTCATGTTGCATGAAACTTCGTTTAGAGTCCTAGAACCCGCGTTGTTAGATGTTTCATATATTTGTCAAACTAGTCAAAAGCTCATTGAAACACTTATAAGCACTCATGTTGCATGAAACTTAGTTTAGAGTCCTAGAAACCGCGTTGTTATATGTTTCATAAGTTCGTCAAACTAGTACAAAGCTCATTGAGACACTTATAAGCACTCATGTTGAATGAATCTTGGTTTAGAGTCCTAGAAACGCGTTGTTAGATGTTTCATAATTTCTTAAAACTAGTACAAAGCTCATTGAGACACTTATAAGCACTCATGTTGCATGAAACTTGGTTTAGAGTCCTAGAAATGCGTTGTTAGATGTTCCATAAGTTCTTCAAACTAGTACAAAGCTCATTGAGACACTTATAAGCACTCATGTTGCATGAACCTTGGTTTAGAGTCCTAGAAACGCGTTGTTAGATGTTTCATAAGTTCGTCAAACTTGTACAAAGCTCATTGAGACACTTATAAGCACTCATGTTGCATGAAACTTCGTTTAGAGTCTTAGAAACCGCGTTGTTAGATGTTTCATAAGTTCGTCAAACTTGTACAAATCTCATTGAGACACTTATAAGCACTCATGTTGCATGAAACTTTGTTTAGAGTCCTAGAAGATGCGTTGTTAGATGTTTCATAAGTTCGTCAAACTAGTACAAAGCTTATTGAGACACTTATAAGCACTCATGTTGAATGAAACTTGGTTTAGAGTCCTAGAAACGCGTTGTTCGATGTTTCATAATTTCGTAAAACTAGTACAAAGCTCATTGAGACACTTATAAGCACTCATGTTGAATGAAACTTGGTTTAGAGTCCTAGAAATGCGTTGTTAGATGTTCCATAAGTTCTTCAAACTAGTACAAAGCTCATTGAGACACTTATAAGCACTCATGTTGCATGAACCTTGGTTTAGAGTCCTAGAAACGCGTTGTTAGATGTTTCATAAGTTCGTAAAACTTGTACAAAGCTCATTGAGACACTTATAAGCACTCATGTGGAATGAAACTTGGTTTAGAGTCCTAGAACCCGCGTTGTTAGATATTTCATATGTTCGTCAAACTAGTCAAAAACTCATTGAGACACTTATAAGCACTCATGTTGCATGAAGCTTAGTTTAGAGTCCTAGAAACCGCGTTGTTAGATGTTTCATAAGTTCGTCAAACTAGTACAAAGCTCATGGAGACACTTATAAGCACTCATGTTGCATTAAACTTGGTTTAGAGTCTTAGAAACCGCGTTGTTAGATGTTTCCTAAGTTCGTCAAACCAGTACAATGCTCATTGAGACACTTATAAGCACTCATGTTGCATGAAACTTCGTTTAGAGTCCTAGAAACCACGTTGTTAGATGTTTCATAAGTTCGTCAAACTAGTACAAAGCTCGTTGAGACAATTATAAGCACTCATGTTGCATGAAACTTGATTTAGAATACTAGAAACGCGTTGTTAGATGTTTCATAAGTTCGTCAAACAAAAACAAAGCTCATTGAGACACTTATAAGCACTCATGTTGCATGGAACTTGGTTTAGAGTCCTAGAAACGAGTTGTTCGATGTTTCATAAGTTCGTAAAACTTGTACAAAGCTCATTGAGACACTTATAAGCACTCATGTTGCATGAAACTTGGTTTAGAGTCCTAGAAACGCGTTGTTCGATGTACATAAGTTCGTCAAACTAGTACAAAGCTCATTGAGACACTTATAAGCATTCATGTTGCATGAAACTTTGTTTAGAGTTCTAGAAACTGCGTTGTTAGATGTTTCATAAGTTCGTCAAACTAGTACAAAGCTCATTGAGACACTTATAAGCACTCATGTTGCATGAAACTTGGTTTAGATTCCTAGAAACCGCGTTGTTAGATGTTTCATAAATTCGTAAAACTAGTACAAAGCTCAGTGAGACACTTATAAGCACTCATGTTGAATGAAACTTGGTTTAGAGTCCTAGAAACGCGTTGTTAGACGATTCATAAGTTTGTAAAACTAGTACAAATCTCATTGATACACTTATAAGCACTCATGTTGCATGAAACTTGGTTTAGAGTCCTAGAAATGCGTTGTTAGATATTTCATAAGTTCGTCAAGCTAGTACAAAGCTCATTGACACACTTATAAGCACTCATATTCCATGAAACTTGGTTTAGAGTCCTAGAAATGCATTGATAGATGTTCATAAGTTCGTCAAACTTGTACAAAGCTCATTGAGACGCTTTTAAGCACTCATGTTGCATGAAACTTGGTTTAGAGTCCTAGAAACCGCGTTGTTAGATGTTTCATAAGTTCGTCAAACCAGTACAATGCTCATTGAGACACTTATAAGCACTCATGTTGCATGAAACTTGGTTTAGAGTCTTAGAAACCGCGTTGTTAGATGTTTCATAAGTTCGTCAAACTAGTACAAAGCTCATTGAGACACTTATAAGCACTCATGTTGAATGAAACTTGGTTTAGAGTCCTAGAAACGCGTTGTTAGATGTTTTATAAGTTCGTCAAACTAGTACAAAGCTCGTTGAGACAATTATAAGCACTCATGTTAAATGAAACTTGGTTTAGAGTACTAGAAACGCGTTGTTAGATGTTTCATAAGTTCGTCAAACAAGTACAAAGCTCATTGAGACACTTATAAGCACTCATGTTGCATGAAACTTGGTTTAGAGTCCTAGAAACGAGTTGTTCGATGTTTCATAAGTTCTTAAAATTTGTACAAAGCTCATTGAGACACTTATAAGCACTCATGTTGCATGAAACTTGGTTTAGACTCCTAGAAACGCGTTGTTCGATGTTCATAAGTTCGTGAAACTAGTACAAAGCTCATTGAGACACTTATAAGCACTCATGTTGCATGAACCTTGGTTTAGAGTCCTAGAAACGCGTTGTTAGATGTTTCATAAGTTCGTAAAACTTGTACAAAACTCATTGAGACACTTATAAGCACTCATGTGGAATGAAACTTGGTTTAGAGTCCTAGAACCCGCGTTGTTAGATGTTTCATATGTTCGTCAAACTAGTCAAAAGCTTATTGAGACACTTATAAGCACTCATGTTGCATGAAACTTGGTTTAGAGTCCTAGAAACCGCGTTGTTAGATGTTTCATAATTTCGTCAAACTAGTACAAAGCTCATTGAGACACTTATAAGAACTCATGTTGCATGAAACTTGGTTTAGAGTCTTAGAAACCGCGTTGTTAGATGTTTCATAAGTTCGTCAAACCAGTACAATGCTCATTGAGACACTTATAAGCACTCATCTTGCATGAAACTTCGTTTAGAGTCCTAGAAACAGCGTTGTTAGATGTTTCATAAGTTCGTCAAACTAGTACAAAGCTCGTTGAGACAACTATAAGCACTCATGTTGCATGAAACTTGGTTTAGAGTACTAGAAACGCGTTGTTAGATGTTTCATAAGTTCGTCAAACAAGTACAAATCTCATTGAGACACTTATAAGCACTCATGTTGCATGAAACTTGGTTTAGAGTCCTAGAAACGAGTTGTTCGATGTTTCATAAGTTCTTAAAATTTGTACAAAGCTCATTGAGACACTTATAAGAACTCATGTTGCATGAAACTTGGTTTAGAGTCCTAGAAACGCGTTGTTCGATGTTCATAAGTTCGTCAAACTAGTACAAAGCTCATTGAGACACTTATAAGCACTCATGTTGCATGAAACTTGGTTTAGATTCCTAGAAACCGCGTTGTTAGATGTTTCATAAGTTCGTCAAACTAGTACAAAGCTCATTGAGACACTTATAAGCACTCATGTTGAAGGAAACTTGGTTTAGAGTCCTAGAAACCGCGTTGTTAGATGTTTCATAAGTTCGTCAAACTAGTACAAAGCTCATAGAGACACTTATAAGCACTCATGTTGCATGAAACTTTGTTTAGAGTCCTAGAAATCCGTTGTTAGATATTTCATAAGTTTGTCAAGCTAGTACAAAGCTCATTGAGACACTTATAAGCACTCATGTTGCATGAAACTTGGTTTAGAGTCCTAGAAACGCATTGATAGATGTTTCATAAGTTCGTCAAACTTGTACAAAGCTCATTGAGACGCTTATAAGCACTCATGTTGCATGAAACTTGGTTTAGAGTCCTAGAAACCGCGTTGTTAGATGTTTCATAAGTTCGTCAAACCAGTACAATGCTCATTGAGACACTTATTGTTGGTTTTTGAGAGTATAATCGTGGGAGATTAGGAGTATGGAAGATTAGAAGCAAAGCAATAGCTTGGTTCTTGAGAGATTAGAGAAGATTAGAAGAGATTAAGAGGGTAATGTGAGATTTGGTTCTTGATGTTTCCTCAAGAACACCAAGAACAAGAGAGAGAATAGAGAGACTAGATTTTACATTTCATAAGTGTGATAAGATTTATGTTTACAAGGAGGATAGATATATATACAAGGATAGCTTAGAATGGTATCAAAGGAATATGCCAAATATGTCCATATCACTTGGTCTCCTTCTCTCTTGGTCTCCGCGCACTCTTTGGCTTATATCAACATGTGACTTGAGAGAGTGAGATGCACTCTTGGCTTATATCAACATGTGACTTGAGAGAGTGAGATGCACTCTTGGCTTATCTCCACATGTGACTTGGAGAGAGTGAGATGCACTCTAGGCTTATCTCCACATGTGACTTGAGAGAGTGAGATGCACTCTTGTCTTATCTCCACATGTGACTTGAGAGAGTGGAGTGCACTCTCCTTAAGTCATCACGTGACTTGTACGGACAGAGAGTGTCTCTCACTTGCCAACGGCTACTTCCTCTTCATGGCAATCTTCTAGATCCTTCTCCTTGGTTTCTTTGTCCTCTTTACCGCGTTGTTAGATGTTTCATAAGTTCGTCAAACTAGTACAAAGCTCATTGAGACACTTATAAGCACTCATGTTGCATGAAACTTGTTTTAGAGTCTTAGAAACCGCGTTGTTAGATGTTTCCTAAGTTCGTCAAACCAGTACAATGTTGATTGAGACACTTATAGGCACTCATGTTGCATGAAACTTGGTTTAGAGTACTAGAAACGCGTTGTTAGATGTTTCATAAGTTCGTCAAACAAGTACAAAGCTCATTGAGACACTTATAAGCACTCATGTTGCATGAAAGTTGGTTTAGAGTCCTAGAAACGAGTTGTTCGATGTTTCATAAGTTCTTAAAATTTGTACAAAGCTCATTGAGACACTTATAAGCACTCATGTTGCATGAAACTTGGTTTAGAGTCCTAGAAACGCGTTGTTCGATGTTCATACGTTCGTCAAACTAGTACAAAGCTCATTGAGACACTTATAAGCACTCATGTTTCATGAACCTTGGTTTAGAGTCCTAGAAACGCGTTGTTAGATGTTTCATAAGTTCGTAAAACTTGTACAAAGCTCATTGAGACACTTATAAGCACTCATGTGGAATGAAACTTGGTTTAGAGTCCTAGAACCCGCGTTGTTAGATGTTTCATATGTTCGTCAAAATAGTCAAAAGCTTATTGAGACACTTATTAGCACTCATGTTGCATGAAACTTAGTTTAGAGTCCTACTCAAGCAACATGCTCTCTTGCAAGACTTCCCAAGGAACACCGCGCCTTCCTTACCGCCATGGATCAACATGTGATACCAAGGACATATGAAGAAGCAATGAAGGAAGAAGTGTGGATCAATGCGGTTAGAGCCGAGAACAAGGCAATGGAAGACAATGAAACCTTTTATAAAACCGATCTTCCCAAAGGCAAGAAGACCGTGAGTTCTAGATACGTGTTCACCATCAAGTACCTAAGCAATGGGGATATTGAAAGGCATAAAGCAAGACTCGTAGCAAGAGGCTTCACTCAAACCTATGGAGAGGATTACTTGGATACCTTTGCACCGGTGGCCAAACTTCACACGGTTAGGGTCATTCTATCCTTGGCTACTAATTTATCTTGGGACCTCTTTCAAATGGATGTGAAGAACGCCTTTCTACAAGGAGAACTTGAGGAAGAGGTCTACATGACTCCACCACCCGGAGTAGAAATCACCCCGGGAAAGTTTTGAGGTTAAGAAAGGCTATCTATGGTCTCAAGCAATCACCAAGAGCTTGGTACCATAAGCTTAGCTCAACATTGATGGCAAGAGGATTCAAGAGATCACAAGCCGAACACACACTCTTCAAACTACAAAACCAAGAAGGTATAGTAGTGGTACTTGTATACTTAGACGACATCATCATCTCCGGAAACAACAAGGGAGGTATCCAAGAAATAAAGTCTTTCCTTAAGTCCAAATTTGATATTAAAGATCTCGGTTTACTTAAGTACTTCCTTGGGATTTAAGTATGTAGATCAAAGGAAGGTCTATTTCTCTCCCAAAGGAAGTACACCCATGATGTTTTAAGTGTTGTCAATATGGCAGGTACCAAGGTGGCCAAGATACCTCTTGAAGATGGCTACAAAACCAGTCAAGAGGATAGTGAAGACGATCAACCATACAAAGACCCTATGCTATATAGACGGCTAATGGGAAAGCTCATTTACCTTACCATCACTAGACCGGATTTATGCTTTGCCGTGAATCAAGTCTCCCAACATATGCAAAGGCCGAAGCAACATCATTGGAACATGATCATGAGGATCTTGGGATACTTTAAGGGAACTTCAAGCTTGGGTATATGGATGGGTTGCAACAAAAGCACGGAGGTTGTTGGGTATTGTGACGCGGACTATGCCGGGAACCTAGAAGACAGGCGGTCAACAACCGGGTATTGTACTTTCATTGGAGGCAACCTTGTCACATGGAAGACAAAGAAGCAAAAGATAGTGTCTTGCTCAACCGCCGAAGCCGAGTATAGAGCCATGAGGAAGCTAACTCAAGAACTCATGTGGCTAAAGAACTTGCTAGGGGATTTGGGTTTCAAGATTGAAGCACCAATGACCATGCATTGTGATAACCAAGCGGCCATCCACATAGCAACAAACTCGGTCTTCCATGAACGGACCAAGCACATAGAGGTGGATTGTCACAAGGTTAGAGAGCAAATGATCAAAGGGACCATCTTACCATGCTACACCAAAAGTGAAGACCAACTCGCGGACATCTTCACCAAATCAGCAAGCTTGAAGGTTTTGTGAGTCCATCCTACCAAGACTAGGACTCACACGGGCTACCTAAGCCTAAGTCTCCAACCGCATAAGCTTGTACTCTTTTCCCTTAGGTGAGTTTTATCCCAAGTGGTTTTCTCACCAAGTTTTTAACGAGGCAAGGTTATGCGGGTTCCAAGTTTAGCCATTGCATTAGGCTAAGCTTGCGGGGGAGTGTTAAAAAGAGACCAAGGCTTTGCTCGGACACACTTGTTCACCAAGGCAAAGACCTAGCTTGTGATCAAAGGCAAAGGCACAAGTTCTCTTTAGTTACCGTTGGGATGTTACCGTTGGAGATACAAAATACAAGGAAGACGAAAGAAGGATCTAGAAGTCACATGTTGCCAAAAGGAAGCGCGGCTACACGAGTGAAAGCGACATGTGGGCGCGGCTAACCGAGGAGGATGTGGACGTTTTTAGCATATACCTTTGATTCCTCTTTAGGCGATATCTCTTGTATTAATATCTTCTTGTAACCACACAAAACAATTAATCTATCTTAATCTTTCCGATTACTCTCTCTCTATCTCTCTATTCTCTCTCTCTCTTGTTCTTGATGTTCTTCATGAACTCAATAACATAAACTCTCAAATCTCGTTTATACTCTCTTAAAATTAACAGTCATGTTGCATGAAACTTGGTTTAGAGTCCTAGAAACGCGTTGTTAGATGTTTCATAAGTTCGTAAAACTAGTACAAAGCTCATTGAGACACTTATAAGCACTCATGTTGAATGAAACTTGGTTTAGAGTCCTAGAAACGCGTTGTTAGATGTTTCATAAGTTCGTAAAACTATTACAAAGCTCATTGAGACGCTTATAAGAACTCATGTTGAATGAAACTTGGTTTAGAGTCCTAGAAATGCGTTGTTAGATGTTTCATAAGTTCTTCAAACTAGTACAAAGCTCATTGAGACACTTATAAGCACTCATGTTGCATGAAACTTGGTTTAGAGTCCTAGAAACGCGTTGTTAGATGTTTCATAAGTTCGTAAAACTTGTACAAGCTCATTGAGACACTTATAAGCACTCATGTGGAATGAAACTTGGTTTAGAGTCCTAGAACCCGCGTTGTTAGATGTTTCATATGTTCGTCAAACTAGTCAAAAGCTCATTGAGACACTTATAAGCACTCATGTTGCATGAAACTTTGTTTAGAGTCCTAGAAACCGCGTTGTTAGATGTTTCATAAGTACGTCAAACTAGTACAAAGCTCATTGAGACACTTATAAGCACTCATGTTGCATGAAACTTGGTTTAGAGTCCTAGAAACACGTTGTTAGATGTTTCATAAGTTCGTCAAACTAGTACAAAGCTCATTGAGACACTTATAAGCACTCATGTTGCATGAAACTTGGTTTAGAGTCCTAGAATCGCGTTGTTAGATGTTTCATAAGTTCGTCAAACTTTTACAAAGCTCGTTGAGACACTTATAAGCACTCATGTTGCATGAAACTTGGTTTAGAGTCCTAGAAACGCGTTGTTAAATGTTTCATAAGTTCGTCAAACAAGTACAAAGCTCATTGAGACACTTATAAGCACTCATGTTGCATGAAACTTGGTTTAGAGTCCTAGAAACGCGTTGTTCGATGTTTCATAAGTTCGTAAAACTTGTACAAAGCTCATTGAGACACTTATAAACACTCATGTTGCATGAAACTTGGTTTAGAGTACTAGAAACGCGTTGTTAGATGTTTCATAAGTTCATAAAACTAGTACAAAGCTCATTGAGACACTTATAAGCACTCATGTTGCATGAAACTTGGTTTAGATTCCTAGAAACCGCGTTGTTAGATGTTTCATAAGTTCGTCAAACTAGTACAAAGCTCATTGAGACACTTATAAGCACTCATGTTGAATGAAACTTGGTTTAGATTCCTAGAAACGCGTTGTTAGATGATTCATAAGTTCGTAAAACTAGTACAAAACTCATTGAGACACTTATAAGCACTCATGTTGCATGAAACTTGGTTTAGAGTCCTAAAAACGCGTTGTTAGATGTTTCATAAGTTCGTCAAACAAGTACAAAGCTCATTGAGACACTTATAAACACTCATGTTGCATGAAACTTGGTTTAGAGTCCTAGAAACACGTTGTTAGATGTTTCATAAGTTCGTCAAACTTGTACAAAGCTCATTGAGACACTTATAAGCACTCGTGTTGTATGAAACTTGGTTTAGAGTCCTAGAACCCGCGTTGTTAGATGTTTCATATATTCGTCAAACTAGTCAAAAGCTCATTGAGACACTTATAAGCACTCATGTTGCATGAAACTTAGTTTAGAGTCCTAGAAACCGCGTTGTTAGATGTTTCATAAGTTGGTCAAACTAGTACAAAGCTCATTGAGACACTTATAAAAGCAATAATGTTGCATGAAACTTGGTTTAGAGTCCTAGAAACGCGTTGTTAGATGTTTCATAAGTTCGTCAAACTTGTACAAAGATCATTGAGACACTTATAAGCACTCATGTTGCCTGAAACTTAGTTTAGAGTCCTAGGAACCGCGTTGTTAGATGTTTCATAGTTTCGTCAAACTAGTGCAAAGCTCATTGAGACACTTATAAGCACTCATGTTGCATTAAACTTGGTTTAGAGTCCTAGAAACGCGTTGATAGATGTTTCATAAGTTCGTAAAACTAGTACAAAGCTCATTGAGACACTTATAAGCACTCATGTGGAATGAAACTTGGTTTAGAGTCCTAGAAACGCGTTGTTTGAAATTTCATAAGTTCGTCAAACTAGTACAAAGCTCATTGAGACACTTATAAGCACTCATGTTGCATGAAACTTGGTTTAGAGTCCTAGAAATTGCGTTGTTAGATGTTCCATAAGTTCGTCAAACTAGTACAAAGCTCATTGAGACACTTATAAGAACTCATGTTGCATGAAACTTGGTTTAGATTCCTAGAAACCGCGTTGTTAGATGTTTCATAAGTTCGTCAAACTAGTACAAAGCTCATTGAGACACTTATAAGCACCCATGTTGCATGAAACTTGGTTTAGATTCCTAGAAACGCGTTGTTAGGTGTTTCATAAGTTCGTCAAACTTGTACAAAGCTCATTGAGACACTTATAAGCACTCATGTTGTATGAAACTTGGTTTAGAGTCCTAGAACCTGCGTTGTTAGATGTTTCATATATTCGTCAAACTAGTCAAAAGCTCATTGAGACACTTATAAGCACTTATGTTGCCTGAAACTTAGTTTAGAGTCCTAGGAACCGCGTTGTTAGATGTTTCATAAGTTCGTCAAACAAGTACAAAGCTCATTGAGACACTTATAAGCACTCATGTTGCATGAAAGTTGGTTTAGAGTCCTAGAAACGAGTTGTTCGATGTTTCATAAGTTCTTAAAATTTGTACAAAGCTCATTGAGACACTTATAAGCACTCATGTTGCATGAAACTTGGTTTAGAGTCCTAGAAACGCGTTGTTCGATGTTCATACGTTCGTCAAACTAGTACAAAGCTCATTGAGACACTTATAAGCACTCATGTTTCATGAACCTTGGTTTAGAGTCCTAGAAACGCGTTGTTAGATGTTTCATAAGTTCGTAAAACTTGTACAAAGCTCATTGAGACACTTATAAGCACTCATGTGGAATGAAACTTGGTTTAGAGTCCTAGAACCCGCGTTGTTAGATGTTTCATATGTTCGTCAAAATAGTCAAAAGCTTATTGAGACACTTATTAGCACTCATGTTGCATGAAACTTAGTTTAGAGTCCTACTCAAGCAACATGCTCTCTTGCAAGACTTCCCAAGGAACACCGCGCCTTCCTTACCGCCATGGATCAACATGTGATACCAAGGACATATGAAGAAGCAATGAAGGAAGAAGTGTGGATCAATGCGGTTAGAGCCGAGAACAAGGCAATGGAAGACAATGAAACCTTTTATAAAACCGATCTTCCCAAAGGCAAGAAGACCGTGAGTTCTAGATACGTGTTCACCATCAAGTACCTAAGCAATGGGGATATTGAAAGGCATAAAGCAAGACTCGTAGCAAGAGGCTTCACTCAAACCTATGGAGAGGATTACTTGGATACCTTTGCACCGGTGGCCAAACTTCACACGGTTAGGGTCATTCTATCCTTGGCTACTAATTTATCTTGGGACCTCTTTCAAATGGATGTGAAGAACGCCTTTCTACAAGGAGAACTTGAGGAAGAGGTCTACATGACTCCACCACCCGGAGTAGAAATCACCCCCGGGAAAGTTTTGAGGTTAAGAAAGGCTATCTATGGTCTCAAGCAATCACCAAGAGCTTGGTACCATAAGCTTAGCTCAACATTGATGGCAAGAGGATTCAAGAGATCACAAGCCGAACACACACTCTTCAAACTACAAAACCAAGAAGGTATAGTAGTGGTACTTGTATACTTAGACGACATCATCATCTCCGGAAACAACAAGGGAGGTATCCAAGAAATAAAGTCTTTCCTTAAGTCCAAATTTGATATTAAAGATCTCGGTTTACTTAAGTACTTCCTTGGGATTTAAGTATGTAGATCAAAGGAAGGTCTATTTCTCTCCCAAAGGAAGTACACCCATGATGTTTTAAGTGTTGTCAATATGGCAGGTACCAAGGTGGCCAAGATACCTCTTGAAGATGGCTACAAAACCAGTCAAGAGGATAGTGAAGACGATCAACCATACAAAGACCCTATGCTATATAGACGGCTAATGGGAAAGCTCATTTACCTTACCATCACTAGACCGGATTTATGCTTTGCCGTGAATCAAGTCTCCCAACATATGCAAAGGCCGAAGCAACATCATTGGAACATGATCATGAGGATCTTGGGATACTTTAAGGGAACTTCAAGCTTGGGTATATGGATGGGTTGCAACAAAAGCACGGAGGTTGTTGGGTATTGTGACGCGGACTATGCCGGGAACCTAGAAGACAGGCGGTCAACAACCGGGTATTGTACTTTCATTGGAGGCAACCTTGTCACATGGAAGACAAAGAAGCAAAAGATAGTGTCTTGCTCAACCGCCGAAGCCGAGTATAGAGCCATGAGGAAGCTAACTCAAGAACTCATGTGGCTAAAGAACTTGCTAGGGGATTTGGGTTTCAAGATTGAAGCACCAATGACCATGCATTGTGATAACCAAGCGGCCATCCACATAGCAACAAACTCGGTCTTCCATGAACGGACCAAGCACATAGAGGTGGATTGTCACAAGGTTAGAGAGCAAATGATCAAAGGGACCATCTTACCATGCTACACCAAAAGTGAAGACCAACTCGCGGACATCTTCACCAAATCAGCAAGCTTGAAGGTTTTGTGAGTCCATCCTACCAAGACTAGGACTCACACGGGCTACCTAAGCCTAAGTCTCCAACCGCATAAGCTTGTACTCTTTTCCCTTAGGTGAGTTTTATCCCAAGTGGTTTTCTCACCAAGTTTTTAACGAGGCAAGGTTATGCGGGTTCCAAGTTTAGCCATTGCATTAGGCTAAGCTTGCGGGGGAGTGTTAAAAAGAGACCAAGGCTTTGCTCGGACACACTTGTTCACCAAGGCAAAGACCTAGCTTGTGATCAAAGGCAAAGGCACAAGTTCTCTTTAGTTACCGTTGGGATGTTACCGTTGGAGATACAAAATACAAGGAAGACGAAGTCACATGTTGCCAAGGAAGCGCGGCTCACGAGTGATGAAGTCACATGTTGCGCGGCTAACCGAGGAGGATGTGGACGTTTTTAGCATATACCTTTGATTCCTCTTTAGGCGATATCTCTTGTATTAATATCTTCTTGTAACCACACAAAACAATTAATCTATCTTAATCTTTCCGATTACTCTCTCTCTATCTCTCTATTCTCTCTCTCTCTTGTTCTTGATGTTCTTCATGAACTCAATAACATAAACTCTCAAATCTCGTTTATACTCTCTTAAAATTAACAGTCATGTTGCATGAAACTTGGTTTAGAGTCCTAGAAACGCGTTGTTAGATGTTTCATAAGTTCGTAAAACTAGTACAAAGCTCATTGAGACACTTATAAGCACTCATGTTGAATGAAACTTGGTTTAGAGTCTTAGAAACGCGTTGTTAGATGTTTCATAAGTTCGTAAAACTATTACAAAGCTCATTGAGACGCTTATAAGAACTCATGTTGAATGAAACTTGGTTTAGAGTCCTAGAAATGCGTTGTTAGATGTTTCATAAGTTCTTCAAACTAGTACAAAGCTCATTGAGACACTTATAAGCACTCATGTTGCATGAAACTTGGTTTAGAGTCCTAGAAACGCGTTGTTAGATGTTTCATAAGTTCGTAAAACTTGTACAAGCTCATTGAGACACTTATAAGCACTCATGTGGAATGAAACTTGGTTTAGAGTCCTAGAACCCGCGTTGTTAGATGTTTCATATGTTCGTCAAACTAGTCAAAAGCTCATTGAGACACTTATAAGCACTCATGTTGCATGAAACTTTGTTTAGAGTCCTAGAAACCGCGTTGTTAGATGTTTCATAAGTACGTCAAACTAGTACAAAGCTCATTGAGACACTTATAAGCACTCATGTTGCATGAAACTTGGTTTAGAGTCCTAGAAACACGTTGTTAGATGTTTCATAAGTTCGTCAAACTAGTACAAAGCTCATTGAGACACTTATAAGCACTCATGTTGCATGAAACTTGGTTTAGAGTCCTAGAATCGCGTTGTTAGATGTTTCATAAGTTCGTCAAACTTTTACAAAGCTCGTTGAGACACTTATAAGCACTCATGTTGCATGAAACTTGGTTTAGAGTCCTAGAAACGCGTTGTTAAATGTTTCATAAGTTCGTCAAACAAGTACAAAGCTCATTGAGACACTTATAAGCACTCATGTTGCATGAAACTTGGTTTAGAGTCCTAGAAACGCGTTGTTCGATGTTTCATAAGTTCGTAAAACTTGTACAAAGCTCATTGAGACACTTATAAACACTCATGTTGCATGAAACTTGGTTTAGAGTACTAGAAACGCGTTGTTAGATGTTTCATAAGTTCATAAAACTAGTACAAAGCTCATTGAGACACTTATAAGCACTCATGTTGCATGAAACTTGGTTTAGATTCCTAGAAACCGCGTTGTTAGATGTTTCATAAGTTCGTCAAACTAGTACAAAGCTCATTGAGACACTTATAAGCACTCATGTTGAATGAAACTTGGTTTAGATTCCTAGAAACGCGTTGTTAGATGATTCATAAGTTCGTAAAACTAGTACAAAACTCATTGAGACACTTATAAGCACTCATGTTGCATGAAACTTGGTTTAGAGTCCTAAAAACGCGTTGTTAGATGTTTCATAAGTTCGTCAAACAAGTACAAAGCTCATTGAGACACTTATAAACACTCATGTTGCATGAAACTTGGTTTAGAGTCCTAGAAACACGTTGTTAGATGTTTCATAAGTTCGTCAAACTTGTACAAAGCTCATTGAGACACTTATAAGCACTCGTGTTGTATGAAACTTGGTTTAGAGTCCTAGAACCCGCGTTGTTAGATGTTTCATATATTCGTCAAACTAGTCAAAAGCTCATTGAGACACTTATAAGCACTCATGTTGCATGAAACTTAGTTTAGAGTCCTAGAAACCGCGTTGTTAGATGTTTCATAAGTTGGTCAAACTAGTACAAAGCTCATTGAGACACTTATAAAAGCAATAATGTTGCATGAAACTTGGTTTAGAGTCCTAGAAACGCGTTGTTAGATGTTTCATAAGTTCGTCAAACTTGTACAAAGATCATTGAGACACTTATAAGCACTCATGTTGCCTGAAACTTAGTTTAGAGTCCTAGGAACCGCGTTGTTAGATGTTTCATAGTTTCGTCAAACTAGTGCAAAGCTCATTGAGACACTTATAAGCACTCATGTTGCATTAAACTTGGTTTAGAGTCCTAGAAACGCGTTGATAGATGTTTCATAAGTTCGTAAAACTAGTACAAAGCTCATTGAGACACTTATAAGCACTCATGTGGAATGAAACTTGGTTTAGAGTCCTAGAAACGCGTTGTTTGAAATTTCATAAGTTCGTCAAACTAGTACAAAGCTCATTGAGACACTTATAAGCACTCATGTTGCATGAAACTTGGTTTAGAGTCCTAGAAATTGCGTTGTTAGATGTTCCATAAGTTCGTCAAACTAGTACAAAGCTCATTGAGACACTTATAAGAACTCATGTTGCATGAAACTTGGTTTAGATTCCTAGAAACCGCGTTGTTAGATGTTTCATAAGTTCGTCAAACTAGTACAAAGCTCATTGAGACACTTATAAGCACTCATGTTGCATGAAACTTGGTTTAGATTCCTAGAAACGCGTTGTTAGGTGTTTCATAAGTTCGTCAAACTTGTACAAAGCTCATTGAGACACTTATAAGCACTCATGTTGTATGAAACTTGGTTTAGAGTCCTAGAACCTGCGTTGTTAGATGTTTCATATATTCGTCAAACTAGTCAAAAGCTCATTGAGACACTTATAAGCACTTATGTTGCCTGAAACTTAGTTTAGAGTCCTAGGAACCGCGTTGTTAGATGTTTCATAAGTTCGTCAAACTAGTGCAAAGCTCATTGAGACACTTATAAGCACTCATGTTACATGAAACTTGGTTTAGAGTCCTAGAAACGCGTTGATAGATGTTTCATATGTTCGTAAAACTAGTACAAAGCTCATTGAGACACTTATAAGCACTCATGTGGAATGAAACTTGGTTTAGAGTCCTAGAAACGCGTTGTTTGAAGTTTCATAAGTTCGTCAAACTAGTACAAAGCTCATTGAGACACTTATAAGGACTCATGTTGCATGAAACTTGGTTTAGAGTCCTAGAAATTGCGTTGTTAGATGTTCCATAAGTTCGTCAAACTAGTACAAAGCTCATTGAGACACTTATAAGCACTCATGTTGCATGAAACTTGGTTTAGATTCCTAGAAACCGCGTTGTTAGATGTTTCATAAGTTTGTCAAACTAGTACAAAGCTCATTGAGACACTTATAAGCACTCATGTTGCATGAACCTTGGTTTAGAGTCCTAGAACCCGCGTTGTTAGATGTTTCGTATTTTCGTCAAACTAGTCAAAAGCTCATTGAGACACTTATAAGCACTCATGTTGCATGAAACTTGGTTTAGAGTCCTAGAAACGCGTTGTTAGATGTTTCATAAGTTCGCCAAATTTGTACAAATCTCATTGAGACACTTATAAGCACTCATGTTGCATGAAACTTGGTTTAGAGTCCTTGAAATGCGTTGTTAGATATTTCATAAGTTCGTCAAGCTAGTACAATGCTCATTGAGACACTTATAAGCACTCAAGTTGCATGAAACTTGGTTTAGAGTCCTAGAAACGCTTTCTTAGATGTTTCATAAGTTCGTCAAACTTATACAAAACTCATTGAGACGCTTATAAGCACTCATGTTGCATGAAACTTGGTTTAGAGTCATAGAAACTGCGTTGTTAGATGTTTCATAAGTTCGTCAAACCAGTACAATGCTCATTGTGACACTTATAAGCACTCATGTTTCATGAAACTTGGTTTAGAATCTTAGAAACCGCGTTGTTAGATGTTTCAAAAGTTCATCAAACCAGTACAATGCTCATTGAGACACTTATAAGCACTCATGTTGCATGAAACTTCGTTTAGAGTCCTAGAACCCGCGTTGTTAGATGTTTCATATATTTGTCAAACTAGTCAAAAGCTCATTGAAACACTTATAAGCACTCATGTTGCATGAAACTTAGTTTAGAGTCCTAGAAACCGCGTTGTTATATGTTTCATAAGTTCGTCAAACTAGTACAAAGCTCATTGAGACACTTATAAGCACTCATGTTGAATGAATCTTGGTTTAGAGTCCTAGAAACGCGTTGTTAGATGTTTCATAATTTCTTAAAACTAGTACAAAGCTCATTGAGACACTTATAAGCACTCATGTTGCATGAAACTTGGTTTAGAGTCCTAGAAATGCGTTGTTAGATGTTCCATAAGTTCTTCAAACTAGTACAAAGCTCATTGAGACACTTATAAGCACTCATGTTGCATGAACCTTGGTTTAGAGTCCTAGAAACGCGTTGTTAGATGTTTCATAAGTTCGTCAAACTTGTACAAAGCTCATTGAGACACTTATAAGCACTCATGTTGCATGAAACTTCGTTTAGAGTCTTAGAAACCGCGTTGTTAGATGTTTCATAAGTTCGTCAAACTTGTACAAATCTCATTGAGACACTTATAAGCACTCATGTTGCATGAAACTTTGTTTAGAGTCCTAGAAGATGCGTTGTTAGATGTTTCATAAGTTCGTCAAACTAGTACAAAGCTTATTGAGACACTTATAAGCACTCATGTTGAATGAAACTTGGTTTAGAGTCCTAGAAACGCGTTGTTCGATGTTTCATAATTTCGTAAAACTAGTACAAAGCTCATTGAGACACTTATAAGCACTCATGTTGAATGAAACTTGGTTTAGAGTCCTAGAAATGCGTTGTTAGATGTTCCATAAGTTCTTCAAACTAGTACAAAGCTCATTGAGACACTTATAAGCACTCATGTTGCATGAACCTTGGTTTAGAGTCCTAGAAACGCGTTGTTAGATGTTTCATAAGTTCGTAAAACTTGTACAAAGCTCATTGAGACACTTATAAGCACTCATGTGGAATGAAACTTGGTTTAGAGTCCTAGAACCCGCGTTGTTAGATATTTCATATGTTCGTCAAACTAGTCAAAAACTCATTGAGACACTTATAAGCACTCATGTTGCATGAAGCTTAGTTTAGAGTCCTAGAAACCGCGTTGTTAGATGTTTCATAAGTTCGTCAAACTAGTACAAAGCTCATGGAGACACTTATAAGCACTCATGTTGCATTAAACTTGGTTTAGAGTCTTAGAAACCGCGTTGTTAGATGTTTCCTAAGTTCGTCAAACCAGTACAATGCTCATTGAGACACTTATAAGCACTCAAGTTGCATGAAACTTCGTTTAGAGTCCTAGAAACCACGTTGTTAGATGTTTCATAAGTTCGTCAAACTAGTACAAAGCTCGTTGAGACAATTATAAGCACTCATGTTGCATGAAACTTGATTTAGAATACTAGAAACGCGTTGTTAGATGTTTCATAAGTTCGTCAAACAAAAACAAAGCTCATTGAGACACTTATAAGCACTCATGTTGCATGAAACTTGGTTTAGAGTCCTAGAAACGAGTTGTTCGATGTTTCATAAGTTCGTAAAACTTGTACAAAGCTCATTGAGACACTTATAAGCACTCATGTTGCATGAAACTTGGTTTAGAGTCCTAGAAACGCGTTGTTCGATGTTCATAAGTTCGTCAAACTAGTACAAAGCTCATTGAGACACTTATAAGCATTCATGTTGCATGAAACTTTGTTTAGAGTTCTAGAAACTGCGTTGTTAGATGTTTCATAAGTTCGTCAAACTAGTACAAAGCTCATTGAGACACTTATAAGCACTCATGTTGCATGAAACTTGGTTTAGATTCCTAGAAACCGCGTTGTTAGATGTTTCATAAATTCGTAAAACTAGTACAAAGCTCAGTGAGACACTTATAAGCACTCATGTTGAATGAAACTTGGTTTAGAGTCCTAGAAACGCGTTGTTAGATGATTCATAAGTTCGTAAAACTAGTACAAATCTCATTGATACACTTATAAGCACTCATGTTGCATGAAACTTGGTTTAGAGTCCTAGAAATGCGTTGTTAGATATTTCATAAGTTCGTCAAGCTAGTACAAAGCTCATTGACACACTTATAAGCACTCATATTCCATGAAACTTGGTTTAGAGTCCTAGAAATGCATTGATAGATGTTCATAAGTTCGTCAAACTTGTACAAAGCTCATTGAGACGCTTATAAGCACTCATGTTGCATGAAACTTGGTTTAGAGTCCTAGAAACCGCGTTGTTAGATGTTTCATAAGTTCGTCAAACCAATACAATGCTCATTGAGACACTTATAAGCACTCATGTTGCATGAAACTTGGTTTAGAGTCTTAGAAACCGCGTTGTTAGATGTTTCATAAGTTCGTCAAACTAGTACAAAGCTCATTGAGACACTTATAAGCACTCATGTTGAATGAAACTTGGTTTAGAGTCCTAGAAACGCGTTGTTAGATGTTTTATAAGTTCGTCAAACTAGTACAAAGCTCGTTGAGACAATTATAAGCACTCATGTTAAATGAAACTTGGTTTAGAGTACTAGAAACGCGTTGTTAGATGTTTCATAAGTTCGTCAAACAAGTACAAAGCTCATTGAGACACTTATAAGCACTCATGTTGCATGAAACTTGGTTTAGAGTCCTAGAAACGAGTTGTTCGATGTTTCATAAGTTCTTAAAATTTGTACAAAGCTCATTGAGACACTTATAAGCACTCATGTTGCATGAAACTTGGTTTAGACTCCTAGAAACGCGTTGTTCGATGTTCATAAGTTCGTGAAACTAGTACAAAGCTCATTGAGACACTTATAAGCACTCATGTTGCATGAACCTTGGTTTAGAGTCCTAGAAACGCGTTGTTAGATGTTTCATAAGTTCGTAAAACTTGTACAAAGCTCATTGAGACACTTATAAGCACTCATGTGGAATGAAACTTGGTTTAGAGTCCTAGAACCCGCGTTGTTAGATGTTTCATATGTTCGTCAAACTAGTCAAAAGCTTATTGAGACACTTATAAGCACTCATGTTGCATGAAACTTGGTTTAGAGTCCTAGAAACCGCGTTGTTAGATGTTTCATAATTTCGTCAAACTAGTACAAAGCTCATTGAGACACTTATAAGAACTCATGTTGCATGAAACTTGGTTAGAGTCTTAGAAACCGCGTTGTTAGATGTTTCATAAGTTCGTCAAACCAGTACAATGCTCATTGAGACACTTATAAGCACTCATCTTGCATGAAACTTCGTTTAGAGTCCTAGAAACCGTGTTGTTAGATGTTTCATAAGTTCGTCAAACTAGTACAAAGCTCGTTGAGACAACTATAAGCACTCATGTTGCATGAAACTTGGTTTAGAGTACTAGAAACGCGTTGTTAGATGTTTCATAAGTTCGTCAAACAAGTACAAATCTCATTGAGACACTTATTGTTGGAATTTAAGAGAGTATAGAAGAGATTGTAGAGAATAAGTGTTTGGGAGATTAGGAGAATGAGAGATTAGGAGCAAAGCTATTAGCTTGGTCCTTGAGAGATTAGTGTGTAGTATGTGTGTGTGGGAGATTTCGGTTCTAGAGAGAATAAGAACAAGAACAAAAGAGAGAATATTATTTTTGTATTGGAGAAGAGAGCTTGAAGCTCCTTAGAGATTACAATGTCGACCACAAGGTATTTATAGAGGATAACAATGGCTTGTAGCCTATTAGGTATAAGGGAGAGAGAGAGAGAAAGCCTTGGGTCTTGACTTAATTTGAATTCAAACCAAGGCTTGGGTGGCGTGTAGGAGACAAGGCTGTGACTAGTCACTATCCAAGACCACATTTGGTTTTGTGTAAAGCCTTCCAATTCTGCACTGTCGCTATCCGTCTCGGTCTTGCTTCCGGTTTGTGCCTATAGTCTTGTAATGACTATATCTCTCAATGGTTAGCTCCTTTCAACATGATTCCTTCTTCAAACCTTCTTGTCTTGATCTCCTCTTTGTAACCGTTACCATATTAAGGGTAACCGTGTTGCTTCCTTATACTCTTAACTCATAACCCTTCTTGTCTTAGCCTTGTTGCACAAGCCTCTTTGGTATTTCGACCTAATGCCCTTTTTGGGTTAACCATTAGTCTCAATACTCCCCCTCAAGCTTAGCATTGTGGAACGCTAAGATTGGACATTGACCAACAAACCTCATTAAAACCTTGGTGAGTAAACCACATGGGAAAAACCTCACCGAAGGAAAAAGAGTGTAAGTTAGTTCAATGAGGGGTCTTGATCATCTAGGCCATAAGTCTTCTTGACTTGGCCGGAACTCCCCCAAAGATAGAACCGGTCTTGATCTTGCCTTTGCCGTGTTCTTCTTTGTGGTTTCTTGGATACTCAGCACTTCTCTTGTCTTGGTGGTGAGTTCTTTGATTCTTGATTTGGTCTTCACGGTTTGTTCTTCACGACTTTGATGTGAGACTTTGAGCCGAACATGAACATGATGACTCCCTTTCCTTCTCTTTGCTTCTTCTTTGAACTTCCTTCTTATCTTTGGTCTCTTACTCCTTTGAACCTTCAAAGATTCAAGTGAATTTAGACTTTAGATTAAGCATGATTATTCGAATTAGTTCTAGTTTTATGATTCTAAATAAGAAGCTAAGAGAGGGATTAGGGACATCCTTTAGTTCGTAGTGGAATGACTTGTCCTTGTAGCCGCATCTAGGTTTTGAGCTTTGGCTTCTTCTTGAAGTCTTTGCTTTCTTCTTTGTGCGGTTGGAACAAGGATTTGTCGGAGTATTTTGGCTTATCTATTGATAGATGCATAAGCCGAGAAACAAGATTAGGCCTTGCAATTGGTAGTTGCTTTGGCCGATAGTGAGTAGAGCCGATTGGTCATGTTGATTCATCGGTCTCTTTCTAGGACATGAATGGCTCGGTTTAGTCTTTGCCATGTACTTGGCCGAGCCTAGTGTTGATGATGATGAAGGTCTTGCTTCTTGTAGAGGCTTGACCGAACGATGATGATAAGATGGTTTGGCCTTCTCCTTTGTAAGGATTTGGCCGAGAGTGAATTGGTTTGGCGTCTTGGGAGATGCTTTAACCGGAGAATGGTGACCTTGTCTTTGCTACGGACTTTGGTCAAGTGATGGTCTTTGTCTTTGCTAGGGACTTGACCGAATATTAGGTGGATTGACTCGGCTTTGTCTTGTGAATACTTGGCCGAGATGTAACAATGATTGGTGACCTTGCCTTTGCTAGGGACTTTGGTCAAGAGATGGTCTTTGTCTTTGCCAAGGACTTGACCGGTTGATGATGGTCTTTGTCTTGTTAAGGACTTGACCGAAGATTAATGGGTTGCCTCGGCTTTGTCTTGTGAATACTTGGCCGAGATGTAACTTGATGGCTTTAGCTCTTTGCTAGATGCTTTTGGCCACAATGATGATAGTGATTGGCTTCCATTTGATCATGATGAGATGTGTGTTCTAACACTTCTTCTCCCCCATCTTGATTAATCATGGAAGTAAATGAACTCTCCTCCTTTCTCGGCTTTGTTCTTCACAAGCTTCTTTGAGAAAGAGGTTTCTCATCTTTTCCTTTTGGACACCATTCATGGTTCTTTCATTCTTCTCTTTACTTCTTTTCTCTTTAGCACTTCTTTGTCATCTCTTTATGCTTAGGGTCTTTCATGATGATCTCTTTTAGTCTTTAGAAATGATGATCCTACATCATACCAAAGACAAAATTTATTTAGTTTCATGACTAACCGGCACAAGATAATAACTCTTAACATTTCACAAACTATTGATCAACCATTCACAAGTACAAGCAAGAATACATGGGAGGATTTAAGACATTAGTTCAATATGTTCCCTAAGCCTTTTTAATAAATCCGAGAGTATTATGCATCTTGACAAGTTCTAGTTTTAGTCTTATAGTTTTGAAATTGACAATCCACTTTAACTAATGATCTAAGGCATATATATTTATAATGAAGCAAAAGGATTACTTAAATTAGTATCTAACAATATAAGTAAAGAGAGTAAAGAGTTTTAGAAATGGCCCTTTTTATAGTTCCTTGGATAGATGGTCGTAAGGAGAAGTCATTGTACTCTTTAGAGCATTTTAACCGATTAGTCTATCATAGAGTTTATGGCTTCCCTTATAAGGGTTCTCCATTGTTTATTACCTACACATAAGTAAGGATTAGCCACAAGAGAGTTTTGAATATGGCTCCTTGCCATTTAGACTTTAAAGGGACCATGGTCTTAAGAGCACAAAGGCGGACCATGATCTTAGAAACACACAAACAAGATTCATTGTAACTTGAATGCTTTCATAGCTAGTTACTCATCTTGTATCATAAACTTAGATGCCTATAGGCGGTTTATGACATAAAACATAGATCATCATTCCAATTTTATCTTATGTAGATGTTAAAGTAATGAATCATTTCCCCATAAGTCCAAAATTGGATTCATCATGACCTTTAAAGTATCACCTTTTAAGTAGTCATGGATCTCTTTTAAACTTATGTTAGCCGAGGTTTTGAAGGATTCATCAAGCTCTTGGTGTTCATAACACTTAATAAGCTCGGTTCACTTCCCAAGTCTCAAATCACTTCACTAAACAAAGACTAGTGATTTAAGACTTTAGCAAGAGACAAGACTTGGATATTATAGTGGGGTATGAAGAGGATAAAGAGTATAGAGTTTACAACCGATTCCTTAATGATCTAAAGATCTTTAGGACTCAAGATTAACTACTAATCTATTTATCTCCCTCTTGTGTTTCCACTTACACAACCGCCACTACTCATCTTCATCGTCTTGGAGATTTAAATTCGGACCAAATGAGCATATGTTCTTTAAAACTTTTGAAAAACATCATATGCTCAAAACATGCTTTTAAACCGAAACTTTGTGGTATGGGATTCATCAAATGCTCTTTTAGAAGCCATGATTCTCATCCATTAGTCTTGGGTTAGACAATGACCTTAAAGAACAATACAACCAAAACTATCATGTAGCTAGATCTTGTTGATTTATGCTAACAATGATTGTATTTTGATTGTCTTGTTCTTACCAAGGAAATTGGATTCAACATGTCCTTTACTCACTAAGAGTTAAGCGGATCATGGTTCACTTTCCAAAGGTCTTGTTTAAAGCATAAAACAAAAGGAAAGAGTTTTGGATTCAACAAGTTGTTTTTGCCTTATAAGAAAAACACCAAGGTTCACTTACCCTTTTAGCTCTCAAGATTCAAGCTTTGAGCTTTGATATCTTGGTCCTTGCCTAATGCCAAAGTTAAATGATACTTGGATTCATCAAGGTTCCTTTATACTCACAAGAGTGAGGAATCCATGGTTCTCTATCTTTAACTTTCAGCCATCCATAGACTTTTAAAGATACAACATAATCATAACCTTGTTTTTAAACATGTAGCTAGATCTTAAAGATCCAATCTTTCCATGAACCGATTATGATTAATGTGTTCTTAGAAAGGTTTTACCAAGATCTATAAATCTATACTATATGATAAAGAAGGGAGTTTGGATTCAACATGTTATTGTTCTCAAAAGAGACAATACACAAGGATCTCTTACTCTTTTAGCTCACAAGTTCCAAGCTTTGATGCTTTGGATACTTGTTCATAGCCTAAGTGCCTAAGTTAGAAGATTCTTGGATTCATCAAGGTTCCTTAAACTCATATAAGTAAGAAATCCATGGTTCTCAATCTCTAACTTTCGGCCTAGACAAAGATCTTAAAGAACAACACAACCAAAAACATCATGTAGCTAGATTTTAATCTATGCTCACCATGATTCGGTTTTGATTGGATTGTTCTTGAAAGGAACTTGGATTCAACATGTCTCTTCACTCATTTAAGAGAGAAAGAGGTCATGGTTCTCTTCCTAAGAGGAGCATTGATTCACCAAGACCTTAAGTGTTTTACCACATGGATCTTGGTCATTCTTTTCCTCCTCTAGATCTTTGTGTTTATAAGAAGAAATAAGAGGGTGCGGAATTAAAACTAAAGGAGAGGAGCATATGCTCTGATACCATGTTGGAATTTAAGAGAGTATAGAAGAGATTGTAGAGAATAAGTGTTTGGGAGATTAGGAGAATGAGAGATTAGGAGCAAAGCTATTAGCTTGGTCCTTGAGAGATTAGTGTGTAGTATGTGTGTGTGGGAGATTTCGGTTCTAGAGAGAATAAGAACAAGAACAAAAGAGAGAATATTATTTTTGTATTGGAGAAGAGAGCTTGAAGCTCCTTAGAGATTACAATGTCGACCACAAGGTATTTATAGAGGATAACAATGGCTTGTAGCCTATTAGGTATAAGGAGAGAGAGAGAGAGAAGCCTTGGGTCTTGACTTAATTTGAATTCAAACCAAGGCTTGGGTGGCGTGTAGGAGACAAGGCTGTGACTAGTCACTATCCAAGACCACATTTGGTTTTGTGTAAAGCCTTCCAATTCTGCACCTGTCGCTATCCGTCTCGGTCTTGCTTCCGGTTTGTGCCTATAGTCTTGTAATGACTATATCTCTCAATGGTTAGCTCCTTTCAACATGATTCCTTCTTCAAACCTTCTTGTCTTGATCTCCTCTTTGTAACCGTTACCATATTAAGGGTAACCGTGTTGCTTCCTTATACTCTTAACTCATAACCCTTCTTGTCTTAGCCTTGTTGCACAAGCCTCTTTGGTATTTCGACCTAATGCCCTTTTTGGGTTAACCATTAGTCTCAATACTTATAAGCACTCATGTTGCATGAAACTTGGTTTAGAGTCCTAGAAACGAGTTGTTCGATGTTTCATAAGTTCTTAAAATTTGTACAAAGCTCATTGAGACACTTATAAGAACTCATGTTGCATGAAACTTGGTTTAGAGTCCTAGAAACGCGTTGTTCGATGTTCATAAGTTCGTCAAACTAGTACAAAGCTCATTGAGACACTTATAAGCACTCATGTTGCATGAAACTTGGTTTAGATTCCTAGAAACCGCGTTGTTAGATGTTTCATAAGTTCGTCAAACTAGTACAAAGCTCATTGAGACACTTATAAGCACTCATGTTGAAGGAAACTTGGTTTAGAGTCCTAGAAACCGCGTTGTTAGATGTTTCATAAGTTCGTCAAACTAGTACAAAGCTCATAGAGACACTTATAAGCACTCATGTTGCATGAAACTTTGTTTAGAGTCCTAGAAATCCGTTGTTAGATATTTCATAAGTTTGTCAAGCTAGTACAAAGCTCATTGAGACACTTATAAGCACTCATGTTGCATGAAACTTGGTTTAGAGTCCTAGAAACGCATTGATAGATGTTTCATAAGTTCGTCAAACTTGTACAAAGCTCATTGAGACGCTTATAAGCACTCATGTTGCATGAAACTTGGTTTAGAGTCCTAGAAACCGCGTTGTTAGATGTTTCATAAGTTCGTCAAACCAGTACAATGCTCATTGAGACACTTATAACCACTCATGTTGCATGAAACTTCGTTTAGAGTCCTAGAAACCGCGTTGTTTGATGTTTCATAAGTTCGTCAAACTAGTACAAAGCTCGTTGAGACAATTATAAGCACTCATGTTGCATGAAACTTGGTTTAGAGTACTAGAAACGCGTTGTTAGATGTTTCATAAGTTCGTCAAACAAGTACAAAGCTCATTGAGATACTTATAAGCACACATGTTGCATGAAACTTGGTTTAGAGTCCTAGAAACGCGTTGTTCGATGTTTCATAAGTTCGTAAAACTTGTACAAAGCTCATTGAGTCACTTATAAGCACTCATGTTGCATGAAACTTGGCTTAGAGTCCTAGAAACGCGTTGTTCGATGTTTCATAAGTTCGTCAAACTAGTACAAAACTCATTGACACACTTATAAGCACTCATGTTGCATGAAACTTTGTTTATAGTCCTAGAAACTGCGTTGTTAGATGTTTCATAAGTTCGTCAAACTAGTACAAAGCTCATTGAGACACTTATAAGCACTCATGTTGCATGAAACTTGGTTTAAATTCCTAGAAACCGCGTTGTTAGATGTTTCATAAGTTCGTCAAACTAGTACAAAGCTCATTGAGACACTTATAAGCACTCATGTTGCATGAAACTTGTTTTAGAGTCTTAGAAACCGCGTTGTTAGATGTTTCCTAAGTTCGTCAAACCAGTACAATGTTGATTGAGACACTTATAGGCACTCATGTTGCATGAAACTTGGTTTAGAGTACTAGAAACGCGTTGTTAGATGTTTCATAAGTTCGTCAAACAAGTACAAAGCTCATTGAGACACTTATAAGCACTCATGTTGCATGAAAGTTGGTTTAGAGTCCTAGAAACGAGTTGTTCGATGTTTCATAAGTTCTTAAAATTTGTACAAAGCTCATTGAGACACTTATAAGCACTCATGTTGCATGAAACTTGGTTTAGAGTCCTAGAAACGCGTTGTTCGATGTTCATAAGTTCGTCAAACTAGTACAAAGCTCATTGAGACACTTATAAGCACTCATGTTTCATGAACCTTGGTTTAGAGTCCTAGAAACGCGTTGTTAGATGTTTCATAAGTTCGTAAAACTTGTACAAAGCTCATTGAGACACTTATAAGCACTCATGTGGAATGAAACTTGGTTTAGAGTCCTAGAACCCGCGTTGTTAGATGTTTCATATGTTCGTCAAAATAGTCAAAAGCTTATTGAGACACTTATTAGCACTCATGTTGCATGAAACTTAGTTTAGAGTCCTAGAAACCGCGTTGTTAGATGTTTCATAAGTTCGTCAAACTAGTACAAAGCTCATTGAGACACTTATAAGAACTCATGTTGCATGAAACTTGGTTTAGAGTCTTAGAAACCGCGTTGTTAGATGTTTCATAAGTTCGTCAAACCAGTACAATGCTCATTGAGACACTTATAAGCACTCATCTTGCATGAAACTTCGTTTAGAGTCCTAGAAACCGCGTTGTTAGATGTTTCATAAGTTCGTCAAACTAGTACAAAGCTCTTTGAGACAATTATAAGCACTCATGTTGCATGAAACTTGGTTTAGAGTACTAGAAACGCGTTGTTAGATGTTTCATAATGATGCGATCGTAACCGAGCCATCGGACGAGGAAACCGCGAACGAGCCGATATCGACCACTCGACCACTCGACACCGACGAAATGCCGATATCGACCACTCGATCAACCGATGCCGAGGAGTTGCCGAGTACCCGAACATCGAATGCCGAGGAAATGTCGAGTGTACAAGAAGGAGTTATCACCCGGGCCAGAGCTAAGGAGCTAGCAAGGAAAGCTCACACGATGATCAAGGAAGAGAAGATTGGAGAAGCCGACACGGGAAGCTACTTCAACATCTTCACCACGGCTACTTGAGGAAGACCAAGCTATGGTAGCTAAGCGGACTAAGTGACTCGCTTGGTACTCTTTCCCACTGGGTTTTAACGAGGCCAAGAAGACCACTACGTCGTCCATTAGCCACCATAGCTTGAAGAGTGTGTTAAGCAAGGCACTTTCGCTACTTGCTTATTTATCCGCGCAATTTCCATTTTTCCTAGGATTTCCTTTTTTCGCTTATGTTGCGATTTCCATTTCTCGAACAATTTCCTTTTTCTGTTTTTGCGCAAAACCCTAAGGTAACAAGCGACATGTGCTTGTCCTATAAAAGGAGTGCGCCGCATCCTTTGTCATGGGGGAACAACTCAGAAAGAAAAACTTAACCTAAGGTCTTTGTCGCCTTCTTGATCTTGTGAAGAGATCGGCTCCCTTTGATCTTGTGAAGAGATCCGTTCTTCTCCTTGCGCAACCGCCGTTGGAGAGAACTTCTATCACTTGTTAAACCTCCTCAACGTTTAACAAGTTTCCGCCATTACTTACACTTCCCCTCCCATCCTACATCGACGTTCCACCGCATCATTCCACTACCTTCACCTCCCGTCCATCCTTTTCCATCGCCGAGACAGTTCAGCCTCGTTTGGAGAGTAGATCCCTCAAGTCCGATCGTATCATGTGGTATCAGAGCCGCCTCTGAACCAAGGCTGAGTCGCTTCTATCTCTTACTTCTCTTCTTTATCGTTTATGCTTAACTTTAGATCTATACCGTATGTTTCAACTTGCTTGCTTGCCTGAGTGATTGTCCGTAACTTGTTGTTGATTTCGTTGCTTGCTTGGGTACTACTAGTAACTCGTTGAATCATTGATAGGTCGTTCTTATTTGTTCGTCGTGTTCTTGTTTGGCGGCGGTATTTTAAAAAAAAAAAAAAACTTTGATCTTTCAAAACCTAATCGCATCTTTCGAAACTTGTGTTCGTGATTTCCTTTTTTTCATAAAATGTGCGTTTCATTTAAGCGAGACGATTTCCTTTTTTTTCAAAACCGCGTGGCCGATTTCCATTCTTTTGACAAAACCGCGTGAGACGATTTCCTTTTCATTGAAACCGAGTGTTTTCCTTTTGTTAGCGTGATTTGTTTGGCGTTATCGTGAACACCTTACTTTGGGTTATTTTTGCGTGTACCAGGCACCATGGCGCTCTCACCCGAGGCGTTAGACGACCTCCAGAAGCTCATCGCTACCCAAGTTGCCGAGGCCATGGCTCGGCTCCTACCGCAACAAATCTCCCGGCTCACCTTGGAACGTGAGAAGCAAGCCGGGAAGCCAAGGAAGTTTCCTCGGAGTCCGAGAGTGGTCACACACCAACACCATCCGAAGCTATCCGCCTTGCCAAAGGAAAAGGCCCGGCCGGTAGTTCCGGGGGTGCAGGCCGTCCGACACGTCTTTCCCCGAGACAATACCGAGAAGGAGACCCGGTTACCTAGAGATAGAGCCGATCCTTTTAGACCGGCACCTTTCGCTCCTAGACGCGCTCCACACTTCGACCACGGTCGTCGGACGAGAAACCGTTGGGGACCATAGGATCCACATTCACTCCGACGAAGATTACTATGAGCTAGGCGCATCGGATCGCAGCCATAGAAGCCGTAGGCGGGACAGGGGAGGCCAGGGATCCCGTTAGGCAACAACTTAGACACATCAAAGCTAAGTTCCCTCCCTTCCAAGGTAAGAACGATCCCGAGGTCTACCTAGATTGGGAAAGGAAGATGGAGTCTAGCTTCATCTACCATGACACTTACCCGGTCAACAAGGTAAAAATTGCCGTGTCCGAATTCGGTGACTATGCTCTCCCGTGGTGGGATCAGCTATGCACCACCGAAAGCCGACACAACGAGCCGGCTATCACCACTTGGGCACAACTTACCACGCACATGAGGAAGCGTTTTGTTCCCAACCATTACCACCGTGAGACTCTCCACAAACTCAGGAAACTCACCCAAGGGTCAAGCTCCGTCAGAGACTACTACCAAGAGATGGAAACCCTGCTGGTCCGAGCCGGCCTAGAAGAAGACGACGAGGTCGCCATGGCCCGGTTCATTGGAGGACTTGCTCGGGACATTCAAGACAAGCTGGAACTCCAATCTTATGAAGATCTTGAGGAGTTAGTGCACAAGGCCGAGTTGATTGAGAGCCGAACAAGCGCCGGTATACTAGGCCAAGCTACCCATCCAATGCAACCAAGCCGCGGGATGTCCAGCCAACCAAACCAGAATACCGCCGAGAGTTCAAACCACCACCTAGCGGCGTGAAAGAAGAGCCCAAGACAGCCTTCAAGGATAGGAATGGAGCATCCTTGAGCCATGTCGGTGTTACAAGTGTCAAGGCATGGGTCATTACGCTAGGGATTGTGTCAACAAGAAGGTCTACATGCTGCTTGATAACGGAGACATCCTTCCACCGGATACGGACTCGAATCGACCCTCATGAAGAAGAGGAAGAAGAGTCCGCCGCGGTTGGAGAGATGCTTGTAGCCCACCGAGCATTAAGTGTCCAGAATCAGGCCGAGGAGCTACAACAACGGGACAACTTGTTCCACACCCGGTGCATCGTCAAGGAAAGGGTGTGTAGCCTAATCATAGATGGAGGGAGTTGCACCAACGCTGCAAGTGAGCATATGGTCGAGAAACTTCACCTCCAAACCACCCCACATCCGAGGCCATATAAGCTGCAATGGCTGAATGAAGGAGGAGCCCTGACGGTTACTCACCAAGTCAAGGTAGCCTTTGCCATAGGAAAGTATGAGGATGACGTACTCTGTGATGTCTTGCCCATGGGCTCGAGCCACCTCCTGCTGGGTAGACCGTGGCAATCAGACCGCAAGGTTCTGCATGATGGATACACCAACAAGCACTCCTTTGAGTTCAAGGGGCGCAAAATCATCCTTCTCCCTCTCACACCTAGCGAAGTCTACCAAGACCAGCTCTACATCAAACTAAAGAACGAGAAGGATAAGGAGATACCGCCTAATACCAACCTTCTCATCCACTCTAGTGAAGTTTTCAAAGACTTAAACTCGGAACTACCTATCTTAATGCTTATATATAGAGAAACGCTTGCTAGTTTAACCGAGTTTGCACAGGATCTTCCTAGTGGTATGTCTCGGCTTTTGCGGGATTTTAGGGATGTGTTCCCGGAGGATGCCCCGCCAGACTCTGCCACCTATCCGAGGGATTGAGCACCAGATAGACTTGGTGCCCGGAGTCGCTTTGCCGAACCGGCCAGCTTACCGCACCAACCCAAATGAAACCAAAGAACTCCAAAACCAAGTGGAGGAGTTGATGAAGAAGGGTCACATCCGTGAGAGTATGAGTCCATGTGCCGTCCCGGTCCCTACGGTGCCAAAGAAAGATGGAACGTGGCGCATGTGTGTTGATTGCCGAGCCATCAACAACATCACGGTTAAGTATCGCCACCCTATCCCTAGACTTGATGATATGTTAGATGAATTGTGTGGTTCTAACGTGTTCTCTAAGATCGATCTTAAGAGTGGTTATCATCGATTAGGATGAAGGAAGGTGACGAATGGAAGACCGCCTTTAAGACTAAGCAAGGATTGTACGAATGGCTTGTAATGCCCTTCGGTTTAACTAATGCTCCTAGTACCTTTATGCGTTTAATGAATCATGTGTTGAGGTCCTTTATAGGTGTCTTTGTAGTTGTTTACTTTGACGATATACTGATTTATAGCGGGGATATGGAGGCCCATCTCACTCACATCCGGATGGTGCTAGAAGTACTTCGGAAGGAGCGCTTGTTTGCTAACCTCGGCAAGTGTACCTTTTGCACTAACCGAGTTATTTTCTTAGGTTTTGTTGTGAGTGCGGACGGCGTACGGGTTGACGAGGACAAGATAAAGGCCATCCGAGACCGGCCGAGCCCTAAGAACGTCGGAGAAGTTAGGAGTTTTCACGGCCTAGCCGGCTTCTACCGCCGGTTCGTCAAAGACTTCGGCACCGTAGCCGCACCACTCACCGAAGTCATCAAGAAGGAAGTAGGGTTCAAGTGGGAAGCCGCCCAAGAGCAAGCCTTTCGGGCTCTTAAAGAGAAGCTTATCAATTCCCCTCTACTTGCTTTACCGATTTTATGAAAACTTTTGAAATTGAGTGTGATGCGTCGGGTGTAGGCATTGGAGCCGTTCTAATGCGGGACAAAAGACCCATTGCTTATTTCAGCGAAAAGTTAGGAGGCTCAACGGTCAACTATCCAACATATGACAAGGAGCTATACGCGCCGGTGAGAGCTCTACAAACATGGCAGCACTATCTGTGGCCCAAGGAGTTCGTCATACACACGGACCATGAATCCTTGAAACATCTAAAGGGGCAACAGAAGCTGAACCGGAGGCATGGACGTTGGATAGAATTCATCGAGACCTTCCCATATGTCATTAAGTACAAGAAAGGTAAGGACAATGTAGTCGCCGATGCATTGTCCCGGAGGTACACTCTTCTTAGTACTTTGACATCTAAACTCATTGGATTTGAGAGATTGAAAGAACTATACGAGATAGACAATGAGTTTAGTGAGGCGTATAGGAAGTGTTCAAAATTCTCTTGTGATGGTTACTATAGGCACGATGGATATCTCTTTTATAACCATAAGTTGTGTGTGCCTAATGTTTCGTTAGAGAGTTGTTAGTCGGGGAATCCCATGGGGGTGGACTTGCCGGGCACTTTGGAGTTACTAAGACTCTTCACACCTACAACAACACTTCTATTGGCCGGGCATGAGGAAGGACGTGGAGAAAGTCTGTGCTAGGTGTGCTACATGCAAACAGGCTAAGAGTAAAGTCCAGCCGCACGGGTTGTATCTCCCTTTACCTATCCACCGAGCACCCTTGGACAGATATATCGATGGACTTTGTGATAGGATTGCCTAGGACTAAAACTGGTAGAGACTCGATCTTTGTGGTTGTTGATAGGTTTTCTAAGATGGCTCACTTTATTGCTTGTCATAAGACCGATGATCTTGTTAATGTCGCTAACCTTGTTCTTTAGAGAAGTTGTTAGGTTGCATGGTATGCCTCTTGTTATTGTGTCTAACGGGGATACGAAGTTTCTTAGCCATTTTTGGAGAACCTTGTGGGCAAAGCTAGGAACCAAGCTGACCTTTTCCACCACTTGCCACCCACAGACCGATGGTCGGACGGAGGTAGTCAACCGGTCCTTAAGCACCTTGCTAAGGACGATGGTAAGAAGCAATCTCAAGTCGTGGGAGGATTGTCTACCCCACGTTGAGTTTGCTTACAATCATTCTCAACACTCCTCTACTTTGTTCTCTCCTTTTGAAATTGTTTATGGGTTTAACCCGTCTTCACCCCTAGATTTAATCTCTTTGCCTTTGAGTGAACGTGGCGAGTTTAGACGGTAAGAAGAAGGCGGAACAAGTAAGGAAAATCCACGAGAAGGCCAGGATCAACATCGAGCACAAGACGCGGCTATACGCAAAGAAAGCCAACAAGGGTCGCAAGGAGGTTATCTTTAAAGAAGGCGACCTGGTGTGGGTTCACCTAAGGAAGGAGAGGTTCCCGGCCGAGAGAAAATCCAAGCTGATGCCGAGAGTAGATGGCCCGTTCAAAGTCCTGAAGCGGATCAACGACAACGCCTACAAGATTGATCTTCAAGGGAAGTACACAATCTCTGATTCGTTTAATGTTTCTGACTTAGCTCGTTTTATTGCAGATTCTGATTTGAGGTCAAATCCTTTTCAAGTGGGGGAGGATGATGCGATCGTAACCGAGCCATCGGACGAGGAAACCGCGAACGAGCCGATATCGACCACTCGACCACTCGACACCGACGAAATGCCGATATCGACCACTCGATCAACCGATGCCGAGGAGTTGCCGAGTACCCGAACATCGAATGCCGAGGAAATGTCGAGTGTACAAGAAGGAGTTATCACCCGGGCCAGAGCTAAGGAGCTAGCAAGGAAAGCTCACACGATGATCAAGGAAGAGAAGATTGGAGAAGCCGACACGGGAAGCTACTTCAACATCTTCACCACGGCTACTTGAGGAAGACCAAGCTATGGTAGCTAAGCGGACTAAGTGACTCGCTTGGTACTCTTTCCCACTGGGTTTTAACGAGGCCAAGAAGACCACTACGTCGTCCATTAGCCACCATAGCTTGAAGAGTGTGTTAAGCAAGGCACTTTCGCTACTTGCTTATTTATCCGCGCAATTTCCATTTTTCCTAGGATTTCCTTTTTTCGCTTATGTTGCGATTTCCATTTCTCGAACAATTTCCTTTTTGTTTTTTGCGCAAAACCCTAAGGTAACAAGCGACATGTGCTTGTCCTATAAAAGGAGTGCGCCGCATCCTTTGTCATGGGGGAACAACTCAGAAAGAAAAACTTAACCTAAGGTCTTTGTCGCCTTCTTGATCTTGTGAAGAGATCGGCTCCCTTTGATCTTGTGAAGAGATCCGTTCTTCTCCTTGCGCAACCGCCGTTGGAGAGAACTTCTATCACTTGTTAAACCTCCTCAACGTTTAACAAGTTTCCGCCATTACTTACACTTCCCCTCCCATCCTACATCGACGTTCCACCGCATCATTCCACTACCTTCACCTCCCGTCCATCCTTTTCCATCGCCGAGACAGTTCAGCCTCGTTTGGAGAGTAGATCCCTCAAGTCCGATCGTATCACATAAGTTCGTCAAACAAGTACAAAGCTCATTGAGACACTTATAAGCACTCATGTTGCATGAAACTTGGTTTAGAGTCCTAGAAACGAGTTGTTCGATGTTTCATAAGTTCTTAAAATTTGTACAAAGCTCATTGAGACACTTATAAGAACTCATGTTGCATGAAACTTGGTTTAGAGTCTTAGAAACGCGTTGTTCGATGTTCATAAGTTCGTCAAACTAGTACAAAGCTCATTGAGACACTTATAAGCACTCATGTTTCATGAAACTTTGTTTAGAGTCCTAGAAACTGCGTTGTTACATGTTTCATAAGTTCGTCAAACTAGTACAAAGCTCATTGAGACACTTATAAGAACTCATGTTGCATGAAACTTGGTTTAGATTCCTAGAAACCGCGTTGTTAGATGTTTCATAAGTTCGTCAAACTTGTACAAAGCTCATTGAGACACTTATAAGCACTCATGTTGAATGAAACTTGGTTTAGAGTCCTAGAAACGCGTTGTTAGATGATTCATAAGTTCGTAAAACTAGTACAAATCTCATTGAGACACTTATGAACACTCATGTTGCATGAAACTTGGTTTAGAGTCCTAGAAATGCGTTATTAGATATTTCGTAAGTTCGTCAAGCTAGTACAAAGCTCATTGAGACACTTATAAGCACTCATGTTCCATGAAACTTGGTTTAGAGTCCTAGAAACGCATTGATAGATGTTCATAAGTTCGTCAAACTTATACAAAGCTCATTGAGACGCTTATAAGCACTCATGTTGCATGAAACTTGGTTTAGAGTCCTAGAAACCGCGTTGTTAGATGTTTCATAAGTTCGTCAAACCAGTACAATGCTCATTGAGACACTTATAAGCACTCATGTTGCATGAAACTTGGTTTAGAGTCTTAGAAACCGCGTTGTTAGATGTTTCATAAGTTTGTCAAACCAAGTACAATGCTCATTGAGACACTTATAAGCACTCATGTTGCATGAAACTTGGTTTAGAGTCCTAGAAACGCGTTGTTAGATGTTTCATAAGTTCGTCAAACTTGTACAAAGCTCATTGAGACACTTATAAGCAGTCATGTTGTATGAAACTTGGTTTAGAATCCTAGAACCCGCGTTGTTAGATGTTTCATATATTCGTCAAACTAGTCAAAAGCTCATTGAGACACTTATAAGCACTCATGTTGCATGAAACTTAGTTTAGAGTCCTAGAAACCGCGTTGTTAGATGTTTCATAAGTTCGTCAAACCAGTACAATGCTCATTGAGACACTTATAAGCACTCATGTTGCATGAAACTTCGTTTAGAGTCCTAGAAACCGCGTTGTTTGATGTTTCATAAGTTCGTCAAACTAGTACAAAGCTCGTTGAGACAATTATAATCACTCATGTTGCATGAAACTTGGTTTAGAGTACTAGAAACGCGTTGTTAGATGTTTCATAAGTTCGTCAAACAAGTACAAAGCTCATTGAGATACTTATAAGCACACATGTTGCATGAAACTTGGTTTAGAGTCCTAGAAACGCGTTGTTCGATGTTTCATAAGTTCTTAAAACTTGTACAAAGCTCATTGAGTCACTTATAAGCACTCATGTTGCATGAAACTTGGCTTAGAGTCCTAGAAACGCGTTGTTCGATGTTTCATAAGTTCGTCAAACTAGTACAAAACTCATTGACACACTTATAAGCACTCATGTTGCATGAAACTTTGTTTATAGTCCTAGAAACTGCGTTGTTAGATGTTTCATAAGTTCGTCAAACTAGTACAAAGCTCATTGAGACACTTATAAGCACTCATGTTGCATGAAACTTGGTTTAAATTCCTAGAAACCGCGTTGTTAGATGTTTCATAAGTTCGTCAAACTAGTACAAAGCTCATTGAGACACTTATAAGCACTCATGTTGCATGAAACTTGTTTTAGAGTCTTAGAAACCGCGTTGTTAGATGTTTCCTAAGTTCGTCAAACCAGTACAATGTTGATTGAGACACTTATAAGCACTCATGTTGCATGAAACTTCGTTTAGAGTCCTAGAAACCGCGTTGTTAGATGTTTCATAAGTTCGTCAAACTAGTACAAAGCTCGTTGAGACAATTATAAGCACTCATGTTGCATGAAACTTGATTTAGAATACTAGAAACGCGTTGTTAGATGTTTCATAAGTTCGTCAAACAAAAACAAAGCTCATTGAGACACTTATAAGCACTCATGTTGCATGAAACTTGGTTTAGAGTCCTAGAAATGAGTTGTTCGATGTTTCATAAGTTCGTAAAACTTGTACAAAGCTCATTGAGACACTTATAAGCACTCATGTTGCATTAAACTTGGTTTAGAGTCCTAGAAACGCGTTGTTCGATGTTCATAAGTTCGTCAAACTAGTACAAAGCTCATTGAGACACTTATAAGCACTCATGTTGCATGAAACTTTGTTTAGAGTTCTAGAAACTGCGTTGTTAGATGTTTCATAAGTTCGTCAAACTAGTACAAAGCTCATTGAGACACTTATAAGCACTCATGTTGCATGAAACTTGGTTTAGATTCCTAGAAACCGCGTTGTTAGATGTTTCATAAGTTCGTAAAACTAGTACAAAGCTCATTGAGACACTTATAAGCACTCATGTTGAATGAAACTTGGTTTAGAGTCCTAGAAACGCGTTGTTAGATGATTCATAAGTTCGTAAAACTAGTACAAATCTCATTGATACACTTATAAGCACTCATGTTGCATGAAACTTGGTTTAGAGTCCTAGAAATGCGTTGTTAGATATTTCATAAGTTCGTCAAGCTAGTACAAAGATCATTGACACACTTATAAGCACTCATATTCCATGAAACTTGGTTTGGAGTCCTAGAAACGCATTGATAGATGTTCATAAGTTCGTCAAACTTATACAAAGCTCATTGAGACGCTTATAAGCACTCATGTTGCATGAAACTTGGTTTAGAGTCCTAGAAACCGCGTTGTTAGATGTTTCATAAGTTCGTCAAACCAGTACAATGCTCATTGAGACACTTATAAGCACTCATGTTGCATGAAACTTGGTTTAGAGTCTTAGAAACCGCGTTGTTAGATGTTTCATAAGTTCGTCAAACTAGTACAAAGCTCATTGAGACACTTATAAGCACTCATGTTGAATGAAACTTGGTTTAGAGTCCTAGAAACGCGTTGTTAGATGTTTCATAAGTTCGTCAAACTAGTACAAAGCTCGTTGAGACAATTATAAGCACTCATGTTGCATGAAACTTGGTTTAGAGTACTAGAAACGCGTTGTTAGATGTTTCATAAGTTCGTCAAACAAGTACAAAGCTCATTGAGACACTTATAAGCACTCATGATGCATGAAAGTTGGTTTAGAGTCCTAGAAACGAGTTGTTCGATGTTTCATAAGTTCTTAAAATTTGTACAAAGCTCATTGAGACACTTATAAGCACTCATGTTGCATGAAACTTGGTTTAGAGTCCTAGAAACGCGTTGTTCGATGTTCATAAGTTCGTCAAACTAGTACAAAGCTCATTGAGACACTTATAAGCACTCATGTTTCATGAACCTTTGTTTAGAGTCCTAGAAACGCGTTGTTAGATGTTTCATAAGTTCGTAAAACTTGTACAAAGCTCATTGAGACACTTATAAGCACTCATGTGGAATGAAACTTGGTTTAGAGTCCTAGAACCCGCGTTGTTAGATGTTTCATATGTTCGTCAAACTAGTCAAAAGCTTATTGAGACACTTATTAGCACTCATGTTGCATGAAACTTAGTTTAGAGTCCTAGAAACCGCGTTGTTAGATGTTTCATAAGTTCGTCAAACTAGTACAAAGCTCATTGAGACACTTATAAGAACTCATGTTGCATGAAACTTGGTTTAGAGTCTTAGAAACCGCGTTGTTAGATGTTTCATAAGTTCGTCAAACCAGTACAATGCTCATTGAGACACTTATAAGCACTCATCTTGCATGAAACTTCGTTTAGAGTCCTAGAAACCGCGTTGTTAGATGTTTCATAAGTTCGTCAAACTAGTACAAAGCTCCTTGAGACAATTATAAGCACTCATGTTGCATGAAACTTGGTTTAGAGTACTAGAAACGCGTTGTTAGATGTTTCATAAGTTCGTCAAACAAGTACAAAGCTCATTGAGACACTTATAAGCACTCATGTTGCATGAAACTTGGTTTAGAGTCCTAGAAACGAGTTGTTCGATGTTTCATAAGTTCTTAAAATTTGTACAAAGCTCATTGAGACACTTATAAGAACTCATGTTGCATGAAACTTGGTTTAGAGTCTTAGAAACGCGTTGTTCGATGTTCATAAGTTCGTCAAACTAGTACAAAGCTCATTGAGACACTTATAAGCACTCATGTTTCATGAAACTTTGTTTAGAGTCCTAGAAACTGCGTTGTTACATGTTTCATAAGTTCGTCAAACTAGTACAAAGCTGATTGAGACACTTATAAGAACTCATGTTGCATGAAACTTGGTTTAGATTCCTAGAAACCGCGTTGTTAGATGTTTCATAAGTTCGTCAAACTAGTACAAAGCTCATTGAGACACTTATAAGCACTCATGTTGAATGAAACTTGGTTTAGAGTCCTAGAAACGCGTTGTTAGATGATTCATAAGTTCGTAAAACTAGTACAAATCTCATTGAGACACTTATGAACACTCATGTTGCATGAAACTTGGTTTAGAGTCCTAGAAATGCGTTATTAGATATTTCGTAAGTTCGTCAAGCTAGTACAAAGCTCATTGAGACACTTATAAGCACTCATGTTCCATGAAACTTGGTTTAGAGTCCTAGAAACGCATTGATAGATGTTCATAAGTTCGTCAAACTTATACAAAGCTCATTGAGACGCTTATAAGCACTCATGTTGCATGAAACTTGGTTTAGAGTCCTAGAAACCGCGTTGTTAGATGTTTCATAAGTTCGTCAAACCAGTACAATGCTCATTGAGACACTTATAAGCACTCATGTTGCATGAAACTTGGTTTAGAGTCTTAGAAACCGCGTTGTTAGATGTTTCATAAGTTTGTCAAACCAGTACAATGCTCATTGAGACACTTATAAGCACTCATGTTGCATGAAACTTGGTTTAGAGTCCTAGAAACGCGTTGTTAGATGTTTCATAAGTTCGTCAAACTTGTACAAAGCTCATTGAGACACTTATAAGCAGTCATGTTGTATGAAACTTGGTTTAGAATCCTAGAACCCGCGTTGTTAGATGTTTCATATATTCGTCAAACTAGTCAAAAGCTCATTGAGACACTTATAAGCACTCATGTTGCATGAAACTTAGTTTAGAGTCCTAGAAACCGCGTTGTTAGATGTTTCATAAGTTCGTCAAACCAGTACAATGCTCATTGAGACACTTATAAGCACTCATGTTGCATGAAACTTCGTTTAGAGTCCTAGAAACCGCGTTGTTTGATGTTTCATAAGTTCGTCAAACTAGTACAAAGCTCGTTGAGACAATTATAATCACTCATGTTGCATGAAACTTGGTTTAGAGTACTAGAAACGCGTTGTTAGATGTTTCATAAGTTCGTCAAACAAGTACAAAGCTCATTGAGATACTTATAAGCACACATGTTGCATGAAACTTGGTTTAGAGTCCTAGAAACGCGTTGTTCGATGTTTCATAAGTTCGTAAAACTTGTACAAAGCTCATTGAGTCACTTATAAGCACTCATGTTGCATGAAACTTGGCTTAGAGTCCTAGAAACGCGTTGTTCGATGTTTCATAAGTTCGTCAAACTAGTACAAAACTCATTGACACACTTATAAGCACTCATGTCGCATGAAACTTTGTTTATAGTCCTAGAAACTGCGTTGTTAGATGTTTCATAAGTTCGTCAAACTAGTACAAAGCTCATTGAGACACTTATAAGCACTCATGTTGCATGAAACTTGGTTTAAATTCCTAGAAACCGCGTTGTTAGATGTTTCATAAGTTCGTCAAACTAGTACAAAGCTCATTGAGACACTTATAAGCACTCATGTTGCATGAAACTTGTTTTAGAGTCTTAGAAACCGCGTTGTTAGATGTTTCCTAAGTTCGTCAAACCAGTACAATGTTGATTGAGACACTTATAAGCACTCATGTTGCATGAAACTTCGTTTAGAGTCCTAGAAACCGCGTTGTTAGATGTTTCATAAGTTCGTCAAACTAGTACAAAGCTCGTTGAGACAATTATAAGCACTCATGTTGCATGAAACTTGATTTAGAATACTAGAAACGCGTTGTTAGATGTTTCATAAGTTCGTCAAACAAAAACAAAGCTCATTGAGACACTTATAAGCACTCATGTTGCATGAAACTTGGTTTAGAGTCCTAGAAATGAGTTGTTCGATGTTTCATAAGTTCGTAAAACTTGTACAAAGCTCATTGAGACACTTATAAGCACTCATGTTGCATTAAACTTGATTTAGAGTCCTAGAAACGCGTTGTTCGATGTTCATAAGTTCGTCAAACTAGTACAAAGCTCATTGAGACACTTATAAGCACTCATGTTGCATGAAACTTTGTTTAGAGTTCTAGAAACTGCGTTGTTAGATGTTTCATAAGTTCGTCAAACTAGTACAAAGCTCATTGAGACACTTATAAGCACTCATGTTGCATGAAACTTGGTTTAGATTCCTAGAAACCGCGTTGTTAGATGTTTCATAAGTTCGTAAAACTAGTACAAAGCTCATTGAGACACTTATAAGCACTCATGTTGAATGAAACTTGGTTTAGAGTCCTAGAAACGCGTTGTTAGATGATTCATAAGTTCGTAAAACTAGTACAAATCTCATTGATACACTTATAAGCACTCATGTTGCATGAAACTTGGTTTAGAGTCCTAGAAATGCGTTGTTAGATATTTCATAAGTTCGTCAAGCTAGTACAAAGATCATTGACACACTTATAAGCACTCATATTCCATGAAACTTGGTTTGGAGTCCTAGAAACGCATTGATAGATGTTCATAAGTTCGTCAAACTTATACAAAGCTCATTGAGACGCTTATAAGCACTCATGTTGCATGAAACTTGGTTTAGAGTCCTAGAAACCGCGTTGTTAGATGTTTCATAAGTTCGTCAAACCAGTACAATGCTCATTGAGACACTTATAAGCACTCATGTTGCATGAAACTTGGTTTAGAGTCTTAGAAACCGCGTTGTTAGATGTTTCATAAGTTCGTCAAACTAGTACAAAGCTCATTGAGACACTTATAAGCACTCATGTTGAATGAAACTTGGTTTAGAGTCCTAGAAACGCGTTGTTAGATGTTTCATAAGTTCGTCAAACTAGTACAAAGCTCGTTGAGACAATTATAAGCACTCATGTTGCATGAAACTTGGTTTAGAGTACTAGAAACGCGTTGTTAGATGTTTCATAAGTTCGTCAAACAAGTACAAAGCTCATTGAGACACTTATAAGCACTCATGATGCATGAAAGTTGGTTTAGAGTCCTAGAAACGAGTTGTTCGATGTTTCATAAGTTCTTAAAATTTGTACAAAGCTCATTGAGACACTTATAAGCACTCATGTTGCATGAAACTTGGTTTAGAGTCCTAGAAACGCGTTGTTCGATGTTCATAAGTTCGTCAAACTAGTACAAAGCTCATTGAGACACTTATAAGCACTCATGTTTCATGAACCTTTGTTTAGAGTCCTAGAAACGCGTTGTTAGATGTTTCATAAGTTCGTAAAACTTGTACAAAGCTCATTGAGACACTTATAAGCACTCATGTGGAATGAAACTTGGTTTAGAGTCCTAGAACCCGCGTTGTTAGATGTTTCATATGTTCGTCAAACTAGTCAAAAGCTTATTGAGACACTTATTAGCACTCATGTTGCATGAAACTTAGTTTAGAGTCCTAGAAACCGCGTTGTTAGATGTTTCATAAGTTCGTCAAACTAGTACAAAGCTCATTGAGACACTTATAAGAACTCATGTTGCATGAAACTTGGTTTAGAGTCTTAGAAACCGCGTTGTTAGATGTTTCATAAGTTCGTCAAACCAGTACAATGCTCATTGAGACACTTATAAGCACTCATCTTGCATGAAACTTCGTTTAGAGTCCTAGAAACCGCGTTGTTAGATGTTTCATAAGTTCGTCAAACTAGTACAAAGCTCCTTGAGACAATTATAAGCACTCATGTTGCATGAAACTTGGTTTAGAGTACTAGAAACGCGTTGTTAGATGTTTCATAAGTTCGTCAAACAAGTACAAAGCTCATTGAGACACTTATAAGCACTCATGTTGCATGAAACTTGGTTTAGAGTCCTAGAAACGAGTTGTTCGATGTTTCATAAGTTCTTAAAATTTGTACAAAGCTCATTGAGACACTTATAAGAACTCATGTTGCATGAAACTTGGTTTAGAGTCCTAGAAACGCGTTGTTCGATGTTCATAAGTTCGTCAAACTAGTACAAAGCTCATTGAGACACTTATAAGCACTCATGTTGCATGAAACTTTGTTTAGAGTCCTAGAAACTGCGTTGTTAGATGTTTCATAAGTTCGTCAAACTAGTACAAAGCTCATTGAGACACTTATAAGAACTCATGTTGCATGAAACTTGGTTTAGATTCCTAGAAACCGCGTTGTTAGATGTTTCATAAGTTCGTCAAACTAGTACAAAGCTCATTGAGACACTTATAAGCACTCATGTTGAATGAAACTTGGTTTAGAGTCCTAGAAACGCGTTGTTAGATGATTCATAAGTTCGTAAAACTAGTACAAATCTCATTGAGACACTTATAAGCACTCATGTTGCATGAAACTTGGTTTAGAGTCCTAGAAATGCGTTATTAGATATTTCATAAGTTCGTCAAGCTAGTACAAAGCTCATTGAGACACTTATAAGCACTCATGTTCCATGAAACTTGGTTTAGAGTCCTAGAAACGCATTGATAGATGTTCATAAGTTCGTCAAACTTGTACAAAGCTTATTGAGACGCTTATAAGCACTCATGTTGCATGAAACTTGGTTTAGAGTCCTAGAAACCGCGTTGTTAGATGTTTCATAAGTTCGTCAAACCAGTACAATGCTCATTGAGACACTTATAAGCACTCATGTTGCATGAAACTTGGTTTAGAGTCTTAGAAACCGCGTTGTTAGATGTTTCATAAGTTTGTCAAACCAGTACAATGCTCATTGAGACACTTATAAGCACTCATGTTGCATGAAACTTGGTTTAGAGTCCTAGAAACGCGTTGTTAGATGTTTCATAAGTTCGTCAAACATGTACAAAGCTCATTGAGACACTTATAAGCAGTCATGTTGTATGAAACTTGGTTTAGAATCCTAGAACCCGCGTTGTTAGATGTTTCATATATTCGTCAAACTAGTTAAAAGCTCATTGAGACACTTATAAGCACTCATGTTGCATGAAACTTAGTTTAGAGTCCTAGAAACCGCGTTGTTAGATGTTTCATAAGTTCGTCAAACTAGTACAAAGCTCATTGAGACACTTATAAGCACTCATGTTGAATGAAACATAGTTTAGAGTCCTAGAAACGCGTTGTTAGATGATTCATAAGTTCGTAAAACTAGTACAAATCTCATTGAGACACTTATAAGCACTCATGTTGCATGAAACTTTGTTTAGAGTCCTAAAAGCTGCGTTGTTAGATGTTTCATAAGTTCGTCAAACTAGTACAAAGCTCATTGAGACACTTATAAACACTCATGTTGAATGAAACTTGGTTTAGAGTCCTAGATACGCGTTGTTAGATGTTTGATAAGTTCGTCAAACTAGTACAAAGCTCATTGAGACACTTATAAGCACTCATGTTGCATGAAACTTGGTTTAGATTCCTAGAAACCGCGTTGTTAGATGTTTCATAAGTTCGTAAAACTAGTACAAAGCTCATTGAGACACTTATAAGCACTCATGTTGAATGAAACTTGGTTTAGAGTCCTAGAAACGCGTTGTTAGATGATTCATAAGTTCGTAAAACTAGTACAAATCTCATTGATACACTTATAAGCACTCATGTTGCATGAAACTTGGTTTAGAGTCCTAGAAATGCGTTGTTAGATATTTCATAAGTTCGTCAAGCTAGTACAAAGATCATTGACACACTTATAAGCACTCATATTCCATGAAACTTGGTTTGGAGTCCTAGAAACGCATTGATAGATGTTCATAAGTTCGTCAAACTTATACAAAGCTCATTGAGACGCTTATAAGCACTCATGTTGCATGAAACTTGGTTTAGAGTCCTAGAAACCGCGTTGTTAGATGTTTCATAAGTTCGTCAAACCAGTACAATGCTCATTGAGACACTTATAAGCACTCATGTTGCATGAAACTTGGTTTAGAGTCTTAGAAACCGCGTTGTTAGATGTTTCATAAGTTCGTCAAACTAGTACAAAGCTCATTGAGACACTTATAAGCACTCATGTTGAATGAAACTTGGTTTAGAGTCCTAGAAACGCGTTGTTAGATGTTTCATAAGTTCGTCAAACTAGTACAAAGCTCGTTGAGACAATTATAAGCACTCATGTTGCATGAAACTTGGTTTAGAGTACTAGAAACGCGTTGTTAGATGTTTCATAAGTTCGTCAAACAAGTACAAAGCTCATTGAGACACTTATAAGCACTCATGATGCATGAAAGTTGGTTTAGAGTCCTAGAAACGAGTTGTTCGATGTTTCATAAGTTCTTAAAATTTGTACAAAGCTCATTGAGACACTTATAAGCACTCATGTTGCATGAAACTTGGTTTAGAGTCCTAGAAACGCGTTGTTCGATGTTCATAAGTTCGTCAAACTAGTACAAAGCTCATTGAGACACTTATAAGCACTCATGTTTCATGAACCTTTGTTTAGAGTCCTAGAAACGCGTTGTTAGATGTTTCATAAGTTCGTAAAACTTGTACAAAGCTCATTGAGACACTTATAAGCACTCATGTGGAATGAAACTTGGTTTAGAGTCCTAGAACCCGCGTTGTTAGATGTTTCATATGTTCGTCAAACTAGTCAAAAGCTTATTGAGACACTTATTAGCACTCATGTTGCATGAAACTTAGTTTAGAGTCCTAGAAACCGCGTTGTTAGATGTTTCATAAGTTCGTCAAACTAGTACAAAGCTCATTGAGACACTTATAAGAACTCATGTTGCATGAAACTTGGTTTAGAGTCTTAGAAACCGCGTTGTTAGATGTTTCATAAGTTCGTCAAACCAGTACAATGCTCATTGAGACACTTATAAGCACTCATCTTGCATGAAACTTCGTTTAGAGTCCTAGAAACCGCGTTGTTAGATGTTTCATAAGTTCGTCAAACTAGTACAAAGCTCATTGAGACACTTATAAGCACTCATGTTGAATGAAACATAGTTTAGAGTCCTAGAAACGCGTTGTTAGATGATTCATAAGTTCGTAAAACTAGTACAAATCTCATTGAGACACTTATAAGCACTCATGTTGCATGAAACTTTGTTTAGAGTCCTAGAAACGAGTTGTTCGATGTTTCATAAGTTCTTAAAATTTGTACAAAGCTCATTGAGACACTTATAAGAACTCATGTTGCATGAAACTTGGTTTAGAGTCCTAGAAACGCGTTGTTCGATGTTCATAAGTTCGTCAAACTAGTACAAAGCTCATTGAGACACTTATAAGCACTCATGTTGCATGAAACTTTGTTTAGAGTCCTAGAAACTGCGTTGTTAGATGTTTCATAAGTTCGTCAAACTAGTACAAAGCTCATTGAGACACTTATAAGAACTCATGTTGCATGAAACTTGGTTTAGATTCCTAGAAACCGCGTTGTTAGATGTTTCATAAGTTCGTCAAACTAGTACAAAGCTCATTGAGACACTTATAAGCACTCATGTTGAATGAAACTTGGTTTAGAGTCCTAGAAACGCGTTGTTAGATGATTCATAAGTTCGTAAAACTAGTACAAATCTCATTGAGACACTTATAAGCACTCATGTTGCATGAAACTTGGTTTAGAGTCCTAGAAATGCGTTATTAGATATTTCATAAGTTCGTCAAGCTAGTACAAAGCTCATTGAGACACTTATAAGCACTCATGTTCCATGAAACTTGGTTTAGAGTCCTAGAAACGCATTGATAGATGTTCATAAGTTCGTCAAACTTGTACAAAGCTTATTGAGACGCTTATAAGCACTCATGTTGCATGAAACTTGGTTTAGAGTCCTAGAAACCGCGTTGTTAGATGTTTCATAAGTTCGTCAAACCAGTACAATGCTCATTGAGACACTTATAAGCACTCATGTTGCATGAAACTTGGTTTAGAGTATTAGAAACCGCGTTGTTAGATGTTTCATAAGTTTGTCAAACCAGTACAATGCTCATTGAGACACTTATAAGCACTCATGTTGCATGAAACTTGGTTTAGAGTCCTAGAAACGCGTTGTTAGATGTTTCATAAGTTCGTCAAACATGTACAAAGCTCATTGAGACACTTATAAGCAGTCATGTTGTATGAAACTTGGTTTAGAATCCTAGAACCCGCGTTGTTAGATGTTTCATATATTCGTCAAACTAGTCAAAAGCTCATTGAGACACTTATAAGCACTCATGTTGCATGAAACTTAGTTTAGAATCCTAGAAACCGCGTTGTTAGATGTTTCATAAGTTCGTCAAACTAGTACAAAGCTCATTGAGACACTTATAAGCACTCATGTTGAATGAAACATAGTTTAGAGTCCTAGAAACGCGTTGTTAGATGATTCATAAGTTCGTAAAACTAGTACAAATCTCATTGAGACACTTATAAGCACTCATGTTGCTTGAAACTTTGTTTAGAGTCCTAAAAGCTGCGTTGTTAGATGTTTCATAAGTTCGTCAAACTAGTACAAAGCTCATTGAGACACTTATAAACACTCATGTTGAATGAAACTTGGTTTAGAGTCCTAGATACGCGTTGTTAGATGTTTCATAAGTTCCTCAAACTTGTACAAATCTCATTGAGACATTTATAAGCACTCATGTTGCATGAAACTTTGTTTAGAGTCCTAGAAGCTGCGTTGTTAGATGTTTCATAAGTTCGTCAAACTAGTACAAAGCTCATTGAGAAACTTATAAGCACTCATGTTGAATGAAACTTGGTTTAGAGTCCTAGAAACGCGTTGTTAGATGTTTCATAAGTTCGTAAAACTAGTACAAAGCTCATTGAGACACTTATAAGCACTCATGTTGAATGAAACTTGGTTTAGAGTCCTAGAAATGCGTTGTTAGGTGTTTCATAAGTTCTTCAAACTAGTACAAAGCTCATTGAGACACTTATAAGCACTCATGTTGCATGAACCTTGGTTTAGAGTCCTAGAAACGCGTTGTTAGATGTTTCATAAGTTCGTAAAACTTGTACAAAGCTCATTGAGACACTTATAAGCACTCATGTGGAATGAAACTTGGTTTAGATTCCTAGAACCCGCGTTGTTAGATGTTTCATATGTTCGTCAAACTAGTCAAAAGCTCATTGAGACACTTATACGCACTCATGTTGCATGAAACCTAGTTTAGAGTCCTAGAAACCGCGTTGTTAGATGTTTCATAAGTTCGTCAAACTAGTACAAAGCTCATTGAGACACTTATAAGCACTCATGTTGCATGAAACTTGGTTTAGAGTCCTAGAAACGCGTTGTTAGATGTTTCTTAAGTTCGTCAAACTTTTACAAAGCTCGTTGAGACAATTATAAGCACTCATGTTGCATGAAACTTGGTTTAGAGGACTAGAAACGCGTTGTTAGATGTTTCATAAGTTCGTCAAACAAGTACAAAGCTCATTGAGACACTTATAAGCACTCATGTTGCATGAAACTTGGTTTAGAGTCCTAGAAACGCGTTGTTCGATGTTTCATAAGTTCGTAAAACTTGTACAAAGCTCATTGAGACACTTATAAGCACTCATGTTGCATGAAACTTGGTTTAGAGTCCTAGAAACGCGTTGTTCGATGTTTCATACGTTCGTCAAACTAGTACAAAGCTCATTGAGACACTTATAAGCACTCATGTTGCATAAAACTTTGTTTAGAGTCCTAGAAACTGCGTTGTTAGATGTTTCATAAGTTCGTCAAACTAGTACAAAGCTCATTGAGACACTTATAAGCACTCATGTTGCATGAAACTTGGTTTAGATTCCTAGAAACCGCGTTGTTAGATGTTTCATAAGTTCGTCAAACTAGTACAAAGCTCATTGAGACACTTATAAGCACTCATGTTGAAGGAAACTTGGTTTAGAGTCCTAGAAACCGCGTTGTTAGATGTTTCATAAGTTCGTCAAACTAGTACAAAGCTCATTGAGACACTTATAAGCACTCATGTTGCATGAAACTTTGTTTAGAGTCCTAGAAATCCGTTGTTAGATATTTCATAAGTTTGTCAAGCTAGTACAAAGCTCATTGAGACACTTATAAGCACTCATGTTGCATGAAACTTGGTTTAGAGTCCTAGAAACGCATTGATAGATGTTTCATAAGTTTGTCAAACTTGTACAAAGCTCATTGAGACGCTTATAAGCACTCATGTTGCATGAAACTTGGTTTAGAGTCCTAGAAACCGCGTTGTTAGATGTTTCATAAGTTCGTCAAACCATTACAATGCTCATTGAGACACTTATAAGCACTCATGTTGCATGAAACTTCGTTTAGAGTCCTAGAAACCGCGTTGTTAGAAACATAAGTTCGTCAAACTGTACAAAGCTCGTTGAGACAATTATAAGCACTCATTTGCATAAACTTGTTTAGAGTACTAGAAACGCGTTGTTAGATGTTTCAAAGTTCTAAACAAGTACAAAGCTCGTTGACACACTTATAAGCACTCATGTTGCATGAAACTTTGTTTATAGTCCTAGAAACTGCGTTGTTAGATGTTTCATAAGTTCGTCAAACTAGTACAAAGCTCATTGAGACACTTATAAGCACTCATGTTGCATGAAACTTGGTTTAAATTCCTAGAAACCGCGTTGTTAGATGTTTCATAAGTTCGTCAAACTAGTACAAAGCTCATTGAGACACTTATAAGCACTCATGTTGCATGAAACTTGGTTTAGAGTCCTAGAAACGAGTTGTTCGATGTTTCATAAGTTCTTAAAATTTGTACAAAGCTCATTGAGACACTTATAAGCACTCATGTTGAATGAAACTTTGTTTAGAGTCCTAGAAACGCGTTGTTAGATGATTCATAAGTTCGTAAAACTAGTACAAATCTCATTGAGACACTTATAAGCACTCATGTTGCATGAAACTTGGTTTAGAGTCCTAGAAATGCGTTGTTAGATATTTCATAAGTTCGTCAAGCTAGTACAAAGCTCATTGAGACACTTATAAGCACTCATGTTGCATGAAACTTGGTTTAGAGTCCTAGAAACGCATTGATAGATGTTCATAAGTTCGTAAAACTTGTACAAAGCTCATTGAGACGCTTATAAGCACTTATGTTGCATGAAACTTGGTTTAGAGTCCTAGAAACCGCTTTGTTAGATGTTTCATAAGTTCGTCAAACCAGTACAAAGCTCATTGAGACACTTATAAGCACTCATGTTGAATGAAACTTGGTTTAGAGTCCTAGAAACGCGTTGTTAGATGATTCATAAGTTCGTAAAACTAATACAAAGCTCATTGAGACACTTATAAAAGCAATCATGTTGCATGAAACTTGGTTTAGAGTCCTAGAAACGCGTTGTTAGATGTTTCATAAGTTCGTCAAACTTGTACAAAGCTCATTGAGACACTTATAAGCACTCATGTTGCATGAAACTTCGTTTAGAGTCTTAGAAACCGCGTTGTTAGATGTTTCATAAGTTCGTCAAACTTGTACAAAGCTCATTGAGACACTTATAAGCAGTCATGTTGTATGAAACTTGGTTTAGAGTCCTAGAACCCGCGTTGTTAGATGTTTCATATATTCGTCAAACTAGTCAAAAGCTCATTGAGACACTTATATGCACTCATGTTGCATGAAACTTAGTTTAGAGTCCTAGAAACCGCGTTGTTAGATGTTTCATAAGTTCGTCAAACTAGTACAAAGCTCATTGAGACACTTATAAGCACTCATGTTGAATGAAACTTGGTTTAGAGTCCTAGAAACGCGTTGTTAGATGTTTCATAAGTTCGTCAAACAAGTACAAAGCTCATTGAGACACTTATAAGCACTCATGTTGCATGAAACTTGGTTTAGAGTCCTAGAAACGAGTTGTTCGATGTTTCATAAGTTCTTAAAATTTGTACAAAGCTCATTGAGACACTTATAAGAACTCATGTTGCATGAAACTTGGTTTAGAGTCCTAGAAACGCGTTGTTCGATGTTCATAAGTTCGTCAAACTAGTACAAAGCTCATTGAGACACTTATAAGCACTCATGTTGCATGAAACTTTGTTTAGAGTCCTAGAAACTGCGTTGTTAGATGTTTCATAAGTTCGTCAAACTAGTACAAAGCTCATTGAGACACTTATAAGAACTCATGTTGCATGAAACTTGGTTTAGATTCCTAGAAACCGCGTTGTTAGATGTTTCATAAGTTCGTCAAACTAGTACAAAGCTCATTGAGACACTTATAAGCACTCATGTTGAATGAAACTTGGTTTAGAGTCCTAGAAACGCGTTGTTAGATGATTCATAAGTTCGTAAAACTAGTACAAATCTCATTGAGACACTTATAAGCACTCATGTTGCATGAAACTTGGTTTAGAGTCCTAGAAATGCGTTATTAGATATTTCATAAGTTCGTCAAGCTAGTACAAAGCTCATTGAGACACTTATAAGCACTCATGTTCCATGAAACTTGGTTTAGAGTCCTAGAAACGCATTGATAGATGTTCATAAGTTCGTCAAACTTGTACAAAGCTCATTGAGACGCTTATAAGCACTCATGTTGCATGAAACTTGGTTTAGAGTCCTAGAAACCGCGTTGTTAGATGTTTCATAAGTTCGTCAAACCAGTACAATGCTCATTGAGACACTTATAAGCACTCATGTTGCATGAAACTTGGTTTAGAGTCTTAGAAACCGCGTTGTTAGATGTTTCATAAGTTTGTCAAACCAGTACAATGCTCATTGAGACACTTATAAGCACTCATGTTGCATGAAACTTGGTTTAGAGTCCTAGAAACGCGTTGTTAGATGTTTCATAAGTTCGTCAAACATGTACAAAGCTCATTGAGACACTTATAAGCAAATCATGTTGTATGAAACTTGGTTTAGAATCCTAGAACCCGCGTTGTTAGATGTTTCATATATTCGTCAAACTAGTCAAAAGCTCATTGAGACACTTATAAGCACTCATGTTGCATGAAACTTAGTTTAGAGTCCTAGAAACCGCGTTGTTAAATGTTTCATAAGTTCGTCAAACTAGTACAAAGCTCATTGAGACACTTATAAGCACTCATGTTGAATGAAACATAGTTTAGAGTCCTAGAAACGCGTTGTTAGATGATTCATAAGTTCGTAAAACTAGTACAAATCTCATTGAGACACTTATAAGCACTCATGTTGCATGAAACTTTGTTTAGAGTCCTAAAAGCTGCGTTGTTAGATGTTTCATAAGTTCGTCAAACTAGTACAAAGCTCATTGAGACACTTATAAACACTCATGTTGAATGAAACTTGGTTTAGAGTCCTAGATACGCGTTGTTAGATGTTTCATAAGTTCCTCAAACTTGTACAAATCTCATTGAGACATTTATAAGCACTCATGTTGCATGAAACTTTGTTTAGAGTCCTAGAAGCTGCGTTGTTAGATGTTTCATAAGTTCGTCAAGCTAGTACAAAGCTCATTGAGAAACTTATAAGCACTCATGTTGAATGAAACTTGGTTTAGAGTCCTAGAAACGCGTTGTTAGATGTTTCATAAGTTCGTAAAACTAGTACAAAGCTCATTGAGACACTTATAAGCACTCATGTTGAATGAAACTTGGTTTAGAGTCCTAGAAATGCGTTGTTAGGTGTTTCATAAGTTCTTCAAACTAGTACAAAGCTCATTGAGACACTTATAAGCACTCATGTTGCATGAACCTTGGTTTAGAGTCCTAGAAACGCGTTGTTAGATGTTTCATAAGTTCGTAAAACTTGTACAAAGCTCATTGAGACACTTATAAGCACTCATGTGGAATGAAACTTGGTTTAGATTCCTAGAACCCGCGTTGTTAGATGTTTCATATGTTCGTCAAACTAGTCAAAAGCTCATTGAGACACTTATACGCACTCATGTTGCATGAAACCTAGTTTAGAGTCCTAGAAACCGCGTTGTTAGATGTTTCATAAGTTCGTCAAACTAGTACAAAGCTCATTGAGACACTTATAAGCACTCATGTTGCATGAAACTTGGTTTAGAGTCCTAGAAACGCGTTGTTAGATGTTTCTTAAGTTCGTCAAACTTTTACAAAGCTCGTTGAGACAATTATAAGCACTCATGTTGCATGAAACTTGGTTTAGAGGACTAGAAACGCGTTGTTAGATGTTTCATAAGTTCGTCAAACAAGTACAAAGCTCATTGAGACACTTATAAGCACTCATGTTGCATGAAACTTGGTTTAGAGTCCTAGAAACGCGTTGTTCGATGTTTCATAAGTTCGTAAAACTTGTACAAAGCTCATTGAGACACTTATAAGCACTCATGTTGCATGAAACTTGGTTTAGAGTCCTAGAAACGCGTTGTTCGATGTTTCATACGTTCGTCAAACTAGTACAAAGCTCATTGAGACACTTATAAGCACTCATGTTGCATAAAACTTTGTTTAGAGTCCTAGAAACTGCGTTGTTAGATGTTTCATAAGTTCGTCAAACTAGTACAAAGCTCATTGAGACACTTATAAGCACTCATGTTGCATGAAACTTGGTTTAGATTCCTAGAAACCGCGTTGTTAGATGTTTCATAAGTTCGTCAAACTAGTACAAAGCTCATTGAGACACTTATAAGCACTCATGTTGAAGGAAACTTGGTTTAGAGTCCTAGAAACCGCGTTGTTAGATGTTTCATAAGTTCGTCAAACTAGTACAAAGCTCATTGAGACACTTATAAGCACTCATGTTGCATGAAACTTTGTTTAGAGTCCTAGAAATCCGTTGTTAGATATTTCATAAGTTTGTCAAGCTAGTACAAAGCTCATTGAGACACTTATAAGCACTCATGTTGCATGAAACTTGGTTTAGAGTCCTAGAAACGCATTGATAGATGTTTCATAAGTTCGTCAAACTTGTACAAAGCTCATTGAGACGCTTATAAGCACTCATGTTGCATGAAACTTGGTTTAGAGTCCTAGAAACCGCGTTGTTAGATGTTTCATAAGTTCGTCAAACCATTACAATGCTCATTGAGACACTTATAAGCACTCATGTTGCATGAAACTTCGTTTAGAGTCCTAGAAACCGCGTTGTTAGATGTTTCATAAGTTCGTCAAACTAGTACAAAGCTCGTTGAGACAATTATAAGCACTCATGTTGCATGAAACTTGGTTTAGAGTACTAGAAACGCGTTGTTAGATGTTTCATAAGTTCGTCAAACAAGTACAAAGCTCATTGAGATACTTATAAGCACACATGTTGCATGAAACTTGGTTTAGAGTCCTAGAAACGTGTTGTTCAATGTTTCATAAGTTCGTAAAACTTGTACAAACCTCATTGAGTCACTTATAAGCACTCATGTTGCATGAAACTTGGCTTAGACTCCTAGAAACGCGTTGTTCGATGTTTCATAAGTTCGTCAAACTAGTCCAAAACTCATTGACACACTTATAAGCACTCATGTTGCATGAAACTTTGTTTATAGTCCTAGAAACTGCGTTGTTAGATGTTTCATAAGTTCGTCAAACTAGTACAAAGCTCATTGAGACACTTATAAGCACTCATGTTGCATGAAACTTGGTTTAAATTCCTAGAAACCGCGTTGTTAGATGTTTCATAAGTTCGTCAAACTAGTACAAAGCTCATTGAGACACTTATAAGCACTCATGTTGCATGAAACTTGGTTTAGAGTCCTAGAAACGAGTTGTTCGATGTTTCATAAGTTCTTAAAATTTGTACAAAGCTCATTGAGACACTTATAAGCACTCATGTTGAATGAAACTTTGTTTAGAGTCCTAGAAACGCGTTGTTAGATGATTCATAAGTTCGTAAAACTAGTAGAAATCTCATTGAGACACTTATAAGCACTCATGTTGCATGAAACTTGGTTTAGAGTCCTAGAAATGCGTTGTTAGATATTTCATAAGTTCGTCAAGCTAGTACAAAGCTCATTGAGACACTTATAAGCACTCATGTTGCATGAAACTTGGTTTAGAGTCCTAGAAACGCATTGATAGATGTTCATAAGTTCGTAAAACTTGTACAAAGCTCATTGAGACGCTTATAAGCACTTATGTTGCATGAAACTTGGTTTAGAGTCCTAGAAACCGCTTTGTTAGATGTTTCATAAGTTCGTCAAACCAGTACAAAGCTCATTGAGACACTTATAAGCACTCATGTTGAATGAAACTTGGTTTAGAGTCCTAGAAACGCGTTGTTAGATGATTCATAAGTTCGTAAAACTAATACAAAGCTCATTGAGACACTTATAAAAGCAATCATGTTGCATGAAACTTGGTTTAGAGTCCTAGAAACGCGTTGTTAGATGTTTCATAAGTTCGTCAAACTTGTACAAAGCTCATTGAGACACTTATAAGCACTCATGTTGCATGAAACTTCGTTTAGAGTCTTAGAAACCGCGTTGTTAGATGTTTCATAAGTTCGTCAAACTTGTACAAAGCTCATTGAGACACTTATAAGCAGTCATGTTGTATGAAACTTGGTTTAGAGTCCTAGAACCCGCGTTGTTAGATGTTTCATATATTCGTCAAACTAGTCAAAAGCTCATTGAGACACTTATATGCACTCATGTTGCATGAAACTTAGTTTAGAGTCCTAGAAACCGCGTTGTTAGATGTTTCATAAGTTCGTCAAACTAGTACAAAGCTCATTGAGACACTTATAAGCACTCATGTTGAATGAAACTTGGTTTAGAGTCCTAGAAACGCGTTGTTAGATGTTTCATAAGTTCGTAAAACTAGTACAAATCTCATTGAGACACTTATAAGCACTCATGTTGCATGAAACTTTGTTTAGAGTCCTAGAAATTGCGTTGTTAGATGTTTCATAAGTTCGTCAAACTAGTACAAAGCTCATTGAGAAACTTATAAGCACTCATGCTAAATGAAACTTGGTTTAGAGTCCTAGAAACGCGTTGTTAGATGTTTCATAAGTTCGTCAAACTTGTACAAATCTCATTGAGACACTTATAAGCACTCATGTTGCATGAAACTTTGTTTAGAGTCCTAGAAGCTGCGTTGTTAGATGTTTCATATGTTCGTCAAACTAGTACAAAGCTCATTGAGACACTTATAAGCACTCATGTTGAATGAAACTTGGTTTAGAGTCCTAGAAACGCGTTGTTAGATGTTTCATAAGTTCGTAAAACTAGTACAACGCTCATTGAGACACTTATAAGCACTCATGTTGAATGAAACTTTGTTTAGAGTCCTAGAAATGCGTTGTTAGATGTTTCATAAGTTCGTAAAACTAGTACAAATCTCATTGAGACACTTATAAGCACTCATGTTGCATGAAACTTTGTTTAGAGTCCTAGAAATTGCGTTGTTAGATGTTTCATAAGTTCGTCAAACTAGTACAAAGCTCATTGAGACACTTATAAGCACTCATGCTAAATGAAACTTGGTTTAGAGTCCTAGAAACGCGTTGTTAGATGTTTCATAAGTTCGTCAAACTTGTACAAATCTCATTGAGACACTTATAAGCACTCATGTTGCATGAAACTTTGTTTAGAGTCCTAGAAGCTGCGTTGTTAGATGTTTCATATGTTCGTCAAACTAGTACAAAGCTCATTGAGACACTTATAAGCACTCATGTTGAATGAAACTTGGTTTAGAGTCCTAGAAACGCGTTGTTAGATGTTTCATAAGTTCGTAAAACTAGTACAACGCTCATTGAGACACTTATAAGCACTCATGTTGAATGAAACTTTGTTTAGAGTCCTAGAAATGCGTTGTTAGATGTTTCATAAGTTCTTCAAACTAGTACAAAGCTCATTGAGACACTTATAAGCACTCATGTTGCATGAACCTTGGTTTAGAGTCCTAGAAACGCGTTGTTAGATGTTTCATAAGTTCGTAAAACTTGTACAAAGCTCATTGAGACACTTATAAGCACTCATGTGGAATGAAACTTGGTTTAGATTCCTAGAACCCGCGTTGTTAGATGTTTCATATGTTCGTCAAACTAGTCAAAAGCTCATTGAGACACTTATACGCACTCATGTTGCATGAAACCTAGTTTAGAGTCCTAGAAACCGCGTTGTTAGATGTTTCATATGTTCGTCAAACTAGTCAAAAGCTCATTGAGACACTTATACGCACTCATGTTGCATGAAACCTAGTTTAGAGTCCTAGAAACCGCGTTGTTAGATGTTTCAAAGTTCGTCAAACTAGTACAAAGCGCGTTGAGACACTTATAAGCACTCATATTGCACGAAACTTGGTTTAGAGTCCTAGAAACGCGTTGTTAGATGTTTCTTAAGTTCGTCAAACTTTTACAAAGCGCGTTGAGACACTTATAAGCACTCATGTTGCATGAAACTTGGTTTAGAGTCCTAGAAACGCGTTGTTCGATGTTTCATAAGTTCGTAAAACTTGTACAAAGCTCATTGAGACACTTATAAGCACTCATGTTGCATGAAACTTGGTTTAGAGTCCTAGAAACGCGTTGTTTGATGTTTCATACGTTCGTCAAACTAGTACAAAGCTCATTGAGACACTTATAAGCACTCATGTTGCATAAAACTTTGTTTAGAGTCCTAGAAACTGCGTTGTTAGATGTTTCATAAGTTCGTCAAACTAGTACAAAGCTCATTGAGACACTTATAAGCACTCATGTTGCATGAAACTTGGTTTAGATTACTAGAAACTGCGTTGTTAGATGTTTCATAAGTTCGTCAAACTAGTACAAAGCTCATTGAGACACTTATAAGCACTCATGTTGAAGGAAACTTGGTTTAGAGTCCTAGAAATGCGTTGTTAGATGTTTCATAAGTTCGTCAAACTTGTACAAAGCTCATTGAGACACTTATAAGCAGTCATGTTGTATGAAACTTGGTTTAGAGTCCTAGAACCCGCGTTGTTAGATGTTTCATATATTCGTCAAACTAGTCAAAAGCTCATTGAGACACTTATAAGCACTCATGTTGCATGAAACTTAGTTTAGAGTCCTAGAAACCGCGTTGTTAGATGTTTCATAAGTTCGTCAAACTAGTACAAAGCTCATTGAGACACTTATAAGCACTCATGTTGAATGAAACTTGGTTTAGAGTCCTAGAAACGCGTTGTTAGATGATTCATAAGTTCGTAAAACTAGTACAAATCTCATTGATGTAAGAATTTGATGGAATAAACCGAGAGTATTTGAGATTTATGAGAGATTTGGGATTGAATGTTCTTCATGTTCTTGAAGAACATAAAGAGAGATTAGAGAGAGAATAGATTTTCATTTCATAATGTTGTTAAAGTAAAAAATTCCACAAGGAGATTACATATATCAAAAACAAGAGAGAAGAAGAGGAAGCTTCCTAACGGCTATAATTCAAATTGCCAAAAGGGGCCCACTTCTTTATCCTTTGGTCCATAGCTCCAACGGCTCTTTAGTCGGTTGATATAGTCGACTACATGAATCGACTACATTGAGATGTAGTCGACTATAAGTATTAACTCCCTTGAGATATAGTTGACTACATGAATCAACTACATTGCGATGTAGTCGACTATATGTATTAACTACCTTTGTAAAGTCACTTCAATACTTCCCCGCAAGCTTAGCCTAGTGCAATGGCTAAGCTTGGAACCCGCATACCCTTGCCTCATTAAAAACCTTGGTGAGAAAACCCATTGGGACAAAACTCACCTAAGGGAAAAGAGTACAAAGATATGCGGTTAGGGACTTAGGCTTTAGTAGCCATTGTGAGTCCAAGTCTTGGAAGAATTGACTCACACACTTTTATGCTTGCGGATTTGGTGAAGATGTCCGCGAGTTGGTCTTGGCTCTTTGTGAAGCATGGAAGGATTGTTCCCTTTACCATTTGTTCTCGGACCTTGTGGCAATCCACTTCTATGTGTTTGGTTCGCTCATGGAAAACCGAATTGGATGCAATGTGAATAGCTGCTTGGTTGTCACAATGCATGGTCATTAGAGCTTCAATCTTGACACCCAGATCTCCGAGTAAGTTCTTGAGCCACATAAGTTCTTGAGTTAGCTTCCTCATGGCTCGGTATTCGGCCTCCGCGGTTGAGCATGAAACAATCTTTTGCTTCTTGGTCTTCCAAGTCACAAGGTTCCCTCCAATGAAGGTGCAATAGCCGGTTGTGGATCTTCTATCTTCAACATCACCGACATAATCCGCATCACAATAGCCAACCACTTCGGTGTTCTTGTTACATCCCATCCAAATACCCAAGTCACAAGTACCTTTGATGTAGCTCAAGATTCTTTCAAGCATCTTCCAATGGTGTATCTTGGGCTTTTGCATTTGTTGAGCCACTTGGTTCACGGCAAAGCAAAGATCCGGCCTTGTGATGGTCAAGTAGATTAGCTTTCCCACAATCTTCCTAAAGAACTTCGGGTCTTTGAAGGGCTTGTCTTCTTCACTTCCATCTTTTATGACTTTGTAGCCTTCTTCAAGAGGAGTCTTGGCCTTCTTTGTACCTATTATATTGACACCACTCAAAAGATCACGTGTGTACTTCCTTTGGGAAAGGAATAGACCCTCTTCGGATCGACACACTTCTATCCCTAGGAAGTACTTAAGTTTCCCAAGGTCCTTAATATCAAATTTAGATTTCAAATAGTCTTTAGTGTTTTGAATACCTTCCTTGTTGTTTCCGGAGATGATGATATCATCTACATAGACTAGGACCACCACAATACCTTCTTGGCTTGTTTTGGTGAACAAGGTATGTTCCACATGAGATCTTTTGAATCCTTTCTCCATTAGGGTTGAGCTAAGCTTATGGTACCAAGCTCTAGGTGATTGCTTGAGTCCATAGATGGCTTTCTTTAGTCTCAAGACCTTTCCCGGAGCAATCGTGTGTTCTAGACCCGGTGGTGGTGTCATGTACACTTCTTCTTCAAGTTCTCCTTGTAGGAAAGCGTTCTTGACATCCATTTGAAACAATTCCCAAGAGAGGTTCGTGGCTAGTGAGAGAATGACCCTTACGGAGTGAAGTTTTGCAACCGGGGCAAACGTGTCCAAGTAGTCTTCTCCGTAGGTTTGAGTAAATCCCCGAGCTACTAACCGTGCCTTGTGTCTCTCAATTTTACCATTACTATGATACTTGATTGTGAAAATGTACCTTGAGCTAACGGCTCTCTTTCCTTTTGGGAGATCGGTCTCATAGTATGTTCCATTATCCTCCATGGCTTTGTTCTCACCTTTGACCGCATCAATCCATACTTGGTCCTTCATAGCTTCTTCATATGATTGTGGTATGTGGTGTTGATCCATGGTCGTGAGGAACACTTGATGCTCCATGGGAATAGTGGCTAAGGAGCATACGGCTTGAGTTGGGTGAGCTACGGCTTCTTGGTTGTAGTAGACTCTTGTGTTCTTCCAATTTGATGGAGGGTACTTGATTCTTGTGCTCCTTCTTAATGGGACCGCCACATCTTCTTGACAACCAACATCTTCTTGAGATCCTCCTTGATTATGACCATCTTGATCATTTGGAGTCTCGGATGTTGTGGATGGTTCGGTTTGTTGTTGTTGTTGAGGAGGATGGTTATCTTCTTGATCACCATTTGATTCTCCCCCGGACTCTTGAGCGTCTTGATCATGATGATTGTTCTCCCCGCATGATCAAGGGGGGTTTCTTGATGTGGTTCTTCTTCAAAACTCATTCCAAGATTCTTCATAAGGTTCCGGAGACTTGTGGCCTTGTCTATGACTACCTCGGGAAGGTCTTTGACACTTTCCCAATTGTTCCCTTCATAGAAGCTTTTCCCTTCCAAGAACTTGACATCTCTAGACACTAGGACCCGTTTTGTTTCCGGAACATAGCATTTGTACCCCTTTTGTGTGCTTGAATACCCAATGAACATCGCCTTTACACTCTTTGGCTCAAGCTTGTTCCTTTGCTCACTAGGGACAAACACAAAACACACACAACCAAATACTCTTAAATGTTCTATTTGAGGTGTAGTTTTATTCAAAACTTCAAAAGGAGATTGATTATTTAAGAGTTGAGTAGGGGTTCGATTGATGAGATAACACGCGGTTAAAACACCATCCGACCAAAACCGTTTTGGGATGTTCATGTGGAACATCATGGACCGAGTAACCTCCATGAGGTGTCTATTCTTCCTCTCGGCCACACCGTTTTGTTGTGGTGTGTAGGGGCAAGTTGTTTGATGAAGGATCCCATGATTGGATATGTGTTCTTTGAAAGCTCGGCTTGTGTACTCACCACCATTATCCGACCTAAAAATTTTAATCTTGGTTTGATAATGGTTAGTCACATAGTTTTGAAATTGTTTAAAAGCTTCTAAGACCTTATCCTTAGATTGTAAAAGTGTAACCCAAGTGTATTTTGAAAATTCATCAATAAAAGTGACAAAGTATGTGTGATTATCTCTTGATTTACAAGGAGAAAACCACACATCCGAGTGCACAAGTTCAAAAGGCTTGTAAATGGTTGTTGATTTTTGAAAACGGTTCGGCAATGTTTGCCCAAAATACAAGCTTCACAAGTTTGATGATCAAAAATCACATTTGGTAAAAGAGTTTTTAAAGCTTTCAAATGAGGATGACCGAGTCTAAAATGCCAAATAACATTGTTTGCTTCGGCTAAAACCGAGCTAAAAGCATGACAAAATAAAGAACTAGAATTATTTTCATCTAAGACATAAAGGTCTCCTCTTGTGATCCCCTTTCCGATGATCCTTTCACTCTTAATATCCTGAAAAAGTACATCATTAGGACCAAAAATAACATTGCAATTTAAATCCTTAGCAATACGTTTAACGGATATAAGATTAGAAGTGAAACTCGGCATATAAAGGGCTTGAGAATCCTTATCAAACAATTTCAAATCTCCTAACCCTTCTATAGGTATCTTACTCCCATTAGCAATTATGACATTACCTAAAACCGGTCTAATATTACTAATCAAGTCACGGTTGCTAATCATATGGTGAGAAGCTCCGGAGTCTATTATGATAGGTTTAAAGGTTCTATTGTCTGTGTGTTGAGCACTAAGGGAGTAAGCATTAAAAGAATAGGGATTAGGGATGATACCGTTCCCCTTAAGGGCCTTGATGAGAGCTTCCAAGTCGGATCTCCTCACAAATTCATCGGTGTATGGCACAATGGTCGTGGACTCCTCATCCTTGTCTTTACCGGTTTGGTGAGAGCTACTTGTGCTTGCTTTGCTCGCGGTGTCATCACTCGAGAAGTGAGCTCTTGCTTCCTTAAATTTGGCCGGTTTGAGATGAGGTTGAAGAATCCAACACCTTTCCTTTGAGTGACCCCTCTTCTTGCAATGTTCACAAGTCATAGGCCTCCTTTCATCATAGGACTTAGCCGAGGGCTTGCTTGTGTTGGTGGTTGGAGGCTTGTAGGCAACCTTGTTGGCGGTGACAAGTTCCTTCTTATGATCAAAGAGCTCAATAGATCCTTGTTCCCTTTGGAGTTGAGAGCATATCTCATCAAGGTTTGGAAGAGTCTCGGCTCTAAGGAGATGCTTGATGAGGTCTTTGTAGCTTGGATTGAGTGTGAGTAGGAGTCCAAAGACTATGTCTTCTTCCCTTCTCTTGTTGAGGATCTTCACATCCACCGTGAAAGGCCTAAGCATTTCTAGCTCGGCCCAAAGAGATCTAAAAACTCCAAAGTGTTTAGTGAAGTCGGTATCTTCTTGATAGAGTTCATTGATGGCCTTCTTGACTTCGAAGACGCGGCTTAAGTTTGAGACATTGCCGTAAACGGTTTGGAGAGTGTCCCATAGGTCTTTGGCACTCTCGCAATACGAGTAAGCTTCAAGGATAGAGGGTTCAAGAGAGGATTGTATCACACCGAGAACCTTTTGGTCTTCTTGAAAGCGCTTCATGAGGTCGGAGTCAACATCCTCCACCTCTAAGTCAACATCGGTTGGGAGCTCTTGCTTCTTGAGGATATGACCGAATAGGCCTTTTCCACATAGGGCCGTTTTCATGGTCCTAGCCCATAGCAAGTAGTTTATCCCTTTGAGAGTCACCGGACATAGGATCTTCTTAGATTCCTTGTCTTCCATGGTTAAGAATTGAGATTTGAGGTGAACAAAAGGTTTGGTCTTGAGACTTAGCTTTAAAAAGCTTAGATCTTTGAGGCAAGACAGAGAATTTCAGACGATGAGAGCTTGAATCTTGTGAAAGAAATGGGTTCGAGTGACTAGAACCGAATGAAATGAGCAAGAGTCAAGAGCCGAATGAAATGAAAAACTATTGAAAGAGATTAGAGTATAATAGCGGAAGAGATTTAAGGTTTCAAGAGCTTAAAGCTCTGATACCATGTAAGAATTTGATGGAATAAACCGAGAGTATTTGAGATTTATGAGAGATTTGGGATTGAATGTTCTTCATGTTCTTGAAGAACATAAAGAGACATTAGAGAGATTAGAGAGATAATAGATTTTCATTTCATAATGTTGTTAAAGTAAAAAATTCCACAAGGAGATTACATATATCAAAAACAAGAGAGAAGAAGAGGAAGCTTCCTAACGGCTATAATTCAAATTGCCAAAAGGGGCCAACTTCTTTATCCTTTGGTACATAGCTCCAACGGCTCTTTAGTCGGTTGATATAGTCGACTACATGAATCAACTACATTGAGATGTAGTCGACTATAAGTATTAACTCCCTTGAGATATAGTTGACTACATGAATCAACTACATTGCGATGTAGTCGACTATATGTATTAACTACCTTTGTAAAGTCACTTCAATAATTGAGACACTTATAAGCACTCATGTTGCATGAAACTTTGTTTAGAGTCCTAGAAGTTGCGTTGTTAGATGTTTCATAAGTTCGTCAAACTAGTACAAAGCTGATTGAGACACTTATAAGCACTCATGCTAAATGAAACTTGGTTTAGAGTCCTAGAAACGCGTTGTTAGATGTTTCATAAGTTCGTCAAACTTTTACAAATCTCATTGAGACACTTATAAGCACTCATGTTGCATGAAACTTTGTTTAGAGTCCTAGAAGCTGCGTTGTTAGATGTTTCATATGTTCGTCAAACTAGTACAAAGCTCATTGAGACATTTATAAGCACTCATGTTGAATGAAACTTGGTTTAGAGTCCTAGAAACGCGTTGTTAGATGTTTCATAAGTTCGTAAAACTAGTACAACGCTCATTGAGACACTTATAAGAAATCATGTTGAATGAAACTTGGTTTAGAGTCCTAGAAATGCGTTGTTAGATGTTTCATAAGTTCTTCAAACTAGTACAAAGCTCATTGAGACACTTATAAGCACTCATGTTGCATGAACCTTGGTTTAGAGTCCTAGAAACGCGTTGTTAGATGTTTCATAAGTTCGTAAAACTTGTACAAAGCTCATTGAGACACTTATAAGCACTCATGTGGAATGAAACTTGGTTTAGATTCCTAGAACCCGCGTTGTTAGATGTTTCATATGTTCGTCAAACTAGTCAAAAGCTCATTGAGACACTTATACGGACTCATGTTGCATGAAACCTAGTTTAGAGTCCTAGAAACCGCGTTGTTAGATGTTTCATATGTTCGTCAAACTAGTCAAAAGGTCATTGAGACACTTATACGCACTCATGTTGCATGAAACCTAGTTTAGATTCCTAGAAACCGCGTTGTTAGATGTTTCATAAGTTCGTCAAACTAGTACAAAGCGCGTTGAGACACTTATAAGCACTCATGTTGCACGAAACTTGGTTTAGAGTCCTAGAAACGCGTTGTTAGATGTTTCTTAAGTTCGTCAAACTTTTACAAAGCGCGTTGAGACACTTATAAGCACTCATGTTGCATGAAACTTGGTTTAGAGTCCTAGAAACGCATAGTTCGATGTTTCATAAGTTCGTAAAACTTGTACAAAGCTCATTGAGACACTTATAAGCACTCATGTTGCATGAAACTTGATTTAGAGTCCTAGAAACGCGTTGTTCGATGTTTCATACGTTCGTCAAACTAGTACAAAGCTCATTGAGACACTTATAAGCACTCATGTTGCATAAAACTTTCTTTAGAGTCCTAGAAACTGCGTTGTTAGATGTTTCATAAGTTCGTCAAACTAGTACAAAGCTCATTGAGACACTTATCAGCACTCATGTTGCATGAAACTTGGTTTAGAGTCCTAGAAACCGCGTTGTTAGATGTTTCATAAGTTCGTCAAACTAGTACAAAGCTCATTGAGACACTTATAAGCACTCATGTTGAAGGAAACTTGGTTTAGAGTCCTAGAAACGCGTTGTTAGATGATTCATAAGTTCGTAAAACTAGTACAAATCTCATTAAGAAAGTTATAAGCACTCATGTTGCATGAAACTTGGTTTAGAGTCCTAGAAATGCGTTGTTAGATATTTCATAAGTTTGTCAAGCTAGTACAAAGCTCATTGAGACACTTATAAGCACTCATGTTGCATGAAACTTGGTTTAGAGTCCTAGAAACGCATTGATAGATGTTTCATAAGTTCGTCAAACTTGTACAAAGCTCATTGAGACGCTTATAAGCACTCATGTTGCATGAAACTTGGTTTAGAGTCCTAGAAACCGCGTTGTTTGATGTTTCATAAGTTCGTCAAACCAGTACAATGCTCATTGAGACACTTATAAGCACTCATGTTGAATGAAACTTGGTTTAGAGTCTTAGAAACCGCGTTGTTAGATGTTTCATAAGTTCGTCAAACCAGTACAATGCTCATTGAGACACTTATAAGCACTCATGTTTCATGAAACTTCGTTTAGAGTCCTAGAAACCGCGTTGTTAGATGTTTCATAAGTTCGTCAAACTAGTGCAAACCTCATTGAGACACTTATAAGCACTCATGTTGCATGAAACTTGGTTTAGAGTCCTAGAAACGCGTTGTTAGATGTTTCATAAGTTCGTAAAACTAGTAAAAAGCTCATTGAGACACTTATAAGCACTCATGTTGCATGAAACTTGGTTTAGAGTCCTAGAAATGCGTTGTTAGATGTTTCATAAGTTCGTCAAACTAGTGCAAACCTCATTGAGACACTTATAAGCACTCATGTTGCATGAAACTTGGTTTAGAGTCCTAGAAACGCGTTGTTAGATGTTTCATAAGTTCGTAAAACTAGTAAAAAGCTCATTGAGACACTTATAAGCACTCATGTTGCATGAAACTTGGTTTAGAGTCCTAGAAACGCGTTGTTAGATGTTTTATAAGTTCGTAAAACTTGTACAAAGCTCATTGAGACACTTATAAGCACTCATGTGGAATGAAACTTGGTTTAGAGTCCTAGAACCCGCGTTGTTAGATGTTTCATATGTTCGTCAAACTAGTCAAAAGCTCATTGAGACACTTATAAGCACTCATGTTGCATGAAACTTAGTTTAGAGTCCTAGAAACCATGTTGTTAGATGTTTCATAAGTTCGTCAAACTAGTACAAAGCTCATTGAGACACTTATAAGCACTCATGTTGCATGAAACTTGGTTTAGAGTCTTAGAAACCGCGTTGTTAGATGTTTCATAAGTTCGTCAAACCAGTACAATGCTCATTGAGACACTTATAAGCACTCATGTGGCATGAAACTTCGTTTAGAGTCCTAGAAACCGCGTTGTTAGATGTTTCATAAGTTCGTCAAACTAGTACAAAGCTCGTTGAGACAATTATAAGCACTCATGTTGCATGAAACTTGGTTTAGAGTACTAGAAACGCGTTGTTAGATGTTTCATAAGTTCGTCAAACAAGTACAAAGCTCCTTGAGACACTTATAAGCACTCATGTTGCACGAAACTTGGTTTAGAGTCCTAGAAACGCGTTGTTCGATGTTTCATAAGTTCGTAAAACTTGTACAACACTCATTGAGACACTTATAAGCACTCATGTTGCATGAAACTTGGTTTAGAGTCTTAGAAACGCGTTGTTCGATGTTCATAAGTTCGTCAAACTAGTACAAAGCTCATTGAGACACTTATAAGCACTCATGTTGCATGAAACTTTGTTTAGGGTCCTAGAAACTACGTTGTTAGATGTTTCATAAGTTCGTCAAACTAGTACAAAGCTCATTGAGACACTTATAAGCACTCATGTTGCATGAAACTTGGTTTAGATTCCTAGAAACCGCGTTGTTAGATGTTTCATAAGTTCGTCAAACTAGTACAAAGCTCATTGAGACACTTATAAGCACTCATGTTGAATGAAACTTGGTTTAGAGTCCTAGAAACACGTTGTTAGATGATTCATAAGTTCGTAAAACTAGTACAAATCTCATTGAGACACTTATAAGCACTCATGTTGCATGAAACTTGGTTTAGAGTCCTAGAAATGCGTTGTTAGATATTTCATAAGTTTGTCAAGCTAGTACAAAGCTCATTGAGACACTTATAAGCACTCATGTTCCATGAAACTTGGTTTAGAGTCCTAGAAACGCATTGATAGATGTTCATAAGTTCGTCAAACTTGTACAAAGCTCATTGAAACGCTTATAAGCACTCATGTTGCATGAAACTTGGTTTAGAGTCCTAGAAACCGCGTTGTTAGATGTTTCATAAGTTCGTCAAACCAGTACAATGCTCATTGAGACACTTATAAGCACTCATGTTGCATGAAACTTGGTTTAGAGTCTTAGAAACCGCGTTGTTAGATGTTTCATAAGTTCGTCAAACTTGTTCAAAGCTCATTGAGACACTTATAAGCAAATCATGTTGTATGAAACTTGGTTTAGAATCCTAGAACCCGCGTTGTTAGATGTTTCATATATTCGTCAAACTAGTCAAAAGCTCATTGAGAGACTTATAAGCACTCATGTTGCATGAAATTTAGTTTAGAGTCCTAGAAACCGCGTTGTTAGATGTTTCATAAGTTCGTCAAACTAGTACAAAGCTCATTGGGACACTTATAAGCACTCATGTTGAATGAAACTTGGTTTAGAGTCCTAGAAACGCGTTGTTAGATGATTCATAAGTTCGTAAAACTAGTACAAATCTCATTGAGACACTTATAAGCACTCATGTTGCATGAAACTTTGTTTAGAGTCCTAAAAGCTGCGTTGTTAGATGTTTCATAAGTTCGTCAAACTAGTACAAAGCTCATTGAGACACTTATAAGCACTCATGTTGAATGAAACTTGGTTTATATTCCTAGAAACGCGTTGTTAGATGTTTCATAAGTTCATCAAACTTGTACAAATCTCATTGAGACACTTATAAGCACTCATGTTGCATGAAACTTTGTTTAGAGTCCTAGAAGCTGTGTTGTTAGATGTTTCATAAGTTCGTCAAACTAGTACAAAGCTCATTGAGACACTTATAAGCACTCATGTTGAATGAAACTTGGTTTAGAGTCCTAGAAACGCGTTGTTAGTATTAAAGAGACTAAGGCACCTATCCGGATTCATAGTCCACTAAGGTAAGTGCCCACACTTGTGGACCGAGCAAAGGCCCAAGTACCTCTCAACATTGTTACCGTTACAAGAGAAGAGCAAGGAAGGATCTAGAAGACTCAAGTCCACCAAGTAGCCGTTGCAAAAGAGCCGTTGGCAAAAGTCACATGTGTGACTTAAGGCGCGTGTAGCCTACTCGGCCGTACAAGTCACGGACCGAGTTAAGGAGGCGCGGCTAGCCACACCGATAGTGACGTTTCTAGCATATTCTCTTTATGCCATTTAGGGCGACTTGTTTTTCTTTGTTATATATACTCTCTCTCTTGTAAACTTCAAGGTTAACACACTTAATGAAAATCTTATCTTTATGAAATCTCTTTATACTCTCGCTAATGTTCTTGATGTTCTTCATTGAACACAAGAACACACACTCCAAATCTACTCTCTAAACACATAAAAACTAACATGGTATCGAGCAACCTTGCTCCCGAACCTATTTCGCTTCCGCACAAATCTCTTGGCTACTCGCGGCCACAAATCTCTCGGTTACAACTTTCTCGACATCGACAACTCTCGACATCGACAACTCTCGGCATCGACATTTCTCGACATCGACAACTCTCGGCATCGACATTTCTCGACATCGACAACTCTCAGCACCGACCATTCTCGACATCGATACCGAGCACTCTCGATAACCATTCTCGGTAACGGTTCTTCGATTTCAAACCAAGAAATTTCAAAACAAGAAATTTCAAAACAATGGAAGACAAAGAACAAAAGAAGAATCTCTGCCCGGTTACTCTTAAAGGCATAAACTATCTTCTATGGGCTAGAACCATGAAGATAGCCCTTTGTGGCCGAGGTTATTGGAATCACATTCTCACACGGCAAGAAGCTCCTATCGAGTTTAACAATGAGCTGACCAACGATGATGAAAAGTGGTTTCAACTAGACCAAAAGGTCCTGGGAATCATCCAAGGATCCCTTGAACCCTCCATCCTAGAAGCCTATTCATATTGTGAAAGCGCTAAGGAATTGTGGGATACTCTTCAAACCGTCTACGGCAACGTCTCCAATCTAAGCCGGGTATATGAAGTCAAGAAGGCCATCAATGACCTTAATCAAGAAGACACCGAGTTCACCAAACATTTTGGGAGGTTTAGATCACTATGGGCCGAGCTAGAGATGCTCCGACCAAGCACCGTGGAACCTAGAGTCTTAAACGAACGAAGAGAGCAAGACAAAGTCTTTGGCTTGCTTCTCACCCTCAACGGTAGCTACAAGGACATCATCAAGCATCTTCTACGCTCAGACATGTTACCAAATCTTGAAGAAGTGTGCTCTCAATTACAAAGGGAACAAGGGTCCATAGACCTCTTTGATAGCAAGAAGGAGTTGGTCTCGGCCAACAGGGTAGAGTTCAAACCATCTTCAAAGACCTATGAAGAAAGGAGGTCCTTGCTCTGTGACCACTGCAAGAAGAAGGGACATACCAAGGACAAGTGTTGGAGCCTTCACCCTCATCTCAAGCCGGCCAAATTCAAGGATGCCAAGGCACACTTCTCCAACGATGATACCATGGGCAGTCCGAGTACAAGTGGGTCAAACCGGAGCAACAAAGAGGAAGAAAGCTCGGCCATTGTTCCTTTCAAGGATGACTTTGTGAGGAGATCCGATCTCGATGCTCTTCTCAAGGCCTTAAAAGGCTCCGGTATTGGTAAAACTCCCTTTACTCCCTTAGTGCTAACATCCTTGGTAAAGATCTTAGTAAACCTATTGTCATTGATTCCGGTGCTTCTCATCACATGATTAGTAACCTAGACTTGATTAGTGACATAGAACCGGCTCTAGGGAATGTAATCATTGCAAATGGGAGTAAAATACCTATAGAAGGATTAGGGAACCTTAAGCTATTTGATAGAGAATCTAAGGCCCTTTATATGCCTAGTTTCACATCTAATCTTCTATCCGTTAAACAAATAGCTTGTGACTTAAATTGCAATGTTATCTTCGGTCCTAATGATGTGATTTTTCAGGATATTGAGAGTAAAAGGATTGTGGGAAAGGGGATCACAAGAGGCGATCTCTATGTCCTAGAGAAAAACTCCTTTAAAAATTCTAATGCTTTATTTTGTCATGCTTTTAAAACGGTTTTATCCGAAGTTAACAATGTAATTTGGCATTTTAGACTCGGTCACCCTCATCTTAATGCTTTAAAAACCATTTTGCCTAATGTTAAGTTTAATCATGAAACTTGTGAAGCTTGCATTTTAGGTAAACATTGTCGAACCGTTTTTCAAAAATCAAACATGACTTATAAACCTTTTGAACTTGTGCATTCGGATGTGTGGTCATCACCTTGTAAATCTAGGGATAATCACTCTTACTTTGTCACATTCATAGATGAAAGTTCAAAATACACATGGGTGACCCTTTTACAAACAAAAGATAGGGTGTTAGAAGCTTTTCAAAACTTTCAAAACTATGTGACTAACCACTATAATGTCAAGATTAAGACTTTTAGGTCCGACAATGGTGGAGAATACACAAGTAGAGCATTCAAAGAGCACATAGCCAAGCATGGGATCCTCCATCAAACCACATGCCCATACACACCACAACAAAATGGTGTAGCCGAAAGGAAGAACCGGCACCTAATGGAAGTGACACGGTCCATGATGTTCCACATGAACATACCAAAGAGGTTTTGGTCCGATGGAGTTCTCACGGCATGCTACCTTATCAACCGCACACCAACACAAGTCTTGAAGAATGAATCTCCATTCAAGGTATTGAATAAAACTAATCCTTTTATCAATCATCTAAGAGTGTTCGGTTGTGTGTGCTTTGTGTTTGTACCTAGTGAGCAAAGGAACAAGCTTGAAGCTAAAAGCATCAAGGCAATGTTCATTGGCTACTCAAACACACAAAAGGGGTACAAGTGTTATGTACCGGAGACAAGAAGGGTACTAGTATCAAGGGAGGTCAAGTTTCTAGAGGGACAAAGCTACTACAAGGAGAACAATTGGGATAGTGTAAAGGACTTACCCGAAGTTGTTACGGATAGAGCCACAAGTCTTAGGAACTTGATGAGAAATCTTGGTATGGATAGCTATGAAGAAACAAGAAGTGAGGAACCAACTCAAGAAACCCACCTTGATCATGAGGGGGAGAACAATGAGCAAGCCGGTACTCAAGAACCAACTACGTCCGGGAGAGTCAAATGAGTCAAATGGTCAAGAAGAACCACAAGCCTCAACCGAGACTAATACTCAACAACAAAATGATCAAGAAGTCCATGACCAAGGTGTGTCCCAAGAAGAAGAGCCGCTGGTTCTAAGAAGGAGCACTAGAGTCAAGAGGCATCCATCTAATTGGGTCAACACAAGGGTGTACTTTAACAACAAAGCCGAGGCGCATCCCACTCAAGCCGTGTGTTCTCTGGCAAGCTTTCCAAAGGAACATAAAGCCTTTACCACCTCCATGGATCAACAAGTTATTCCAAGGACTTATGAAGAGGCAATGAAGGAGGACGTTTGGGTTAAAGCAAAGGGAAGCCGAGAACAAGGCCATGGAAGACAATGAAACTTTCTATGAAACCAACCTACCAAAAGGGAAGAAAGCCGTGAGCTCAAGGTATGTCTTCACCATCAAATATCTAAGTAATGGAGAGATAGAAAGACACAAGGCAAGATTGGTAGCAAGAGGCTTTACTCAAACCTATGGAGAGGACTACCTAGACACATTTGCCCCGGTTGCAAAACTCCATACGGTTCGGGTAATCTTATCACTTGCTACTAACCTATCATGGGATCTCTTTCAAATGGATGTGAAGAATGCCTTTCTACAAGGAGAGCTTGAAGAGGAAGTCTACATGACTCCACCACCCGGCTTAGAAATTACACCCGGAAAAGTCCTACGGCTAAGGAAAGCCATCTACGGTCTCAAGCAATCACCAAGAGCTTGGTACCACAAGCTTAGCTCAACATTGATGGCAAAAGGATTCAAGAGATCACAAGCCGAGCATACTCTCTTTACCCTACAAAACCAAGAAGGTATAGTAGTAGTACTAGTGTATGTAGACGACATCATCATCTCCGGAAACAACAAGGAAGGTATTCAAGAAACCAAATCTTTCCTTAAGTCTAAATTTGATATTAAGGACTTAGGTACTCTTAAGTACTTCCTTGGGATTGAAGTGTGTAGATCTAGAGAAGGTCTATTTCTTTCCCAAAGGAAGTACACCCATGATCTTTTAAGTGTTGTCAATATGATAGGTACAAAGGTGGCTAAAACTCCTCTTGAAGACGGCTACAAGACCATTCAAGAAGGTAGTGAGGAAGATCAACCATAACAAGACCCAATGCTCTATAGACGGCTAGTTGGTAAACTCATTTACTTGACAATCACTAGGCCGGACTTATGCTTTGCCGTGAACCAAGTCTCCCAATACATGCAAAAGCCGAAGCAACACCATTGGAACATGATCATGAGGATCTTGGGCTATCTCAAAGGAACCTCAAGTTTGGGTATTTGGATGGGTTGCAACAAGAACACGGAGGTTATTGGGTATTGTGACGCGGACTATGCCGGGGATCTAGATAGTAGACGGTCAACCACCGGCTATTGCACTTTCATTGGTGGCAACCTTGTCACATGGAAGACCAAGAAGCAAAAGATAGTATCTTGCTCAACCGCCGAAGCCGAGTATAGAGCCATGAGGAAATTGACTCAAGAACTCATGTGGCTAAAGAACTTGCTAGGAGATTTGGGACTCAAGATTGAAGCACCAATGACCATGCATTGTGATAATCAAGCGGCTATCCACATAGCAACAAACTCGGTCTTCCATGAGAGGACTAAACACATAGAGGTGGATTGTCACAAGGTTAGAGAACAAATGGTCAAGGGCACTATTCTACCTTGCTACACGAAGAGTCAAGATCAACTCGCGGACATCTTCACCAAGTCCGCAAGCTTGAAGGTTTGTGAGTCCATTCTACCAAGACTTGGACTCATCCGGGCTCTCAATGCCTAAGTCCCTAAACCGTATGATCATGCACTCTTTTCCCTTAGGTAAGTTTTATCCCAAGTGGTTTTCTTACCAAGGTTTTAACGAGGCAAGGTCATACGGGTTCCAAGCTTAACCGTTTCACTAGGTTGAGCTTGAGGGGGAGTATTAAAGAGACTAAGGCACCTATCCGGATTCATAGTCCACTAAGGTAAGTGCCCACACTTGTGGACCGAGCAAAGGCCCAAGTACCTCTCAACATTGTTACCGTTACAAGAGAAGAGCAAGGAAGGATCTAGAAGACTCAAGTCCACCAAGTAGCCGTTGCAAAAGAGCCGTTGGCAAAAGTCACATGTGTGACTTAAGGCGCGTGTAGCCTACTCGGCCGTACAAGTCACGGACCGAGTTAAGGAGGCGCGGCTAGCCACACCGATAGTGACGTTTCTAGCATATTCTCTTTATGCCATTTAGGGCGACTTGTTTTTCTTTGTTATATATACTCTCTCTCTTGTAAACTTCAAGGTTAACACACTTAATGAAAATCTTATCTTTATGAAATCTCTTTATACTCTCGCTAATGTTCTTGATGTTCTTCATTGAACACAAGAACACACACTCCAAATCTACTCTCTAAACACATAAAAACTAACAGTTAGATGTTTCATAAGTTCGTAAAACTAGTACAATGCTCATTGAAACACTTATAAGCACTCATGTTGAATGAAAATTGGTTTAGAGTCCTAAAAATGCGTTGTTACATGTTTCATAAGTTCTTCAAACTAGTACAAAGCTCATTGAGACACTTATAAGCACTCATGTTGCATGAACCTTAGTTTAGAGTCCTAGAAACGCGTTGTTAGATGTTTCATAAGTTCGTAAAACTTGTACAAAGCTCATTGAGACACTTATAAGCACTCATGTGGAATGAAACTTGGTTTAGATTCCTAGAACCCGCGTTGTTAGATGTTTCATATGTTCGTCAAACTAGTCAAAAGCTCATTGAGACACTTATAAGCACTCATGTTGCATGAAACCTAGTTTAGAGTACTAGAAACCGCGTTGTTAGATATTTCATAAGTTCGTCAAGCTAGTACAAAGCTCATTGAGACACTTATAAGCACTCATGTTGCATGAAACTTGGTTTAGAGTTCTAGAAACGCGTTGTTCGATGTTTCATAAGTTCGTAAAACTTGTACAAAGCTCATTGAGACACTTATAAGCACTCATGTTGCATGAAACTTGGTTTAGAGTCCTAGAAACTGCGTTGTTAGATGTTTCATAAGTTCGTCAAACTAGTACAAAGCTCATTGAGACACTTATAAGCACTCATGTTGCATGAAACTTGGTTTAGATTCCTAGAAACAGCGTTGTTAGATGTTTCATAAGTTCGTCAAACTAATACAAAGCTCATTGAGACACTTATAAGCACTCATGTTGAAGGAAACTTGGTTTAGAGTCCTAGAAACGCGTTGTTAGATGATTCATAAGTTCGTAAAACTAGTACAAATCTCATTGAGACACTTATAAGCACTCATGTTGCATTAAACTTGGTTTAGAGTCCTAGAAATGCGTTGTTAGATATTTCATAAGTTCGTCAAGCTAGTACAAAGCACATTGAGACACTTATAAGCACTCATGTTGCATGAAACTTGGTTTAGAGTCCTAGAAACGCATTGATAGATGTTTCATAAGTTCGTCAAACTTGTACAAAGCTCATTGAGACGCTTATAAGCACTCATGTTGCATGAAACTTGGTCTAGAGTCCTAGAAACCGCGTTTTTAGATGTTTCATAAGTTCGTCAAACCAGTACAATGCTCATTGAAACACTTATAAGCACTCATGTTGCATGAAACTTGGTTTAGATTCTTAGAAACCGCGTTGTTAGATGTTTCATAAGTTCGTCAAACCAGTACAATGCTCATTGAGACACTTATAAGCACTCATGTTGCATGAAACTTCGTTTAGAGTCCTAGAAACCGCGTTGTTAGATGTTTCATAAGTTCGTCAAACTAGTACAAAGCTCGTAGAGACAATTATAAGCACTCATGTTGCATGAAACTTGGTTTAGAGTACTAGAAACGCGTTGTTAGATGTTTCATAAGTTCGTCAAACAAGTACAAAGCTCATTGAGACACTTATAAGCACTCATGTTGCATGAAACTTGGTTTAGAGTCCTAGAAACGCGTTGTTCGATGTTTCATAAGTTCGTCAAACTAGTACAAAGCTCATTGAGACACTTATTAGCACTCATGTTGAATGAAACTTGGTTTAGAGTCCTAGAAACGCGTTGTTAGATGATTCATAAGTTCGTAAAACTAGTACAAATCTCATTGAGACACTTATAAGCACTCATGTTGCATGAAACTTGGTTTAGAGTCCTTGAAATGCGTTGTTAGATATTTCATAAGTTCGTCAAGCTAGTACAAAGCTTATTGAGACACTTATAAGCACTCATGTTGCATGAAACTTGGTTTAGAGTCCTAGAAACGCATTGATAGATGTTAATAAGTTCGTAAAACTTGTACAAAGCTAATTGAGACGCTTATAAGCACTCATGTTGCATGAAACTTGGTTTAGAGTCCTAGAAACCGCGTTGTTAGATGTTTCATAAGTTCGTCAAACCAAGTACAATGCTCATTGAGACACTTATAAGCACTCATGTTGCATGAAACTTGGTTTAGAGTCCTACAAACGCATTGATAGATGTTTCATAAGTTCGTCAAACTTGTAAAAAGCTCATTGAGACGCTTATAAGCACTCATGTTGCATGAAACTTGGTTTACGAGTCCTAGAAACCGCGTTGTTAGATGTTTCATAAGTTCGTCAAACCAAGTACAATGCTCATTGAGACACTTATAAGCACTCATGTTGCATGAACCTTGGTTTAGAGTCCTAGAAACGCGTTGTTAGATGTTTCATAAGTTCGTAAAACTTGTACAAAGCTCATTGAGACACTTATAAGCACTCATGTGGAATGAAACTTGGTTTAGAGTCCTAGAACCCGCGTTGTTAGATGTTTCATATGTTCGTCAAACTAGTCAAAAGCTCATTGAGACACTTATAAGCACTCATGTTGCATGAAAATTAGTTTAGAGTCCTAGAAACCGCGTTGTTAGATGTTTCATAAGTTCGTGAAACTAGTACAAAGCTCATTGAGACACTTATAAGCACTCATGTTGCATGAAACTTGGTTTAGAGTCCTAGAAACGCGTTGTTAGATGTTTCATAAGTTCGTCAAACTTTTACAAAGCTCGTTGAGACAATTATAAGAACTCATGTTGCATGAAACTTGGTTTAGAGAACTAGAAACGCATTGTTAGATGTTTCATAAGTTCGTTAAACAAGTACAAAGCTCATTGAGACACTTATAAGCACTCATGTTACATGAAACTTGGTTTAGAGTCCTAGAAACGCGTTGTTCGATGTTTCATAAGTTCATAAAACTTGTACAAAGCTCATTGAGACACTTATAAGCACTCATGTTTCATGAAACTTGGTTTAGAGTCCTAGAAACGCGTTGTTCGATGTTTCATAAGTTCGTCAAACTAGTACAAAGCTCATTGAGACACTTATAAGCACTCATGTTGCATGAAACTTGGTCTAGATTCCTAGAAACCGCGTTGTTTGATGTTTCATAAGTTCGTCAAAATAGTACAAATCTCATTGAGACACTTATAAGAACTCATGTTTCATGAAACTTGGTTTAGAGTCCTAGAAACGCGTTGTTAGATGATTCATAAGTTCATAAAAATAGTACAAATCTCATTGAGACACTTATAAGCACTCATGTTGCATGAAACTTGGTTTAGAGTCCTAGAAACGCGTTGTTAGATGTTTCATAAGTTCGTCAAACTTTTACATAGCTCGTTGAGACAATTATAAGCACTCATGTTGCATGAAACTTGGTTTAGAGAACTAGAAACGCGTTGTTAGATGTTTCATAAGTTCGTTAAACAAGTACAAAGCTCATTGAGACACTTATAAGCACTCATGTTACATGAAACTTGGTTTAGAGTCCTAGAAACGCGTTGTTCGATGTTTCATAAGTTCATAAAACTTGTACAAAGCTCATTGAGACACTTATAAGCACTCATGTTTCATGAAACTTGGTTTAGAGTCCTAGAAACGCGTTGTTCGATGTTTCATAAGTTCGTCAAACTAGTACAAAGCTCATTGAGACACTTATAAGCACTCATGTTGCATGAAACTTTGTTTAGAGTCCTAGAAACTGCGTTGTTAGATGTTTCATAAGTTCGTCAAACTAGTACAAACCTCATTGAGACACTTATAAGCACTCATGTTGCATTAAACTTGGTCTAGATTCCTAGAAACCGCGTTGTTTGATGTTTCATAAGTTCTTCAAAATAGTACAAATCTCATTGAGACACTTATAAGCACTCATGTTTCATGAAACTTGGTTTAGAGTCCTAGAAACGCGTTGTTAGATGATTCATAAGTTCGTAAAAATAGTACAAATCTCATTGAGACACTTATAAGCACTCATGTTGCATGAAACTTGGTTTAGAGTCCTAGAAACGCGTTGTTAGATGTTTCATAAGTTCGTCAAACTTTTACAAAGCTCGTTGAGACAATTATAAGCACTCATGTTGCATGAAACTTGGTTTAGAGAACTAGAAACGCGTTGTTAGATGTTTCATAAGTTCGTTAAACAAGTACAAAGCTCATTGAGACACTTATAAGCACTCATGTTACATGAAACATGGTTTAGAGTCCTAGAAACGCGTTGTTCGATGTTTCATAAGTTCATAAAACTTGTACAAAGCTCATTGAGACACTTATAAGCACTCATGTTTCATGAAACTTGGTTTAGAGTCCTAGAAACGCGTTGTTCGATGTTTCATAAGTTCGTCAAACTAGTACAAAGCTCATTGAGACACTTATAAGCACTCATGTTGCATGAAACTTTGTTTAGAGTCCTAGAAACTGCGTTGTTAGATGTTTCATAAGTTCGTCAAACTAGTACAAAGCTCATTGAGACACTTATAAGCACTCTTGTTGCATGAAACTTTGTCTAGATTCCTAGAAACCGCGTTGTTTGATGTTTCATAAGTTCGTCAAAATAGTACAAATCTCATTGAGACACTTATAAGCACTCATGTTTCATGAAACTTGGTTTAGAGTCCTAGAAACGCGTTGTTAGATGATTCATAAGTTCGTAAAAATAGTACAAATCTCATTGAGACACTTATAAGCACTCATGTTGCATGAAACTTGGTTTAGAGTCCTAGAAATGCGTTGTTAGATATTTCATAAGTTCGTCAAGCTAGTACAAAGCTCATTGAGACACTTATAAGCACTCATGTTGCATGAAACTTGGTTAAGTGTCCTAGAAACGCATTGATAGATGTTTCATAAGTTCGTCAAACTTGTACAAAGCTCATTGAGACAATTATAAGCACTCATGTTGCATGAAACTTGGTTTAGAGTTCTAGAAACCGCGTTGTTAGATGTTTCATAAGTTCGTCAAACCAGTACAATGCTCATTGAGACACTTATAAGCACTCATGTTGCATGAAACTTGGTTTAGAGTCTTAGAAACCGCGTTGTTAGATGTTTCATAAGTTCGTCAAACCAGTACAATGCTCATTGAGACACTTATAAGCACTCATGTTTCATGAAACTTCGTTTAGAGTCCTAGAAACCGCGTTGTTCGATGTTTCATAAATTCGTCAAAAAAGTACAAAGCTCGTTGAGACAATTATAAGCACTCATGTTGCATGAAACTTGGTTTAGAGTCCTAGAAACGCGTTGTTAGATGTTTCATAAATTCGTCAAACAAGTACAAAGCTGATTGAGACAATTATAAGCACTCATGTTGCATGAAACTTGGTTTAGAGTCCTAGAAACGCGTTGTTAGATGATTCATAAGTTCGTAAAAATAGTACAAATCTCATTGAGACACTTATAAGCACTCATGTTTCATGAAACTTGGTTTAGAGTCCTAGAAACGCGTTGTTAGATATTTCATAAGTTCGTAAAGCTAGTACAAAGCTCATTGAGACACTTATAAGCACTCATGTTGCATGAAACTTGGTTTAGAGTCCTAGAAACGCATTGATAGATGTTTCATAAGTTCGTCAAACTAGTACAAAGCTGATTGAGACACTTATAAGCACTCATGCTAAATGAAACTTGGTTTAGAGTCCTAGAAACGCGTTGTTAAATGTTTCATAAGTTCGTCAAACCAAGTACAATGCTCATTGAGACACTTATAAGCACTCATGTTGCATGAAACTTGGTTTAGAGTCCTAGAAGCTGCGTTGTTAGATGTTTCATATGTTCGTCAAACTAGTACAAAGCTCATTGGGACACTTATAAGCACTCATGTTGAATGAAACTTGGTTTAGAGTCCTAGAAACGCGTTGTTAGATGTTTCATAAATTCGTCAAACAAGTACAAAGCTCGTTGAGAAAATTATAAGCACTCATGTTGCATGAAACTTGGTTTAGAGTCCTAGAAACGCGTTGTTAGATGTTTCATAAATTCGTCAAACAAGTACAAAGCTGATTGAGACACTTATAAGCACTCATGTTGCATGAACCTTGGTTTAGAGTCCTAGAAACGCGTTGTTCGATGTTTCATAAGTTCGTAAAACTTGTACAAAGCTCATTGAGACACTTATAAGCACTCATGTGGAATGAAACTTGGTTTAGATTCCTAGAACCCGCGTTGTTAGATGTTTCATATGTTCGTCAAACTAGTCAAAAGCTCATTGAGTCACTTATACGGACTCATGTTGCATGAAACCTAGTTTAGAGTCCTAGAAACCGCGTTGTTAGATGTTTCATATGTTCGTAAAACTTGTACAAAGCTCATTGAGACACTTATAAGCACTCATGTTGCATGAAACTTGGTTTAGAATCCTAGAAACGCGTTGTTCGATGTTTCATAAGTTCGTCAAACTAGTACAAAGCTCATTGAGACACTTATAAGCACTCATGTTGAATGAAACTTGGTTTAGAGTCCTAGAAACGCGTTGTTCGATGTTTCATAAGTTCGTCAAACTAGTACAAAGCTCATTGAGACACTTATAAGCACTCATGTTGAATGAAACTTGGTTTAGAGTCCTAGAAACGCGTTGTTAGATAATTCATAAGTTCGTAAAACTAGTACAAATCTCATTGAGACACTTATAAGCACTCATGTTTCATGAAACTTGGTTTAGAGTCCTAGAAACGCGTTGTTCGATGTTTCATAAGTTCGTCAAACTAGTACAAAGCTCATTGAGACACTTATAAGCACTCATGTTGCATGAAACTTTGTTTAGAGTCCTAGAAACTGCGTTGTTAGATGTTTCATAAGTTCGTCAAACTAGTACAAACCTCATTGAGACACTTATAAGCACTCATGTTGCATGAAACTTGGTCTAGATTCCTAGAAACCGCGTTGTTTGATGTTTCATAAGTTCGTCAAAATAGTACAAATCTCATTGAGACACTTATAAGCACTCATGTTTCATGAAACTTGGTTTAGAGTCCTAGAAACGCGTTGTTAGATGATTCATAAGTTCGTAAAAATAGTACAAATCTCATTGAGACACTTATAAGCACTCATGTTGCATGAAACTTGGTTTAGAGTCCTAGAAACGCGTTGTTAGATGTTTCATAAGTTCGTCAAACTTTTACAAAGCTCGTTGAGACAATTATAAGCACTCATGTTGCATGAAACTTGGTTTAGAGAACTAGAAACGCGTTGTTAGATGTTTCATAAGTTCGTTAAACAAGTACAAAGCTCATTGAGACACTTATAAGCACTCATGTTACATAAAACTTGGTTTAGAGTCCTAGAAACGCGTTGTTCGATGTTTCATAAGTTCATAAAACTTGTACAAAGCTCATTGAGACACTTATAAGCACTCATGTTTCATGAAACTTGGTTTAGAATCCTAGAAACGCGTTGTTCGATGTTTCATAAGTTCGTCAAACTAGTACAAAGCTCATTGAGACACTTATAAGCACTCATGTTGCATGAAACTTTGTTTAGAGTCCTAGAAACTGCGTTGTTAGATGTTTCATAAGTTCGTCAAACTAGTACAAAGCTCATTGAGACACTTATAAGCACTCATGTTGCATGAAACTTTGTCTAGATTCCTAGAAACCGCGTTGTTTGATGTTTCATAAGTTCGTCAAAATAGTACAAATCTCATTGAGACACTTATAAGCACTCATGTTTCATGAAACTTGGTTTAGAGTCCTAGAAACGCGTTGTTAGATGATTCATAAGTTCGTAAAAATAGTACAAAGCTAATTGAGACGCTTATAAGCACTCATGTTGCATGAAACTTGGTTTAGAGTCCTAGAAACCGCGTTGTTAGATGTTTCATAAGTTCGTCAAACCAGTACAAAGCTCATTGAGACACTTATAAGCACTCATGTTGCATGAAACTTGGTTTAGAGTCCTAGAAACGCATTGATAGATGTTTCATAAGTTCGTCAAACTTGTACAAAGCTCATTGAGACGCTTATAAGCTCTCATGTTGCATGAAACTTGGTTTATAGTCCTAGAAACCGCGTTGTTAGATGTTTCATAAGTTCGTCAAACCAGTACAATGCTCATTGAGACACTTATAAGCACTCATGTTGCATGAACCTTGGTTTAGAGTCCTAGAAACGCGTTGTTAGATGTTTCATAAGTTCGTAAAACTTGTACAAAGCTCATTGAGACACTTATAAGCACTCATGTGGAATGAAACTTGGTTTAGAGTCCTAGAACCCGCGTTGTTAGATGTTTCATATGTTCGTCAAACTAGTCAAAAGCTCATTGAGACACTTATAAGCACTCATGTTGCATGAAAATTAGTTTAGAGTCCTAGAAACCGCGTTGTTAGATGTTTCATAAGTTCGTGAAACTAGTACAAAGCTCATTGAGACACTTATAAGCACTCATGTTGCATGAAACTTGGTTTAGAGTCCTAGAAACGCGTTGTTAGATGTTTCATAAGTTCGTCAAACTTTTACAAAGCTCGTTGAGACAATTATAAGCACTCATGTTGCATGAAACTTGGTTTAGAGAACTAGAAACGCATTGTTAGATGTTTCATAAGTTCGTTAAACAAGTACAAAGCTCATTGAGACACTTATAAGCACTCATGTTACATGAAACTTGGTTTAGAGTCCTAGAAACGCGTTGTTCGATGTTTCATAAGTTCATAAAACTTGTACAAAGCTCATTGAGACACTTATAAGCACTCATGTTTCATGAAACTTGGTTTAGAGTCCTAGAAACGCGTTGTTCGATGTTTCATAAGTTCGTCAAACTAGTACAAAGCTCATTGAGACACTTATAAGCACTCATGTTGCATGAAACTTGGTCTAGATTCCTAGAAACCGCGTTGTTTGATGTTTCATAAGTTCGTCAAAATAGTACAAATCTCATTGAGACACTTATAAGAACTCATGTTTCATGAAACTTGGTTTAGAGTCCTAGAAACGCGTTGTTAGATGATTCATAAGTTCGTAAAAATAGTACAAATCTCATTGAGACACTTATAAGCACTCATGTTGCATGAAACTTGGTTTAGAGTCCTAGAAACGCGTTGTTAGATGTTTCATAAGTTCGTCAAACTTTTACAAAGCTCGTTGAGACAATTATAAGCACTCATGTTGCATGAAACTTGGTTTAGAGAACTAGAAACGCGTTGTTAGATGTTTCATAAGTTCGTTAAACAAGTACAAAGCTCATTGAGACACTTATAAGCACTCATGTTACATGAAACTTGGTTTAGAGTCCTAGAAACGCGTTGTTCGATGTTTCATAAGTTCATAAAACTTGTACAAAGCTCATTGAGACACTTATAAGCACTCATGTTTCATGAAACTTGGTTTAGAGTCCTAGAAACGCGTTGTTCGATGTTTCATAAGTTCGTCAAACTAGTACAAAGCTCATTGAGACACTTATAAGCACTCATGTTGCATGAAACTTTGTTTAGAGTCCTAGAAACTGCGTTGTTAGATGTTTCATAAGTTCGTCAAACTAGTACAAACCTCATTGAGACACTTATAAGCACTCATGTTGCATTATACTTGGTCTAGATTCCTAGAAACCGCGTTGTTTGATGTTTCATAAGTTCGTCAAAATAGTACAAATCTCATTGAGACACTTATAAGCACTCATGTTTCATGAAACTTGGTTTAGAGTCCTAGAAACGCGTTGTTAGATGATTCATAAGTTCGTAAAAATAGTACAAATCTCATTGAGACACTTATAAGCACTCATGTTGCATGAAACTTGGTTTAGAGTCCTAGAAACGCGTTGTTAGATGTTTCATAAGTTCGTCAAACTTTTACAAAGCTCGTTGAGACAATTATAAGCACTCATGTTGCATGAAACTTGGTTTAGAGAACTAGAAACGCGTTGTTAGATGTTTCATAAGTTCGTTAAACAAGTACAAAGCTCATTGAGACACTTATAAGCACTCATGTTACATGAAACTTGGTTTAGAGTCCTAGAAACGCGTTGTTCGATGTTTCATAAGTTCATAAAACTTGTACAAAGCTCATTGAGACACTTATAAGCACTCATGTTTCATGAAACTTGGTTTAGAGTCCTAGAAACGCGTTGTTCGATGTTTCATAAGTTCGTCAAACTAGTACAAAGCTCATTGAGACACTTATAAGCACTCATGTTGCATGAAACTTTGTTTAGAGTCCTAGAAACTGCGTTGTTAGATGTTTCATAAGTTCGTCAAACTAGTACAAAGCTCATTGAGACACTTATAAGCACTCATGTTGCATGAAACTTTGTCTAGATTCCTAGAAACCGCGTTGTTTGATGTTTCATAAGTTCGTCAAAATAGTACAAATCTCATTGAGACACTTATAAGCACTCATGTTTCATGAAACTTGGTTTAGAGTCCTAGAAACGCGTTGTTAGATGATTCATAAGTTCGTAAAAATAGTACAAATCTCATTGAGACACTTATAAGCACTCATGTTGCATGAAACTTGGTTTAGAGTCCTAGAAATGCGTTGTTAGATATTTCATAAGTTCGTCAAGCTAGTACAAAGCTCATTGAGACACTTATAAGCACTCATGTTGCATGAAACTTGGTTTAGAGTCCTAGAAACGCATTGATAGATGTTTCATAAGTTCGTCAAACTTGTACAAAGCTCATTGAGACGCTTATAAGCACTCATGTTGCATGAAACTTGGTTTATAGTCCTAGAAACCGCGTTGTTAGATGTTTCATAAGTTCGTCAAACCAGTACAATGCTCATTGAGACACTTATAAGCACTCATGTTGCATGAACCTTGGTTTAGAGTCCTAGAAACGCGTTGTTAGATGTTTCATAAGTTCGTAAAACTTGTACAAAGCTCATTGAGACACTTATAAGCACTCATGTGGAATGAAACTTGGTTTAGAGTCCTAGAACCTGCGTTGTTAGATGTTTCATATGTTCGTCAAACTAGTCAAAAGCTCATTGAGACACTTATAAGCACTCATGTTGCATGAAAATTAGTTTAGAGTCCTAGAAACCGCGTTGTTAGATGTTTCATAAGTTCGTGAAACTAGTACAAAGCTCATTGAGACACTTATAAGCACTCATGTTGCATGAAACTTGGTTTAGAGTCCTAGAAACGCGTTGTTAGATGTTTCATAAGTTCGTCAAACTTTTACAAAGCTCGTTGAGACAATTATAAGCACTCATGTTGCATGAAACTTGGTTTAGAGAACTAGAAACGCATTGTTAGATGTTTCATAAGTTCGTTAAACAAGTACAAAGCTCATTGAGACACTTATAAGCACTCATGTTACATGAAACTTGGTTTAGAGTCCTAGAAACGCGTTGTTCGATGTTTCATAAGTTCGTCAAACTAGTACAAAGCTCATTGAGACACTTATAAGCACTCATGTTGCATGAAACTTTGTTTAGAGTCCTAGAAACTGCGTTGTTAGATGTTTCATAAGTTCGTCAAACTAGTACAAACCTCATTGAGACACTTATAAGCACTCATGTTGCATTATACTTGGTCTAGATTCCTAGAAACCGCGTTGTTTGATGTTTCATAAGTTCGTCAAAATAGTACAAATCTCATTGAGACACTTATAAGCACTCATGTTTCATGAAACTTGGTTTAGAGTCCTAGAAACGCGTTGTTAGATGATTCATAAGTTCGTAAAAATAGTACAAATCTCATTGAGACACTTATAAGCACTCATGTTGCATGAAACTTGGTTTAGAGTCCTAGAAACGCGTTGTTAGATGTTTCATAAGTTCGTCAAACTTTTACAAAGCTCGTTGAGACAATTATAAGCACTCATGTTGCATGAAACTTGGTTTAGAGAACTAGAAACGCGTTGTTAGATGTTTCATAAGTTCGTTAAACAAGTACAAAGCTCATTGAGACACTTATAAGCACTCATGTTACATGAAACTTGGTTTAGAGTCCTAGAAACGCGTTGTTCGATGTTTCATAAGTTCATAAAACTTGTACAAAGCTCATTGAGACACTTATAAGCACTCATGTTTCATGAAACTTGGTTTAGAGTCCTAGAAACGCGTTGTTCGATGTTTCATAAGTTCGTCAAACTAGTACAAAGCTCATTGAGACACTTATAAGCACTCATGTTGCATGAAACTTTGTTTAGAGTCCTAGAAACTGCGTTGTTAGATGTTTCATAAGTTCGTCAAACTAGTACAAAGCTCATTGAGACACTTATAAGCACTCATGTTGCATGAAACTTTGTCTAGATTCCTAGAAACCGCGTTGTTTGATGTTTCATAAGTTCGTCAAAATAGTACAAATCTCATTGAGACACTTATAAGCACTCATGTTTCATGAAACTTGGTTTAGAGTCCTAGAAACGCGTTGTTAGATGATTCATAAGTTCGTAAAAATAGTACAAATCTCATTGAGACACTTATAAGCACTCATGTTGCATGAAACTTGGTTTAGAGTCCTAGAAATGCGTTGTTAGATATTTCATAAGTTCGTCAAGCTAGTACAAAGCTCATTGAGACACTTATAAGCACTCATGTTGCATGAAACTTGGTTTAGAGTCCTAGAAACGCATTGATAGATGTTTCATAAGTTCGTCAAACTTGTACAAAGCTCATTGAGACGCTTATAAGCACTCATGTTGCATGAAACTTGGTTTATAGTCCTAGAAACCGCGTTGTTAGATGTTTCATAAGTTCGTCAAACCAGTACAATGCTCATTGAGACACTTATAAGCACTCATGTTGCATGAACCTTGGTTTAGAGTCCTAGAAACGCGTTGTTAGATGTTTCATAAGTTCGTAAAACTTGTACAAAGCTCATTGAGACACTTATAAGCACTCATGTGGAATGAAACTTGGTTTAGAGTCCTAGAACCCGCGTTGTTAGATGTTTCATATGTTCGTCAAACTAGTCAAAAGCTCATTGAGACACTTATAAGCACTCATGTTGCATGAAAATTAGTTTAGAGTCCTAGAAACCGCGTTGTTAGATGTTTCATAAGTTCGTGAAACTAGTACAAAGCTCATTGAGACACTTATAAGCACTCATGTTGCATGAAACTTGGTTTAGAGTCCTAGAAACGCGTTGTTAGATGTTTCATAAGTTCGTCAAACTTTTACAAAGCTCGTTGAGACAATTATAAGCACTCATGTTGCATGAAACTTGGTTTAGAGAACTAGAAACGCATTGTTAGATGTTTCATAAGTTCGTTAAACAAGTACAAAGCTCATTGAGACACTTATAAGCACTCATGTTACATGAAACTTGGTTTAGAGTCCTAGAAACGCGTTGTTCGATGTTTCATAAGTTCATAAAACTTGTACAAAGCTCATTGAGACACTTATAAGCACTCATATTTCATGAAACTTGGTTTAGAGTCCTAGAAACGCGTTGTTCGATGTTTCATAAGTTCGTCAAACTAGTACAAAGCTCATTGAGACACTTATAAGCACTCATGTTGCATGAAACTTGGTCTAGATTCCTAGAAACCGCGTTGTTAGATGTTTCATAAGTTCGTCAAACTAGTACAAACCTCATTGAGACACTTATAAGCACTCATGTTGCATTATACTTGGTCTAGATTCCTAGAAACCGCGTTGTTTGATGTTTCATAAGTTCGTCAAAATAGTACAAATCTCATTGAGACACTTATAAGCACTCATGTTTCATGAAACTTGGTTTAGAGTCCTAGAAACGCGTTGTTAGATGATTCATAAGTTCGTAAAAATAGTACAAATCTCATTGAGACACTTATAAGCACTCATGTTGCATGAAACTTGGTTTAGAGTCCTAGAAACGCGTTGTTAGATGTTTCATAAGTTCGTCAAACTTTTACAAAGCTCGTTGAGACAATTATAAGCACTCATGTTGCATGAAACTTGGTTTAGAGAACTAGAAACGCGTTGTTAGATGTTTCATAAGTTCGTTAAACAAGTACAAAGCTCATTGAGACACTTATAAGCACTCATGTTACATGAAACTTGGTTTAGAGTCCTAGAAACGCGTTGTTCGATGTTTCATAAGTTCATAAAACTTGTACAAAGCTCATTGAGACACTTATAAGCACTCATGTTTCATGAAACTTGGTTTAGAGTCCTAGAAACGCGTTGTTCGATGTTTCATAAGTTCGTCAAACTAGTACAAAGCTCATTGAGACACTTATAAGCACTCATGTTGCATGAAACTTTGTTTAGAGTCCTAGAAACTGCGTTGTTAGATGTTTCATAAGTTCGTCAAACTAGTACAAACCTCATTGAGACACTTATAAGCACTCATGTTGCATTATACTTGGTCTAGATTCCTAGAAACCGCGTTGTTTGATGTTTCATAAGTTCGTCAAAATAGTACAAATCTCATTGAGACACTTATAAGCACTCATGTTTCATGAAACTTGGTTTAGAGTCCTAGAAACGCGTTGTTAGATGATTCATAAGTTCGTAAAAATAGTACAAATCTCATTGAGACACTTATAAGCACTCATGTTGCATGAAACTTGGTTTAGAGTCCTAGAAACGCGTTGTTAGATGTTTCATAAGTTCGTCAAACTTTTACAAAGCTCGTTGAGACAATTATAAGCACTCATGTTGCATGAAACTTGGTTTAGAGAACTAGAAACGCGTTGTTAGATGTTTCATAAGTTCGTTAAACAAGTACAAAGCTCATTGAGACACTTATAAGCACTCATGTTACATGAAACTTGGTTTAGAGTCCTAGAAACGCGTTGTTCGATGTTTCATAAGTTCATAAAACTTGTACAAAGCTCATTGAGACACTTATAAGCACTCATGTTTCATGAAACTTGGTTTAGAGTCCTAGAAACGCGTTGTTCGATGTTTCATAAGTTCGTCAAACTAGTACAAAGCTCATTGAGACACTTATAAGCACTCATGTTGCATGAAACTTTGTTTAGAGTCCTAGAAACTGCGTTGTTAGATGTTTCATAAGTTCGTCAAACTAGTACAAAGCTCATTGAGACACTTATAAGCACTCATGTTGCATGAAACTTTGTCTAGATTCCTAGAAACCGCGTTGTTTGATGTTTCATAAGTTCGTCAAAATAGTACAAATCTCATTGAGACACTTATAAGCACTCATGTTTCATGAAACTTGGTTTAGAGTCCTAGAAACGCGTTGTTAGATGATTCATAAGTTCGTAAAAATAGTACAAATCTCATTGAGACACTTATAAGCACTCATGTTGCATGAAACTTGGTTTAGAGTCCTAGAAATACGTTGTTAGATATTTCATAAGTTCGTCAAGCTAGTACAAAGCTCATTGAGACACTTATAAGCACTCATGTTGCATGAAACTTGGTTTAGAGTCCTAGAAACGCATTGATAGATGTTTCATAAGTTCGTCAAACTTGTACAAAGCTCATTGAGACGCTTATAAGCACTCATGTTGCATGAAACTTGGTTTAGAGTTCTAGAAACCGCGTTGTTAGATGTTTCATAAGTTCGTCAAACCAGTACAATGCTCATTGAGACACTTATAAGCACTCATGTTGCATGAAACTTGGTTTAGAGTCTTAGAAACCGCGTTGTTAGATGTTTCATAAGTTCGTCAAAATAGTACAAATCTCATTGAGACACTTATAAGAACTCATGTTTCATGAAACTTGGTTTAGAGTCCTAGAAACGCGTTGTTAGATGATTCATAAGTTAGTAAAAATAGTACAAATCTCATTGAGACACTTATAAGCACTCATGTTGCATGAAACTTGGTTTAGAGTCCTAGAAACGCGTTGTTAGATGTTTCATAAGTTCGTCAAACTTTTACAAAGCTCGTTGAGACAATTATAAGCACTCATGTTGCATGAAACTTGGTTTAGAGAACTAGAAACGCGTTGTTAGATGTTTCATAAGTTCGTTAAACAAGTACAAAGCTCATTGAGACACTTATAAGCACTCATGTTACATGAAACTTGGTTTAGAGTCCTAGAAACGCGTTGTTCGATGTTTCATAAGTTCATAAAACTTGTACAAAGCTCATTGAGACACTTATAAGCACTCATGTTTCATGAAACTTGGTTTAGAGTCCTTGAAACGCGTTGTTCGATGTTTCATAAGTTCGTCAAACTAGTACAAAGCTCATTGAGACACTTATAAGCACTCATGTTGCATGAAACTTTGTTTAGAGTCCTAGAAAGCTGCGTTGTTAGATGTTTCATAAGTTCGTCAAACTAGTACAAACCTCATTGAGACACTTATAAGCACTCATGTTGCATTATACTTGGTCTAGATTCCTAGAAACCGCGTTGTTTGATGTTTCATAAGTTCGTCAAAATAGTACAAATCTCATTGAGACACTTATAAGCACTCATGTTTCATGAAACTTGGTTTAGAGTCCTAGAAACGCGTTGTTAGATGATTCATAAGTTCGTAAAAATAGTACAAATCTCATTGAGACACTTATAAGCACTCATGTTGCATGAAACTTGGTTTAGAGTCCTAGAAACGCGTTGTTAGATGTTTCATAAGTTCGTCAAACTTTTACAAAGCTCGTTGAGACAATTATAAGCACTCATGTTGCATGAAACTTGGTTTAGAGAACTAGAAACGCGTTGTTAGATGTTTCATAAGTTCGTTAAACAAGTACAAAGCTCATTGAGACACTTATAAGCACTCATGTTACATGAAACTTGGTTTAGAGTCCTAGAAACGCGTTGTTCGATGTTTCATAAGTTCATAAAACTTGTACAAAGCTCATTGAGACACTTATAAGCACTCATGTTTCATGAAACTTGGTTTAGAGTCCTAGAAACGCGTTGTTCGATGTTTCATAAGTTCGTCAAACTAGTACAAAGCTCATTGAGACACTTATAAGCACTCATGTTGCATGAAACTTTGTTTAGAGTCCTAGAAACCGCGTTGTTAGATGTTTCATAAGTTCGTCAAACTAGTACAAAGCTCATTGAGACACTTATAAGCACTCATGTTGCATGAAACTTTGTCTAGATTCCTAGAAACCGCGTTGTTTGATGTTTCATAAGTTCGTCAAAATAGTACAAATCTCATTGAGACACTTATAAGCACTCATGTTTCATGAAACTTGGTTTAGAGTCCTAGAAACGCGTTGTTAGATGATTCATAAGTTCGTAAAATAGTACAAATCTCATTGAGACACTTATAAGCACTCATGTTGCATGAAACTTGGTTTAGAGTCCTAGAAACGCGTTGTTAGATGTTTCATAAGTTCGTCAAACTTTTACAAAGCTCGTTGAGACAATTATAAGCACTCATGTTGCATGAAACTTGGTTTAGAGAACTAGAAACGCGTTGTTAGATGTTTCATAAGTTCGTTAAACAAGTACAAAGCTCATTGAGACACTTATAAGCACTCATGTTACATGAAACTTGGTTTAGAGTCCTAGAAACGCGTTGTTCGATGTTTCATAAGTTCATAAAACTTGTACAAAGCTCATTGAGACACTTATAAGCACTCATGTTTCATGAAACTTGGTTTAGAGTCCTAGAAACGCGTTGTTCGATGTTTCATAAGTTCGTCAAACTAGTACAAAGCTCATTGAGACACTTATAAGCACTCATGTTGCATGAAACTTTGTTTAGAGTCCTAGAAACTGCGTTGTTAGATGTTTCATAAGTTCGTCAAACTAGTAGTACAAACCTCATTGAGACACTTATAAGCACTCATGTTGCATTATACTTGGTCTAGATTCCTAGAAACCGCGTTGTTTGATGTTTCATAAGTTCGTCAAAATAGTACAAATCTCATTGAGACACTTATAAGCACTCATGTTTCATGAAACTTGGTTTAGAGTCCTAGAAACGCGTTGTTAGATGATTCATAAGTTCGTAAAAATAGTACAAATCTCATTGAGACACTTATAAGCACTCATGTTGCATGAAACTTGGTTTAGAGTCCTAGAAACGCGTTGTTAGATGTTTCATAAGTTCGTCAAACTTTTACAAAGCTCGTTGAGACAATTATAAGCACTCATGTTGCATGAAACTTGGTTTAGAGAACTAGAAACGCGTTGTTAGATGTTTCATAAGTTCGTTAAACAAGTACAAAGCTCATTGAGACACTTATAAGCACTCATGTTACATGAAACTTGGTTTAGAGTCCTAGAAACGCGTTGTTCGATGTTTCATAAGTTCATAAAACTTGTACAAAGCTCATTGAGACACTTATAAGCACTCATGTTTCATGAAACTTGGTTTAGAGTCCTAGAAACGCGTTGTTCGATGTTTCATAAGTTCGTCAAACTAGTACAAAGCTCATTGAGACACTTATAAGCACTCATGTTGCATGAAACTTTGTTTAGAGTCCTAGAAACTGCGTTGTTAGATGTTTCATAAGTTCGTCAAACTAGTACAAAGCTCATTGAGACACTTATAAGCACTCATGTTGCATGAAACTTTGTCTAGATTCCTAGAAACCGCGTTGTTTGATGTTTCATAAGTTCGTCAAAATAGTACAAATCTCATTGAGACACTTATAAGCACTCATGTTTCATGAAACTTGGTTTAGAGTCCTAGAAACGCGTTGTTAGATGATTCATAAGTTCGTAAAAATAGTACAAATCTCATTGAGACACTTATAAGCACTCATGTTGCATGAAACTTGGTTTAGAGTCCTAGAAATGCGTTGTTAGATATTTCATAAGTTCGTCAAGCTAGTACAAAGCTCATTGAGACACTTATAAGCACTCATGTTGCATGAAACTTGGTTTAGAGTCCTAGAAACGCATTGATAGATGTTTCATAAGTTCGTCAAACTTGTACAAAGCTCATTGAGACGCTTATAAGCACTCATGTTGCATGAAACTTGGTTTAGAGTTCTAGAAACCGCGTTGTTAGATGTTTCATAAGTTCGTCAAACCAGTACAATGCTCATTGAGACACTTATAAGCACTCATGTTGCATGAAACTTGGTTTAGAGTCTTAGAAACCGCGTTGTTAGATGTTTCATAAGTTCGTCAAAATAGTACAAATCTCATTGAGACACTTATAAGAACTCATGTTTCATGAAACTTGGTTTAGAGTCCTAGAAACGCGTTGTTAGATGATTCATAAGTTCGTAAAAATAGTACAAATCTCATTGAGACACTTATAAGCACTCATGTTGCATGAAACTTGGTTTAGAGTCCTAGAAACGCGTTGTTAGATGTTTCATAAGTTCGTCAAACTTTTACAAAGCTCGTTGAGACAATTATAAGCACTCATGTTGCATGAAACTTGGTTTAGAGAACTAGAAACGCGTTGTTAGATGTTTCATAAGTTCGTTAAACAAGTACAAAGCTCATTGAGACACTTATAAGCACTCATGTTACATGAAACTTGGTTTAGAGTCCTAGAAACGCGTTGTTCGATGTTTCATAAGTTCATAAAACTTGTACAAAGCTCATTGAGACACTTATAAGCACTCATGTTTCATGAAACTTGGTTTAGAGTCCTAGAAACGCGTTGTTCGATGTTTCATAAGTTCGTCAAACTAGTACAAAGCTCATTGAGACACTTATAAGCACTCATGTTGCATGAAACTTTGTTTAGAGTCCTAGAAACTGCGTTGTTAGATGTTTCATAAGTTCGTCAAACTAGTACAAACCTCATTGAGACACTTATAAGCACTCATGTTGCATTATACTTGGTCTAGATTCCTAGAAACCGCGTTGTTTGATGTTTCATAAGTTCGTCAAAATAGTACAAATCTCATTGAGACACTTATAAGCACTCATGTTTCATGAAACTTGGTTTAGAGTCCTAGAAACGCGTTGTTAGATGATTCATAAGTTCGTAAAAATAGTACAAATCTCATTGAGACACTTATAAGCACTCATGTTGCATGAAACTTGGTTTAGAGTCCTAGAAACGCGTTGTTAGATGTTTCATAAGTTCGTCAAACTTTTACAAAGCTCGTTGAGACAATTATAAGCACTCATGTTGCATGAAACTTGGTTTAGAGAACTAGAAACGCGTTGTTAGATGTTTCATAAGTTCGTTAAACAAGTACAAAGCTCATTGAGACACTTATAAGCACTCATGTTACATGAAACTTGGTTTAGAGTCCTAGAAACGCGTTGTTCGATGTTTCATAAGTTCATAAAACTTGTACAAAGCTCATTGAGACACTTATAAGCACTCATGTTTCATGAAACTTGGTTTAGAGTCCTAGAAACGCGTTGTTCGATGTTTCATAAGTTCGTCAAACTAGTACAAAGCTCATTGAGACACTTATAAGCACTCATGTTGCATGAAACTTTGTTTAGAGTCCTAGAAACTGCGTTGTTAGATGTTTCATAAGTTCGTCAAACTAGTACAAAGCTCATTGAGACACTTATAAGCACTCATGTTGCATGAAACTTTGTCTAGATTCCTAGAAACCGCGTTGTTTGATGTTTCATAAGTTCGTCAAAATAGTACAAATCTCATTGAGACACTTATAAGCACTCATGTTTCATGAAACTTGGTTTAGAGTCCTAGAAACGCGTTGTTAGATGATTCATAAGTTCGTAAAAATAGTACAAATCTCATTGAGACACTTATAAGCACTCATGTTGCATGAAACTTGATTTAGAGTCCTAGAAACGCGTTGTTAGATGTTTCATAAGTTCGTCAAGCTAGTACAAAGCTCATTGAGACAATTATAAGCACTCATGTTGCATGAAACTTGGTTTAGAGTCCTAGAAACGCATTGATAGATGTTTCATAAGTTCGTCAAACTTGTACAAAGCTCATTGAGACGCTTATAAGCACTCATGTTGCATGAAACTTGGTTTAGAGTCCTAGAAACGCGTTGTTCGATGTTTCATAAGTTCGTCAAACTAGTACAAAGCTCATTGAGACACTTATAAGCACTCATGTTGCATGAAACTTTGTTTAGAGTCCTAGAAACTGCGTTGTTAGATGTTTCATAAGTTCGTCAAACTAGTACAAACCTCATTGAGACACTTATAAGCACTCATGTTGCATTATACTTGGTCTAGATTCCTAGAAACCGCGTTGTTTGATGTTTCATAAGTTCGTCAAAATAGTACAAATCTCATTGAGACACTTATAAGCACTCATGTTTCATGAAACTTGGTTTAGAGTCCTAGAAACGCGTTGTTAGATGATTCATAAGTTCGTAAAAATAGTACAAATCTCATTGAGACACTTATAAGCACTCATGTTGCATGAAACTTGGTTTAGAGTCCTAGAAACGCGTTGTTAGATGTTTCATAAGTTCGTCAAACTTTTACAAAGCTCGTTGAGACAATTATAAGCACTCATGTTGCATGAAACTTGGTTTAGAGAACTAGAAACGCGTTGTTAGATGTTTCATAAGTTCGTTAAACAAGTACAAAGCTCATTGAGACACTTATAAGCACTCATGTTACATGAAACTTGGTTTTAGAGTCCTAGAAACGCGTTGTTCGATGTTTCATAAGTTCATAAAACTTGTACAAAGCTCATTGAGACACTTATAAGCACTCATGTTTCATGAAACTTGGTTTAGAGTCCTAGAAACGCGTTGTTCGATGTTTCATAAGTTCGTCAAACTAGTACAAAGCTCATTGAGACACTTATAAGCACTCATGTTGCATGAAACTTTGTTTAGAGTCCTAGAAACTGCGTTGTTAGATGTTTCATAAGTTCGTCAAACTAGTACAAAGCTCATTGAGACACTTATAAGCACTCATGTTGCATGAAACTTTGTCTAGATTCCTAGAAACCGCGTTGTTTGATGTTTCATAAGTTCGTCAAAATAGTACAAATCTCATTGAGACACTTATAAGCACTCATGTTTCATGAAACTTGGTTTAGAGTCCTAGAAACGCGTTGTTAGATGATTCATAAGTTCGTAAAAATAGTACAAATCTCATTGAGACACTTATAAGCACTCATGTTGCATGAAACTTGGTTTAGAGTCCTAGAAATGCGTTGTTAGATATTTCATAAGTTCGTCAAGCTAGTACAAAGCTCATTGAGACACTTATAAGCACTCATGTTGCATGAAACTTGGTTTAGAGTCCTAGAAACGCATTGATAGATGTTTCATAAGTTCGTCAAACTTGTACAAAGCTCATTGAGACGCTTATAAGCACTCATGTTGCATGAAACTTGGTTTAGAGTTCTAGAAACCGCGTTGTTAGATGTTTCATAAGTTCGTCAAACCAGTACAATGCTCATTGAGACACTTATAAGCACTCATGTTGCATGAAACTTGGTTTAGAGTCTTAGAAACCGCGTTGTTAGATGTTTCATAAGTTCGTCAAACCAGTACAATGCTCATTGAGACACTTATAAGCACTCATGTTGCATGAAACTTCGTTTAGAGTCCTAGAAACCGCGTTGTTAGATGTTTCATAAATTCGTCAAACAAGTACAAAGCTCGTTGAGACAATTATAAGCACTCATGTTGCATGAAACTTGGTTTAGAGTCCTAGAAACGCGTTGTTAGATGTTTCATAAATTCGTCAAACAAGTACAAAGCTGATTGAGACACTTATAAGCACTCATGTTGCATGAAACTTGGTTTAGAGTCCTAGAAACGCGTTGTTAGATGATTCATAAGTTCGTAAAAATAGTACAAATCTCATTGAGACAGGTTATAAGCACTCATGTTGCATGAAACTTGGTTTAGAGTCCTAGAAATGCGTTGTTAGATATTTCATAAGTTCGTCAAGCTAGTACAAAGCTCATTGAGACACTTATAAGCACTCATGTTGCATGAAACTTGGTTTAGAGTCCTAGAAACGCATTGATAGATGTTTCATAAGTTCGTCAAACTTGTACAAAGCTCATTGAGACGCTTATAAGCACTCATGTTGCATGAAACTTGGTTTAGAGTTCTAGAAACCGCGTTGTTAAATGTTTCATAAGTTCGTCAAACCAGTACAATGCTCATTGAGACACTTATAAGCACTCATGTTGCATGAAACTTGGTTTAGAGTCTTAGAAACCGCGTTGTTAGATGTTTCATAAGTTCGTCAAACCAGTACAATGCTCATTGAGACACTTATAAGCACTCATGTTGCATGAAACTTCGTTTAGAGTCCTAGAAACCGCGTTGTTAGATGTTTCATAAATTCGTCAAACAAGTACAAAGCTCGTTGAGAAAATTATAAGCACTCATGTTGCATGAAACTTGGTTTAGAGTCCTAGAAACGCGTTGTTAGATGTTTCATAAATTCGTCAAACAAGTACAAAGCTGATTGAGACACTTATAAGCACTCATGTTGCATGAAACTTGGTTTAGAGTCCTAGAAACGCGTTGTTCGATGTTTCATAAGTTCGTAAAACTTGTACAAAGCTCATTGAGACACTTATAAGCACTCATGTTGCATGAAACTTGGTTTAGAATCCTAGAAACGCGTTGTTCGATGTTTCATAAGTTCGTAAAACTTGTACAAAGCTCATTGAGACACTTATAAGCACTCATGTTGCATGAAACTTGGTTTAGAATCCTAGAAACGCGTTGTTCGATGTTTCATAAGTTCGTAAAACTTGTACAAAGCTCATTAAGACACTTATAAGCACTCATGTTGCATGAAACTTGGTTTAGAATCCTAGAAACGCGTTGTTCGATGTTTCATAAGTTCGTCAAACTAGTACAAAGCTCATTGAGACACTTATAAGCACTCATGTTGAATGAAACTTGGTTTAGAGTCCTAGAAACGCGTTGTTCGATGTTTCATAAGTTCGTCAAACTAGTACAAAGCTCATTGAGACACTTATAAGCACTCATGTTGAATGAAACTTGGTTTAGAGTCCTAGAAACGCGTTGTTAGATAATTCATAAGTTCGTAAAACTAGTACAAATCTCATTGAGACACTTATTGTTAGTTTTAAGAAGATTAAGATGAGTTTAGAGATTTGTGTTCTTGAGTTCCATGAAGAACATCAAGAACAAGAGAGAGAGAGAGAATAGAGAGAGAGTTTAATCGGAAAAGATTATATGAGATTAATTATAATTGTGTTGTTACAAGACAAATATATACAAGAGATATCGCCTAGAATGGCATCTAAAGTTTATGCCAAAACCGTCCACATCTTCCTTGGTTAGCCGCGCCAAACGTCGCTCTCACTCTTGGAGCCGCGCCTCCTTAGGAAGACCCGTGACCGTACGGACGGTGTGGACTACACGCGCCTTAAGTCGACATGTGACTTGTACGGACGGCGTGTGATGCACTTGCCCAACGGCTCTTTTGTGCAACGGCTCTTTTCTTCTAGATGCTTCTCTTGTCTCCTTGTCTTCTTTGTAACGGTAACAAGAGATAGCTTGTGTTCCTTGCCTTTGACCACAAGCTAGGTCTTTGCCTTGGTGAACAAGTGTGTCCGGGCAAAGCCTTGGTCTCTTTTTAACACTCCCCCGCAAGCTTAGCCTAATGCAATGGCTAAGCTTGAAACCCGCATAACCTTGCCTCGTTAAAACCTTGGTGAGAAAACCACTTGGGATAAAACTCACCTAAGGGAAAAGAGTACAAGCTTATGCGGTTGGAGACTTAGGCTTGGGTAGCCCGTGTGAGTCCTAGTCTTGGTAGGATGGACTCACAAACCTTCAAGCTTGCTGATTTGGTGAAGATGTCCGCAAGTTGGTCTTCACTTTTGGTGTAGCACGGTAGGATGGTCCCTTTGACCATTTGCTCTCTAACCTTGTGACAATCCACCTCTATGTGCTTGGTCCGTTCATGGAAGACCGAGTTGGTTGCTATGTGGATGGCCGCTTGGTTATCACAATGCATGGTCATTGGTGCTTCAATCTTGAACCCCAAATCTCCTAGCAAGTTCTTTAGCCACATGAGTTCTTGAGTTAGTTTCCTCATGGCTCTATACTCGGCTTCGGCGGTTGAGCAAGACACTATCTTTTGCTTCTTTGTCTTCCATGTGACAAGGTTGCCTCCAATGAAAGTACAATACCCGGTGGTTGACCGCCTGTCCTCTAGGTTTCCGGCATAGTCCGCGTCACAATACCCAACAACCTCCGTGCTTTTGTTGCAACCCATCCATATACCCAAGCTTGAAGTTCCTTAAGGTATCCCAAGATCCTCATGATCATGTTCCAGTGATGTTGCTTCGGTCTTTGCATATGTTGGGAGACTTGATTCACGGCAAAGCATAGATCCGGTCTAGTGATGGTAAGGTAGATGAGCTTTCCCACTAGCCGTCTATATAGCATTGGGTCTTTGTATGGTTGATCGTCTTCACTACCCTCTTGAATGGTCTTGTAGCCGTCTTCAAGGGGTGTCTTTGCCACCTTGGTACCTGCCATATTGACAACACTTAAAACATCATGGGTGTACTTCCTTTGGGAGAGAAATAGACCTTCCTTTGATCTACAAACTTCAATCCCAAGGAAGTACTTAAGCAAACCGAGATCTTTGATATCAAATTTAGACTTAAGAAAAGACTTGGTTTCTAGAATACCTCCCTTGTTGTTTCCGGAGATGATGATGTCGTCTACGTATACAAGTACTACTACTATACCTTCTTGGTTTTGTAGTGTAAAGAGTGTGTGTTCGGCTTGTGATCTCTTGAATCCTCTTGCCATCAATGTTGAGCTAAGCTTGTGGTACCAAGCTCTTGGTGATTGCTTGAGACCGTAGATAGCCTTTCTCAATCTTAAGACTTTCCCGGGGGTAATCTCTACTCCGGGTGGTGGAGTCATGTATACCTCTTCCTCAAGCTCTCCTTGTAGAAAGGCGTTCTTCACATCCATTTGAAAGAGATCCCAAGACAAATTAGTAGCCAAGGATAGAATGACCCTAACCGTGTGAAGTTTGGCCACCGGTGCAAAGGTATCCAAGTAATCCTCTCCATAGGTTTGGGTGAAGCCTCTTGCCACAAGTCTTGCCTTGTACCTTTCAATATCCCCATTGCTTAGGTACTTGATGGTGAACACGTATCTAGAGCTCACGGTCTTCTTGCCCTTGGGAAGATCAGTTTCATAGAAGGTTTCATTGTCTTCCATTGCCTTGTTCTCGGCTCTAACCGCATTGATCCACACTTCTTCCTTCATTGCTTCTTCATATGTCCTTGGTATCACATGTTGATCCATGGCGGTAAGGAAGGCTCGGTGTTCCTTGGGAATTCTAGCAAGAGAGCATGTTGCTTGAGTAGGATGGGCCACCGCCTTGCTATTGTAGTAGACCCCTTGTGTTTACCCAATTAGATGGATGCTTCTTTACCCTAGTGCTTCTCCTTAGAGTCGGCTCCCGTTTGAATACTAGTCGGCTCCGGTGGTACACTTCCTCCTTGACCCACTTCTTGATCATGATCATCTTGAGCATGTCCTTGGTCTTCTTGTGGTGTAGTTTGTTGGTGAGCATTTGATTCTCCCCGGACTCATTAGACTCTTGAGGTTCGGAGTTGGCTTGCTCATTTATGTTCTCCCCCTCATGATCAAGAGGAGTGGGTTGTTGATTTGGTATGTCTTGGCTTGGCTCTTCTTCAAAGTTCATGCCAAGATTCTTCATTAGGTTCCTTAGGCTTGTGGCTCTATCCGTGACTTTCTCGGGTAAGTCCTTCACACTATCCCAATTCTTGTCTTCATAGAAGCTTTTGCCTTCAAGGAACTTGACGTCTCTTGAGACTATGACCCTTCTTGTCTCGGGTACATAACATTTGTATCCTTTTTGTGTGTTGGAGTAGCCTATGAACATGGCCTTGATGCTCTTTGCTTCAAGTTTGTTCCTTTGTTCACTAGGCACAAAAACAAAACACACACAACCAAAAACTCTTTAGATGGTTAAGAATAGGCTTACTTTTATTCAAAACTTGAAAGGGAGATTGGTTGTTTAAGATTTGAGTAGGGGTTCGGTTGATGAGATAACACGCGGTTAAAACACCATCCGACCAAAACCGTTTTGGGATGTTCATGTGGAACATCATTGACCGTGTGACCTCCATGAGATGCCTATTCTTCCTCTCGGCCACACCGTTTTGTTGCGGTGTATATGGACATGTGGTTTGGTGAAGAATCCCATGGTTGGCTATGTGTTCTTTGAATGCTCGGCTTGTGTACTCTCCCCCCATTATCCGACCTAAAGGTTTTAATCTTAGCATTGTAATGGTTAGTCACATAGTTTTGAAAGTTTTTAAAAGCCTCTAATACCCTATCTTTAGTTTGTAAAAGTGTAACCCAAGTGTATTTAGAGCTTTCATCTATAAATGTGACAAAATAAGCTTGATTATCCCTAGATTTGCAAGGGGAGGACCAAACGTCCGAATGAATCAATTCAAAAGGTTTGTAACACATTTTGGATTTTGAAAATACGGTTCTACAATGTTTGCCTAAAATGCAAGCCTCACAAGTTTGATGATCAAAAACGACATTAGGGAAAATAGTTTTTAAAGCATTCAAGTGAGGATGACCAAGTCTAAAGTGCCAAATAACATTGTTAACCTCGGCTAAAACCGATTTAAAAGCATGACAAAGAGTAGAAGTAGAAATAGAGTTTTTAAAAGTAGATTCTTCAAGAACATAGAGGTCCCCTCTTGTGACCCCTTTTCCAATGACCTTCTCACTCTTAATATCCTGAAAAATCACATCATTAGGACTGAAAATAACCTTGCAATTCAAATCACAAGCAATGCGTTTAACGGATATAAGATTGGAAGTAAAACTAGGCATATAAAGGGCTTGAGAATCACTATTAAACAACTTAAGGTTTCCTAACCCTTCTATAGGAATTTCACTCCCATTTGCAATAATGACATTACCTAAAGCCGGTTTAACATTGCTAATTAAATCCAAGTTACTAATCATATGATGAGAAGCACCCGAATCAACAATAATAGGCTTATACGGTTTAATGTCTATGTTTTGAGCACTAAGAGAGTAAAAGGGTGAAATACCGGAGCCCTTAAGGGCTTTGATGAGTGCGTCAAGGTCCGACTTCCTCACGAACTCGTCCATGTATGGGACAATGGCCGAAGACTCTTCTTCCTTGCCATGGCTTTGTCCGCTTGTACTTGGTATGCTAGCCGAGTCATCGTGAGAGTAGTTTGCCTTGGCGTCCTTGAACTTGGCCGGCTTGAGACTAGGGTGTAGGATCCAACACTTCTCCTTGTTGTGGCCTTTCTTCTTGCAATGCTCACATGTCAAGGCTCTCCTTTCTTCATATGTCTTGGAAGACGGTTTAAAAGCCACCTTGTTTGCGGTCACAAGCTCCTTTTTGCCATCAAAGAGCTCAATGGAACCTTGTTCTCTTTGGAGTTGTGCACACACTTCTTCAAGGTTTGGTAGAGTATCGGCTCGGAGAAGATGCTTGGTGATCTCCTTGTAGCTGCCGTTGAGGGTAAGAAGCAAGCCAAAGACTTTGTCTTGCTCTCTCTTCGTTCGTTTAACACTTTAGGATCCACGGTGCTTGGGCGAAGCATCTCTAACTCCGCCCAAAGTGACCTAAACTTCCCAAAGTGTTTGGTGAACTCGGTGTCTTCTTGGTTGAGGTCACTAATGGCCTTCTTGACTTCATAAACTCGGCTAAGGTTTGAGATGTTGCCGTAGACGGTTTGGAGAGTGTCCCATAACTCCTTGGCGTTTTCGCAATAGGAGTAAGCCTCCAAGATGGACGGCTCAAGGGATCCTTGGATGATTCCAAGTACCTTTTGGTCTAGTTGGAACCACTTCTCATCGTCGGTTGTGAGTTCGTTGTTGAACTCAATAGGAGCGTCTTGCCGAGTGAGTATATGGTTCCAATAGCCGCGGCCACAAAGGGCTATCTTCATGGTTCTTGCCCATAGAAGGTAGTTGATGCCTTTGAGAGTAACCGGACAAAGTGCCTTCTTGGATTCTTTGTCTTCCATGGTTGTGTTAGATGCGGTTTGAAATAACTCGTTTTTGAAATTTCGATCTAGAAATTTGAACCGAGAAATTTGAACCGAGAAATCGTTACCGAGAGTATCGAGAATGGTCGGTATCGAGACTTGTCGGTATCGAGACTTGTCGGTATCGAGAATGGTCGGTATCGAGACTTGTCGGTATCGAGACTTGTCGGTATCGAGAATGGTCGGTATCGAGACTTGTCGGTATCGAGAACTTTGTAACCGAAGAAGAATTTGCCGAGAGTGGCCGATAGAGATTTGCCGAGAGAGTGGCCGATAGAGATTTAGCGGAAGCAGATTAGGTTCCGCAGCAAGGTTGCTCGATACCATGTTAGTTTTAAGAAGATTAAGATGAGTTTAGAGATTTGTGTTCTTGAGTTCCATGAAGAACATCAAGAACAAGAGAGAGAGAGAGAATAGAGAGAGAGTTTAATCGGAAAAGATTATATGAGATTAATTATAATTGTGTTGTTACAAGACAAATATATACAAGAGATATCGCCTAGAATGGCATCTAAAGTTTATGCCAAAACCGTCCACATCTTCCTTGGTTAGCCGCGCCAAACGTCGCTCTCACTCTTGGAGCCGCGCCTCCTTAGGAAGACCCGTGACCGTACGGACGGTGTGGACTACACGCGCCTTAAGTCGACATGTGACTTGTACGGACGGCGTGTGATGCACTTGCCCAACGGCTCTTTGTGCAACGGCTCTTTTCTTCTAGATGCTTCTCTTGTCTCCTTGTCTTCTTTGTAACGGTAACAAGAGATAGCTTGTGTTCCTTGCCTTTGACCACAAGCTAGGTCTTTGCCTTGGTGAACAAGTGTGTCCGGGCAAAGCCTTGGTCTCTTTTTAACACTTATAAGCACTCATGTTTCATGAAACTTGGTTTAGAGTCCTAGAAACGCGTTGTTCGATGTTTCATAAGTTCGTCAAACTAGTACAAAGCTCATTGAGACACTTATAAGCACTCATGTTGCATGAAACTTTGTTTAGAGTCCTAGAAACTGCGTTGTTAGATGTTTCATAAGTTCGTCAAACTAGTACAAACCTCATTGAGACACTTATAAGCACTCATGTTGCATGAAACTTGGTCTAGATTCCTAGAAACCGCGTTGTTTGATGTTTCATAAGTTCGTCAAAATAGTACAAATCTCATTGAGACACTTATAAGCACTCATGTTTCATGAAACTTGGTTTAGAGTCCTAGAAACGCGTTGTTAGATGATTCATAAGTTCGTAAAAATAGTACAAATCTCATTGAGACACTTATAAGCACTCATGTTGCATGAAACTTGGTTTAGAGTCCTAGAAACGCGTTGTTAGATGTTTCATAAGTTCGTCAATCTTTTACAAAGCTCGTTGAGACAATTATAAGCACTCATGTTGCATGAAACTTGGTTTAGAGAACTAGAAACGCGTTGTTAGATGTTTCATAAGTTCGTTAAACAAGTACAAAGCTCATTGAGACACTTATAAGCACTCATGTTACATGAAACTTGGTTTAGAGTCCTAGAAACGCGTTGTTCGATGTTTCATAAGTTCATAAAACTTGTACAAAGCTCATTGAGACACTTATAAGCACTCATGTTTCATGAAACTTGGTTTAGAATCCTAGAAACGCGTTGTTCGATGTTTCATAAGTTCGTCAAACTAGTACAAAGCTCATTGAGACACTTATAAGCACTCATGTTGCATGAAACTTTGTTTAGAGTCCTAGAAACTGCGTTGTTAGATGTTTCATAAGTTCGTCAAACTAGTACAAAGCTCATTGAGACACTTATAAGCACTCATGTTGCATGAAACTTTGTCTAGATTCCTAGAAACCGCGTTGTTTGATGTTTCATAAGTTCGTCAAAATAGTACAAATCTCATTGAGACACTTATAAGCACTCATGTTTCATGAAACTTGGTTTAGAGTCCTAGAAACGCGTTGTTAGATGATTCATAAGTTCGTAAAAATAGTACAAATCTCATTGAGACACTTATAAGCACTCATGTTGCATGAAACTTGGTTTAGAGTCCTAGAAATGCGTTGTTAGATATTTCATAAGTTCGTCAAGCTAGTACAAAGCTCATTGAGACACTTATAAGCACTCATGTTGCATGAAACTTGGTTTAGAGTCCTAGAAACGCATTGATAGATGTTTCATAAGTTCGTCAAACTTGTACAAAGCTCATTGAGACGCTTATAAGCACTCATGTTGCATGAAACTTGGTTTAGAGTTCTAGAAACCGCGTTGTTAGATGTTTCATAAGTTCGTCAAACCAGTACAATGCTCATTGAGACACTTATAAGCACTCATGTTGCATGAAACTTGGTTTAGAGTCTTAGAAACCGCGTTGTTAGATGTTTCATAAGTTCGGCAAACCAGTACAATGCTCATTGAGACACTTATAAGCACTCATGTTGCATGAAACTTCGTTTAGAGTCCTAGAAACCGCGTTGTTAGATGTTTCATAAATTCGTCAAACAAGTACAAAGCTCGTTGAGACAATTATAAGCACTCATGTTGCATGAAACTTGGTTTAGAGTCCTAGAAACGCGTGTTAGATGTTTCATAAATTCGTCAAACAAGTACAAAGCTGATTGAGACACTTATAAGCACTCATGTTGCATGAAACTTGGTTTAGAGTCCTAGAAACGCGTTGTTCGATGTTTCATAAGTTCGTAAAACTTGTACAAAGCTCATTGAGACACTTATAAGCACTCATGTTGCATGAAACTTGGTTTAGAATCCTAGAAACGCGTTGTTCGATGTTTCATAAGTTCGTAAAACTTGTACAAAGCTCATTGAGACACTTATAAGCACTCATGTTGCATGAAACTTGGTTTAGAATCCTAGAAACGCGTTGTTCGATGTTTCATAAGTTCGTAAAACTTGTACAAAGCTCATTGAGACACTTATAAGCACTCATGTTGCATGAAACTTGGTTTAGAATCCTAGAAACGCGTTGTTCGATGTTTCATAAGTTCGTCAAACTAGTACAAAGCTCATTGAGACACTTATAAGCACTCATGTTGAATGAAACTTGGTTTAGAGTCCTAGAAACGCGTTGTTCGATGTTTCATAAGTTCGTCAAACTAGTACAAAGCTCATTGAGACACTTATAAGCACTCATGTTGAATGAAACTTGGTTTAGAGTCCTAGAAACGCGTTGTTAGATAATTCATAAGTTCGTAAAACTAGTACAAATCTCATTGAGACACTTATAAGCACTCATGTTTCATGAAACTTGGTTTAGAGTCCTAGAAACGCGTTGTTCGATGTTTCATAAGTTCGTCAAACTAGTACAAAGCTCATTGAGACACTTATAAGCACTCATGTTGCATGAAACTTTGTTTAGAGTCCTAGAAACTGCGTTGTTAGATGTTTCATAAGTTCGTCAAACTAGTACAAAGCTCATTGAGACACTTATAAGCACTCATGTTGCATGAAACTTTGTCTAGATTCCTAGAAACCGCGTTGTTTGATGTTTCATAAGTTCGTCAAAATAGTACAAATCTCATTGAGACACTTATAAGCACTCATGTTTCATGAAACTTGGTTTAGAGTCCTAGAAACGCGTTGTTAGATGATTCATAAGTTCGTAAAAATAGTACAAATCTCATTGAGACACTTATAAGCACTCATGTTGCATGAAACTTGGTTTAGAGTCCTAGAAATGCGTTGTTAGATATTTCATAAGTTCGTCAAGCTAGTACAAAGCTCATTGAGACACTTATAAGCACTCATGTTGCATGAAAATTGGTTTAGAGTCCTAGAAACGCATTGATAGATGTTTCATAAGTTCGTCAAACTTGTACAAAGCTCATTGAGACGCTTATAAGCACTCATGTTGCATGAAACTTGGTTTAGAGTTCTAGAAACCGCGTTGTTAGATGTTTCATAAGTTCGTCAAACCAGTACAATGCTCATTGAGACACTTATAAGCACTCATGTTGCATGAAACTTGGTTTAGAGTCTTAGAAACCGCGTTGTTAGATGTTTCATAAGTTCGTCAAACCAGTACAATGCTCATTGAGACACTTATAAGCACTCATGTTGCATGAAACTTCGTTTAGAGTCCTAGAAACCGCGTTGTTAGATGTTTCATAAATTCGTCAAACAAGTACAAAGCTCGTTGAGACAATTATAAGCACTCATGTTGCATGAAACTTGGTTTAGAGTCCTAGAAACGCGTTGTTAGATGTTTCATAAATTCGTCAAACAAGTACAAAGCTGATTGAGACACTTATAAGCACTCATGTTGCATGAAACTTGGTTTAGAGTCCTAGAAACGCGTTGTTCGATGTTTCATAAGTTCGTAAAACTTGTACAAAGCTCATTGAGACACTTATAAGCACTCATGTTGCATGAAACTTGGTTTAGAATCCTAGAAACGCGTTGTTCGATGTTTCATAAGTTCGTCAAACTAGTACAAAGCTCATTGAGACACTTATAAGCACTCATGTTGAATGAAACTTGGTTTAGAGTCCTAGAAACGCGTTGTTCGATGTTTCATAAGTTCGTCAAACTAGTACAAAGCTCATTGAGACACTTATAAGCACTCATGTTGAATGAAACTTGGTTTAGAGTCCTAGAAACGCGTTGTTAGATGATTCATAAGTTCGTAAAACTAGTACAAATCTCATTGAGACACTTATAAGCACTCATGTTTCATGAAACTTGGTTTAGAGTCCTAGAAACGTGTTGTTCGATGTTTCATAAGTTCGTCAAACTAGTACAAAGCTCATTGAGACACTTATAAGCACTCATGTTGCATGAAACTTTGTTTAGAGTCCTAGAAACTGTGTTGTTAGATGTTTCATAAGTTCGTCAAACTAGTACAAAGCTCATTGAGACACTTATAAGCACTCATGTTGCATGAAACTTGGTCTAGATTCCTAGAAACCGCGTTGTTTGATGTTTCATAAGTTCGTCAAAATAGTACAAATCTCATTGAGACACTTATAAGCACTCATGTTTCATGAAACTTGGTTTAGAGTCCTAGAAACGCGTTGTTAGATGATTCATAAGTTCGTAAAAATAGTACAAATCTCATTGAGACACTTATAAGCACTCATGTTGCATGAAATTTGGTTTAGAGTCCTAGAAATGCGTTGTTAGATATTTCATAAGTTCGTCAAGCTAGTACAAAGCTCATTGAGACACTTATAAGCACTCATGTTGCATGAAACTTGGTTTAGAGTCCTAGAAACGCATTGATAGATGTTTCATAAGTTCGTCAAACTAGTACAAAGCTCATTGAGACACTTATAAGCACTCATGTTGAATGAAACTTGGTTTAGAGTCCTAGAAACGCGTTGTTAGATGATTCATAAGTTCGTAAAACTAGTACAAATCTCATTGAGACACTTATAAGCACTCATGTTTCATGAAACTTGGTTTAGAGTCCTAGAAACGTGTTGTTCGATGTTTCATAAGTTCGTCAAACTAGTACAAAGCTCATTGAGACACTTATAAGCACTCATGTTGCATGAAACTTTGTTTAGAGTCCTAGAAACTGTGTTGTTAGATGTTTCATAAGTTCGTCAAACTAGTACAAAGCTCATTGAGACACTTATAAGCACTCATGTTGCATGAAACTTGGTCTAGATTCCTAGAAACCGCGTTGTTTGATGTTTCATAAGTTCGTCAAAATAGTACAAATCTCATTGAGACACTTATAAGCACTCATGTTTCATGAAACTTGGTTTAGAGTCCTAGAAACGCGTTGTTAGATGATTCATAAGTTCGTAAAAATAGTACAAATCTCATTGAGACACTTATAAGCACTCATGTTGAATGAAACTTGGTTTAGAGTCCTAGAAACGCGTTGTTAGATAATTCATAAGTTCGTAAAACTTTTACAAAGCTCGTTGAGACAATTATAAGCACTCATGTTTCATGAAACTTGGTTTAGAGTCCTAGAAACGCATTGTTAGATGTTTCATAAGTTCGTTAAACAAGTACAAAGCTCATTGAGACACTTATAAGCACTCATGTTGCATGAAACTTTGTTTAGAGTCCTAGAAACTGCGTTGTTAGATGTTTCATAAGTTCGTCAAACTAGTACAAACCTCATTGAGACACTTATAAGCACTCATGTTGCATGAAACTTGGTCTAGATTCCTAGAAACCGCGTTGTTTGATGTTTCATAAGTTCGTCAAAATAGTACAAATCTCATTGAGACACTTATAAGCACTCATGTTTCATGAAACTTGGTTTAGAGTCCTAGAAACGCGTTGTTAGATGATTCATAAGTTCGTAAAAATAGTACAAATCTCATTGAGACACTTATAAGCACTCATGTTGCATGAAACTTGGTTTAGAGTCCTAGAAACGCGTTGTTAGATGTTTCATAAGTTCGTCAAACTTTTACAAAGCTCGTTGAGACAATTATAAGCACTCATGTTGCATGAAACTTGGTTTAGAGAACTAGAAACGCGTTGTTAGATGTTTCATAAGTTCGTTAAACAAGTACAAAGCTCATTGAGACACTTATAAGCACTCATGTTGAATGAAACTTGGTTTAGAGTCCTAGAAACGCGTTGTTAGATGATTCATAAGTTCGTAAAACTAGTACAAATCTCATTGAGACACTTATAAGCACTCATGTTTCATGAAACTTGGTTTAGAGTCCTAGAAACGCGTTGTTCGATGTTTCATAAGTTCGTCAAACTAGTACAAAGCTCATTGAGACACTTATAAGCACTCATGTTGCATGAAACTTTGTTTAGAGTCCTAGAAACTGTGTTGTTAGATGTTTCATAAGTTCGTCAAACTAGTACAAAGCTCATTGAGACACTTATAAGCACTCATGTTGCATGAAACTTTGTCTAGATTCCTAGAAACCGCGTTGTTTGATGTTTCATAAGTTCGTCAAAATAGTACAAATCTCATTGAGACACTTATAAGCACTCATGTTTCATGAAACTTGGTTTAGAGTCCTAGAAACGCGTTGTTAGATGATTCATAAGTTCGTAAAAATAGTACAAATCTCATTGAGACACTTATAAGCACTCATGTTGCATGAAATTTGGTTTAGAGTCCTAGAAAAGCGTTGTTAGATATTTCATAAGTTCGTCAAGCTAGTACAAAGCTCATTGAGACACTTATAAGCACTCATGTTGCATGAAACTTGGTTTAGAGTCCTAGAAACGCATTGATAGATGTTTCATAAGTTCGTCAAACTTGTACAAAGCTCATTGAGACGCTTATAAGCACTCATGTTGCATGAAACTTGGTTTAGAGTTCTAGAAACCGCGTTGTTAGATGTTTCATAAGTTCGTCAAACCAGTACAATGCTCATTGAGACACTTATAAGCACTCATGTTGCATGAAACTTGGTTTAGAGTCTTAGAAACCGCGTTGTTAGATGTTTCATAAGTTCGTCAAACCAGTACAATGCTCATTGAGACACTTATAAGCACCGATGTTGCATGAAACTTCGTTTAGAGTCCTAGAAACCGCGTTGTTAGATGTTTCATAAATTCGTCAAACAAGTACAAAGCTCGTTGAGACAATTATAAGCACTCATGTTGCATGAAACTTGGTTTAGAGTCCTAGAAACGCGTTGTTAGATGTTTCATAAATTCGTCAAACAAGTACAAAGCTGATTGAGACACTTATAAGCACTCATGTTGCATGAAACTTGGTTTAGAGTCCTAGAAACGCGTTGTTCGATGTTTCATAAGTTCGTAAAACTTGTACAAAGCTCATTGAGACACTTATAAGCACTCATGTTGCATGAAACTTGGTTTAGAATCCTAGAAACGCGTTGTTCGATGTTTCATAAGTTCGTAAAACTTGTACAAAGCTCATTGAGACACTTATAAGCACTCATGTTGCATGAAACTTGGTTTAGAATCCTAGAAACGCGTTGTTCGATGTTTCATAAGTTCGTAAAACTTGTACAAAGCTCATTGAGACACTTATAAGCACTCATGTTGCATGAAACTTGGTTTAGAATCCTAGAAACGCGTTGTTCGATGTTTCATAAGTTCGTCAAACTAGTACAAAGCTCATTGAGACACTTATAAGCACTCATGTTGAATGAAACTTGGTTTAGAGTCCTAGAAACGCGTTGTTCGATGTTTCATAAGTTCGTCAAACTAGTACAAAGCTCATTGAGACACTTATAAGCACTCATGTTGAATGAAACTTGGTTTAGAGTCCTAGAAACGCGTTGTTAGATAATTCATAAGTTCGTAAAACTAGTACAAATCTCATTGAGACACTTATAAGCACTAATGTTTCATGAAACTTGGTTTAGAGTCCTAGAAACGCGTTGTTCGATGTTTCATAAGTTCGTCAAACTAGTACAAAGCTCATTGAGACACTTATAAGCACTCATGTTGCATGAAACTTTGTTTAGAGTCCTAGAAACTGCGTTGTTAGATGTTTCATAAGTTCGTCAAACTAGTACAAACCTCATTGAGACACTTATAAGCACTCATGTTGCATGAAATTTGGTCTAGATTCCTAGAAACCGCGTTGTTTGATGTTTCATAAGTTCGTCAAAATAGTACAAATCTCATTGAGACACTTATAAGCACTCATGTTTCATGAAACTTGGTTTAGAGTCCTAGAAACGCGTTGTTAGATGATTCATAAGTTCGTAAAAATAGTACAAATCTCATTGAGACACTTATAAGCACTCATGTTGCATGAAACTTGGTTTAGAGTCCTAGAAACGCGTTGTTAGATGTTTCATAAGTTCGTCAAACTTTTACAAAGCTCGTTGAGACAATTATAAGCACTCATGTTGCATGAAACTTGGTTTAGAGAACTAGAAACGCGTTGTTAGATGTTTCATAAGTTCGTTAAACAAGTACAAAGCTCATTGAGACACTTATAAGCACTCATGTTACATGAAACTTGGTTTAGAGTCCTAGAAACGCGTTGTTCGATGTTTCATAAGTTCATAAAACTTGTACAAAGCTCATTGAGACACTTATAAGCACTCATGTTTCATGAAACTTGGTTTAGAGTCCTAGAAACGCGTTGTTCGATGTTTCATAAGTTCGTCAAACTAGTACAAAGCTCATTGAGACACTTATAAGCACTCATGTTGCATGAAACTTTGTTTAGAGTCCTAGAAACCGCGTTGTTAGATGTTTCATAAGTTCGTCAAACTAGTACAAAGCTCATTGAGACACTTATAAGCACTAATGTTGAATGAAACTTGGTTTAGAGTCCTAGAAACGCGTTGTTAGATGATTCATAAGTTCGTAAAACTAGTACAAATCTCATTGAGACACTTATAAGCACTCATGTTGCATGAAACTTGGTTTAGAGTCCTAGAAATGCGTTGTTAGATATTTCATAAGTTCGTCAAGCTAGTACAAAGCTTATTGAGACACTTATAAGCACTCATGTTGCATGAAACTTGGTTTAGATTCCTAGAAACGCATTGATAGATGTTAATAAGTTCGTAAAACTTGTACAAAGCTAATTGAGACGCTTATAAGCACTCATGTTGCATGGGTTTAGAGTCCTAGAAACCGCGTTGTTAGATGTTTCATAAGTTCGTCAAACCAGTACAATGCTCATTGAGACACTTATAAGCACTCATGTTGCATGAAACTTGGTTTAGAGTCCTACAAACGCATTGATAGATGTTTCATAAGTTCGTCAAACTTGTAAAAAGCTCATTGAGACGCTTATAAGCACACATGTTGCATGAAACTTGGTTTACAAATCCTAGAAACCGCGTTGTTAGATGTTTCATAAGTTCGTCAAACCAGTACAATGCTCATTGAGACACTTATAAGCACTCATGTTGCATGAACCTTGGTTTAGAGTCCTAGAAACGCGTTGTTCGATGTTTCATAAGTTCATAAAACTTGTACAAAGCTCATTGAGACACTTATAAGCACTCATGTTTCATGAAACTTGGTTTAGAGTCCTAGAAACGCGTTGTTCGATGTTTCATAAGTTCGTCAAACTAGTACAAAGCTCATTGAGACACTTATAAGCACTCATGTTGCATGAAACTTTGTTTAGAGTCCTAGAAACTGCGTTGTTAGATGTTTCATAAGTTCGTCAAACTAGTACAAAGCTCATTGAGACACTTATAAGCACTCATGTTGCATGAAACTTGGTCTAGATTCCTAGAAACCGCGTTGTTTGATGTTTCATAAGTTCGTCAAAAGAGTACAAATCTCATTGAGACACTTATAAGCACTCATGTTTCATGAAACTTGGTTTAGAGTCCTAGAAACGCGTTGTTAGATGATTCATAAGTTCGTAAAACTAGTACAAATCTCATTGAGACACTTATAAGCACTCATGTTGCATGAAACTTGGTTTAGAGTCCTAGAAATGCGTTGTTAGATATTTCATAAGTTCGTCAAGCTAGTACAAAGCTTATTGAGACACTTATAAGAACTCATGTTGCATGAAACTTGGTTTAGAGTCCTAGAAACGCATTGATAGATGTTAATAAGTTCGTAAAACTTGTACAAAGCTAATTGAGACGCTTATAAGCACTCATGTTGCATGAAACTTGGTTTAGAGTCCTAGAAACCGCGTTGTTAGATGTTTCATAAGTTCGTCAAACCAGTACAATGCTCATTGAGACACTTATAAGCACTCATGTTGCATGAAACTTGGTTTAGAGTCCTACAAACGCATTGATAGATGTTTCATAAGTTCGTCAAACTTGTAAAAAGCTCATTGAGACGCTTATAAGCACTCATGTTGCATGAAACTTGGTTTACAGTCCTAGAAACCGCGTTGTTAGATGTTTCATAAGTTCGTCAAACCAGTACAATGCTCATTGAGACACTTCTAAGCACTCATGTTGCATGAACCTTGGTTTAGAGTCCTAGAAACGCGTTGTTAGATGTTTCATAAGTTCGTAAAACTTGTACAAAGCTCATTGAGACACTTATAAGCACTCATGTGGAATGAAACTTGGTTTAGAATCCTAGAACCCGCGTTGTTAGATGTTTCATATGTTCGTCAAACTAGTCAAAAGCTCATTGAGACACTTATAAGCACTCATGTTGCATGAAAATTAGTTTAGAGTCCTAGAAACCGCGTTGTTAGATGTTTCATAAGTTCGTCAAACTAGTACAAAGCTCATTGAGACACTTATAAGCACTCATGTTGCATGAAACTTGGTTTAGAGTCCTAGAAACGCGTTGTTAGATGTTTCATAAGTTCGTCAAACTTTTACAAAGCTCGTTGAGACAATTATAAGCACTCATGTTGCATGAAACTTGGTTTAGAGAACTAGAAACGCGTTGTTAGATGTTTCATAAGTTCGTTAAACAAGTACAAAGCTCATTGAGACACTTATAAGCACTCATGTTACATGAAACTTGGTTTAGAGTCCTAGAAACGGGTTGTTCGATGTTTCATAAGTTCATAAAACTTGTACAAAGCTCATTGAGACACTTATAAGCACTCATGTTTCATGAAACTTGGTTTAGAGTCCTAGAAACGCGTTGTTCGATGTTTCATAAGTTCGTCAAACTAGTACAAAGCTCATTGAGACACTTATAAGCACTCATGTTGCATGAAACTTTGTTTAGAGTCCTAGAAACCGCGTTGTTAGATGTTTCATAAGTTCGTCAAACTAGTACAAACCTCATTGAGACACTTATAAGCACTCATGTTGCATGAAACTTGGTCTAGATTCCTAGAAACCGCGTTGTTTGATGTTTCATAAGTTCGTCAAACTAGTACAAAGCTCATTGAGACACTTATAAGCACTCATGTTGCATGAAACTTGGTTTAGAGTCCTAGAAACGCGTTGTTAGATGATTGATAAGTTCGTAAAACTTGTACAAATCTCATTGAGACACTTATAAGCACTCATGTTGCATGAAACTTGGTTTAGAGTCCTAGAAACGCGTTGTTCGATGTTTCATAAGTTCGTAAAACTAGTACAAATCTCATTGAGACACTTATAAGCACTCATGTTGCATGAAACTTGGTTTAGAGTCCTAGAAATGCGTTGTTCGATGTTTCATACGTTCGTCAAACTAGTACAAAGCTCATTGAGACACTTATAAGCACTCATGTTGCATGAACCTTGGTTTAGAGTCCTAGAAACGCGTTGTTAGATGTTTCATAAGTTCGTAAAACTTGTACAAAGCTCATTGAGACACTTATAAGCACTCATGTGGAATGAAACTTGGTTTAGATTCCTAGAACCCGCGTTGTTAGATGTTTCATATGTTCGTCAAACTAGTCAAAAGCTCATTGAGACACTTATAAGCACTCATGTTGCATGAAACCTAGTTTAGAGTACTAGAAACCGCGTTGTTAGATATTTCATAAGTTCGTCAAGCTAGTACAAAGCTCATTGAGACACTTATAAGCACTCATGTTGCATGAAACTTGGTTTAGAGTTCTAGAAACGCGTTGTTCGATGTTTCATAAGTTCGTAAAACTTGTACAAAGCTCATTGAGACACTTATAAGCACTCATGTTGCATGAAACTTGGTTTAGAGTCCTAGAAACTGCGTTGTTAGATGTTTCATAAGTTCGTCAAACTAGTACAAAGCTCATTGAGACACTTATAAGCACTCATGTTGCATGAAACTTGGTTTAGATTCCTAGAAACCGCGTTGTTAGATGTTTCATAAGTTCGTCAAACTAGTACAAAGCTCATTGAGACACTTATAAGCACTCATGTTGAAGGAAACTTGGTTTAGAGTCCTAGAAACGCGTTGTTAGATGATTCATAAGTTCGTAAAAATAGTACAAATCTCATTGAGACACTTATAAGCACTCATGTTGCATTAAACTTGGTTTAGAGTCCTAGAAATGCGTTGTTAGATATTTCATAAGTTCGTCAAGCTAGTACAAAGCACATTGAGACACTTATAAGCACTCATGTTGCATGAAACTTGGTTTAGAGTCCTAGAAACGCATTGATAGATGTTTCATAAGTTCGTCAAACTTGTACAAAGCTAATTGAGACGCTTATAAGCACTCATGTTGCATGAAACTTGGTTTAGAGTCCTAGAAACCGCGTTGTTAGATGTTTCATAAGTTCGTCAAACCAAGTACAATGCTCATTGAAACACTTATAAGCACTCATGTTGCATGAAACTTGGTTTAGAGTCTTAGAAACCGCGTTGTTAGATGTTTCATAAGTTCGTCAAACCAGTACAATGCTCATTGAGACACTTATAAGCACTCATGTTGCATGAAACTTCGTTTAGAGTCCTAGAAACCGCGTTGTTAGATGTTTCATAAGTTCGTCAAACTAGTACAAAGCTCGCGCGTAGAGACAATTATAAGCACTCATGTTGCATGAAACTTGGTTTAGAGTACTAGAAACGCGTTGTTAGATGTTTCATAAGTTCGTCAAACAAGTACAAAGCTCATTGAGACACTTATAAGCACTCATGTTGCATGAAACTTGGTTTAGAGTCCTAGAAACGCGTTGTTCGATGTTTCATAAGTTCGTCAAACTAGTACAAAGCTCATTGAGACACTTATAAGCACTCATGTTGAATGAAACTTGGTTTAGAGTCCTAGAAACGCGTTGTTAGATGATTCATAAGTTCGTAAAACTAGTACAAATCTCATTGAGACACTTATAAGCACTCATGTTGCATGAAACTTGGTTTAGAGTCCTAGAAATGCGTTGTAAGATATTTCATAAGTTCGTCAAGCTAGTACAAAGCTTATTGAGACACTTATAAGCACTCATGTTGCATGAAACTTGGTTTAGAGTCCTAGAAACGCATTGATAGATGTTAATAAGTTCGTAAAACTTGTACAAAGCTAATTGAGACGCTTATAAGCACTCATGTTGCATGAAACTTGGTTTAGAGTCCTAGAAACCGCGTTGTTAGATGTTTCATAAGTTCGTCAAACCAGTACAATGCTCATTGAGACACTTATAAGCACTCATGTTGCATGAAACTTGGTTTAGAGTCCTACAAACGCATTGATAGATGTTTCATAAATTCGTCAAACTTGTAAAAAGCTCATTTAGACGCTTATAAGCACTCATGTTGCATGAAACTTGGTTTACAGTCCTAGAAACCGCGTTGTTAGATGTTTCATAAGTTCGTCAAACCAGTACAATGCTCATTGAGACACTTATAAGCACTCATGTTGCATGAACCTTGGTTTAGAGTCCTAGAAACGCGTTGCTAGATGTTTCATAAGTTCGTAAAACTTGTACAAAGCTCATTGAGACACTTATAAGCACTCATGTGGAATGAAACTTGGTTTAGAGTCCTAGAACCCGCGTTGTTAGATGTTTCATATGTTCGTCAAACTAGTCAAAAGCTCATTGAGACACTTATAAGCACTCATGTTGCATGAAAATTAGTTTAGAGTCCTAGAAACCGCGTTGTTAAATGTTTCATAAGTTCGTCAAACTAGTACAAAGCTCATTGAGACACTTATAAGCACTCATGTTGCATGAAACTTGGTTTAGAGTCCTAGAAACGCGTTGTTAGATGTTTCATAAGTTCGTCAAACTTTTACAAAGCTCGTTGAGACAATTATAAGCACTCATGTTGCATGAAACTTGGTTTAGAGAACTAGAAACGCGTTGTTAGATGTTTCATAAGTTCGTTAAACAAGTACAAAGCTCATTGAGACACTTATAAGCACTCATGTTACATGAAACTTGGTTTAGAGTCCTAGAAACGCGTTGTTCGATGTTTCATAAGTTCATAAAACTTGTACAAAGCTCATTGAGACACTTATAAGCACTCATGTTTCATGAAACTTGGTTTAGAGTCCTAGAAACGCGTTGTTCGATGTTTCATAAGTTCGTCAAACTAGTACAAAGCTCATTGAGACACTTATAAGCACTCATGTTGCATGAAACTTTGTTTAGAGTCCTAGAAGCTGCGTTGTTAGATGTTTCATAAGTTCGTCAAACTAGTACAAACCTCATTGAGACACTTATAAGCACTCATGTTGCATTAAACTTGGTCTAGATTCCTAGAAACCGCGTTGTTTGATGTTTCATAAGTTCGTCAAAATATTACAAATCTCATTGAGACACTTATAAGCACTCATGTTTCATGAAACTTGGTTTAGAGTCCTAGAAACGCGTTGTTAGATGATTCATAAGTTCGTAAAAATAGTACAAATCTCATTGAGACACTTATAAGCACTCATGTTGCATGAAACTTGGTTTAGAGTCCTAGAAACGCATTGATAGATGTTTCATAAGTTCGTCAAACTTGTACAAAGCTCATTGAGACGGTTATAAGTACTCATGTTGCATGAAACTTGTTTTAGAGTTCTAGAAACCGCGTTGTTAGATGTTTCATAAGTTCGTCAAACCAGTACAATGCTCATTGAGACACTTATAAGCACTCATGTTGCATGAAACTTGGTTTAGAGTCTTAGAAACCGCGTTGTTAGATGTTTCATAAGTTCGTCAAACCAGTACAATGCTCATTGAGACACTTATAAGCACTCATGTTGCATGAAACTTCGTTTAGAATCGGAGAAACCGCGTTGTTAGATGTTTCATAAATTCGTCAAACAAGTACAAAGCTCGTTGAGACAATTATAAGCACTCATGTTGCATGAAACTTGGTTTAGAGTCCTAGAAACGCGTTGTTAGATGTTTCATAAATTCGTCAAACAAGTACAAAGCTGATTGAGACACTTATGAGCACTCATGTTGCATGAAACTTGGTTTAGAGTCCTAGAAACGCGTTGTTCGATGTTTCATAAGTTCGTAAAACTTGTACAAAGCTCATTGAGACACTTATAAGCACTCATGTTGCATGAAACTTGGTTTAGAATCCTAGAAACGCGTTGTTCGATGTTTCATAAGTTCGTAAAACTTGTACAAAGCTCATTGAGACACTTATAAGCACTCATGTTGCATGAAACTTGGTTTAGAATCCTAGAAACGCGTTGTTCGATGTTTCATAAGTTCGTCAAACTAGTACAAAGCTCATTGAGACACATATAAGCACTCATGTTGCATGAAACTTGGTTTAAATTCCTAGAAACCGCGTTGTTAGATGTTTCATAAGTTCGTCAAACTAGTACAAAGCTCATTGAGACACTTATAAGCACTCATGTTGAATGAAACTTGGTTTAGAGTCCTAGAAACGTGTTGTTAGATGATTCATAAGTTCGTAAAACTAGTACAAATCTCATTGAGACACTTATAACCACTCATGTTGCATGAAACTTGGTTTAGAGTCCTAGAAACGCGTTGTTCGATGTTTCATAAGTTCGTAAAACTTGTACAAAGCTCATTGAGACACTTATAAGCACTCATGTTGCATGAAACTTGGTTTAGAGTCCTAGAAATGCGTTGTTCGATGTTTCATACGTTCGTCAAACTAGTACAAAGCTCATTGAGATACTTATAAGCACTCATGTTGCATGAAACTTTGTTTAGAGTCCTAGAAACTGCGTTGTTAGATGTTTCATAAGTTCGTCAAACTAGTACAAAGCTCATTGAGACACTTATAAGCACTCATGTTGCATGAAACTTGGTTTAGATTCCTAGAAACCGCGTTGTTAGATGTTTCATAAGTTCTTCAAACTAGTACAAAGCTCATTGAGACACTTATAAGCACTCATGTTGAATGAAACTTGGTTTAGAGTCCTAGAAACGCGTTGTTAGATGATTCATAAGTTCGTAAAACTAGTAAAAATCTCATTGAGACACTTATAAGCACTCATGTTGCATGAAACTTGGTTTAGAGTCCTAGAAATGCGTTGTTAGATATTCATAAGTTCGTCAAGCTAGTACAAAGCTCATTGAGACACTTATAAGCACTCATGTTGCATGAAACTTGGTTTAGAGTCCTAGAAACGCATTGATAGATATTTCATAAGTTCGTCAAACTTGTACAAAGCTCATTGAGACGCTTATAAGCACTCATGTTGCATGAAACTTGTTTTAGAGTCCTAGAAACCGTGTTGTTAGATGTTTCATAAGTTCGTCAAACCAATACAATGCTCATTGAGACACTTATAAGCACTCATGTTGCATGAAACTTGGTTTAGAGTCTTAGAAACCGCGTTGTTAGATGTTTCATAAGTTCGTCAAACCAGTACAATGCTCATTGAGACACTTATAAGCACTCATGTTGCATGAAACTTCGTTTAGAGTCCTAGAAACCGCGTTGTTAGATGTTTCATAAGTTCGTCAAACTAGTACAAAGCTCGTTGAGACAATTATAAGCACTCATGTTGCATGAAACTTGGTTTAGAGTACTAGAAACGCGTTGTTAGATGTTTCATAAGTTCGTCAAACAAGTACAAAGCTGATTGAGACACTTATAAGCACTCATGTTGCATGAAACTTGGTTTAGAGTCCTAGAAACGCGTTGTTCGATGTTTCATAAGTTCATAAAACTTGTACAAAGCTGATTGAGACACTTATAAGCACTCATGTTTCATGAAACTTGGTTTAGAGTCCTAGAAACGCGTTGTTCGATGTTTCATAAGTTCGTCAAACTAGTACAAAGCTCATTGAGACACTTATAAGCACTCATGTTGCATGAAACTTTGTTTAGAGTCCTAGAAACTGCGTTGTTAGATGTTTCATAAGTTCGTCAAACTAGTACAAACCTCATTGAGACACTTATAAGCACTCATGTTGCATTAAACTTGGTCTAGATTCCTAGAAACCGCGTTGTTTGATGTTTCATAAGTTCGTCAAAATATTACAAATCTCATTGAGACACTTATAAGCACTCATGTTTCATGAAACTTGGTTTAGAGTCCTAGAAACGCGTTGTTAGATGATTCATAAGTTCGTAAAAATAGTACAAATCTCATTGAGACACTTATAAGCACTCATGTTGCATGAAACTTGGTTTAGAGTCCTAGAAATGCGTTGTTAGATATTTCATAAGTTCGTCAAGCTAGTACAAAGCTCATTGAGACACTTATAAGCACTCATGTTGCATGAAACTTGGTTTAGAGTCCTAGAAACGCATTGATAGATGTTTCATAAGTTCGTCAAACTTGTACAAAGCTCATTGAGACGCTTATAAGCACTCATGTTGCATGAAACTTGTTTTAGAGTTCTAGAAACCGCGTTGTTAGATGTTTCATAAGTTCGTCAAACCAGTACAATGCTCATTGAGACACTTATAAGCACTCATGTTGCATGAAACTTGGTTTAGAGTCTTAGAAACCGCGTTGTTAGATGTTTCATAAGTTCGTCAAACCAGTACAATGCTCATTGAGACACTTATAAGCACTCATGTTGCATGAAACTTCGTTTATAATCCTAGAAACCGCGTTGTTAGATGTTTCATAAATTCGTCAAACAAGTACAAAGCTCGTTGAGACAATTATAAGCACTCATGTTGCATGAAACTTTGTTTAGAGTCCTAGAAACGCGTTGTTAGATGTTTCATAAATTCGTCAAACAAGTACAAAGCTGATTGAGACACTTATAAGCACTCATGTTGCATGAAACTTGGTTTAGAGTCCTAGAAACGCGTTGTTCGATGTTTCATAAGTTCGTAAAACTTGTACAAAGCTCATTGAGACACTTATAAGCACTCATGTTGCATGAAACTTGGTTTAGAATCCTAGAAACGCGTTGTTCGATGTTTCATAAGTTCGTAAAACTTGTACAAAGCTCATTGAGACACTTATAAGCACTCATGTTGCATGAAACTTGGTTTAGAATCCTAGAAACGCGTTGTTCGATGTTTCATAAGTTCGTCAAACTAGTACAAAGCTCATTGAGACACATATAAGCACTCATGTTGCATGAAACTTGGTTTAAATTCCTAGAAACCGCGTTGTTAGATGTTTCATAAGTTCGTCAAACTAGTACAAAGCTCATTGAGACACTTATAAGGACTCATGTTGAATGAAACTTGGTTTAGAGTCCTAGAAACGCGTTGTTAGATGATTCATAAGTTCGTAAAACTAGTACAAATCTCATTGAGACACTTATAAGCACTCATGTTGCATGAAACTTGGTTTAGAGTCCTAGAAACGTGTTGTTCGATGTTTCATAAGTTCGTAAAACTTGTACAAAGCTCATTGAGACACTTATAAGCACTCATGTTGCATGAAACTTGGTTTAGAGTCCTAGAAATGCGTTGTTCGATGTTTCATACGTTCGTCAAACTAGTACAAAGCTCATTGAGATACTTATAAGCACTCATGTTGCATGAAACTTTGTTTAGAGTCCTAGAAACTGCGTTGTTAGATGTTTCATAAGTTCGTCAAACTAGTACAAAGCTCATTGAGACACTTATAAGCACTCATGTTGCATGAAACTTGGTTTAGATTCCTAGAAACCGCGTTGTTCGATGTTTCATAAGTTCGTCAAACTAGTACAAAGCTCATTAAGACACTTATAAGCACTCATGTTGCATGAAACTTGGTTTAGAGTCCTAGAAACGCGTTGTTCGATGTTTCATAAGTTCGTAAAACTTGTACAAAGCTCATTGAGACACTTATAAGCACTCATGGTGCATGAAACTTGGTTTAGTGATGCGGGAGCAAATGTTATAAATGTTATAAATGAAGAGGGAGCAGATGTTATAAGGGTTATAACAAAAGAGGGAGCGAGATGTTATAAGGGTTATAACAAAAGGCGAAAAGGAAAGTGGGCTTTTTCTCACTATGCTTGGTCCAAGTCCAATCAATTGCATAAGATTAAATGAAGACTAAGGGGGCTGAATGGAGTCAAAGAGTCATTTTCGTCACATTTAAAGACTACAAATATCTAAGTGTTTTAATTACTCATTTTAGAAGTTTGAAAGTCTTTTAGGGATCCCAAAGGTCTTGTATACCTTTGGTTGCATTTATTTCAAGTTTCTATGTAATTCCTCTATATAAGGAGGCTCTCTTCCATTGAATAAATCAGATTATTGAGTATAAGAATTTGGAGAGTCTTTGTGACCCCTTGGATCTGTTTAGATCATATTACTTTATCCTTTGGTTTTGGGAGAGCCATTGGTGGTGTTCTTTGAGCGTCTTTATCACTTGTTGTGGTGCAAGTGTGGTGTTAGCTCAGCGGGTTTCTTTATCGATTATGGTGCTTCGGCTTTACGAATCGTGGTGATCTATCCCGTTTCTTCCTTAGCCACTTCTATCCTGTTTCGTTTTATCATTCATTCCGTTCGCTTCCGAGTTTAACGCATCAAAGTGGTATCAGAGCTAATCCAGGTTGTTGGAGTGAAGTCATCATGGATTTTCCTAGAGGATTGACTCTTGAGCAAGCACAAGCTGAGCGTATGACCAGAGAAATGGCGGATCTACGAGAGCAAGTGCAAGAGATGGTTCAAGCTTTCAATAACATGAACGTGCAAGGGCAGCCAAGGAGACAAAGGGTTGCACAAGACCGTTCATCTTCGGATGAAAGTGAATTTTCTTCTCATGGTTCGATCTTGATCCAGATATTGTCATGGAACGTGGGAGAAGAAGAAGGGACAACCGTCCACAACATCATCAACGTCATTATGAGAAAGAACTTAAGGTGGAATATCCAGATTTTCAAGGTAATCTAAATCCGTACGATTTCCTTGATTGGCTTAGATCCATGGATAGAGCCTTTGAATATAGCACATATGACGATGAGAAGAAGTTTAAGGTAGCAACTTTGAGGTTCAAGGGTTATGCTAGCCTTTGGTGGGATACTCTTAAGTCACAACGTGTTAGAGAAGGAAAGACCCGTATTAGGTCTTGGGAGAAGCTGAAGCGACTTATGAAGAGAAGATTCTTACCCGATGATTACAAGCAAGATTTGTACTTGAAGCTTACACACTTGCAGCAAGAGAAGAGCACCGTTGAGGAGTATACAAGAGAGTTTGATCTTCTACAACTAAGGTGTGATGTTCAAGAGCCACAAGAGAGGACCATGGCACGTTTTGTACATGGATTGAATGAAGATATTGCATCTAAGGTGCAGCTACAATCTTTCTGGACTCTTGATGACGTGAAGAAGCTTGCTATCAAGGTGGAGAAGCAGGTTAAAGGGGAAAGAAGCCATACACTAGACCTTTCAACTCTGGTTCTTCTTTTACTCCAAAGGTGGGTGTTAAGAGTGAAGCTAGCAGCAGCACCAAGAAGGTTGATTCAAAGGTCACTACCACACCTACTGATCTTGCTACGAGGAAGAAGTGCTTTAAGTGTCAAGGCTTTGGGCATTTTCAAGCTGATTGTCCCAATCGAAGGATTATGACAATACAAGAAATCCAAGAGATTGAGGAAGAATTGAAGAAGGAGTCTCTAGATTTGGATGCTGTGGATCAGAAAGTTCAAGATGATGGTGATGAAGTCATTGAACACCCTGATCATGGAGACTTATTGGTGATTAGAAGAGCTTTGCATTCTGTTCCTATAAGAGAAGAAGCACAACGAGAGAACATTTTTGAAACTCGTTGCACGATTTTGGGAAAAGTATGCGGCGTGATCATTGATAGTGGGAGTTGTACTAATGTGGCGTCTAGTACACTTGTGGAGAAGCTAAACTTGCCTACTACAATGCATAAGCAACCATACAAGCTGAAGTGGTTGAATGATGGAAGTAAACTTCAGGTGTCTAAGCAAGTTCTGGTTTCATTCTCTATTGGAAAGAACTACCAAGATAAGGTGCTTTGTGATGTTATTCCAATGGATGCTTGTCACTTGTTACTTGGGAGGCCTTGGGAGTTTGATAGGAGAGCTATGCATGATGGGTACAAGAATACTTATTCTTTCCACAAGGATAAGAAGCAGATCACATTGGCTCCATTGGTACCTACTCTACGTGATGAAACATAGAAAATACAAGAAAAGAAGAGTAGAGAAAGTCTTTTCTTAGGAGAATCTTGGGTTGTGAGGAAACTTGAAGAGGGCAAGGAAGTTTTTGCGCTGTTGGTGGTTGAGAAGAATGATGTTATAAAAGTTATAAGCACACATCCAATGATGCAGCAGCTATTAAAAGAGTTCATTGATGTGTTTCCCGAAGATTTACCACCCGGTTTGCCTCCTCTAAGGGGTATTGAGCATCAAATTGATTTGTTACCTGGTGCACCTCTTCCAAACCGACCAGCTTATAGATGTAACCCGAAGGAAGCTAAAGAGTTGCAAAGACAAGTTGAAGAGCTGATTACAAGAGGCTATGTAAGGGAGAGCATGAGTCCATGTTCTGTGCCTGCTCTACTTGTTCCCAAGAAGGATGGCTCAATGAGGATGTGTGTGGACAGCCGAGCTATCAACAAGATTACCGTTAAGTATCGTTATCCTATACCAAGATTGGATGATATGCTGGATGAGCTTAATGGATCAAAGGTGTTTTCAAAGATTGATCTAAGAAGTGGATATCATCAAATCGAATGAAGGAAGGAGATGAGTGGAAAACAGCATTCAAGACAAAGAATGGGTTGTTTGAATGGCTTGTTATGCCCTTTGGTCTATCTAATGCACCTAGCACCTTCATGAGGCTTATGAATCAGGTACTACGCAACTTTATTGGGAAGTTTGTGGTGGTATACTTTGATGACATCCTGGTTTATAGTAAGAACGAAGAGGATCATTCACAACACCTAAAGGAGGTCTTTGAGGTTCTACGAAGAAACCAACTCTATGCTAAGCCCGAGAAGTGTACATTCTTCACTTCTAGTGTAGTGTTTCTTGGATATGTGGTTTCCGAAGATGGGATTTCAGTGGATGAAAGCAAAGTGGAAGCGATGAGAAGTTGGCCAGTCCCAACTACACAATCGGATGTAAGAAGCTTTCATGGTCTTGCTTCTTTCTATAGAAGATTTGTGCAAAGTTTCAGTACTATCATGGCTCCAATAACTGAATGCTTAAAGAAAGACAAGTTTGAGTGGAGTATAGCTGCACAAAAGGCGTTTGAAGTGGTGAAAAAGAAGCTTTGTGAAGCACCTATTCTAGCACTTCCTGATTTCAATCAAGTGTTTGAAGTGGAATGTGATGCTAGTGGAGTTGGAATAGGAGCTGTTCTTGTTCAAGGACAACGGCCTATTGCTTATTTCAGCGAGAAGCTCACGGGAGCTAGAAAGAACTACTCAACCTATGATAAGGAGTTTTATGCGATTGTGAGAGCTCTTGATCATTGGGAACACTATTTGAGGCCAGGACAATTTGTTCTACATTCGATCATGAGGCGTTGAAGTTCATTAACAATCAACACAAACTCAACTCAAGACATGCTAAATGGGTGGAGTTTCTACAATCTTTCTCATTTGTGTCTAAGTACAAAGCTGGAAAAGTGAATGTAGTAGCAGATGCACTCTCAAGGAGGTATGCTTTGATCTCTATCCTTGATTCTCGGATTATGGGTTTTGAGATGTTGAAAGAACTCTATGATGAAGATCTAGACTTTACACAAGTCTACAATGAGTACAAAAAGGGAGTTTCAAATCAGTTTCTTCTACAAGATGGGTTTCTTTTCAAAGGAAACAAGCTGTGTGTTCCTAAGAGTTCTATGAGGGAGTTATTGATTCGTGAGGCACATGGTGGTGGCTTAGCTGGTCATTTTGGAATCAATAAGACGCTAGACATGCTGCAAGAGCATTTCTTTTGGCCGAAGATGGCGAAGGATGTTCATACTATAGTGGAGAGGTGTGCAACTTGTCAAAGGATGAAAAGTCATTTCCAACCTGGACTTTACACTCCTTTACCAGTTCCTATGCAGCCTTGGGATGATGTGAGCATGGATTTCACTGTGGGATTGCCAAGAACTCAGAGGGGAAAGGATTCAATCATGGTGGTTGTTGATCGGTTCAGCAAGATGGCACACTTTATACCTTGTCACAAGACGGATGATGCAAGTAATGTTGCTGATTTGTACTTTAAGGAGGTTGTGCGTCTTCATGGAGTTCCAAAGACCATTGTTTCTGATCGTGATTCAAAGTTTCTAAGCTACTTTTTGTACTTTGACTATGCTTTTGAGGGGTTTAATCAAGAAGAACTTGAAGGAATGGGATTTGAAGTTGGCTCAAGCTGAGTTTGCTTACAATAGATCAACGAGCTACACTACAAAACGGTCACCTTTTGAGGTAGTGTATGGCGTGAATCCTCTCTCTCCCATTGATCTAGTTCCTTTACCCTGCGGCTTTCAAGCAAACTATGAAGCAGCCGAGAGAGTTAAGACAATGAAGAAGCCGCACGAATATGTTCGAGCCGAGATTGAGAAGGCCAATGAGAAGTACAAAAACAAAGCCAACAAGCACCGACGAGTTAAGTCTTTTCAACCTGGTGATCTGGTTTGGTTGCACTTGAGAAAGGAGAGGTTTCCAACTAAGCGCAAGTCAAAGCTCATGCCAAGATCAGATGGTCCATTCAAGGTACTTGAGAAGTATGGAGAGAATGCTTACAAACTTGAACTTCCAGGTGAATATGGAGTTTCAGCTACTTTCAACGTGGGGGATCTTTCTCCATATGTTGAGGATGAAGAGTTGCTGGATTTGAGGTCAAATCCTTTTGAACCCGGAGAGAATGATGCGGGAGCAAATGTTATAAATGTTATAAATGAAGAGGGAGCAGATGTTATAAGGGTTATAACAAAAGAGGGAGCAGATGTTATAAGGGTTATAACAAAAGGCGAAAAGGAAAGTGGGCTTTTTCTCACTATGCTGGTCCAAGTCCAATCAATTGCATAAGATTAAATTAAGACTAAGGGGGCTGAATGGAGTCAAAGAGTCATTTTCGTCACATTTAAAGACTACAAATATCTAAGTGTTTTAATTACTCATTTTAGAAGTTTGAAAGTCTTTTAGGGATCCCAAAGGTCTTGTATACCTTTGGTTGCATTTATTTCAAGTTTCTATGTAATTCCTCTATATAAGGAGGCTCTCTTCCATTGAATAAATCAGATTATTGAGTATAAGAATTTGGAGAGTCTTTGTGACCCCTTGGATCTGTTTAGATCATATTACTTTATCCTTTGGTTTTGGGAGAGCCATTGGTGGTGTTCTTTGAGCGTCTTTATCACTTGTTGTGGTGCAAGTGTGGTGTTAGCTCAGCGGGTTTCTTTATCGATTCTGGTGCTTCGGCTTTACGAATCGTGGTGATCTATCACGTTTCTTCCTTAGCCACTTCTATCCTGTTTCGTTTTATCATTCATTCCGTTCGCTTCCGAGTTTAACGCATCATTTAGAGTCCTAGAAACGCGTTGTTCGATGTTTCATACGTTCGTCAAACTAGTACAAAGCTCATTGAGACACTTATAAGCACTCATGTTGCATGAAAATTTGTTTAGAGTCCTAGAAACTGCGTTGTTAGATGTTTCATAAGTTCGTCAAACTAGTACAAAGCTCATTGAGACACTTATAAACACTCATGTTGCATGAAACTTGGTTTAGATTCCTAGAAACCGCGTTGTTAGATGTTTCATAAGTTCTTCAAACTAGTACAAAGCTCATTGAGTCACTTATAAGCACTCATGTTGAATGAAACTTGGTTTAGAGTCCTAGAAACGCGTTGTTAGATGATTCATAAGTTCGTAAAACTAGTAAAAATCTCATTGAGACACTTATAAGCACTCATGTTGCATGAAACTTGGTTTAGAGTCCTAGAAATGCGTTGTTAGATATTTCATAAGTTCGTCAAGCTAGTACAAAGCTCATTGAGACACTTATAAGCACTCATGTTGCATGAAACTTGGTTTAGAGTCCTAGAAACGCATTGATAGATGTTTCATAAGTTCGTCAAACTTGTACAAAGCTCATTGAGACGCTTATAAGCACTCATGTTGCATGAAACTTGTTTTAAAGTCCTAGAAACCGCGTTGTTAGATGTTTCATAAGTTCGTCAAACCAATACAATGCTCATTGAGACACTTATAAGCACTCATGTTGCATGAAACTTGGTTTAGAGTCTTAGAAACCGCGTTGTTAGATGTTTCATAAGTTCGTCAAACCAGTACAATGCTCATTGAGACACTTATAAGCACTCATGTTGCATGAAACTTCGTTTAGAGTCCTAGAAACCGCGTTGTTAGATGTTTCATAAGTTCGTCAAACTAGTACAAAGCTCGTTGAGACAATTATAAGCACTCATGTTGCATGAAACTTGGTTTAGAGTACTAGAAACGCGTTGTTAGATGTTTCATAAGTTCGTCAAACAAGTACAAAGCTGATTGAGACACTTATAAGCACTCATGTTGCATGAAACTTGGTTTAGAGTCCTAGAAACGCGTTGTTCGATGTTTCATAAGTTCGTAAAACTTGTACAAAGCTCATTGAGACACTTATAAGCACTCATGTTGCATGAAACTTGGTTTCGAGTCCTAGAAACGCGTTGTTCGATGTTTCATAAGTTCGTCAAACTAGTACAAAGCTCATTGAGACACTTATAAGCATTCATGTTGCATGAAACTTTGTTTAGAGTCCTAGAAACTGCGTTGTTAGATGTTTCATAAGTTCGTCAAACTAGTACAAAGCTCATTGAGACACATATAAGCACTCATGTTGCATGAAACTTGGTTTAAATTCCTAGAAACCGCGTTGTTAGATGTTTCATAAGTTCGTCAAACTAGTACAAAGCTCATTGAGACACTTATAAGCACTCATGTTGAATGAAACTTTGTTTAGAGTCCTAGAAACGCGTTGTTAGATGATTCATAAGTTCGTCAAACTAGTACAAAGCTCATTGAGACACATATAAGCACTCATGTTGCATGAAACTTGGTTTAAAGTCCTAGAAACGCGTTGTTCGATGTATCATAAGTTCGTAAAACTTGTACAAAGCTCATTGAGACACTTATAAGCACTCATGTTGCATGAAACTTGGTTTAGAGTCCTAGAAACTGCGTTGTTAGATGTTTCATAAGTTCGTCAAACCAGTACAATGCTCATTGAGACACTTATAAGCACTCATGTTGCATGAAACTTGGTTTAGATTCCTAGAACCCCGCGTTGTTAGATGTTTCATAAGTTCTTCAAACTAGTACAAAGCTCATTGAGACACTTATAAGCACTCATGTTGAATGAAACTTGGTTTAGAGTCCTAGAAACGCGTTGTTAGATGATTCATAAGTTCGTAAAACTAGTACAAATCTCATTGAGACACTTATAAGCACTCATGTTGCATGAAACTTTGTTTAGAGTCCTAGAAATGCGTTGTTAGATATTTCATAAGTTCGTCAAGCTAGTACAAAGCTCATTGAGACACTTATAAGCACTCATGTTGCATGAAACTTGGTTTAGAGTCCTAGAAACGCATTGATAGATGTTTCATAAGTTCGTCAAACTTGTACAAAGCTCATTGAGACGCTTATAAGCACTCATGTTGCATGAAACTTGGTTTAGAGTTCTAGAAACCGCGTTGTTAGATGTTTCATAAGTTCGTCAAACCAGTACAATGCTCATTGAGACACTTATAAGCACTCATGTTGCATGAAACTTGGTTTAGAGTCTTAGAAACCGCGTTGTTAGATGTTTCATAAGTTCGTCAAACCAAGTACAATGCTCATTGAGACACTTATAAGCACTCATGTTGCATGAAACTTCGTTTAGAATCCTAGAAACCGCGTTGTTAGATGTTTCATAAATTCGTCAAACAAGTACAAAGCTCGTTGAGACAATTATAAGCACTCATGTTGCATGAAACTTGGTTTAGAGTCCTAGAAACGCGTTGTTAGATGTTTCATAAATTCGTCAAACAAGTACAAAGCTGATTGAGACACTTATAAGCACTCATGTTGCATGAAACTTGGTTTAGAGTCCTAGAAACGCGTTGTTCGATGTTTCATAAGTTCGTAAAACTTGTACAAAGCTCATTGAGACACTTATAAGCACTCATGTTGCATGAAACTTGGTTTAGAATCCTAGAAACGCGTTGTTCGATGTTTCATAAGTTCGTAAAACTTGTACAAATCTCATTGAGACACTTATAATGATACACCCTTGGTTAGGATCTCAACTCTATGGCAAAGGCAAGCTCACTTCTAGGGCGGATTGATGGCGGAAGTGAAGGTGAGGATGATGATGATACAAAAACCAGCGGATATGGAGGTGGAAGAGGTACGAGATGGAGGGGAACTTCTCAGGCAGCCGATGGATTGGTTGCTAGATGTTTGTAGAAACCTTTGGAAGAGGATTTCTCTTGTAAAGGTCTCGGATTCAAATCTCTCGAATCGATGGATAAACAAGCTCAATCGCTGAGCAAGGAGGAGTCTAAGCAAAAGGGTTTTTCGATAATACTTGACTAAAGAAACAAGGAGGGTGGCTGCGTGACTTATAAAGAGAAAGAGGCACAAGTCGCCCTACTTTCTTTGGTCTCACACCCCATGCCATAAAAGGAAAGACTTAAAACAACAACAAGTCTAAATAAACGAAGAAACAACATGTAGTTTAAAAATAGAACAACGAGTAGTTTAAAGTGTCTCGTCTCATACACTCTTCAAGCTAATGTCACTAAGTAACCGACGTAGTGCTCTTCTTGGCCTCGTTAAAACCCTTGCATAGTAAACCCAATGGGACAAACCTACGCAAAGGGAAAGAGTACCAAGTCGAAACACTTAGTCACTTAGTTTCATTACCTTGGTCTTCTTTCTAGGTCATGATGTAGATATTGAATAAGCTCCTAGTTGCTCCTCCAAGCTCCTCCTCCATGATCATTGCTTGGACGGCCTTGGCTAGCTCTTTGGCCTTTGATCGCGTAATCACTCCTTTATGTACTTCGGTGCACGGTGCTCGGGCGCCTTGGTGCTCGGTGCTCGGCACTTGATCCTCGGTGCTCGGTGATCGATGCTCGATAACTTTGTCCGGTTCCATGATCATATCATCCTCTCCCACTTGAAAAGGATTTGACCTCAAATCCGAATCTACAACAAGAGAAAGCAAGTCAGAAACATCGAAAGCATTACAAATTAGATACTTCCCTTGTATATCGATTCGATAGGTGATGTCGTTGATCTTTTCTGTGAGCTCCCATAATCCTTTGGGTGCATGTTGGCTGTCATGAGCTCTAGTATCAGCTTGGACCATTCTCTCATCCGATTTGCTTCTAGATACGTCTCCGGGTTCCCATACAAAGTCATCACACACACAAAGATAAGTTAGTTTAGAGACAAGAAGTATATCCTTAAATGAGATTAAGAGTGTTCGGTTTAAGATTATGGATGATCCGTCTGCTTGGTGCTTGATCTTGATGCTTGAGTGGTTGGTCATGAAGATCCAAGGTGGTGCAGCTTCTGGTCTTTCCATCTTGAGCTTCACTTGAGCTTGAAGATCCAATGAATACGCGATGTTCCTCTTATGTCTCGGCGTTGGCATAGTCTTTCCCTCTATGTCTTTCTTTTGTGAGGCAAGTAAAAGTAATAGAAAAGCTTCTTGACACTCATCATGATATCGTGATACGTAAATCCGACAAGCTCTCCTCCATGTGCTTCCCTAAACAATTTCTCACAAACAACGAAACTAGACAAGCACAAGTTATCGTAAAACAAGTAGAAATCCTTTCTAAGGTAGTGATGACTAACAAATTTTCCACAAGCTTTGTATGATTTTCCAAATTCATTACCACAAGCATAAAGTTCTTTATAAACTCTAGAGCTAACATCATGGGTGCTAATGTTAAAGAGTAGAACATACCTCCTCGACAATGTGTTGGGCACACCATTGTCCTTACCTGTCTTGGAATGAATGGGATAAGGAAATACCTCATAGAAGTAGACACTTCTATCTCGTTCTTTGTCAATCTCTCGGTGGTACTTCAAGATGGGTGAAAGACTCATAATCAACATGGATGAGAGGCTCATTAGTCTCCATGGATTTGGCTCGGCTTAGACATGAGACTTCTCGAGTGTTTGGTAGTTCTTTGTCTTTGGGGAACTCATGATTATGATCCTGCGAAACAATAGAAAACTCACTCGGAAACACCGGTGGAAGATTAGAGAAACTCATAAGAGTTTCTATATACACAAAGCGTAGTCGAGATTTACTAAAAGCATAAGTTTTCTCGATCTCACCCGATTGGTTCATGAGGTTCGAGTTCTTGGACCTGGTTCCCTCTTGTATTGAACTCATAAGCAGCTGATCTCTAGAGTAGCTACGTTCTCTGGTCTTGAACTTAGATGCATGAAGAGAATCACCATACTTACTAGACCTTTGGCTAAGTGGATGCTTGATAAGCATAGTAGCATGTTGCTCCTCATGGCACAGGCTTGGAATCAACGTATTGATATGGACCAGGGGGTTATGAACATGCAAAACGTCTCTAAGAGGGTCTGGTGTATGCTGTGGAGTAGCTCCAGGTCGCCATATGAAGTTTTGAAGTGGACCATGCGTGCTCATCTTCATGAATAGCAAGCTGCCGTTAGCTGAACTTTGAACATCGATTGTGGTCAGCTCCGACATGATATTGGGACGAGCTATAGCTTGAAAGATTCCTCTTTGAGTGTAGAATATGGTAGACATCTCCGTTTTAACCCAGTAGCTGATGTTGGTCCTCTTTTGAGCTTCACAAGCCGCACCTATCAATCTCTCAATTTCTGAACTTGCCAAGTAGTTGCGGGTTTGAGTTGGCGATTCTGTTCTGATCTGATCTGCACTCTTCTTGAGGTTAGACATGGCTGTAAGGGTTCCTTTTGGTGTTAAGAGTACGGCATCATCGGCTTCAAGATGTAGATTTTGCTCATAGATCACCATAGGCTTTGTTGAAGCTTCTTCTTCGGTTGTGATCATCTCCTTAGCACCTGAAAGTTTCTCAAGACTCTTGACACAAGACAAGTGCTTTAAAACAGCCATGGAGCTATCAAAATCATATTTGAGATCAGATTTAAAATCAAGAGAAAGAAGTGACTCCCCTTGCTTGAAACCAGATCGTACAAGCTCTTGATTCTCTTCTTGTTCTTTAACCATACAACACTCAATAGGCTCCAATGCTTCATGTTCTCTCTTGTACACCACTTCATCATAATCTTGCTCCACGTTCTGTTCCACGTCTCCTCCTTGATCCTTTTTATCTTTATCTACAAGAGAAGACTTTGGCAAAACCAAGTGCATTATACTAGAAATAAAAGCATCATCAAATACATTATCAACAATTCTTTTAATATCTTCTTTGAGCGTATGTTGTGAATTCTTTCTCTTCTTAATTCGTTCATTAAGTTTTCTTTCCTCGTGATATTCATATGTATTTTTTTCTTTGGAAATTGAAAAATTAGAAGACTTAGCTCGATTATATGTGTCTTGAGGCTTATGTGTAGATCGAGTAGACTTTAGCTTGAGGTGAGGAACATACTTTCTTCTCATTAGTGCTTTGAGTTCTGTCCAAGTGGTGATAGGTTGCTTAGGCCATCGTCTCCACTCAATCTCTTCCCACCAAGTAAGAGCATCGTCACGAAAGCTTGAAACAGCGGCTCTTAGTAGCTCATGCTCGGTGAAGCTGTTACACTTGGAGGCGTAATGCATACCAACCTCCCAATCGACATACTCATCGGGATCTTTGCTTCCATGAAACGGTGGAGTGCTTCTATGGAGCTCTTCATATCGATACATTCTTCGCTGTCTATGACTTCCTTGAGAGTCCTTCATAGTACTCTATTTCAACACAAGAAACTCGCAGTAAGATGTTCTAAAAGATGATAAGAACAAGCAAAGAGCAAGACGGCAAATTAAAGTACAAGACGATTCGAATCAAGTGCTATTATTTAACAAGCAAAGTCCAAAACTGAAGGTATTGATCAAGCTTCTCAAACGTTTCGAACAAGTTTCAAGCAAAGGTGACAAGGGTTTATGATCAATAACAAGAAAGTTCAACGAGCAAACAATGGATTAGGACCAGTAACAAGCGAGGTTGCAGCAAGCAAGCAATGGTATAGGATCACAAAGAGAGCACACGATGCAAGTTTTAAGCAAACAAAGCACGAGACAAGAAAAAAAGGAAATCCGGATACTCTCTTTAAACACAAGGTTTTCAAAAAGGAAATTCTCTTAGGGCTTTCTCCTTTACTAACGACCTAATGTCGCAGCCGTCACGCGAAGAACACGAAGAACACAGAATTTTCAGGCGTGATAAGCAAGCAACAAAGGACAAGCAGCTCAAGAACCTATTTCAAAGAACAGATTTCACGATTTCTAACAACCTAGCAACGTTTAAACAAACCACAAATTGATTTCAAGCAAGCGAGATGATCAAAAGAGTTTTTTAAAACGAATATAACTCAAACACGAACAAGAACACAACGAATTCAGTAAGAATCAAGCAGTTTCAGTTCATAAAACTCACAAGCAATTCGAGTTTTAAAAACAGTTTCATTGCAAACAGAATCACAAAGGTATCTATCAAGTTAACAACACAAAGTGACTTAAATCGCTCAAGAACACGAATAGCGGACAGATTTGAAAGTTCTCTAGCACCTTAACAATTGATTACTCAACAAGTTCAAGCAATCAAAGTAACAAACAACCTTAGAACAATCACAAGAAAGCAGATATGACAAGCTAAAACAAGTGCTATGCGATTCAATTCAAGAACTTAACAAGAACAGATTTGAATCAATGGAGGTTAGGGATAGAAAATCTCAGCCTTTGGTAAAGAGTTTGGCTCTGATACCACGTGATACACCCTTGGTTAGGATCTCAACTCTATGGCAAAGGCAAGCTCACTTCTAGGGCGGATTGATGGCGGAAGTGAAGGTGAGGATGATGATGATACAAAAACCAGCGGATATGGAGGTGGGAAGAGGTACGAGATGGAGGGGAACTTCTCGGGCAGCCGATGGATTGGTTGCTAGATGTTTGTAGAAACCTTTGGAAGAGGATTTCTCTTGTAACGGTCTCGGATTCAAATCTCTCGAATCGATGGATAAACAAGCTCAATCGGCGAGCAAGGAGGAGTCTAAGCAAAAGGGTTTTTCGATAATACTTGACTAAAGAAACAAGGAGGGTGGCTGCGTGACTTATAAAGAGAAAGAGGCACAAGTCGCCCTACTTTCTTTGGTCTCACACCCCATGCCATAAAAGGAAAGACTTAAAACAACAACAAGTCTAAATAAACGAAGAAACAACATGTAGTTTAAAAATAGAACAACGAGTAGTTTAAAGTGTCTCGTCTCATACACTCTTCAAGCTAATGTCACTAAGTAACCGACGTAGTGCTCTTCTTGGCCTCGTTAAAACCCTTGCATAGTAAACCCAATGGGACAAACCTACGCAAAGGGAAAGAGTACCAAGTCGAAACACTTAGTCACTTAGTTTCATTACCTTGGTCTTCTTTCTAGGTCATGATGTAGATATTGAATAAGCTCCTAGTTGCTCCTCCAAGCTCCTCCTCCATGATCATTGCTTGGACGGCCTTGGCTAGCTCTTTGGCCTTTGATCGCGTAATCACTCCTTTATGTACTTCGGTGCACGGTGCTCGGGCGCCTTGGTGCTCGGTGCTCGGCACTTGATCCTCGGTGCTCGGTGATCGATGCTCGATAACTTTGTCCGGTTCCATGATCATATCATATAAGCACTCATGTTGCATGAAACTTGGTTTAAAATCCTAGAAACGCGTTGTTCGATGTTTCATAAGTTCGTCAAACTAGTACAAAGCTCATTGAGACACATATAAGCACTCATGTTGCATGAAACTTGGTTTAAATTCCTAGAAACCGCGTTGTTAGATGTTTCATAAGTTCGTCAAACTAGTACAAAGCTCATTGAGACACTTATAAGCACTCATGTTGAATGAAACTTGGTTTAGAGTCCTAGAAACGCGTTGTTAGATGATTCATAAGTTCGTAAAACTAGTACAAATCTCATTGAGACACTTATAAGCACTCATGTTGCATGAAACTTGGTTTAGAGTCCTAGAAACGCGTTGTTCGATGTTTCATAAGTTCGTAAAACTTGTACAAAGCTCATTGAGACACTTATAAGCACTCATGTTGCATGAAACTTGGTTTAGAGTCCTAGAAATGCGTTGTTCGATGTTTCATACGTTCGTCAAACTAGTACAAAGCTCATTGAGATACTTATAAGCACTCATGTTGCATGAAACTTTGTTTAGAGTCCTAGAAACTGCGTTGTTAGATGTTTCATAAGTTCGTCAAACTAGTACAAAGCTCATTGAGACACTTATAAGCACTCATGTTGCATGAAACTTGGTTTAGATTCCTAGAAACCGCGTTGTTCGATGTTTCATAAGTTCGTCAAACTAGTACAAAGCTCATTGAGACACTTATAAGCACTCATGTTGCATGAAACTTGGTTTAGAGTCCTAGAAACGCGTTGTTCGATGTTTCATAAGTTCGTAAAACTTGTACAAAGCTCATTGAGACACTTATAAGCACTCATGGTGCATGAAACTTGGTTTAGAGTCCTAGAAACGCGTTGTTCGATGTTTCATACGTTCGTCAAACTAGTACAAAGCTCATTGAGACACTTATAAGCACTCATGTTGCATGAAACTTTGTTTAGAGTCCTAGAAACTGCGTTGTTAGATGTTTCATAAGTTCGTCAAACTAGTACAAAGCTCATTGAGACACTTATAAGCACTCATGTTGCATGAAACTTGGTTTAGATTCCTAGAAACCGCGTTGTTAGATGTTTCATAAGTTCTTCAAACTAGTACAAAGCTCATTGAGTGATACACCCTTGGTTAGGATCTCGACTCTATGGCAAAGGCAAGCTCACTTCTATGGTGGATTGATGGAGGACGTGAAGGTGGAGATGGCGATGGTACAGAAACCAGCGGATATGGAGGTGGAAGAGGTGCGAGATGGAGGGGAACTTCTCAAGCTATCGATGGGGTGATTGCTTGATGTTTGGAGAAGCTTTTGGAAGAGGATCTCTCTTGTAAAAGCCTCGGATTCAACTCTCTTGAATCGGTTGGGTATGTTCTTTCGCAGAACGGAGATGAGTCTAAACAAAGAGGTTTTTCGTTAATGCTTGACTAAAGAAACAAGGAGAAGGAGGCGCCGTATATAAAGAGTAGCACAGCCGCATGCTCTTTAGGTTTAGGCGACCTCATGTCCAAATAAGGAAATAAGTAAAACAACGCGGTGTTTTAAAACAACACGCGGAAACAACAAAGCGTGTAACATAAAACGACGAGTAGGGAATATAGTGCCTCGTCTCTTGCACTCTTCAAAGTAATGTTGCTAAGTAACCGACGTGGTGATCTTCTTAGCCTCGTTAAAACCCAGTGGGAAAGAGTACTATGTCGATCACCGAGTCACTTAGCCGCATTACCTTGGTCTTTGCTCTAGGCCATGATGTGTACGTTGAAGAAGCTCCTAGCTGCTCCTCCAAGTTTTCCCTCCATGATCATCGCTTGAGCTTCCTTAGCTAGTTCCTTGGCCTTTGATCGCGTGATTGCTCCTTTCGGTTCTTCGGTATCGATGTCGACGCGGTCGATGTCGATGTTGTCGATGTCGACGTGGTCGATGTCGATGTTGTCGATGTCGACGTGGTCGATGTCGATGTTGTCGATGTCGACGTGGTCGATGTCGATGTCCGTTTCCGGTTCCGGCTTTAAGATCATATCATCCCCTCCCTCTTGAAAAGGATTTGTCCTCAAATCCGAATCGCAAAATAAGGGGACAAGTCAGAAACGTTGAAGGAATCCGATATAGAGTACTTACCTTGGAGGTCGATTTTGTAGGCATTGTCATTGATCCGCTTGGTGACTTTGAATGGTCCGTCGACTCGCGGCATCAGCTTGGACTTCCTTTCAGCTGGAAACCTCTCCTTCCTCAAGTGGATCCACACCAAGTCGCCTTCTTCAAATAGCAACTTCTTGCGGCCTCGGTTTTGCATGCGTGCGGTATTGCTCCGTCTTCTTCTCTATGTTTTCCTTCGCCTTCTCGTGCATCTTCTTAACCTGTTCAGCCTTCTTTCTCCCATCAAAACTAGACACTTCACTCAAAGGTATTGCAATTAGATCAAGTGGAGACATATGATTAAACCCGTAAACTAATTCAAAAGGAGAGAAAAGGGTAGTAGAGTGCTTAGCGTGATTGTAAGCAAACTCAACATGGGGTAGACAATCCTCCCAAGACTTGAGATTGCTTCTTACCGAGGGTCCCGAGAAGAGTGGATAAGGACCTATATTGACTACCTCGGTTTGACCGTCGGTCCGTGGGTGGCAAGTGGTGGAGAATGATAGCTTGGTTCCTAGTTTGGCCCACAAGGTGCGCCAAAAGTGACTAAGGAACTTGGTGTCACGGTCGAAACAATAACTCGCGGCATCCCGTGCAACCCGACCACTTCCCCGAAAAACAAGTTAGCTACACTTACCGCATCATCGGTCTTGTGGCAGGCTATGAAGTGGGCCATCTTGCTAAATCTGTCCACGACAACAAATATAGAATCTCTACCATTCTGGTTCGAGGTAAGCCAATCACAAAATCCATAGAAATATCTGTCCACGGATGAGAAGGTATAGGTAAAGGAGTATACAAACCGTGGGGTTGAACCTTACTCTTTGCCTGTTTGCATGTGATGCACCTTTAGACATACCCTCTCAACGTCCCTTCTCATCTGCGGCCCGTAGAAGTAGGCTTGGAGGCTAGCAAGTGTCTTGGCCGACCAAAGTGTCCAGCTAGGCCTCCTCCATGGGCTTCTCGAACCAATAACTCTCTTATTGAACCGCCGGTATACATAGCCTATTGTTGAAGAACAAATAGCCATCCTGTCTAAAGAAACTCTCAAAGGCAAACTTAGTACACTTAGCATAAGGTTCACTAAACTCAGAATCAGCCTCATACAATGTCTTAATCAATTCAAATCCGATAAGGCTAGAAGTCAATTCGGAGATTAGGGTGTACCTCCCCTGGACAATGCGTCGGCTACGACATTGTCCTTACCTTTCTTATACTTGATCACATAGGGAAAGGTCTCGATGAACTCTATCCAGCGACCATGTCTCTTGTTCAGCTTCTGTTGGCCTTTGAGATGCTTGAGGGACTCATGATCGGTGTGGATAACAAATTCCTTTGGCCAAAGGTAGTGTTGCCAAGTCTGCAAGGCTCTCACCAACGCGTAAAGCTCCTTGTCGTACGTAGGATAGTTCAGCGTGGCTCCCCCTAGTTTCTCACCGAAGTATGCTATCGGCTTCCCTATCCCGCATCAAGACAGCCCCGATACCTACACCTGAAGCATCACATTCAATCTCGAAAGTCTTAAGGAAATCAGGTAGCATAAGTAAAGGAGAATTGATAAGCTTCTCTTTAAGGCTTTCGAAAGCCTTGTCTTGTGCTTCTCCCCACTGGAATCCTACATCCTTCTTGATCACTTCCGTCAATGGTGCAGCAATGGTGCTGAAGTCCCTGACAAAGCGCCTATAGAATCCTGCAAGACCATGAAAGCTCCTGACTTCTCCAATGGTCGTCGGCTTCGGCCAATCTCTGATAGCCTTGATCTTCTCTTCATCGACCTGTACGCCCTCTGCACTCACAACAAAGCCTAAGAAAACAACCTGATTAGTACAAAAGGTGCATTTATCAATGTTAGCAAACAGGTTTTCCCTCCTTAGAACTTCAAGAACAGCTCGGACATGGTCGATGTGCTCGGCTAAACTCCGGCTGAAGATCAGGATGTCATCAAAGTACACCACCACGAACACACCTATAAAAGATCTCAAGACATGGTTCATTAGTCTCATAAAAGTACTAGGTGCATTAGTAAGACCAAAAGGCATAACAAGCCACTCGTAGAGGCCTTGTTTAGTCTTGAAAGTCGTCTTCCACTCGTCACCCTCCTTCATCCTAATCTGATGGTAACCACTCTTAAGATCAATCTTAGAGAAAATGTTAGAACCACACAATTCATCAAGCATATCATCAAGTCTAGGAATAGGGTGGCGATACTTCACCGTGATGTTGTTGATGGCTCGGCAATCAACACACATCCTCCATGAACCGTCTTTCTTGGGCACAAGAAGAACAGGTACGGCACACGGGCTCATGCTCTCGCGGATATGTCCCTTGCTCATCAGCTCCTCAACCTGCTTCTGAAGCTCCTTAGTCTCTACCGGATTGGTCCTATAGGCTGGTCGGTTTGGAAGTGCTAGGTGGGAACCGGGTACTAGATCAATCTGGTGCTCAATGACTCGAGGTAGGTCGACTAGGGGGTATCTGAGGGAAAACATCACTAAAATCCTGCAATAGCTTAGACATATCACTAGGAAGATCCTGTGTGGGGTTAGTGCTAGGATAAGGCTCTCCTTATCACAAACAATAAGATGAAGGAAGTTAGTGCTAATAGTTGAGAAACTTCTCTTTTGGTCATGTAGAGGCTGGCGGATGGAGATGGCGCCTTCTCTTTCTCTTCTTTGAGCTTGAGATGGAGTTGATCTTGATAAACTTCACTTGGTGTGAGAGGAGCAAGAATAATCTTTCGGCCGTTGAACTCAAAGGAGTGCTTGTTGGTGTAGCCATCGTGCATAACCCTCCGGTCGATTGCCAAGGTCTACCAAGAAGCACATGACTTGATCCCATTGGTATCACATCACACATAGAACCTCATCCTCATACCTCATACTTACCAATGGCGAAAGTAAACCGGACCTGATGTGTCACCGTGAGAGCGTCCACTCTCATTAAGCCATTGTAGCTTATATGGTCGGGGGTGCGAGATAGTCTCTAGGCGCAACTTCTTCACCATTAGCTCACTAGCAGCATTGGTGCAACTACCACCATCGATAATCAAGCTGCATACCTTGCCTTTGACGAGGCATCGAGTGTGGAAGAGATGGTCTCGTTGCACAAGCTCCTCGGGTTGGTTCGAACACTCAAAGCCCTCCGAGCTACTAACATGTCTCCAACACGGCTGTCTCTTCTTCCTCCTCTTCGTCCGCTCGAATCAGACTCTTGAGGTACCACGTCGCCATTATCAAGTAACATGAATACCTTCTTGTTGGGGCGGTCTCTCGCATAATGACCCATACCTTGACATCTAAAGCACCTGGTATTGCTAGAGGAGGTGTTGCCTCGGCTCTTAGGATCATACTTAGCATCTTCCTTAACCGCTGTCGTTGGCTTGGTGTCTTTGGTGAAGGGTGGCCGGGCGGGTGTGAAGTCCTTGGGCTTGTTTGGTGTGGAGAAGCTAGGCTTGGCATATCGTCTCTTGTTCTGACTTTCCACTAGCTCAGCTTTGTGTACAAGCTCCTCAAGATTCTCATAAGTTTGAAGTTCTACTTTATCCTGGATGTCTCGGCTAAGTCCACCGACAAACCGAGCCATCATTACCTCGTTGTCCTCTTCTAGGCCAGCCCTAATCAAGAGTGTTTCCATCTCCTGGAAATAGTCACGTACTGAGCTTGATCCCTGGGTAAGCTTCCGGAGTTTGTTGAGAACCTCTCGGTGATAGTGGCTAGGGACAAACCGCTTCCTCATGTGTGCGATGAGCTGAGGCCAAGTGTGGATAGGAGGCTCATTGTGGCGGTCCCTAGTAGTGCATAGCTGATCCCACCAAAGCAAAGCGTAGTCACTAAATTCTGAAATGGCTATCTTCACCTTGTTGGATGCATAGGTGTCATGGCATAGGAAGCTAGACTCCATTTTTCGTTCCCAATCCAAATAGGCTTCCGGGTCGTTCTTGCCTTGGAAGGAAGGGAACTTAGCTTTGATATGCCTCGGTTGTTGCCTTTCATAATCCCCCGGGTCATCCCTACCGCGTCTCTCGGGTCTATAGTACTCGTCTTCGGCAACCTCATCGAAACGGTGTCGGGCGTTGGTTCCGGATTGGCGGGGAGGATCAGCATATCCTTGGTGCCTAGGAGCATACTGCGCGTGCTCCTCGGGCCCTCTGTACACTCGTCGCCTGGGTAACGGGTCTTCTTCATCCGCATCAAGGTGGAGGAAATCTCGGACCGTTTGGCTCTTTCTGGCACCAGCTGGGAAAATATTGCGGACGGCCTGAAGTCGTGACGTACCGACAACTCCCTTCCCTTTAGCAATTCGGATAGCTTCGAAGGAGTAGGGGTAGGTTCCTTGTCGGATTCGTACAACTCAACCGCGGTCTCAACTTGGCGCGTTGTCTCCTTCCAAAGTCTTGTTGTTCACGAGATTTGCTGGGGAAGAAGTTGTTGAAGAGTGGCGGCAATCGATCCGCGATGAGCTTTCGTAGATCATCCGAGAGTTCCGTGGGGAGTGCCATGTACCGAGACACAAACAAGAACTCGCAGTAAGTAGTTCTTAGGAAAGGTTTAAGCAAAAAGGAAACTCGGCGAGAGAAAAGGAAATTCAGGCAAAGACAGAAAAAGGAAATCGCCTTAGGGTTCTTCCCTCTTAGCTCGCGGCCGCCAAGCAATCGACAAAAATTCACAACGATTTTTTTTTTCAACAAGTTTGGCGATGAATAACACAAACAACAGATCAAACAAGATTCAAATCATTACAAACAAGCAATCTCAACAATCCTAAACAAGTTCGATCAATTCTAAGCAAGCGTAAGCATCAGGCAATCGATAAGCATGTAACGACGTTTCTAGCAACTTAGCAAGCGACTAGCACAGATTTTGAATCGAAGAGGTTAAAGGATAGAAAGACTCAGCCTTTGGTACAGAGTTTGGCTCGATACCACGTGATACACCCTTGGTTAGGATCTCGACTCTATGGCAAAGGCAAGCTCACTTCTATGGTGGATTGATGGAGGACGTGAAGGTGGAGATGGCGATGGTACCGAAACCAGCGGATATGGAGGTGGAAGAGGTGCGAGATGGAGGGGAACTTCTCAAGCTATCGATGGGGTGATTGCTTGATGTTTGGAGAAGCTTTTGGAAGAGGATCTCTCTTGTAAAAGCCTCGGATTCAACTCTCTTGAATCGGTTGGGTATGTTCTTTCGCAGAACGGAGATGAGTCTAAACAAAGAGGTTTTTCGTTAATGCTTGACTAAAGAAACAAGGAGAAGGAGGCGCCGTATATAAAGAGTAGCACAGCCGCATGCTCTTTAGGTTTAGGCGACCTCATGTCCAAATAAGGAAATAAGTAAAACAACGCGGTGTTTTAAAACAACACGCGGAAACAACAAAGCGTGTAACATAAAACGACGAGTAGGGAATATAGTGCCTCGTCTCTTGCACTCTTCAAAGTAATGTTGCTAAGTAACCGACGTGGTGATCTTCTTAGCCTCGTTAAAACCCGGTGGGAAAGAGTACTAAGTCGATCACCGAGTCACTTAGCCGCATTACCTTGGTCTTTGCTCTAGGCCATGATGTGTACGTTGAAGAAGCTCCTAGCTGCTCCTCCAAGTTTTCCCTCCATGATCATCGCTTGAGCTTCCTTAGCTAGTTCCTTGGCCTTTGATCGCGTGATTGCTCCTTTCGGTTCTTCGGTATCGATGTCGACGCGGTCGATGTCGATGTTGTCGATGTCGACGTGGTCGATGTCGATGTTGTCGATGTCGACGTGGTCGATGTCGATGTTGTCGATGTCGACGTGGTCGATGTCGATGTCCGTTTCCGGTTCCGGCTTTAAGATCATATCATTGAGACACTTATAAGCACTCATGTTGAATGAAACTTGGTTTAGAGTCCTAGAAACGCGTTGTTAGATGATTCATAAGTTCGTGAAACTAGTAAAAATCTCATTGAGACACTTATAAGCACTCATGTTGCATGAAACTTGGTTTAGAGTCCTAGAAATGCGTTGTTAGATATTTCATAAGTTCGTCAAGCTAGTACAAAGCTCATTGAGACACTTATAAGCACTCATGTTGCATGAAACTTGGTTTAGAGTCCTAGAAACGCATTGATAGATGTTTCATAAGTTCGTCAAACTTGTACAAAGCTCATTGAGACGCTTATAAGCACTCATGTTGCATGAAACTTGTTTTAGAGTCCTAGAAACCGCGTTGTTAGATGTTTCATAAGTTCGTCAAACCAATACAATGCTCATTGAGACACTTATAAGCACTCATGTTGCATGAAACTTGGTTTAGAGTCTTAGAAACCGCGTTGTTAGATGTTTCATAAGTTCGTCAAACCAGTACAATGCTCATTGAGACACTTATAAGCACTCATGTTTTATGAAACTTCGTTTAGAGTCCTAGAAACCGCGTTGTTAGATGTTTCATAAGTTCGTCAAACTAGTACAAAGCTCGTTGAGACAATTATAAGCACTCATGTTGCATGAAACTTGGTTTAGAGTACTAGAAACGCGTTGTTAGATGTTTCATAAGTTCGTCAAACAAGTACAAAGCTGATTGAGACACTTATAAGCACTCATGTTGCATGAAACTTGGTTTAGAGTCCTAGAAACGCGTTGTTCGATGTTTCATAAGTTCGTAAAACTTGTACAAAGCTCATTGAGACACTTATAAGCACTCATGTTGCATGAAACTTGGTTTCGAGTCCTAGAAACGCGTTGTTCGATGTTTCATAAGTTCGTCAAACTAGTACAAAGCTCATTGAGACACTTATAAGCATTCATGTTGCATGAAACTTTGTTTAGAGTCCTAGAAACTGCGTTGTTAGATGTTTCATAAGTTCGTCAAACTAGTACAAAGCTCATTGAGACACATATAAGCACTCATGTTGCATGAAACTTGGTTTAAATTCCTAGAAACCGCGTTGTTAGATGTTTCATAAGTTCGTCAAACTAGTACAAAGCTCATTGAGACACTTATAAGCACTCATGTTGAATGAAACTTTGTTTAGAGTCCTAGAAACGCGTTGTTAGATGATTCATAAGTTCGTCAAACTAGTACAAAGCTCATTGAGACACATATAAGCACTCATGTTGCATGAAACTTGGTTTAAAGTCCTAGAAACGCGTTGTTCGATGTTTCATAAGTTCGTAAAACTTGTACAAAGCTCATTGAGACACTTATAAGCACTCATGTTGCATGAAACTTGGTTTAGAGTCCTAGAAACTGCGTTGTTAGATGTTTCATAAGTTCGTCAAACCAGTACAATGCTCATTGAGACACTTATAAGCACTCATGTTGCATGAAACTTGGTTTAGATTCCTAGAACCCGCGTTGTTAGATGTTTCATAAGTTCTTCAAACTAGTACAAAGCTCATTGAGACACTTATAAGCACTCATGTTGAATGAAACTTGGTTTAGAGTCCTAGAAACGCGTTGTTAGATGATTCATAAGTTCGTAAAACTAGTACAAATCTCATTGAGACACTTATAAGCACTCATGTTGCATGAAACTTGGTTTAGAGTCCTAGAAATGCGTTGTTAGATATTTCATAAGTTCGTCAAGCTAGTACAAAGCTCATTGAGACACTTATAAGCACTCATGTTGCATGAAACTTGGTTTAGAGTCCTAGAAACGCATTGATAGATGTTTCATAAGTTCGTCAAACTTGTACAAAGCTCATTGAGACGCTTATAAGCACTCATGTTGCATGAAACTTGTTTTAGAGTCCTAGAAACCGCGTTGTTAGATGTTTCATAAGTTCGTCAAACCAATACAATGCTCATTGAGACACTTATAAGCACTCATGTTGCATGAAACTTGGTTTAGAGTCTTAGAAACCGCGTTGTTAGATGTTTCATAAGTTCGTCAAACCAGTACAATGCTCATTGAGACACTTATAAGCACTCATGTTTTATGAAACTTCGTTTAGAGTCCTAGAAACCGCGTTGTTAGATGTTTCATAAGTTCGTCAAACTAGTACAAAGCTCGTTGAGACAATTATAAGCACTCATGTTGCATGAAACTTGGTTTAGAGTACTAGAAACGCGTTGTTAGATGTTTCATAAGTTCGTCAAACAAGTACAAAGCTGATTGAGACACTTATAAGCACTCATGTTGCATGAAACTTGGTTTAGAGTCCTAGAAACGCGTTGTTCGATGTTTCATAAGTTCGTAAAACTTGTACAAAGCTCATTGAGACACTTATAAGCACTCATGTTGCATGAAACTTGGTTTCGAGTCCTAGAAACGCGTTGTTCGATGTTTCATAAGTTCGTCAAACTAGTACAAAGCTCATTGAGACACTTATAAGCATTCATGTTGCATGAAACTTTGTTTAGAGTCCTAGAAACTGCGTTGTTAGATGTTTCATAAGTTCGTCAAACTAGTACAAAGCTCATTGAGACACATATAAGCACTCATGTTGCATGAAACTTGGTTTAAATTCCTAGAAACCGCGTTGTTAGATGTTTCATAAGTTCGTCAAACTAGTACAAAGCTCATTGAGACACTTATAAGCACTCATGTTGAATGAAACTTTGTTTAGAGTCCTAGAAACGCGTTGTTAGATGATTCATAAGTTCGTCAAACTAGTACAAAGCTCATTGAGACACATATAAGCACTCATGTTGCATGAAACTTGGTTTAAAGTCCTAGAAACGCGTTGTTCGATGTTTCATAAGTTCGTAAAACTTGTACAAAGCTCATTGAGACACTTATAAGCACTCATGTTGCATGAAACTTGGTTTAGAGTCCTAGAAACTGCGTTGTTAGATGTTTCATAAGTTCGTCAAACCAGTACAATGCTCATTGAGACACTTATAAGCACTCATGTTGCATGAAACTTGGTTTAGATTCCTAGAACCCGCGTTGTTAGATGTTTCATAAGTTCTTCAAACTAGTACAAAGCTCATTGAGACACTTATAAGCACTCATGTTGAATGAAACTTGGTTTAGAGTCCTAGAAACGCGTTGTTAGATGATTCATAAGTTCGTAAAACTAGTACAAATCTCATTGAGACACTTATAAGCACTCATGTTGCATGAAACTTGGTTTAGAGTCCTAGAAATGCGTTGTTAGATATTTCATAAGTTCGTCAAGCTAGTACAAAGCTCATTGAGACACTTATAAGCACTCATGTTGCATGAAACTTGGTTTAGAGTCCTAGAAACGCATTGATAGATGTTTCATAAGTTCGTCAAACTTGTACAAAGCTCATTGAGACGCTTATAAGCACTCATGTTGCATGAAACTTGTTTTAGAGTCCTAGAAACCGCGTTGTTAGATGTTTCATAAGTTCGTCAAACCAATACAATGCTCATTGAGACACTTATAAGCACTCATGTTGCATGAAACTTGGTTTAGAGTCTTAGAAACCGCGTTGTTAGATGTTTCATAAGTTCGTCAAACCAGTACAATGCTCATTGAGACACTTATAAGCACTCATGTTTTATGAAACTTCGTTTAGAGTCCTAGAAACCGCGTTGTTAGATGTTTCATAAGTTCGTCAAACTAGTACAAAGCTCGTTGAGACAATTATAAGCACTCATGTTGCATGAAACTTGGTTTAGAGTACTAGAAACGCGTTGTTAGATGTTTCATAAGTTCGTCAAACAAGTACAAAGCTGATTGAGACACTTATAAGCACTCATGTTGCATGAAACTTGGTTTAGAGTCCTAGAAACGCGTTGTTCGATGTTTCATAAGTTCGTAAAACTTGTACAAAGCTCATTGAGACACTTATAAGCACTCATGTTGCATGAAACTTGGTTTCGAGTCCTAGAAACGCGTTGTTCGATGTTTCATAAGTTCGTCAAACTAGTACAAAGCTCATTGAGACACTTATAAGCATTCATGTTGCATGAAACTTTGTTTAGAGTCCTAGAAACTGCGTTGTTAGATGTTTCATAAGTTCGTCAAACTAGTACAAAGCTCATTGAGACACATATAAGCACTCATGTTGCATGAAACTTGGTTTAAATTCCTAGAAACCGCGTTGTTAGATGTTTCATAAGTTCGTCAAACTAGTACAAAGCTCATTGAGACACTTATAAGCACTCATGTTGAATGAAACTTTGTTTAGAATCCTAGAAACGCGTTGTTAGATGATTCATAAGTTCGTCAAACTAGTACAAAGCTCATTGAGACACATATAAGCACTCATGTTGCATGAAACTTGGTTTAAAGTCCTAGAAACGCGTTGTTCGATGTTTCATAAGTTCGTAAAACTTGTACAAAGCTCATTGAGACACTTATAAGCACTCATGTTGCATGAAACTTGGTTTAGAGTCCTAGAAACTGCGTTGTTAGATGTTTCATAAGTTCGTCAAACCAGTACAATGCTCATTGAGACACTTATAAGCACTCATGTTGCATGAAACTTGGTTTAGATTCCTAGAACCCGCGTTGTTAGATGTTTCATAAGTTCTTCAAACTAGTACAAAGCTCATTGAGACACTTATAAGCACTCATGTTGAATGAAACTTGGTTTAGAGTCCTAGAAACGCGTTGTTAGATGATTCATAAGTTCGTAAAACTAGTACAAATCTCATTGAGACACTTATAAGCACTCATGTTGCATGAAACTTGGTTTAGAGTCCTAGAAATGCGTTGTTAGATATTTCATAAGTTCGTCAAGCTAGTACAAAGCTCATTGAGACACTTATAAGCACTCATGTTGCATGAAACTTGGTTTAGAGTCCTAGAAACGCATTGATAGATGTTTCATAAGTTCGTCAAACTTGTACAAAGCTCATTGAGACGCTTATAAGCACTCATGTTGCATGAAACTTGTTTTAGAGTCCTAGAAACCGCGTTGTTAGATGTTTCATAAGTTCGTCAAACCAATACAATGCTCATTGAGACACTTATAAGCACTCATGTTGCATGAAACTTGGTTTAGAGTCTTAGAAACCGCGTTGTTAGATGTTTCATAAGTTCGTCAAACCAAGTACAATGCTCATTGAGACACTTATAAGCACTCATGTTTTATGAAACTTCGTTTAGAGTCCTAGAAACCGCGTTGTTAGATGTTTCATAAGTTCGTCAAACTAGTACAAAGCTCGTTGAGACAATTATAAGCACTCATGTTGCATGAAACTTGGTTTAGAGTACTAGAAACGCGTTGTTAGATGTTTCATAAGTTCGTCAAACAAGTACAAAGCTGATTGAGACACTTATAAGCACTCATGTTGCATGAAACTTGGTTTAGAGTCCTAGAAACGCGTTGTTCGATGTTTCATAAGTTCGTAAAACTTGTACAAAGCTCATTGAGACACTTATAAGCACTCATGTTGCATGAAACTTGGTTTCGAGTCCTAGAAACGCGTTGTTCGATGTTTCATAAGTTCGTCAAACTAGTACAAAGCTCATTGAGACACTTATAAGCATTCATGTTGCATGAAACTTTGTTTAGAGTCCTAGAAACTGCGTTGTTAGATGTTTCATAAGTTCGTCAAACTAGTACAAAGCTCATTGAGACACATATAAGCACTCATGTTGCATGAAACTTGGTTTAAATTCCTAGAAACCGCGTTGTTAGATGTTTCATAAGTTCGTCAAACTAGTACAAAGCTCATTGAGACACTTATAAGCACTCATGTTGAATGAAACTTTGTTTAGAATCCTAGAACTCGTGTTGTTATATGTTTCATAAGTTCGTCAAACTAGTACAAAGATCATTGAGAAACTTATAAGCACTCATGTTGCATGAAACTTGGTTTAGAGTCCTAGAAATGCGTTGTTAGATATTTCATAAGTTCGTCAAGCTAGTACAAAGCTCATTGAGACACTTATAAGCACTCATGTTGCATGAAACCTGGTTTAGAGTCCTAGAAACGCATTGATAGATGTTTCATAAGTTCGTCAAACTTGTACAAAGCTCATTGAGACGCTTATAAGCACTCATGTTGCATGAAACTTGTTTTAGAGTCCTAGAAACCGCGTTGTTAGATGTTTCATAAGTTCGTCAAACCAGTACAATGCTCATTGAGACACTTATAAACACTCATGTTGCATGAAACTTGGTTTAGAGTCTTAGAAACCGCGTTGTTAGATGTTTCATAAGTTCGTCAAACCAGTACAATGCTCATTGAGACACTTATAAGCACTCATGTTGCATGAAACTTCGTTTAGAGTCCTAGAAACCGCGTTGTTAGATGTTTCATAAGTTCGTCAAACTAGTACAAAGCTCGTTGAGACAATTATAAGCACTCATGTTGCATGAAACTTGGTTTAGAGTACTAGAAACGCGTTGTTAGATGTTTCATAAGTTCGTCAAACAAGTACAAAGCTGATTGAGACAATTATAAGCACTCATGTTGCATGAAACTTGGTTTAGAGTCCTAGAAACGCGTTGTTCGATGTTTCATAAGTTCGTAAAACTTGTACAAAGCTCATTGAGACACTTATAAGCACTCATGTTGCATGAAACTTGGTTTCGAGTCCTAGAAACGCGTTGTTCGATGTTTCATAAGTTCGTCAAACTAGTACAAAGCTCATTGAGACACTTATAAGCACTCATGTTGCATGAAACTTTGTTTAGAGTCCTAGAAACTGCGTTGTTAGATGTTTCATAAGTTCGTCAAACTAGTACAAAGCTCATTGAGACACATATAAGCACTCATGTTGCATGAAACTTGGTTTAAATTCCTAGAAACCGCGTTGTTAGATGTTTCATAAGTTCGTCAAACTAGTACAAAGCTCATTGAGACACTTATAAGCACTCATGTTGAATGAAACTTGGTTTAGAGTCCTAGAAACGCGTTGTTAGATGATTCATAAGTTCGTAAAACTAGTACAAATCTCATTGAGACACTTATAAGCACTCATGTTGCATGAAACTTGGTTTAAAGTCCTAGAAACGCGTTGTTCGATGTTTCATAAGTTCGTAAAACTTGTACAAAGCTCATTGAGACACTTATAAGCACTCATGTTGCATGAAACTTGGTTTAGAGTCCTAGAAACGCGTTGTTCGATGTTTCATACGTTCGTCAAACTAGTACAAAGCTCATTGAGATACTTATAAGCACTCATGTTGCATGAAACTTTGTTTAGAGTCCTAGAAACTGCGTTGTTAGATGTTTCATAAGTTCGTCAAACCAGTACAATGCTCATTGAGACACTTATAAGCACTCATGTTGCATGAAACTTGGTTTAGATTCCTAGAACTCGTGTTGTTATATGTTTCATAAGTTCGTCAAACTAGTACAAAGATCATTGAGAAACTTATAAGCACTCATGTTGCATGAAACTTGGTTTAGAGTCCTAGAAACGCGTTGTTCGATGTTTCATAAGTTCGTAAAACTTGTACAAAGCTCATTGAGACACTTATAAGCACTCATGTTGCATGAAACTTGGCTTAGAGTCCTAGAAACGCGTTGTTCGATGTTTCATACGTTCGTCAAACTAGTACAAAGCTCATTGAGACACTTATAAGCACTCATGTTGCATGAAACATTGTTTAGAGTCCTAGAAACTGCGTTGTTAGATGTTTCATAAGTTCGTCAAACTAGTACAAAGCTCATTGAGACACTTATAAGCACTCATGTTGCATGAAACTTGGTTTAGATTCCTAGAAACCGCGTTGTTAGATGTTTCATAAGTTCGTCAAACTAGTACAAAGCTCATTGAGACACTTATAAGCACTCATGTTGAATGAAACTTGGTTTAGAGTCCTAGAAACTCGTTGTTAGATGATTCATAAGTTCGTAAAACTAGTACAAATCATTGAGACAGTTATAAGCACTCATGTTGCATGAAACTTGGTTTAGAGTCCTAGAAATGCGTTGTTAGATATTTCATAAGTTCGTCAAGCTAGTACAAAGCTCATTGAGACACTTATAAGCACTCATGTTGCATGAAACTTTGTTTAGAGTCCTAGAAACTGCGTTGTTAGATGTTTCATAAGTTCGTCAAACTAGTACAAATCTCATTGAGACACTTATAAGCACTCATATTGCATGAAACTTGGTTTAGATTCCTAGAAACCGCGTTGTTAGATGTTTCATAAGTTCTTCAAACTAGTACAAAGCTCATTGAGACACTTATAAGCACTCATGTTGAATGAAATTTGGTTTAGAGTCCTAGAAACGCGTTGTTAGATGATTCATAAGTTCGTAAAACTAGTACAAATCTCATTGAGACACTTATAAGCACTCATGTTGCATGAAACTTGGTTTAGAGTCCTAGAAATGCGTTGTTAGATATTTCATAAGTTCGTCAAGCTAGTACAAAGCTCATTGAGACACTTATAAGCACTCATGTTGCATGAAACCTGGTTTAGAGTCCTAGAAACGCATTGATAGATGTTTCATAAGTTCGTCAAACTTGTACAAAGCTCATTGAGACGCTTATAAGCACTCATGTTGCATGAAACTTGTTTTAGAGTCCTAGAAACCGCGTTGTTAGATGTTTCATAAGTTCGTCAAACCAGTACAATGCTCATTGAGACACTTATAAACACTCATGTTGCATGAAACTTGGTTTAGAGTCTTAGAAACCGCGTTGTTAGATGTTTCATAAGTTCGTCAAACCAGTACAATGCTCATTGAGACACTTATAAGCACTCATGTTGCATGAAACTTCGTTTAGAGTCCTCGAAACCGCGTTGTTAGATGTTTCATAAGTTCGTCAAACCAGTACAAAGCTCGTTGAGACAATTATAAGCACTCATGTTGCATGAAACTTGGTTTAGATTCCTAGAACTCGTGTTGTTATATGTTTCATAAGTTCGTCAAACAAGTACAAAGCTGATTGAGACAATTATAAGCACTCATGTTGCATGAAACTTGGTTTAGAGTCCTAGAAACGCGTTGTTCGATGTTTCATAAGTTCGTAAAACTTGTACAAAGCTCATTGAGACACTTATAAGCACTCATGTTGCATGAAACTTGGTTTCGAGTCCTAGAAACGCGTTGTTCGATGTTTCATAAGTTCGTCAAACTAGTACAAAGCTCATTGAGACACTTATAAGCACTCATGTTGCATGAAACTTTGTTTAGAGTCCTAGAAACTGCGTTGTTAGATGTTTCATAAGTTCGTCAAACTAGTACAAAGCTCATTGAGACACATATAAGCACTCATGTTGCATGAAACTTGGTTTAAATTCCTAGAAACCGCGTTGTTAGATGTTTCATAAGTTCGTCAAACTAGTACAAAGCTCATTGAGACACTTATAAGCACTCATGTTGAATGAAACTTGGTTTAGAGTCCTAGAAACGCGTTGTTAGATGATTCATAAGTTCGTAAAACTAGTACAAATCTCATTGAGACACTTATAAGCACTCATGTTGCATGAAACTTGGTTTAAAGTCCTAGAAACGCGTTGTTCGATGTTTCATAAGTTCGTAAAACTTGTACAAAGCTCATTGAGACACTTATAAGCACTCATGTTGCATGAAACTTGGTTTAGAGTCCTAGAAACGCGTTGTTCGATGTTTCATACGTTCGTCAAACTAGTACAAAGCTCATTGAGATACTTATAAGCACTCATGTTGCATGAAACTTTGTTTAGAGTCCTAGAAACTGCGTTGTTAGATGTTTCATAAGTTCGTCAAACCAGTACAATGCTCATTGAGACACTTATAAGCACTCATGTTGCATGAAACTTGGTTTAGATTCCTAGAACTCGTGTTGTTATATGTTTCATAAGTTCGTCAAACTAGTACAAAGTTCATTGAGAAACTTATAAGCACTCATGTTGCATGAAACTTGGTTTAGAGTCCTAGAAACGCGTTGTTCGATGTTTCATAAGTTCGTTAAACTTGTACAAAGCTCATTGAGACACTTATAAGCACTCATGTTGCATGAAACTTGGCTTAGAGTCCTAGAAACGCGTTGTTCGATGTTTCATACGTTCGTCAAACTAGTACAAAGCTCATTGAGACACTTATAAGCACTCATGTTGCATGAAACATTGTTTAGAGTCCTAGAAACTGCGTTGTTAGATGTTTCATAAGTTCGTCAAACTAGTACAAAGCTCATTGAGACACTTATAAGCACTCATGTTGCATGAAACTTGGTTTAGATTCCTAGAAACCGCGTTGTTAGATGTTTCATAAGTTCGTCAAACTTGTACAAAGCTCATTGAGACACTTATAAGCACTCATGTTGAATGAAACTTGGTTTAGAGTCCTAGAAACTCGTTGTTAGATGATTCATAAGTTCGTAAAACTAGTACAAATCTCATTGAGACAGTTATAAGCACTCATGTTGCATGAAACTTGGTTTAGAGTCCTAGAAATGCGTTGTTAGATATTTTATAAGTTCGTCAAGCTAGTACAAAGCTCATTGAGACACTTATAAGCACTCATGTTGCATGAAACTTGGTTTAGAGTCCTAGAAACGCATTGATAGATGTTTCAAAAGTTCGTCAAACTTGTACAAAGCTCATTGAGACGCTTATAAGGTCTCATGTTGCATGAAACTTGTTTTAGAGTCCTAGAAACCGCGTTGTTAGATGTTTCATAAGTTCGTTAAACCAGTACAATGCTCATTGAGACACTTATAAGCACTCATGTTGCATGAAACTTGGTTTAGAGTCTTAGAAACCGCGTTGTTAGATGTTTCATAAGTTCGTCAAACCAGTACAATGCTCATTGAGACACTTATAAGCACTTATGTTGCATGAAACTTCGTTTAGAGTCCTAGAAACCGCGTTGTTAGATGATTCATAAGTTCGTAAAACTAGTACAAAGCTCGTTGAGACACTTATAAGCACTCATGTTGCATGAAACTTGGTTTAAAGTCCTAGAAACGCGTTGTTCGATGTTTCATAAGTTCGTAAAACTTGTACAAAGCTCATTGAGACACTTATAAGCACTCATGTTGCATGAAACTTGGTTTAGAGTCCTAGAAACGCGTTGTTCGATGTTTCATACGTTCGTCAAACTAGTACAAAGCTCATTGAGATACTTATAAGCACTCATGTTGCATGAAACTTTGTTTAGAGTCCTAGAAACTGTGTTGTTAGATGTTTCATAAGTTCTTCAAACTAGTACAAAGCTCATTGAGACACTTATAAGCACTCATGTTGCATGAAACTTGGTTTGGATTCCTAGAAACCGCATTGTTATATGTTTCATAAGTTCGTCAAACTAGTACAAAGCTCATTGAGAAACTTATAAGCACTCATGTTGCATGAAACTTGGTTTAGAGTCCTAGAAACGCGTTGTTCGATGTTTCATAAGTTCGTAAAACTTGTACAAAGCTCATTGAGACACTTATAAGCACTCATGTTGCATGAAACTTGGCTTAGAGTCCTAGAAACGCGTTGTTCAATGTTTCATACGTTCGTCAAACTAGTACAAAGCTCATTGAGACACTTATAAGCACTCATGTTGCATGAAACTTTGTTTAGAGTCCTAGAAACTGCGTTGTTAGATGTTTCATAAGTTCGTCAAACTAGTTCAAAGCTCATTGAGACACTTATAAGCACTCATGTTGCATGAAACTTTGTTTAGATTCCTAGAAACCGCGTTGTTAGATGTTTCATAAGTTCGTCAAACTAGTACAAAGCTCATTGAGACACTTATAAGCACTCATGTTGAATGAAACATGGTTTAGAGTCCTAGAAACGCGTTGTTAGATGATTCATAAGTTCGTAAAACTAGTACAAATCTCATTGAGACACTTATAAGCACTCATGTTGCATGAAACTTGGTTTAGAGTCCTAGAAATGCGTTGTTAGATATTTCATAAGTTCGTCAAGCTAGTACAAAGCTCATTGAGACACTTATAAGCACTCATGTTGCATGAAACTTGGTTTAGAGTCCTAGAAACGCATTGATAGATGTTTCATAAGTTCATCAAACTTGTACAAAGCTCATTGAGACGCTTATAAGCACTCATGTTGCATGAAACTTGTTTTAGAGTCCTAGAAGCCGCGTTGTTAGATGTTTCATAAGTTCGTCAAACCAGTACAACGCTCATTGAGACACTTATAAGCACTCATGTTGCATGAAACTTGGTTTAGAGTCTTAGAAACCGCGTTGTTAGATGTTTCATAAGTTCGTCAAACAAGTACAATGCTCATTGAGACACTTATAAGCACTCATGTTGCATGAAACTTCGTTTAGAGTCCTAGAAACTGCGTTGTTAGATGTTTCATAAGTTCGTCAAACTAGTACAAAGCTCGTTGAGACAATTATAAGCACTCATGTTGCATGAAACTTGGTTTAGAGTACTAGAAACGCGTTGTTAGATGTTTCATAAGTTCGTCAAACAAGTACAAAGCTCATTGAGACACTTATAAGCACTTATGTTGCATGAAACTAGGTTTAGAGTCCTAGAAACGCGTTGTTCGATGTTTCATAAGTTCGTAAAACTTGTACAAAGCTCATTGAGACACTTATAAGCACTCATGTTGCATGAAACTAGGTTTAGAGTCCTAGAAACGCGTTGTTCGATGTTTCATAAGTTCGTCAAACTAGTACAAAGCTCATTGAGACACTTATAAGCACTCATGTTGCATGAAATTTTGTTTAGAGTCCGAGAAACTGAGTTGTTAGATGTTTCATAAGTTCGTCAAACTAGTACAAAGCTCATTGAGACACTTATAAGCACTCATGTTGCATGAAACTTGGTTTAAATTCCTAGAAACCGCGTTGCTAGATGTTTCATAAGTTCGTCAAACTAGTACAAAGCTCATTGAGACACTTATAAGCACTCATGTTGAATGAAACTTGGTTTAGAGTCCTAGAAACGCGTTGTTAGATGATTCATAAGTTCGTAAAACTAGTACAAATCTCATTGAGACACTTATAAGCACTCAAGTTGCATGAAACTTGGTTTAGAGTCCTAGAAATGCGTTGTTAGATATTTCATAAGTTCGTCAAGCTAGTACAAAGCTCATTGAGACACTTATAAGCACTCATGTTGCATGAAACATGGTTTATAGTCCTAGAAAAGCATTGATAGATGTTTCATAAGTTCGTCAAACTTGTACAAAGCTCATTGAGACGCTTATAAGCAGTCATGTTGCATGAAACTTGGTTTAGAGTCCTAGAAACCGCGTTGTTAGATGTTTCATAAGTTCGTCAAACCAGTACAATGCTCATTGAGACACTTATAAGCACTCATGTTGCATGAAACTTGGTTTAGAGTCTTAGAAACCGCGTTGTTAGATGTTTCATAAATTCGTCAAACCAGTACAATGCTCTTTGAGACACTTATAAGCACTCATGTTGCATGAAACTTCGTTTAGAGTCCTAGAAACTGCGTTGTTAGATGTTTCATAAGTTCGTCAAACTAGTACAAAGCTCGTTGAGACAATTATAAGCACTGATGTTGCATGAAACTTGGGTTAGAGTACTAGAAACGCGTTGTTAGATGTTTCATAAGTTCGTCAAACAAGTACAAAGCTCATTGAGACACTTATAAGCACTTATGTTGCATGAAACTAGGTTTAGAGTCCTAGAAACGCGTTGTTCGATGTTTCATAAGTTCGTAAAACTTGTAAAAAGCTCATTGAGACACTTATAAGCACTCATGTTGCATGAAACTAGGTTTAGAGTCCTAGAAACGCGTTGTTCGATGTTTCATAAGTTCGTCAAACTAGTACAAAGCTCATTGAGACACTTATAAGCACTCATGTTGCATGAAATTTTGTTTAGAGTCCGAGAAACCGAGTTGTTAGATGTTTCATAAGTTCGTCAAACTAGTACAAAGCTCATTGAGACACTTATAAGCACTCATGTTGCATGAAACTTGGTTTAAATTCCTAGAAACCGCGTTGTTAGATGTTTCATAAGTTCGTCAAACTAGTACAAAGCTCATTGAGACACTTATAAGCACTCATGTTGAATGAAACTTGGTTTAGAGTCCTAGAAACGCGTTGTTAGATGATTCATAAGTTCGTAAAACTAGTACAAATCTCATTGAGACACTTATAAGCACTCAAGTTGCATGAAACTTGGTTTAGAGTCCTAGAAATGCGTTGTTAGATATTTCATAAGTTCGTCAAGCTAGTACAAAGCTCATTGAGACACTTATAAGCACTCATGTTGCATGAAACTTGGTTTAGAGTCCTAGAAACGCGTTGTTAGATGTTTCATAATTTCGTCAAACAAGTACAAAGCTCATTGAGACACTTATAAGCACTCATGTTGTATGAAACTTGGTTTAGAGTCCTAGAAACACGTTGTTCGATGTTTCATAAGTTCGTAAAACTTGTACAAAGCTCATTGAGACACTTATAAGCACTCATGTTGCATGAAACTTGGTTTAGAGTCCTAGAAACGTGTTGTTAGATGTTTCATAAGTTCATCAAACTAGTACAAAGCTCATTGATGATAATTATCAAAGATTAGAGATAGTAATTAAGAGATATAAGAAGAGATTAAGAGGAAAAATGTCTTATTTCATAGATTAGAGCTTCAAGAGCTTAAGTTATAACAATGGAGAAGAAGATACATATATAGAGTGAGAGAGAGAGAGATCCAACGGCTCTATTTCAAAAGGGGACTTCTCTTTTGTCCGCTGGTCCATAACATGCGCCCTTCTTCTTCTCTCACTTCCAACGGTCATATATGTATTTGGGCTTTGCCTTCTTGATGAGTCCAAGTGGGCTTGGTCTTCTTGAAGAGTCCAAGTTGCTTTCTTGATGAACCAAGTTGCTTTCTTGATGAACCAAGTGGGCTCTTACCTTAGGTGGCTGAGTACAGCCGGGTAGAGCCTTGTCCACTTCAACATTATAGACATAAGTTTCAACACTCCCCCTCAAGCTTAGCCGGATGCAATGGCTATGCTTGGAACCTTATGTCTAGCCTCATTAAAAACCTCAAAGGGAAAACCTCTTTGGGATAAAACCACTTTGAGGGAAAAGAGTACTAAACACTTGGTTAGGGGACTTTAGCACTTAATGGCATTTGTGAGTCCAAGTTTAGGATGTATGAACTCACAAACCTTAGTACTAGCTGCCTTGGTGAAGATGTACGCAATTGGTTAGAGCTTTCGGTGAAACATGGTAGTATTACTCCTTTCATCATTTGTTCTCTAACTTTATGGCAGTCCACTTCTACATGCTTGGTTCTTTCATGGAAAACAGAATTTGAGGCAAGGTTGATTGCGGATTGATTGTCGGCATGCATGGTGACCGGATCCTTTGATTCTATCCCCAAGTCTTTGAGAAGAGCTCTCAGCCACATGATCTCTTGGGTCGGCTTTCTCATAGCTCGGTATTCGACTCCGTGCTAGACGGTGAGACAACTTTCGCTTCTTGCTCTTCCATGTCACAAGGTTACCTCCTAGGAAGGTGTAATAGCCTGTTGTTGATCTTCTATCCCCTTGGTCACCGGCATAGTCGGCATCACAATATCCCACAAGCTCTGTGCTTTTGTTGCAGCCCATCCATATGCCTTGTCCTTGTGCTCCCTTGAGATACTTGAGGATTCTATCCACCATGTTCCAATGATGCACTTTGGGACTTTGCATGTGTTGAGAAACCTGATTCACGGCAAAGCAAATATCAGGACGAGTAATGGTTAAGTATATAAGCTTACCTACTAGCCGGCGGTATTGCTTGACGTCTTTAAAGGGCTTATCCTCAATCTCCCCTTTGCATATAACTTTGTAGTCATTCTCCAAAGGGGTCTTTGCCGGTTTAGCTCCTAGTTTCCCTGTTTCCTTTAACAAATCAAGGGTATATTTTCGTTGAGATAGGAATAGGCCTTCTTTAGACCTACACACTTCAATGCCTAGAAAATATTTCAATTCACCAAGGTCTTTAATATCAAATATAGTTTTAAGATAGGTTTTAGTATTTTGAATACCTACCTTGTCATTCCCGGTGATGATGATATCATCAACATACACGAGAATGACTACTATACCTCTTTGGCTTTGACTTGTGAATAGAGTGTGATCAGATTCTGACTTCTTGAAGCCTTTCTCCAAGAGGGTTTTGCTTAGTTTGTGATACCACGCCCTAGGAGACTGCTTTAGCCCATAGATGGCTTTCTTTAGCCTAAGAACCTTTCCCGGAGTAATTTTGATTCCCGGTGGTGGTGTCATGTAGACCTCATCTTCTAGCTCACCTTGTAGAAATGCATTCTTGACATCCATTTGCCATAGATCCCATTCCAAGTTAGTTGCCAAAGAGAAGAGGACTCTAACCGTGTGTAGTTTTGCAACCGGAGCAAAAGTGTCAAGGTAATCTTCTCCATAGGTTTGTGTGAAACCCCTAGCTACTAATCTTGCCTTGTACCTCTCTATGTCTCCGTTGCTTTTGTACTTGATTGTAAAGACGTATCTTGAGCTCACGGTCCTTTTTCCTTGAGGAAGATCCGTCTCATACCAAGTATCATTGAGTTCCATAGCCTTGTCCTCTTGTTTAACCGCTTCTATCCAGACCTCGTGTTCCATTGCCTCCTCATAGGTCTTTGGTATCCAATGAGAATCAATTTTAACCAAGAAGACTTGATGCTCAAGAGGAAAGGTAGTCATGTTGCAAACGGCTTGAATTGGATGAGCCACGGCTTGATTGTTGAAGTAGACTCTTGTATTCTTCCAATTGGATGGATCTTTTCTCAGCCTTGTACTTCTTCTTAGCGCAACCGGCTCATCTTGAGCATGGTCTTGATGATCAATTCCTCGACCACTTTCTTGTTGGTGGTCTCGACCATCCGGTTGGTTCTCTTGACCATCTGGTTGGTGGTCTCGACCATCCGGTGAGTTTGGACTTGGATCATCATTTCTCTCCCCCTCATGATCAAGATGGGGTTCTGTGTGATCTTCTTTCCTTGGTTCTTCACCAAGTTTCATACCAAGGTCCTCCATAAGTTTTCTAAGGGCCATGGCTCTATCCGAAGTTGAGTTGGGTAAATCTTTGATACTCTCCCAATTCTTTTCTTCATAGTAGCCTCTTCCTTCTAAAAACTTAACATCCCTTGATATTAGAACTCTTCTAGTTTCGGGAACATAACACTTGTATCCCTTTTGAGTATTGGAGTAGCCTATGAACATAGCCTTGACACTCTTGGGTTCAAGCTTGTTCCTTTGTTCTCCTGGTAGTAAGACAAAGCAAAGACAACCAAACACACGCAAGTGAGTAAGATATGGTTTAGTTTTGTTTAAAACTTGAAAAGGAGAGGAGTTTTGGAGGATTTGTGTCGGTGTTCGGTTGATCAAGTAGCATGCCGTCATCACCGCATCCGACCAGAATATCCTAGGCACATTCATGTAGAACATGATTGATCTAGCCGCCTCCATCAAGTGTCTGTTCTTCCTCTCCGCCACTCCGTTTTGTTGTGGCGTATACGGACAACTTGTTTGGTGGATAATCCCATGTTTAGCTAGATGTTCCTTAAAACTATGGCTTATGTATTCTCCACCATTATCCGACCTGAAAAACTTGATCTTGGCATCATAATGATTAGTAACATAAGTTTGAAAGTTTTTAAATGCATCTAGGACTCTATCTTTTGAAGGTAATAAGAGGTGATCCAAGTGTATTTTGACTTCTCATCTATGAATGTAACAAAGTATTTATGATTTTTTCTTGAGATGCATGGTGATGTCCATACATCCGAGTGGATCAAATCAAAACAAGACTCATAAACATTATTAGACTTTGGAAACACGGTTCTACAACGTTTACCAAGAATACAAGATTCGCAAAGACTATTATCAAAAGAAACACTTGGCAATAACAATTTTAAAGCTCTAGAGTTTGGATGTCCTAGCCTAGCATGCCAAATGACATTATTAGCTTCAACTAAAACAGACTTAAACGCAAAAGATAGATGGAAGCTTGGATTTCCTTCTAGCACATAGAGATCTCCTTTGGTGCTTCCCTTACCAATTACTTTCTTAGATTCAATATCCTGAAAAATCACATTGTTAGGGCTGAAAATAACATTACAATTCAAATCGGCTGATATACGTTTAACGGATAAGAGGTTAGATGTAAAAGTAGGCATATAGAGAGCATCTACTTCTTTATCAAACAATTTGAGCCTACCTAAACCTCTAATTGGAACCTTACCGCCATTAGCTACCACCACATTCCCTAACATTGGTTTGATATTTTCTATAAGGTTTGAACTACTAATCATATGGTGAGAGGCACCGGAGTCAATCACTAGTGGTCTATCACTTACTACCGGTCTATCAATTCTAGCATTAAGAGAGATAAGAAAAGCCATACCGGACCCTTTAAGGGCCTTAATTAGAGCCTCAAGGTCGGACTTCTTGACATACTCATCATTGAATGGGGCTGCAGCTAAGGCTTCTTCATCCTTTCCTTGGCTTGATGAAGTTCCCACATTTGCCGACTCATCTTGGGAGTAATTGACCTTTGGTTCCTTGAATTTGTTCGGCTTGAGGTGTGGATGCAGAATCCAACACTTATCCTTCAAGTGCCCCTTCTTCTTACAATGTTCGCATATCATAGCCTTCCTATCTTCACTTGGCTTAAAGTATGCCTTGTTTGCCGTGGCTAGTTCCTTCTTTCCACCAAAGAGCTCATGAGATCCTTGTTCTCTTTGGAGTTGAGAACACACTGCCTCTAAAGATGGTAAAGTCTCGGATCTGAGGAGGTGCTTGATAAGATCTTTGTAGCTTGAGTTGAGAGTCAAAAGGAGACCAAACACCTTGTCTTGCTCCTTCCTTTCATTGAGAATCTTGGCATCCACAATACTAGGCCTAAGCATCTCTAATTCAGCCCACAAGGCTATGAACTTTCCGAAGTGTTGAGTGAACTCGGTATCTTCTTGGGATAGATCCGTGAGAGCCTTCTTCACTTCATACACTCGGCTCAAGTTAGAGATGTTTCCGTACACCGTTTGTAAGGTGTCCCATAGTTCCTTTGCCGTTTCACAATAGGAATAGGCCTCAAGGATAGATGGATCTAGGGAGCTTTGAATAATCCCAAGCACCTTTTGATCCTCTTGAAACCATTTTCCTTCTTCGGAGGTTACCACCGAGTCTTCACTAGCCTTTTCCGCGTCTATAGGAGTTTGATTCTTCAAGGTATGACTCCAGAGACCGCGGCTACACAAGGCAGTCTTGATGGTTCTTGTCCAAAGAAGGTAATTTATACCTTTGAGAGTCACCGGAGCAACAAAGAACTTGGACCTTTCTTTGTTGTCTTCCATGGTAGATCTTCAAAGATTGATAAAACTAATGACTTTATGAAGAAAGAATGGTGAAAGCTTTATATAAAAGACATAGATTTTTGAGAGAAACAGAGATTTTGCGGAAATGAAGAGATTAGGAGCATAAATGCTCTGATACCATGATAATTATCAAAGATTAGAGATAGTAATTAAGAGATATAAGAAGAGATTAAGAGGAAAAATGTCTTATTTCATAGATTAGAGCTTCAAGAGCTTAAGTTATAACAATGGAGAAGAAGATACATATATAGAGTGAGAGAGAGAGAGTTCCAACGGCTCTATTTCAAAAGGGGACTTCTCTTTTGTCCGCTGGTCCATAACATGCGCCCTTCTTCTTCTCTCACTTCCAACGGTCATATATGTATTTGGGCTTGGCCTTCTTGATGAGTCCAAGTGGGCTTGGTCTTCTTGAAGAGTCCAAGTTGCTTTCTTGATGAACCAAGTTGCTTTCTTGATGAACCAAGTGGGCTCTTACCTTAGGTGGCTGAGTACAGCCGGGTAGAGCCTTGTCCACTTCAACATTATAGACATAAGTCTCAACAATTGAGACACTTATAAGCACTCATGTTGCATGAAACTTGGTTTAGATTCCTAGAAACCGCGTTGTTAGATGTTTCATAAGTTCGTCAAACTAGTACAAAGCTCATTGAGACACTTATAAGCACTCATGTTGAATGAAACTTGGTTTAGAGTCCTAGAAACGCGTTGTTAGATGATTCATAAGTTCGTAAAACTAATACAAATCTCATTGAGACACTAATAAGCACTCATGTTGCATGAAACTTGGTTTAGAGTCCTAGAAACGCGTTGTTAGATGTTTCATAAGTTCGTCAAACAAGTACAAAGCTCATTGAGACACTTATAAACACTCATGTTGCATGAAACTTGGTTTAGAGTCCTAGAAACACGTTGTTAGATGTTTCATAAGTTCGTCAAACTTGTACAAAGCTCATTGAAACACTTATAAGCACTCATATTGTATGAACCTTGGTTTAGAGTCCTAGAACCCGCGTTGTTAGATGTTTCATATATTCATCAAACTAGTCAAAAGCTCATTGAGACACTTATAAGCACTCATGTTGCATGAAACCTAGTTTAGATTCCTAGAAACCGCGTTGTTAGATGTTTCATAAGTTCGTCAAACTAGTACAAAGCTCATTGAGACACTTATAAGCACTCATGTTGCATGAAACTTGGTTTAGAGTCCTAGAAACGCGTTGTTAGATGTTTCATAAGTTCGTCAAACTTTTACAAAGCTCGCTGAGACAATTATAAGCACTCATGTTGCATGAAACTTGGTTTAGAGTACTAGAAACGCGTTGTTAGATATTTCATAAGTTCGTCAAACAAGTACAAAGCTCATTGAGACACTTATAAGCACTCATGTTGCATGAAACTTGGTTTAGAGTCCTAGAAACGCGTTGTTCGATGTTTCATACGTTCGTCAAACTAGTACAAAGCTCATTGAGACACTTATAAGCACTCATGTTGCATGAAACTTGGTTTAGAGTCCTAGAAACGCGTTGTTCGATGTTTCATAAGTTCGTAAAACTTGTACAAAGCTCATTGGGACACTTATAAGCACTCATGTGGAATGAAACTTGGTTTAGAGTCCTAGAAACGCGTTGTTCGATGTTTCATACGTTCGTCAAACTAGTACAAAGCTCATTGAGACACTTATAAGCACTCATGTTGCATGAAACTTTGTTTAGAGTCCTAGAAACTGCGTTGTTAGATGTTTCATAAGTTCGTCAAACTAGTACAAAGCTCATTGAGACACTTATAAGCACTCATGTTGCATGAAACTTGGTTTAGATTCCTAGAAACCGCGTTGTTAGATGTTTCATAAGTTCGTCAAACTAGTAAAAAGCTCATTGAGACACTTATAAGCACTCATGTTGAATGAAACTTGGTTTAGAGTCCTAGAAACGCGTTGTTAGATGATTCATAAGTTCGTAAAACTAGTACAAATCTCAATGAGACACTTATAAGCACTCATGTTGCATGAAACTTGGTTTAGAGTCCTAGAAATGCGTTGTGAGATATTTCATAAGTTCGTCAAGCTAGTACAAAGCTCATTGAGACACTTATAAGCACTCATGTTGCATGAAACTTGGTTTAGAGTCCTAGAAACGCATTGATAGATGTTTCATAAGTTCGTCAAACTTGTACAAAGCTCATTGAGACGCTTATAAGCACTCATGTTGCATGCAAATTGGTTTAGAGTCCTAGAAACCGCGTTGTAAGATGTTTCATAAGTTCGTCAAACCAGTACAATGCTCATTGAGACACTTATAAGCACATATGTTGCATGAAACTTCGTTTAGAGTTCTAGAAACGCGTTGTTCGATGTTTCATAAGTTCGTAAAACTTGTACAAAGCTCATTGAGACACTTATAAGCATTCATGTTGCATGAAACTTGGTTTAGAGTCCTAGAAACGCGTTGTTCGATGTTTCATAAGTTCGTCAAACTAGTACAAAGCTCATTGAGACACTTATAAGCACTCATGTTGCATGAAACTTTGTTTAGAGTCCTAGAAACTGCGTTGTTAGATGTTTCATAAGTTCGTCAAACTAGTACAAAGCTCATTGAGACACTTATAATAACTCATGTTGCATGAAACTTGGTTTAAATTTCTAGAAACCGCGTTGTTAGATGTTTCATAAGTTCGTCAAACCAGTACAATGCTCATTGAGACACTTATAAGCACTCATGTTGCATGAAACTTCGTTTAGAGTCCTAGAAACGCGTTGTTAGATGTTTCATAAGTTCGTCAAACTAGTACAAAGCTCATTGAGACACTTATAAGCAATCATGTTGCATGAAACTTTGTTTAGAGTCCTAGAAACTGCGTTGTTAGATGTTTCATAAGTTCGTCAAACTAGTACAAAGCTCATTGAGACACTTATAAGCACTCATGTTGCATGAAACTTGGTTTAGAGTCTTAGAAACCGAGTTGTTAGATGTTTCATAAGTTCGTCAAACCAGTACAATGCTCATTGAGACACTTATAAGCACTCATGTTGCATGAAACTTGGTTTAGAGTCCTAGAAACGCGTTGTTAGATGTTTCATAAGTTCGTCAAAACTTGTACAAAGCTCATTGAGACACTTATAAGCACTCATGTTGTATGAAACTTGGTTTAGATTCCTAGAACCCGCGTTGTTAGATGTTTCATATATTCGTCAAACTAGTCAAAAGCTCATTGAGACACTTATAAGCACTCATGTTGCATGAAACATAGTTTAGAGTCCTAGAAACCGCGTTGTTAGATGTTTCATAAGTTCGTCAAACTAGTACAAAACTCATTGAGACACTTATAAAAGCACTCAAGTTCCATGAAACTTGGTTTAGAGTCCTAGAAACACGTTGTTAGATGTTACATAAGTTCGTCAAACTTGTACAAAGCTCATTGAGACACTTATAAGCACTCATGTTGCATGAAACTTCGTTTAGAGTCTTAGAAACCGCGTTGTTAGATGTTTCATAAGTTCGTCAAACTAGTGCAAAGCTCATTGAGACACTTATAAGCACTCATGTTGCATGAAACTTGGGTTAGAGTCCTAGAAACGCGTTGTTAGATGTTTCATAAGTTCGTAAAACTAGTACAAAGCTCATTGAGACACTTATAAGCACTCATGTGGAATGAAACTTGGTTTAGAGTCCTAGCAACGCGTTGTTTGAAGTTTCATAAGTTCGTCAAACTAGTACAAAGCTCATTGAGACACTTATAAGCACTCATGTTGCATGAAACTTGGTTTAGAGTCCTAGAAACTGCGTTGTTAGATGTTTCATAAGTTCGTCAAACTAGTACAAAGCTCATTGAGACACTTATAAGCACTCATGTTGAATGAAACTTGGTTTAGAGTCCTAGAAACGCGTTGTTAGATGTTTCATAACTTCGTAAAACTAGTACAAAGCTCATTGAGACACTTATAAGCACTCATGTTGAATGAAACTTGGTTTAGAGTCCTAGAAATGCGTTGTTAGATGTTTCATAAGTTCTTCAAATTAGTACAAAGCTCATTGAGACACTTATAAGCACTCATGTTGCATTAAACTTGGTTTAGAGTCCTAGAAACGCGTTGTTAGATGTTTCATAAGTACGTAAAACTTGTACAAAGCTCATTGAGACACTTATAAGCACTCATGTGGAATGAAACTTGGTTTAGAGTCCTAGAACCCGCGTTGTTAGATGTTTCCTATGTTCGTCAAACTAGTCAAAAGCTCATTGAGACACTTATAAGCAATCATGTTGTATGAAACTTGGTTTAGAGTCCTAGAAACCGCGTTGTTAGATGTTTCATAAGTTCGTCAAACTAGTACAAAGCTCATTGAGACACTTATAAGCACTCATGTTGCATGAAACTTGGTTTAGAGTCCTAGAAACGCGTTGTTAGATGTTTCATAAGTTCGTCAAACTTTTACAAAGCTCGTTGAGACACTTATAAGCACTCATGTTGCATGAAACTTGGTTTAGAGTCCTAGAAACGCGTTGTTAGATGTTTCATAAATTCGTCAAACAAGTACAAAGCTCATTGAGACACTTATAAGCACTCATGTTGCATGAAACTTGGTTTAGAGTCCTAGAAACACGTTGTTCGATGTTTCATACGTTCGTAAAACTTGTACAAAGCTCATTGAGACACTTATAAGCACTCATGTTGAATGAAACTTGGTTTAGAGTCCTAGAAATGTGTTGTTAGATGTTTCATAAGTTCTTCAAACTAGTACAAAGCTCATTGAGACACTTATAAGCACTCATGTTGCATGAAACTTGGTTTAGAGTCCTAGAAACGCGTTGTTAGATGTTTCATAAGTACGTAAAACTTGTACAAAGCTCATTGAGACACTTATAAGCACTCATGTGGAATGAAACTTAGTTTAGAGTCCTACAACCCGCGTTGTTAGATGTTTCCTATGTCCGTCAAACTAGTCAAAAGCTCATTGAGACACTTATAAGCAATCATGTTGTATGAAACTTGGTTTAGAGTCCTAGAAACCGCGTTGTTAGATGTTTCATAAGTTCGTCAAACTAGTACAAAGCTCATTGAGACACTTATAAGCACTCATGTTGCATGAAACTTGGTTTAGAGTCCTAGAAACGCGTTGTTAGATGTTTCATAAGTTCGTCAAACTTTTACAAAGCTCGTTGAGACACTTATAAGCACTCATGTTGCATGAAACTTGGTTTAGAGTCCTAGAAACGCGTTGTTAGATGTTTCATAAGTTCGTCAAACAAGTACAAAGCTCATTGAGACACTTATAAGCACTCATGTTGCATGAAACTTGGTTTAGAGTCCTAGAAACACGTTGTTCGATGTTTCATAAGTTCGTAAAACTTGTACAAAGCTCATTGAGACACTTATAAGCACTCATGTTGCATGAAACTTGGTTTAGAGTCCTAGAAACGCGTTGTTAGATGTTTTATAAGTTCATCAAACTAGTACAAAGCTCATTGAGACACTTATAAGCACTCATGTTGCATGAAACTTGGTTTAGATTCCTAGAAACCGCATTGTTAGATGTTTCATAAGTTCGTCAAACTAGTACAAAGCTCATTGAGACACTTATAAGCACTCATGTTGAATGAAACTTTGTTTAGAGTCCTAGAAACGCGTTGTTAGATGATTCATAAGTTCGTAAAACTAGTAAAAATCTCATTGAGACACTTATAAGCACTCATGTTGCAGGAAACTTGGTTTAGAGTCCTAGAAACGCGTTGTTAGATGTTTCATAAGTTCGTCAAACAAGTACAAAGCTCATTGAGAAACTTATAAACACTCATGTTGCATGAAACTTGGTTTAGAGTCCTAGAAACACGTTGTTAGATGTTTCATAAGTTCGTCAAACTTGTACAAAGCTCATTGAAACACTTATAAGCCCTCATCTTGCATGAAACTTGGTTTAGAGTCTTAGAAACGCGTTGTTAGATGTTTCATAAGTTCGTAAAACTAGTACAAAGCTCATTGAGACACTTATAAGCACTCATGTGGAATGAAACTTGGTTTAGATTCCTAGAAACGCGTTGTTTGAAGTTTCATAAGTTCGTCAAACTAGTACAAAGCTCATTGAGACACTTATAAGCACTCATGTTGCATGAAACTTGGTTTAGAGTCCTAGAAACTGCGTTGTTAGATGTTTCATAAGTTCGTCAAACTAGTACAAAGCTCATTGAGACACTTATATGCACTCATGTTGCATGAAACTTGGTTTAGATTCCTAGAAACCGCGTTGTTTAGATGTTTCATAAGTTCGTCAAACTAGTACAAAGCTCATTGAGACACTTATAAGCACTCATGTTGCATGAAACTTGGTTTAGATTCCTAGAAACGCATTGTTAGATGTTTCATAAGTTCGTCAAACTTGTACAAAGCTCATTGAGACACTTATAAGCACTCATGTTGTATGAAACTTGGTTTAGAGTCCTAGAACCCGCGTTGTTAGATGTTTCATATATTCGTCAAACTAGTCAAAAGCTCATTGAGACACTTGTAAGCACTTATATTGCCTGAAACTTAGTTTAGAGTCCTAGAAACCGCGTTGTTAGATGTTTCATAAGTTCGTAAAACTAGTGCAAACCTAATTGAGACACTTATAAGCACTCATTGTTAAAAAGAGACCAAGGCTTTGCCCGGACGCACTTGTTCACCAAGGCAAAGACCTAGCTTGTGATCAAAGGCAAAGGCACAAGTTCTCTTTAGTTACCGTTGGGATGTTACCGTTGGAGATACAAAATACAAGGAAGACCAAAGAAGGATCTAGAAGGAAAGGTGCGCTTAACCAATAGAGCCGTTAGGCGAGTGTACACCACTCGGCCGTACAAGTCACATCTTGCCATAAGGAAGCGCGACTACACGAGTGAAAGCGACATGTGGGCGCGGCTAACCGAGGAGGATGTGGACGTTTTTAGCATATACCTTTGATTCCTCTTTAGGCGATATCTTTTGTATTAATATCTTCTTGTAACCACACAAAACAATTAATCTATCTTAATCTTTCCGATTACTCTCACTCTCTCTCTATTCTCTCTCTCTCTCTCTTGTTCTTGATGTTCTTCATGAACTCAAGAACATAAACTCTCAAATCTCGTTTATACTCTCTTAAAATTAACAGTCATGTTGCATGAAACTTGGTTTAGAGTCCTAGAAACGCGTTGTTAGATGTTTCATAAGTTCGTAAAACTAGTACAAAGCTCATTGAGACACTTATAAGCACTCATGTTGAATGAAACTTGGTTTAGAGTCCTAGAAACGCGTTGTTAGATGTTTCATAAGTTCGTAAAACTATTACAAAGCTCATTGAGACACTTATAAGCACTCATGTTGAATGAAACTTGGTTTAGAGTCCTAGAAATGCGTTGTTAGATGTTTCATAAGTTCTTCAAACTAGTACAAAGCTCATTGAGACACTTATAAGCACTCATGTTGCATGAAACTTGGTTTAGAGTCCTAGAAACGCGTTGTTAGATGTTTCATAAGTTCGTAAAACTTGTACAAGATCATTGAGACACTTATAAGCACTCATGTGGAATGAAACTTGGTTTAGAGTCCTAGAACCCGCGTTGTTAGATGTTTCATATGTTCGTCAAACTAGTCAAAAGCTCATTGAGACACTTATAAGCACTCATGTTGCATGAAACTTTGTTTAGAGTCCTAGAAACCGCGTTGTTAGATGTTTCATAAGTTCGTCAAACTAGTACAAAGCTCATTGAGACACTTATAAGCACTCATGTTGCATGAAACTTGGTTTAGAGTCCTAGAAACGCGTTGTTAGATGTTTCATAAGTTCGTCAAACTAGTACAAAGCTCATTGAGACACTTATAAGCACTCATGTTGCATGAAACTTGGTTTAGAGTCCTAGAAAGGCGTTTTTAGATGTTTCATAAGTTCGTCAAACTTTTACAAAGCTCGTTGAGACACTTATAAGCACTCATGTTGCATGAAACTTGGTTTAGAGTCCTAGAAACGCGTTGTTAGATGTTTCATAAGTTTGTCAAACAAGTACAAAGCTCATTGAGACACTTATAAGCACTCATGTTGCATGAAACTTGGTTTAGAGTCCTAGAAACGCGTTGTTCGATGTTTCATAAGTTCGTAAAACTTGTACAAAGCTCATTGAGACACTTATAAGCACTCATGTTGCATGAAACTTGGTTTAGAGTCCTTGAAACGCGTTGTTAGATGTTTCATAAGTTCATCAAACTAGTACAAAGCTCATTGAGACACTTATAAGAACTCATGTTGCATGAAACTTGGTTTAGATTCCTAGAAACCACGTTGTTAGATGTTTCATAAGTTCGTCAAACTAGTACAAAGCTCATTGAGACTCTTATAAGCACTCATGTTGAATGAAACTTGGTTTAGAGTCCTAGAAACGCGTTGTTAGATGATTCATAAGTTCGTAAAACTAGTACAAAACTCATTGAGACACTTATATGTTAAATAGAGACCAAGGCTTTGCCCGGACACACTTGTTCACCAAGGCAAAGACCTAGCTTGTGGTCAAAGGCAAGGAACACAAGCTATCTCTTGTTACCGTTACAAATGATATGATCTCGTCTAGCTTGTCATTCGATGAGGAGGATCATATAGTTGAGCTTGTACCCGAGGAAAGGATCACAAGGTTCAAAGTCAAAGTGATGGACAAAAGAAGCTCACATTGTGATATGATTGAGGCACCGGATACCGAACACCAAGGCGCTCGACCACTAGACATCGACATCGATCACCAAGACGTTCGACCACTAGACATCGACATCGATCACCAAGGCGTTCGATCACTAGACATCGACATCGATCACCAAGGCGTTCGACCCCTCGACACCGACCACGCCCAAAGCACCAAACATCACGAAGGAGTGATTATGCGATCAAAGGCCAAAGAGCTCGCCAAGGCCGTCCAAGCAATGATCATGGAGGAGGAGCTTGGAGGAGCAGCTAGGAGCTTATTCAACATCTTCATCATGGCCTAGAAAGAAGACCAAGGTAATGAAACTAAGTGACTAAGTGTTTCGACTTGGTACTCTTTCCTTTGCGTAGGTTTGTCCCATTGGGTTTACTATGCAAGGGTTTTAACGAGGCCAAGAAGAGCACTACGTCGGTTACTTAGGGACATTAGCTTGAAGAGTGTATGAGACAAGGCACTTTAAACTACTTGTTGTTCTATCTTTTAAACTACGCGATGTTTCTCTTTGTTTTTAAAACTTTGTGTTGTTTTTCGTACTTTCCTTTTTGGCTATGGCGAGAAACCCTAAAGGAAGATGGCGAGTTTGTGCCTTTCTCCTTTATATTCTCAGCCGCCCCCTCTCTTGTTCCTTTAGCAAGCTTTATGACAAAAACCTTTTACAAGTTTCGCTCCCTGGCCTAGTGATTAGGTCCGATCTCTTCCAAGCCGTTAGCTTAAACTGAGGTCTTCTACCTCTTAGCAAGTTTATCATCACTTGCTGAGATCCATCACGCCATCTCTACCTTCATTCATCACCATCTCATCACGTTCTAGCCCTGTTCTTTACCATCTATTCCGCTGCCGCCCCTTCCATCACCATTGTCTCTCCATAGCCTTCATTCGAGAGTTGATCCGTAAGGGAGATCGTATCATCTGGTATCAGAGCCAACTCTGTACCAAGGCTGAGTTTTCTTACCTTAAACTCCTTTAATTTTCAGATCTTGCTTAGTACTTCCTTAGGTTGCTTTATTTTCATAAGAACTTGATAGATCTTTATTGATTTAAAACCTAATAGTGCTTGCTTGAATTCTGTTTCGTTTGTGCGATTGATTCTGCTTAGAAAACCTTGTTAAATTACTTGCCTTTGATTCACCACGTGCTTCTTAAGTTGTGTTCTTGAGCTGTATAAGATCGCAATCTGTTTGAGTTTATTTAGCATACAAATAGCCTTGTTTTAATCGGTTCTTGAATCTGTGCTTGTTTGAAATTTGTTGCTTTGTGTTCTAAGTTTCAGCATAGTTAGCGTGATTGTTTAGAGATTATTTAATCGTTGGTTAAGTGTTTACAATCTGTTGCTAGAGCTCGTTTAATTTCGCACAATTCTGTTCTCTTGTTCTTGCTTGTTCTTGTGGCGGCTGCGAGTAGGGTATTGTTAGAACCCTAATACAATTTCCTTTTCGCGTTGGCATGAATTTCCTTTTCTCAAACTTGTGATCTCATTTAGCGGGTTTTGATTTCCTTTTCGTGCATGGTGTTCTAATAAAATTTGCATAGGTTTGTTGCTTGTTCGCTTGATGAAACTCGATTGCAAATTACTTGAATGCTAGCTTAGGCCTTGTTGAACACGTTTTAAGAGCTTGATTTACTGTTTCTATTTGCTAAAGAACTTGACATAATCTGTTTTGCTCTTGCTAGTTACTTGTCTAGAACGTCTAGAACTTATTGAGCACATCAATTGCATCTGGTTTTATATTGTGCTCAAAATCTGTCTCTAGTTATCATTCTCATTCGCTTGTGCTTCTTTTAGAACTACTTACTGCGAGTTTCATTGTGTGTAACATGTACTACGGAGGAGTCACAAGGAACTCATAGAACAAGAAGAATGTATCGGTATGAAGAGCTCCATAGAAGCACTCCACCGTTTCACGGAAGCGAAGATCCTGATGAGTATGTTGAATGGGAGATTGGAATGAGCTACGCCTCCAAGTGCAACGCCTTCACGGAAGATGAGCTACTAAGAGCTGCTGTTTCAAGTCTTCGGGATGATGCTCTTGCTTGGTGGAAGGAGACTGAGTGGAGACGATGGCCTAAACACCCAATCACCACATGGACAGAACTCAAAGCCCTCATGAGAAGAAGATATGCTCCACACCTCACACGAAGGCCAACCACTAGATCAGCACATAAGCCTAAAGAGACATATCCTCGAGCTAAGTATTTTAATTTTTCAACTTCCAAAGAAACAAGACCATATGAATATCATGAGGAAAGAAAAATTAATAAACCTGAACGAATTAACAAGAGAAAGAACGCACAACATATGCTAGAAGAAGATATTAGAAGAATTGTTAATAATGTCTTTGATGATGCTTTTATTTCTAGTATAATGCACTTGGTTTTGCCAAAGTCTTCTCTTGTAGATAAAGATCAAAAGGATCAAGGAGGAGACGTGGAACAGAACGTGGAGCAAGATTATGATGAAGTGGTGTACAAGAGAGAACATGAAGCATTGGAGCCTATTGAGTGTTGTATGGTTAAAGAACAAGAAGAGAATCAAGAGCTTGTACGATCTGGTTTCAAGCAAGGGGAGTCACTCCTTTCTCTTGATTTTAAATCTGATCTCAAATATGATTTTGATAGCTCCATGGCTGTTTTAAAGCACTTGTCTTGTGTCAAGAGTCTTGAGAAACTTTCAGGTGCTAAGGAGATGATCACAACCGAAGAAGAAGCTTCAACAAAGCCTATGGTGATCTATGAGCAAAATCTACATCTTGAAGCCGATGATGCCGTACTCTTAACACCAAAAGGAACCCTTACAGCCATGTCTAACCTCAAGAAGAGTGCAGATCAGATCAGAACAGAATCGCCAACTCAAACCCGCAACTACTTGGCAAGTTCAGAAATTGACAGATTGATAGGTGCGTCTTGTGAAGCTCAAAAGAGGACCAATATCAGCTACTGGGTTAAAACGGAGATGTCTACCATATTCTACACTCAAAGAGGAATCTTTCAAGCTACAGCTCGTCCCCATATCAGTTCGGAGCTGACCACAATTGATGTTCAAAGTTCAGCTACCGACAGCTTTCTATTTATGAGGATGAGTACGCATGGTCCACTTCAAACCTTCATATGGCGACCTGGAGCTACTCCACAACACACACCCGACCCTCCTAGAGACGTTGTGCATGTCCATAACCCCCTGGTCCATATCAAGAAGTTGATTCCAAGCTTGTGCCCTGAAGAGCAACATGCTACTATGCTTATCAAGCGACCTCTTAGCCAAAGGTCTAGTAAGTATGGTGATTCTTTTCATGCATCTAAGGTCAAAACCAGAGGTCGTAGCTACTCTAGATATCGACTGCTTATGAGTCCAATCCAAGAGGAAACTAGGTCCAAGAGCTCCAACCTCATGAACCAATCGGGTGAGATCGAGAAAACTTATTCTTTTAGTAAATCTCGGTCGCGTTTTGTGTATAAAGAAACTCTTATGAGTTTCTCTAACCTTCCACCGGTGTTTCCGAGTGAGTTTTCTTTTGTTTCGCAGCATGATCATGAGTTCCCCAAAGACAAAGAGCTACCAAACACTCAAGATGTCTCATACCTCAAGCGAACCAAACCCAAGGAGACTAATGAGCTTGTCAACCACGTTGAATATGAATGTTTCCCCCATCTTGAATTACCACCGAGAGATTGACAAAGAACGAGATAGAAGTGTCTACTTCTATGAGGCATTTCCTAATCCCACTCATTCCAAGACAGGTAAGGACAATGGTGTGCCCAACACATTGTCAAGGAGGTATTTTCTACTTTTTAACATTAGCACCCATGATGTTAGCTCTAGAGTTTATAAAGAACTATATGGTTGTGGTAATGAGTTTGGAAAATCATATAAAGCTTGTGGAAAGTTTGCTAGTAATCATTACCTTAGAATAGATTTCTATTTGTTTTATGATAACTTGTGCTTGTCTAGTTTTGTTGTTTGTAAGCAATTGTGTAGGACAGCATATGGAGGAGAGCTTGTAGTATGTCTTTATATCACCAAGCCTCTCAAGAAGATCGCCTATCGAGTTTTACTTACCTCACAAGAAGAAAGACACCGAGAAAGAGACTATGCAAAAGCCAAGACTTAAGATGAGCACTGCATCGTCATTGGATATTCAAACTCGAGTGAAGCACAAGATAGCAAGACCAGCAGCTGCACCACCTTGGAGCATCACGGCCAACCACTCAAACCTCTCAATCAAGCGACCTCAACCCGCTGGATCAGCCATACTCCTAAACCGAACACATTTAATCTCATTTAAGGATGATTGTCTCGTCTTTAAGCTAATTATTCTTTGTGTGTGTCAGGTTTTTATATGGAGACCCGGCGAATGTCTAGGAAGTACTGGAGATACTCATGAACCACATTCGATCCTCAAGCACTTCAAAGACCATGCTCATCGACTTCATCCTCAAGATTCAGATTTGAGGACAAATCCTTTTCAAGAGGGAGGGGATGATATGATCTCGTCTAGCTTGTCATTCGATGAGGAGGATCATATAGTTGAGCTTGTACCCGAGGAAAGGATCACAAGGTTCAAAGTCAAAGTGATGGACAAAAGAAGCTCACATTGTGATATGATTGAGGCACCGGATACCGAACACCAAGGCGCTCGACCACTAGACATCGACATCGATCACCAAGACGTTCGACCACTAGACATCGACATCGATCACCAAGGCGTTCGATCACTAGACATCGACATCGATCACCAAGGCGTTCGACCCCTCGACACCGACCACGCCCAAAGCACCAAACATCACGAAGGAGTGATTATGCGATCAAAGGCCAAAGAGCTCGCCAAGGCCGTCCAAGCAATGATCATGGAGGAGGAGCTTGGAGGAGCAGCTAGGAGCTTATTCAACATCTTCATCATGGCCTAGAAAGAAGACCAAGGTAATGAAACTAAGTGACTAAGTGTTTCGACTTGGTACTCTTTCCCTTTGCGTAGGTTTGTCCCATTGGGTTTACTATGCAAGGGTTTTAACGAGGCCAAGAAGAGCACTACGTCGGTTACTTAGGGACATTAGCTTGAAGAGTGTATGAGACAAGGCACTTTAAACTACTTGTTGTTCTATCTTTTAAACTACGCGATGTTTCTCTTTGTTTTTAAAACTTTGTGTTGTTTTTCGTACTTTCCTTTTTGGCTATGGCGAGAAACCCTAAAGGAAGATGGCGAGTTTGTGCCTTTCTCCTTTATATTCTCAGCCGCCCCCTCTCTTGTTCCTTTAGCAAGCTTTATGACAAAAACCTTTTACAAGTTTCGCTCCCTGGCCTAGTGATTAGGTCCGATCTCTTCCAAGCCGTTAGCTTAAACTGAGGTCTTCTACCTCTTAGCAAGTTTATCATCACTTGCTGAGATCCATCACGCCATCTCTACCTTCATTCATCACCATCTCATCACGTTCTAGCCCTGTTCTTTACCATCTATTCCGCTGCCGCCCCTTCCATCACCATTGTCTCTCCATAGCCTTCATTCAGAGAGTTGATCCGTAAGGGAGATCGTATCAACAAAGAAGACAAGGAGACAAGAGAAGCATCTAGAAGAAAAGAGCCGTTGCACAAAAGAGCCGTTGGGCAAGTGCATCACACGCCGTCCGTACAAGTCACATGTCGACTTAAGGCGCGTGTAGTCCACACCGTCCGTACGGTCACGGGTCTTCCTAAGGAGGCGCGGCTCCAAGAGTGAGAGCGACGTTTGGCGCGGCTAACCAAGGAAGATGTGGACGGTTTTGGCATAAACTTTAGATGCCATTCTAGGCGATATCTCTTGTATATATTTGTCTTGTAACAACACAATTATAATTAATCTCATATAATCTTTTCCGATTAAACTCTCTCTCTATTCTCTCTCTCTCTCTTGTTCTTGATGTTCTTCATGGAACTCAAGAACACAAATCTCTAAACTCATCTTAATCTTCTTAAAACTAACATGGTATCAGAGCAACCTTGCTCTGGAACCTAATCTGCTTCCGCTAAATCTCTATCGGCCACTCTCGGCAAATCTCTATCGGCCACTCTCGGCAAATTCTTCTTCGGTTACAAAGTTCTCGATACCGACAAGTCTCGATACCGACCATTCTCGATACCGACAAGTCTCGATACCGACAAGTCTCGATACCGACCATTCTCGATACCGACAAGTCTCGATACCGACCATTCTCGATACCGACAAGTCTCGATACCGACAAGTCTCGATACCGACCATTCTCGATACCGACAAGTCTCGATACCGACAAGTCTCGATACCGACCATTCTCGATACTCTCGGTAACGATTTCTCGGTTCAAATTTCTCGGTTCAAATTTCTAGATCTGAAATTTCAAAAACGAGTTATTTCAAACCGCATCTAACACAACCATGGAAGACAAAGAATCCAAGAAGGCACTTTGTCCGGTTACTCTCAAAGGCATCAACTACCTTCTATGGGCAAGAACCATGAAGATAGCCCTTTGTGGCCGCGGCTATTGGAACCATATACTCACTCGGCAAGACGCTCCTATTGAGTTCAACAACGAACTCACAACCGACGATGAGAAGTGGTTCCAACTAGACCAAAAGGTACTTGGAATCATCCAAGGATCCCTTGAGCCGTCCATCTTGGAGGCTTACTCCTATTGCGAAAACGCCAAGGAGTTATGGGACACTCTCCAAACCGTCTACGGCAACATCTCAAACCTTAGCCGAGTTTATGAAGTCAAGAAGGCCATTAGTGACCTCAACCAAGAAGACACCGAGTTCACCAAACACTTTGGGAAGTTTAGGTCACTTTGGGCGGAGTTAGAGATGCTTCGCCCAAGCACCGTGGATCCTAAAGTGTTAAACGAACGAAGAGAGCAAGACAAAGTCTTTGGCTTGCTTCTTACCCTCAACGGCAGCTACAAGGAGATCACCAAGCATCTTCTCCGAGCCGATACTCTACCAAACCTTGAAGAAGTGTGTGCACAACTCCAAAGAGAACAAGGTTCCATTGAGCTCTTTGATGGCAAAAAGGAGCTTGTGACCGCAAACAAGGTGGCTTTTAAACCGTCTTCCAAGACATATGAAGAAAGGAGAGCCTTGACATGTGAGCATTGCAAGAAGAAAGGCCACAACAAGGAGAAGTGTTGGATCCTACACCCTAGTCTCAAGCCGGCCAAGTTCAAGGACGCCAAGGCAAACTACTCTCACGATGACTCGGCTAGCATACCAAGTACAAGCGGACAAAGCCATGGCAAGGAAGAAGAGTCTTCGGCCATTGTCCCATACATGGACGAGTTCGTGAGGAAGTCGGACCTTGACGCACTCATCAAAGCCCTTAAGGGCTCCGGTATTTCACCCTTTTACTCTCTTAGTGCTCAAAACATAGACATTAAACCGTATAAGCCTATTATTGTTGATTCGGGTGCTTCTCATCATATGATTAGTAACTTGGATTTAATTAGCAATGTTAAACCGGCTTTAGGTAATGTCATTATTGCAAATGGGAGTGAAATTCCTATAGAAGGGTTAGGAAACCTTAAGTTGTTTAATAGTGATTCTCAAGCCCTTTATATGCCTAGTTTTACTTCCAATCTTATATCCGTTAAACGCATTGCTTGTGATTTGAATTGCAAGGTTATTTTCAGTCCTAATGATGTGATTTTTCAGGATATTAAGAGTGAGAAGGTCATTGGAAAAGGGGTCACAAGAGGGGACCTCTATGTTCTTGAAGAATCTACTTTTAAAAACTCTATTTCTACTTCTACTCTTTGTCATGCTTTTAAATCGGTTTTAGCCGAGGTTAACAATGTTATTTGGCACTTTAGACTTGGTCATCCTCACTTGAATGCTTTAAAAACTATTTTCCCTAATGTCGTTTTTGATCATCAAACTTGTGAGGCTTGCATTTTAGGCAAACATTGTAGAACCGTATTTTCAAAATCCAAAATGTGTTACAAACCTTTTGAATTGATTCATTCGGACGTTTGGTCCTCCCCTTGCAAATCTAGGGATAATCAAGCTTATTTTGTCACATTTATAGATGAAAGCTCTAAATACACTTGGGTTACACTTTTACAAACTAAAGATAGGGTATTAGAGGCTTTTAAAAACTTTCAAAACTATGTGACTAACCATTACAATGCTAAGATTAAAACCTTTAGGTCGGATAATGGGGGGGAGTACACAAGCCGAGCATTCAAAGAACACATAGCCAACCATGGGATTCTTCACCAAACCACATGTCCATATACACCGCAACAAAACGGTGTGGCCGAGAGGAAGAATAGGCATCTCATGGAGGTCACACGGTCAATGATGTTCCACATGAACATCCCAAAACGGTTTTGGTCGGATGGTGTTTTAACCGCGTGTTATCTCATCAACCGAACCCCTACTCAAATCTTAAACAACCAATCTCCCTTTCAAGTTTTGAATAAAAGTAAGCCTATTCTTAACCATCTAAGAGTTTTTGGTTGTGTGTGTTTTGTTTTTGTGCCTAGTGAACAAAGGAACAAACTTGAAGCAAAGAGCATCAAGGCCATGTTCATAGGCTACTCCAACACACAAAAAGGATACAAATGTTATGTACCCGAGACAAGAAGGGTCATAGTCTCAAGAGACGTCAAGTTCCTTGAAGGCAAAAGCTTCTATGAAGACAAGAATTGGGATAGTGTGAAGGACTTACCCGAGAAAGTCACGGATAGAGCCACAAGCCTAAGGAACCTAATGAAGAATCTTGGCATGAACTTTGAAGAAGAGCCAAGCCAAGACATACCAAATCAACAACCCACTCCTCTTGATCATGAGGGGGAGAACATAAATGAGCAAGCCAACTCCGAACCTCAAGAGTCTAATGAGTCCGGGGAGAATCAAATGCTCACCAACAAACTACACCACAAGAAGACCAAGGACATGCTCAAGATGATAATGATCAAGAAGTGGGTCAAGGAGGAAGTGTACCACCGGAGCCGACTAGTATTCAAACGGAGCCGACTCTAAGGAGAAGCACTAGGGTAAAGAAGCATCCATCTAATTGGGTAAACACAAGGGTCTACTACAATAGCAAGGCGGTGGCCCATCCTACTCAAGCAACATGCTCTCTTGCTAGAATTCCCAAGGAACACCGAGCCTTCCTTACCGCCATGGATCAACATGTGATACCAAGGACATATGAAGAAGCAATGAAGGAAGAAGTGTGGATCAATGCGGTTAGAGCCGAGAACAAGGCAATGGAAGACAATGAAACCTTCTATGAAACTGATCTTCCCAAGGGCAAGAAGACCGTGAGCTCTAGATACGTGTTCACCATCAAGTACCTAAGCAATGGGGATATTGAAAGGTACAAGGCAAGACTTGTGGCAAGAGGCTTCACCCAAACCTATGGAGAGGATTACTTGGATACCTTTGCACCGGTGGCCAAACTTCACACGGTTAGGGTCATTCTATCCTTGGCTACTAATTTGTCTTGGGATCTCTTTCAAATGGATGTGAAGAACGCCTTTCTACAAGGAGAGCTTGAGGAAGAGGTATACATGACTCCACCACCCGGAGTAGAGATTACCCCCGGGAAAGTCTTAAGATTGAGAAAGGCTATCTACGGTCTCAAGCAATCACCAAGAGCTTGGTACCACAAGCTTAGCTCAACATTGATGGCAAGAGGATTCAAGAGATCACAAGCCGAACACACACTCTTTACACTACAAAACCAAGAAGGTATAGTAGTAGTACTTGTATACGTAGACGACATCATCATCTCCGGAAACAACAAGGGAGGTATTCTAGAAACCAAGTCTTTTCTTAAGTCTAAATTTGATATCAAAGATCTCGGTTTGCTTAAGTACTTCCTTGGGATTGAAGTTTGTAGATCAAAGGAAGGTCTATTTCTCTCCCAAAGGAAGTACACCCATGATGTTTTAAGTGTTGTCAATATGGCAGGTACCAAGGTGGCAAAGACACCCCTTGAAGACGGCTACAAGACCATTCAAGAGGGTAGTGAAGACGATCAACCATACAAAGACCCAATGCTATATAGACGGCTAGTGGGAAAGCTCATCTACCTTACCATCACTAGACCGGATCTATGCTTTGCCGTGAATCAAGTCTCCCAACATATGCAAAGACCGAAGCAACATCACTGGAACATGATCATGAGGATCTTGGGATACCTTAAGGGAACTTCAAGCTTGGGTATATGGATGGGTTGCAACAAAAGCACGGAGGTTGTTGGGTATTGTGACGCGGACTATGCCGGAAACCTAGAGGACAGGCGGTCAACCACCGGGTATTGTACTTTCATTGGAGGCAACCTTGTCACATGGAAGACAAAGAAGCAAAAGATAGTGTCTTGCTCAACCGCCGAAGCCGAGTATAGAGCCATGAGGAAACTAACTCAAGAACTCATGTGGCTAAAGAACTTGCTAGGAGATTTGGGGTTCAAGATTGAAGCACCAATGACCATGCATTGTGATAACCAAGCGGCCATCCACATAGCAACCAACTCGGTCTTCCATGAACGGACCAAGCACATAGAGGTGGATTGTCACAAGGTTAGAGAGCAAATGGTCAAAGGGACCATCCTACCGTGCTACACCAAAAGTGAAGACCAACTTGCGGACATCTTCACCAAATCAGCAAGCTTGAAGGTTTGTGAGTCCATCCTACCAAGACTAGGACTCACACGGGCTACCCAAGCCTAAGTCTCCAACCGCATAAGCTTGTACTCTTTTCCCTTAGGTGAGTTTTATCCCAAGTGGTTTTCTCACCAAGGTTTTAACGAGGCAAGGTTATGCGGGTTTCAAGCTTAGCCATTGCATTAGGCTAAGCTTGCGGGGGAGTGTTAAAAAAAGAGACCAAGGCTTTGCCCCGGACACACTTGTTCACCAAGGCAAAGACCTAGCTTGTGGTCAAAGGCAAGGAACACAAGCTATCTCTTGTTACCGATTACAAAGAAGACAAGGAGACAAGAGAAGCATCTAGAAGAAAAGAGCAGTTGCACAAAAGAGCCGTTGGGCAAGTGCATCACACGCCGTCCGTACAAGTCACATGTCGACTTAAGGCGCGTGTAGTCCACACCGTCCGTACGGTCACGGGTCTTCCTAAGGAGGCGCGGCTCCAAGAGTGAGAGCGACGTTTGGCGCGGGCTAACCAAGGAAGATGTGGACGGTTTTGGCATAAACTTTAGATGCCATTCTAGGCGATATCTCTTGTATATATTTGTCTTGTAACAACACAATTATAATTAATCTCATATAATCTTTTCCGATTAAACTCTCTCTCTATTCTCTCTCTATTCTCTCTCTCTCTCTTGTTCTTGATGTTCTTCATGGAACTCAAGAACACAAATCTCTAAACTCATCTTAATCTTCTTAAAACTAACATTATAAGCACTCATGTTGCATGAAACTTGGTTTAGAGTCCTAAAAACGCGTTGTTAGATGTTTCATAAGTTCGTCAAACAAGTACAAAGCTCATTGAGACACTTATAAACACTCATGTTGCATGAAACTTGGTTTAGAGTCCTTGAAACACGCTGTTAGATGTTTCATAAGTTCGTCAAACTTGTACAAAGCTCATTGAGACACTTATAAGCACTCGTGTTGTATGAAACTTGGTTTAGAGTCCTAGAACCCGCGTTGTTAGATGTTTCATATATTCGTCAAACTAGTCAAAAGCTCATTGAGACACTTATAAGCACTCATGTTGCATGAAACTTAGTTTAGAGTCCTAGAAACCGCGTTGTTAGATGTTTCATAAGTTGGTCAAACTAGTACAAAGCTCATTGAGACACTTATAAAAGCACTAATGTTGCATGAAACTTGGTTTAGAGTCCTAGAAACGCGTTCTTAGATGTTTCATAAGTTCGTCAAACTTGTACAAAGATCATTGAGACACTTATAAGCACTCATGTTGCATGAAACTTCGTTTAGAGTCTTAGAAACCGCGTTGTTAGATGTTTCATAAGTTTGTCAAACTAGTGCAAAGCTCATTGAGACAATTATAAGCACTCATGTTGCATGAAAATTGGTTTAGAGTCCTAGAAACGCGTTGATAGATGTTTCATAAGTTCGTAAAACTAGTACAAAGCTCATTGAGACACTTATAAGCACTCATGTGGAATGAAACTTGGTTTAGAGTCCTAGAAACTGCGTTGTTAGATGTTCCATAAGTTCGTCAAACTAGTACAAAGCTCATTGAGACACTTATAAGCACTCATGTTGCATGAAACTTGGTTTAGATTCCTAGAAACCGCGTTGTTAGATGTTTCATAAGTTCGTCAAACTAGTAAAAAGCTCATTGAGACACTTATAAGCACTCATGTTGAATGAAACTTGGTTTAGAGTCCTAGAAACGCGTTGTTAGGTGTTTCATAAGTTCGTCAAACTTGTACAAAGCTCATTGAGACACTTATAAGCACTCATGTTGTATGAAACTTGGTTTAGAGTCCTAGAACCCGCGTTGTTAGATGTTTCATATATTCGTCAAACTAGTCAAAAGCTCATTGAGACACTTATAAGTACTTATGTTGCCTGAAACTTAGTTTAGAGTCCTAGGAACCGCGTTGTTAGATGTTTCATAAGTTCGTCAAACTAGTGCAAAGCTCATTGAGACACTTATAAGCACTCATGTTGCATGAAACTTGGTTTAGAGTCCTAGAAACGCGTTGATAGATGTTTCATATGTTCGTAAAACTAGTACAAAGCTCATTGAGACACTTATAAGCACTCATGTGGAATGAAACTTGGTTTAGAGTCCTAGAAACGCGTTGTTTGAAGTTTCATAAGTTCGTCAAACTAGTACAAAGCTCATTGAGACACTTATAAACACTCATGTTGCATGAAACTTGGTTTAGAGTCCTAGAAACTGCGTTGTTAGATGTTCCATAAGTTCGTCAAACTAGTACAAAGCTCATTGAGACACTTATAAGCACTCATGTTTCATGAAACTTGGTTTAGATTCCTAGAAACGCGTTGTTAGATGTTTCATAAGTTCGTCAAACTTGTACAAAGCTCATTGAGACACTTATAAGCACTCATGTTGCATGAAACTTGGTTTAGAGTCCTAGAAACGCGTTGTTAGATGTTTCATAAGTTCGTCAAACTTGTACAAATCTCATTGAGACACTTATAAGCACTCATGTTGCATGAAACTTGGTTTAGAGTCCTAGAAATGCGTTGTTAGATATTTCATAAGTTCGTCAAGCTAGTACAATGCTCATTGAGACACTTATAAGCACTCAAGTTGCATGAAACTTGGTTTAGAGTCCTAGAAACGCTTTCTTAGATGTTTCATAAGTTCGTCAAACTTATACAAAACTCATTGAGACGCTTATAAGCACTCATGTTGCATGAAACTTGGTTTAGAGTCCTAGAAACCGCGTTATTAGATGTTTCATAAGTTCGTCAAACCAGTACAATGCTCATTGAGACACTTATAAGCATTCATGTTTCATGAAACTTGGTTTAGAATCTTAGAAACCGCGTTGTTAGATGTTTCATAAGTTCGTCAAACCAGTACAATGCTCATTGAGACACTTATAAGCACTCATGTTGCATGAAACTTCGTTTAGAGTCCTAGAAACCGCGTTGTTAGATGTTTCATAAGTTCGTCAAACTAGTACAAAGCTCATTGAGACACATATAAGCACTCGTGTTGCATGAAACTTGGTTTAGAGTCCTAGAAACGCGTTGTTAGATGTTTCATAAGTTCGTCAAACTTGTACAAAGCTCATTGAGACACTTATAAGCAGTCATGTTGTATGAAACTTGGTTTAAATTCCTAGAACCCGCGTTGTTAGATGTTTCATATATTCGTCAAACTAGTCAAAAGCTCATTGAAACACTTATAAGCACTCATGTTGCATGAAACTTAGTTTAGAGTCCTAGAAACCGCGTTGTTAGATGTTTCATAAGTTCGTCAAACTAGTACAAAGCTCATTGAGACACTTATAAGCACTCATGTTGAATGAAACTTGGTTTAGAGTCCTAGAAACGCGTTGTTAGATGTTTCATAGGTTCGTCAAACTTGTACAAAGCTCATTGACACACTTATAAGCACTCATGTTGCATGAAACTTAGTTTATATTCCTAGAAACCGCGTAGTTAGATGTTTCATAAGTTCTTCAAACTAGTACAAAGCTGATTGAGACACTTATAAGCACTCATGTTGCATGAAACTTGGTTTAGAGTCCTAGAAACGCGTTGTTAGATGTTTCATAAGTTCGTCAAACTTGTACAAAGCTCATTGAGACACTTATAAGCACTCATGTTGCATGAAACTTCGTTTAGAGTCTTAGAAACCGCGTTGTTAGATGTTTCATAAGTTCGTCAAACTTGTACAAATCTCATTGAGACACTTATAAGCACTCATGTTGCATGAAACTTTGTTTAGAGTCCTAGAAGATGCGTTGTTAGATGTTTCATAAGTTCGTCAAACTAGTACAAAGCTTATTGAGAAACTTATAAGCACTCATGTTGAATGAAACTTGGTTTAGAGTCCTAGAAACGCGTTGTTAGATGTTTCATAATTTCCTAAAACTAGTACAAAGCTCATTGAGACACTTATAAGCACTCATGTTGAATGAAACTTGGTTTACGATCCTAGAAATGCGTTGTTAGATGTTCCATAAGTTGCGCAAACTAGTACAAAGCTCATTGAGACACTTATAAGCACTCATGCTGCATGAACCTTGGTTTAGAGTCCTAGAAACGCGTTGTTAGATGTTTCATAAGTTCGTAAAACTTGTACAAAGCTCATTGAGACACTTATAAGCACTCATGTGTGTTAAAAAGAGACCAAGGCTTTGCCCGGACACACTTGTTCACCAAGGCAAAGACCTAGCTTGTGGTCAAAGGCAAGGAACACAAGCTATCTCTTGTTACCGTTACAAAGAAGACAAGGAGACAAGAGAAGCATCTAGAAGAAAAGAGCCGTTGCACAAAAGAGCCGTTGGGCAAGTGCATCACACGCCGTCCGTACAAGTCACATGTCGACTTAAGGCGCGTGTAGTCCACACCGTCCGTACGGTCACGGGTCTTCCTAAGGAGGCGCGGCTCCAAGAGTGAGAGCGACGTTTGGCGCGGCTAACCAAGGAAGATGTGGACGGTTTTGGCATAAACTTTAGATGCCATTCTAGGCGATATCTCTTGTATATATTTGTCTTGTAACAACACAATTATAATTAATCTCATATAATCTTTTCCGATTAAACTCTCTCTCTATTCTCTCTCTCTCTCTTGTTCTTGATGTTCTTCATGGAACTCAAGAACACAAATCTCTAAACTCATCTTAATCTTCTTAAAACTAACATGGTATCAGAGCAACCTTGCTCTGGAACCTAATCTGCTTCCGCTAAATCTCTATCGGCCACTCTCGGCAAATCTCTATCGGCCACTCTCGGCAAATTCTTCTTCGGTTACAAAGTTCTCGATACCGACAAGTCTCGATACCGACCATTCTCGATACCGACAAGTCTCGATACCGACAAGTCTCGATACCGACCATTCTCGATACTCTCGGTAACGATTTCTCGGTTCAAATTTCTCGGTTCAAATTTCTAGATCTGAAATTTCAAAAACGAGTTATTTCAAACCGCATCTAACACAACCATGGAAGACAAAGAATCCAAGAAGGCACTTTGTCCGGTTACTCTCAAAGGCATCAACTACCTTCTATGGGCAAGAACCATGAAGATAGCCCTTTGTGGCCGCGGCTATTGGAACCATATACTCACTCGGCAAGACGCTCCTATTGAGTTCAACAACGAACTCACAACCGACGATGAGAAGTGGTTCCAACTAGACCAAAAGGTACTTGGAATCATCCAAGGATCCCTTGAGCCGTCCATCTTGGAGGCTTACTCCTATTGCGAAAACGCCAAGGAGTTATGGGACACTCTCCAAACCGTCTACGGCAACATCTCAAACCTTAGCCGAGTTTATGAAGTCAAGAAGGCCATTAGTGACCTCAACCAAGAAGACACCGAGTTCACCAAACACTTTGGGAAGTTTAGGTCACTTTGGGCGGAGTTAGAGATGCTTCGCCCAAGCACCGTGGATCCTAAAGTGTTAAACGAACGAAAGAGAGCAAGACAAAGTCTTTGGCTTGCTTCTTACCCTCAACGGCAGCTACAAGGAGATCACCAAGCATCTTCTCCGAGCCGATACTCTACCAAACCTTGAAGAAGTGTGTGCACAACTCCAAAGAGAACAAGGTTCCATTGAGCTCTTTGATGGCAAAAAGGAGCTTGTGACCGCAAACAAGGTGGCTTTTAAACCGTCTTCCAAGACATATGAAGAAAGGAGAGCCTTGACATGTGAGCATTGCAAGAAGAAAGGCCACAACAAGGAGAAGTGTTGGATCCTACACCCTAGTCTCAAGCCGGCCAAGTTCAAGGACGCCAAGGCAAACTACTCTCACGATGACTCGGCTAGCATACCAAGTACAAGCGGACAAAGCCATGGCAAGGAAGAAGAGTCTTCGGCCATTGTCCCATACATGGACGAGTTCGTGAGGAAGTCGGACCTTGACGCACTCATCAAAGCCCTTAAGGGCTCCGGTATTTCACCCTTTTACTCTCTTAGTGCTCAAAACATAGACATTAAACCGTATAAGCCTATTATTGTTGATTCGGGTGCTTCTCATCATATGATTAGTAACTTGGATTTAATTAGCAATGTTAAACCGGCTTTAGGTAATGTCATTATTGCAAATGGGAGTGAAATTCCTATAGAAGGGTTAGGAAACCTTAAGTTGTTTAATAGTGATTCTCAAGCCCTTTATATGCCTAGTTTTACTTCCAATCTTATATCCGTTAAACGCATTGCTTGTGATTTGAATTGCAAGGTTATTTTCAGTCCTAATGATGTGATTTTTCAGGATATTAAGAGTGAGAAGGTCATTGGAAAAGGGGTCACAAGAGGGGACCTCTATGTTCTTGAAGAATCTACTTTTAAAAACTCTATTTCTACTTCTACTCTTTGTCATGCTTTTAAATCGGTTTTAGCCGAGGTTAACAATGTTATTTGGCACTTTAGACTTGGTCATCCTCACTTGAATGCTTTAAAAACTATTTTCCCTAATGTCGTTTTTGATCATCAAACTTGTGAGGCTTGCATTTTAGGCAAACATTGTAGAACCGTATTTTCAAAATCCAAAATGTGTTACAAACCTTTTGAATTGATTCATTCGGACGTTTGGTCCTCCCCTTGCAAATCTAGGGATAATCAAGCTTATTTTGTCAATATGGCAGGTACCAAGGTGGCAAAGACACCCCTTGAAGACGGCTACAAGACCATTCAAGAGGGTAGTGAAGACGATCAACCATACAAAGACCCAATGCTATATAGACGGCTAGTGGGAAAGCTCATCTACCTTACCATCACTAGACCGGATCTATGCTTTGCCGTGAATCAAGTCTCCCAACATATGCAAAGACCGAAGCAACATCACTGGAACATGATCATGAGGATCTTGGGATACCTTAAGGGAACTTCAAGCTTGGGTATATGGATGGGTTGCAACAAAAGCACGGAGGTTGTTGGGTATTGTGACGCGGACTATGCCGGAAACCTAGAGGACAGGCGGTCAACCACCGGGTATTGTACTTTCATTGGAGGCAACCTTGTCACATGGAAGACAAAGAAGCAAAAGATAGTGTCTTGCTCAACCGCCGAAGCCGAGTATAGAGCCATGAGGAAACTAACTCAAGAACTCATGTGGCTAAAGAACTTGCTAGGAGATTTGGGGTTCAAGATTGAAGCACCAATGACCATGCATTGTGATAACCAAGCGGCCATCCACATAGCAACCAACTCGGTCTTCCATGAACGGACCAAGCACATAGAGGTGGATTGTCACAAGGTTAGAGAGCAAATGGTCAAAGGGACCATCCTACCGTGCTACACCAAAAGTGAAGACCAACTTGCGGACATCTTCACCAAATCAGCAAGCTTGAAGGTTTGTGAGTCCATCCTACCAAGACTAGGACTCACACGGGCTACCCAAGCCTAAGTCTCCAACCGCATAAGCTTGTACTCTTTTCCCTTAGGTGAGTTTTATCCCAAGTGGTTTTCTCACCAAGGTTTTAACGAGGCAAGGTTATGCGGGTTTCAAGCTTAGCCCATTGCATTAGGCTAAGCTTGCGGGGGAGTGTTAAAAAGAGACCAAGGCTTTGCCCGGACACACTTGTTCACCAAGGCAAAGACCTAGCTTGTGGTCAAAGGCAAGGAACACAAGCTATCTCTTGTTACCGTTACAAAGAAGACAAGGAGACAAGAGAAGCATCTAGAAGAAAAGAGCCGTTGCACAAAAGAGCCGTTGGGCAAGTGCATCACACGCCGTCCGTACAAGTCACATGTCGACTTAAGGCGCGTGTAGTCCACACCGTCCGTACGGTCACGGGTCTTCCTAAGGAGGCGCGGCTCCAAGAGTGAGAGCGACGTTTGGCGCGGCTAACCAAGGAAGATGTGGACGGTTTTGGCATAAACTTTAGATGCCATTCTAGGCGATATCTCTTGTATATATTTGTCTTGTAACAACACAATTATAATTAATCTCATATAATCTTTTCCGATTAAACTCTCTCTCTATTCTCTCTCTCTCTCTTGTTCTTGATGTTCTTCATGGAACTCAAGAACACAAATCTCTAAACTCATCTTAATCTTCTTAAAACTAACAATGTGGAATGAAACTTGGTTTAGAGTCCTAGAAACGCGTTGTTAGATGTTTCATAAGTTCGTCAAACTTGTACAAAGCTCATTGAGACACTTATAAGTACTCATGTTGCATGAAACTTAGTTTATATTCCTAGAAACCGCGTAGTTAGATGTTTCATAAGTTCTTCAAACTAGTACAAAGCTGATTGAGACACTTATAAGCACTCATGTTGCATGAAACTTGGTTTAGAGTCCTAGAAACGCGTTGTTAGATGTTTCATAAGTTCATCAAACTTGTACAAAGCTCATTGAGACACTTATAAGCACTCATGTTGCATGAAACTTCGTTTAGAGTCTTAGAAACCGCGTTGTTAGATGTTTCATAAGTTTGTCAAACTTGTACAAATCTCATTGAGACACTTATAAGCACTCATGTTCAATGAAACTTTGTTTAGAGTCCTAGAAGATGCGTTGTTAGATGTTTCATAAGTTCGTCAAACTAGTACAAAGCTTATTGAGACACTTATAAGCACTCATGTTGAATGAAACTTGGTTTAGAGTCCTAGAAACGCGTTGTTAGATGTTTCATAATTTCCTAAAACTAGTACAAAGCTCATTGAGACACTTATAAGCACTCATGTTGAATGAAACTTGGTTTACAGTCCTAGAAATGCGTTGTTAGATGTTCCATAAGTTCTTCAAACTAGTACAAAGCTCATTGAGACACTTATAAGCACTCATGTTGCATGAACCTTGGTTTAGAGTCCTAGAAACGCGTTGTTAGATGTTTCATAAGTACGTAAAACTTGTACAAAGCTCATTGAGACACTTATAAGCACTCATGTTGCATGAAACTTGGTTTAGAGTCCTAGAAACGCGTTGTTAGATGTTTCATAAGTTCGTCAAACTTGTACAAATCTCATTGAGACACTTATAAGCACTCATGTTGCATGAAACTAGGTTTAGAGTCCTAGAAATGCGTTGTTAGATATTTCATAAGTTCGTCAAGCTAGTACAATGCTCATTGAGACACTTATAAGCACTCAAGTTGCATGAAACTTGGTTTAGAGTCCTAGAAACGCTTTCTTAGATGTTTCATAAGTTCGTCAAACTTATACAAAACTCATTGAGACGCTTATAAGCACTCATGTTGCATGAAACTTGGTTTAGAGTCCTAGAAACCGCGTTATTAGATGTTTCATAAGTTCGTCAAACCAGTACAATGCTCATTGAGACACTTATAAGCATTCATGTTTCATGAAACTTGGTTTAGAATCTTAGAAACCGCGTTGTTAGATGTTTCATGATACGATCCTCCCTAGGCGGATCTCTTCTCTGGACGAGGCTGAGCTACGAGCTGGGTGGTATGTTGGATGTAGGTGGATATGATGGCGGTTTAAGAGCTAGAACAGATGCAGCGGATGATGGAGAAGGTGTGTAGATGGGTTATGGTCGTCTCAAGCAAGAGATGGAGGCTTGCTTGATGGATAGATGATGGTGTGAGTGGAGGCGACGAACGAAACTGTGGAGCTTTGTATGGTGTGATTAAGAACAGATTTTGTGAGATGAGATGTGGATGATGATGGGGATGGATGGTGGACGTCTCTAGCAAGTGATGAGGAGCTTGCTAGATGGTTTGTAGATGCTCTTGAAAGTAGCTAGGACTTGTAAGAGAATCGATTCAAATCACATGAATCGTTTTGAGCGAAACTTGTAAAAAGGTTTTTGTCATGAAGTTTGCTAAAGAACAAGAGAGGGTGGCGTGGAGCTTATAAAGAGAAGCACAGGTCGCTTCCTCTTTAGGGCTTCACGCAAAATACAAAAAGGAAATTGTTCAAAGAAAAGGAAATCGCAAACATATCAAAAAGGAAATTGCAAAACAACGCAACGTTTTAAAGCGAAGGAGAAAGACAACGAGGCGTGCGGGATAGAACAGCGAGTAGTGTGAAGTGCCTCGCTTAATACACTCATCAGGGTAATGTCACTAAGCAACCGACGTAGTGCTCTTCTTGGCCTCGTTAAAACCCTTGCATAGCAAACCCAATGGGACAAATCTATGCAAAGGGAAAGAGTACCAAGTCGAAACACTTAGTTACTTAGTTTCATTACCTTGGTATTCTTACTAGGCCATGATGTAGATGTGGAAGAACCTCCTAGCAGCTTCTCCAAGCTCCTCCTCCATGATCATTGCTTGGACGTCCTTGGCTAGCTCCTTGGCCTTTGATTGGGTGATATCTCTTTGGATCAACTCCTCTTCATCAAGTTGTTTGATCAGCTTCTCCTCATCATGCTTTGAGCTTGGCAAGATCATATCATCCCCTCCCTCTTGAAAAGGATTTGTCCTCAAATCTGAATACGCAAGATAAGGAGGCAAGTCAATAACATTGAAAAAATCGAGAGATTATATACTTACCTTGAGGATGGAGTCGATGATCATGGTCTTTGAAGTGCTCGAGGATCGGATTTGGTTCATGAGTATCTCCAGTACTTCCTAGACATTCGCCGGGTCTCCATATAAAAACCTGACACACACAAAGAATAATTAGTTCAAAGACGAGGCAATCATCCTTAAATGAGACTAGAAGTGTTCGGTTTAGGATTATGGCTGATCCAGCTCGTTGGTGCCGCTTGATTGAGATGCTGGAGAGGTTGGTTGTGATGCTCCAAGGTGGTGCAGCTGCTGGTCTTGCTGTCTTGTGCTTCACTTGAACGACACTCATCTTGATAGACACAAATCCTATAAGCTCTCCTCTCTGTGATTCCCTACACAATTGCTCACAAACAACAAAACTAGACAAACACAAGTTATTGTGAAACAAGTAGAAATCTCTCCTAAGGTAGTGATTACCAACAAACTTTCTACAAGCTTTGTATGATTTACCAAACTCATTACCACCAGAATATAGTTCCTTATAATTCTCAGAGTTAATAGTCTTGGTGCTAATGTTAAAGAGTAGAAAGTACCTCTTTGACAATGTGTTGGGCACACCATTGTCCTTACCTGTCTTAGACTGAATGGAATGAGGGAAGACCTCATAGAAGTGGACACTCCTAGAACTTTCTTTGTCAATCTCTGGTCGTACTTCAAGATGAGGGAAACATTCATATTCAACGCGGTTGACAAGCTCATTAGTCTCCTTGGGTTTGGTTCGCTTGAGGTATGAGACATCTTGAGTGTTTTGTAGCTCTTTGTCTTTGGGGAACTCATGCTCATGCTGCGAAACAAAAGAAAACTCACTCGGAAACACCGGTGGAAGATTAGAGAAACTCATAAGAGTTTCTTTATACACAAAACGTGACCGAGATTTACTAAAAGAATAAGTTTTCTCGATCTCACCCGAGTGGTTCATGAGGCTGGTGCTCTTGGACTTAGTCTCTTCTTGAATTTGCTTCAAACACAGCTGGTCTTTAGAGTATCTATGATCTCGATCCTTGAACTTAGATGCATGAAAAGAATCACCATACATGATAGACTTTCGCCTAAGTGGTTGCTTGATATGCATGGTAGCGTGTTGCTCTTGATGGCACATGCTTGGAATCAACGTCTTGATATGGACCAGGGGGTTATGAACTTGTAGAACGTCTCCAAGAGGAACTGGTGTGTGCTGTGGAATAGCTCCAGGTCGCCATATAAAGGTTTGAAGTGGACCATGCGTACTCATCCTCATAAATAGAAAGCTGTCGGTAGCTGAACTTTGAACATCAGTTGTGGTCAGCTCCGGACTGATATAGGGACGAGCCGTAGCTTGAAAGATTCCTCTTTGAGTGTAGAATATGGTAGACATCTCCGTTTTAACCCAGTAGCTGATATTGGTCCTCTTTTGAGCTTCACAAGTCGTACCTATCAATCTGTCAATTTCTGAACTTGCCAAGTAGTTGCCGGTTTGAGTTGGCGACTTTGTTCTGATCTGATCTGCACTCTTCTTGAGGTTAGACATGGCTGTAATGGATCCTTTTGGGATGAATAGTATGGCATCATCGGCTTCAAGAGGTAGGTTTTGCTCATAGATCACCATAGGCTTTGTAGAAGCTTCTTCTTCGGTTGTGATCATCTCCTTAGCACCTGAAAGTTCCTCAAGTCTTTTGACACTAGACAAGTGTGTTACCACAGTCATGGAGCTATCAAAATCATATCTAGAATAGAGAGAAACAAGTAACTCCCCTTGATTAGAAACAGATCGTGGAAGCTCTTGATCCTCTTCTTGTTCTTTGACCGTACAACACTCAATGGGCTCCAATGCTTCATGTTCTTTATTGTACACCACTTTGTCATTATCTTGCTCCACGTTCTGTTCCACGTCTCCTCCTTGATCCTTTTGATCTTTGTCTACAAGAGAAGACTTTGGCAAAGCCAAGTGCATTATACTAGAAATAAAAGCATCATCAAAGACATTATTAACAATTCTCCTAATATCTTCTTCTAGCATATGTTGTGAGTTCTTTCTCTTGTTAATTCGTTCGGGTTCATTAATTTTTCTTTCCTCATGATATTCATATGGTCTTGTTTCTTGGGGAGTTGAAAAATTAAAAGACTTAGCTCGAGGATATGTCTCTTTAGGCTTATGTGTTGATCTAGTGGTTGGCCTTCGTGTGAGGTGTGGAGCATATCTTCTTCTCATGAGGGCCTTGAGTTCTGTCCAAGTGGTGATAGGTTGCTTAGGCCATCGTCTCCACTCAATCTCTTCCCACCAAGTAAGAGCATCATCACGAAAACTTGAAACAGCGGCTCTTTGTAGCTCATCTTCGGTGAAACAATTGCACTTAGAAGCGTAGCTCATTCCAATCTCCCAATCAACATACTCAGATGGATCGTCGCTTCCGTGAAACGGTGGAGTACTCCTATGTAGTTCTTCATAGCGATACATCCTCCGAGGTCTATGGCTTTCTTGAAGTTCCTTCATAGCACCTGATTCACAAACAAATAACTCGAAGTAAGAGTTCTCGGGATAAAAACTGAAAACGAATCAAGGTACAAGACATATTTGAATTGAAGTTCCTTCATAGCAATTAACAAGTAAAGTCCAAAACAGAACCGGCTGATCAAGTTTCTAAAACGTTTCAAACAGTTTCAAGCAAAGATGACAAAAGTTTATTAATCTTAACAAGCAATTTCAGAACAATGGCTTATGATCAATGGCAAGCAAGGGTTTAAGATCAACAAAGGTAACACACAATGCGATTTAATCAAAAACAGAACACGAGTTATAGAAAAGGAAATCGAGAACCTCTTAATCAAAACACGGTTTAGGCAAAAAGGAAATTGGTACAAACAGACTTTAACAATTGCTTTGAAGGGTTTTAGAGAATCTATCAACCTAATCTTCAGCCGCCACACACAAGAACACAAGAACACAAAGATGACTAAACTCACAAACGTGACAAGCAAGTTCGATGCGTGTATATCAAGCTTGTTTTGGTTAAACAAGCACAAGGATAGATCATGCAGATTAATAAGTCAATCAATCAAAGAAAATAAAAGGAAAAGTTGATCACAATTGCTTTAGAAATCTGTTTATGCAAGAACTTGGTGAACACGGTTTAAAAGAAAAGGAAATATGCCCAAAACAATCTCAAAACGTGGCCAGCAAGTCTAGGAGATCTATCACACGTTTTTCAGCAAGAATCACGAAGAACAATAGTTGCTAACAACCTAACAACAACTTGATATCAATAGATCAATTCACAATAAGCACAAGAACATACGGATTCAATAACAAGTTCAGAACATAATTTAAGAGTGCTTATCAACGCAGGATTGAATCAATGAGTTTAAGGGATAGAGAAACTCAGCCTTTGGTACAGAGTTTGGCTCTGATACCAGATGATACGATCCTCCCTAGGCGGATCTCTTCTCTGGACGAGGCTGAGCTACGAGCTGGGTGGTATGTTGGATGTAGGTGGATATGATGGCGGTTTAAGAGCTAGAACAGATGCAGCGGATGATGGAGAAGGTGTGTAGATGGGTTATGGTCGTCTCAAGCAAGAGATGGAGGCTTGCTTGATGGATAGATGATGGTGTGAGTGGAGGCGACAGAACAGAAACTGTGGAGCTTTGTATGGTGTGATTAAGAACAGATTTTGTGAGATGAGATGTGGATGATGATGGGGATGGATGGTGGACGTCTCTAGCAAGTGATGAGGAGCTTGCTAGATGGTTTGTGTAGATGCTCTTGAAAGTAGCTAGGACTTGTAAGAGAATCGATTCAAATCACATGAATCGTTTTGAGCGAAACTTGTAAAAAGGTTTTTGTCATGAAGTTTGCTAAAGAACAAGAGAGGGTGGCGTGGAGCTTATAAAGAGAAGCACAGGTCGCTTCCTCTTTAGGGCTTCACGCAAAATACAAAAAGGAAATTGTTCAAAGAAAAGGAAATCGCAAACATATCAAAAAGGAAATTGCAAAACAACGCAACGTTTTAAAGCGAAGGAGAAAGACAACGAGGCGTGCGGGATAGAACAACGAGTAGTGTGAAGTGCCTCGCTTAATATACTCATCAGGGTAATGTCACTAAGCAACCGACGTAGTGCTCTTCTTGGCCTCGTTAAAACCCTTGCATAGCAAACCCAATGGGACAAATCTATGCAAAGGGAAAGAGTACCAAGTCGAAACACTTAGTTACTTAGTTTCATTACCTTGGTATTCTTACTAGGCCATGATGTAGATGTGGAAGAACCTCCTAGCAGCTTCTCCAAGCTCCTCCTCCATGATCATTGCTTGGACGTCCTTGGCTAGCTCCTTGGCCTTTGATTGGGTGATATCTTTTTGGATCAACTCCTCTTCATCAAGCTGTTTGATCAGCTTCTCCTCATCATGCTTTGAGCTTGGCAAGATCATATCATTTCATAAGTTCGTCAAACCAGTACAATGCTCATTGAGACACTTATAAGCACTCATGTTGCATGAAACTTCGTTTAGAGTCCTAGAAACCGCGTTGTTAGATGTTTCATAAGTTCGTCAAACTAGTACAAAGCTCATTGAGACACATATAAGCACTCGTGTTGCATGAAACTTGGTTTAGAGTCCTAGAAACGCGTTGTTAGATGTTTCATAAGTTCGTCAAACTTGTACAAAGCTCATTGAGACACTTATAAGCAGTCATGTTGTATGAAACTTGGTTTAAATTCCTAGAACCCGCGTTGTTAGATGTTTCATATATTCGTCAAACTAGTCAAAAGCTCATTGAAACACTTATAAGCACTCATGTTGCATGAAACTTAGTTTAGAGTCCTAGAAACCGCGTTGTTAGATGTTTCATAAGTTCGTCAAACTAGTACAAAGCTCATTGAGACACTTATAAGCACTCATGTTGAATGAAACTTGGTTTAGAGTCCTAGAAACGCGTTGTTAGATGTTTCATAGGTTCGTCAAACTTGTACAAAGCTCATTGACACACTTATAAGCACTCATGTTGCATGAAACTTAGTTTATATTCCTAGAAACCGCGTAGTTAGATGTTTCATAAGTTCTTCAAACTAGTACAAAGCTGATTGAGACACTTATAAGCACTCATGTTGCATGAAACTTGGTTTAGAGTCCTAGAAACGCGTTGTTAGATGTTTCATAAGTTCGTCAAACTTGTACAAAGCTCATTGAGACACTTATAAGCACTCATGTTGCATGAAACTTCGTTTAGAGTCTTAGAAACCGCGTTGTTAGATGTTTCATAAGTTCGTCAAACTTGTACAAATCTCATTGAGACACTTATAAGCACTCATGTTGCATGAAACTTTGTTTAGAGTCCTAGAAGATGCGTTGTTAGATGTTTCATAAGTTCGTCAAACTAGTACAAAGCTTATTGAGAAACTTATAAGCACTCATGTTGAATGAAACTTGGTTTAGAGTCCTAGAAACGCGTTGTTAGATGTTTCATAATTTCCTAAAACTAGTACAAAGCTCATTGAGACACTTATAAGCACTCATGTTGAATGAAACTTGGTTTACGGTCCTAGAAATGCGTTGTTAGATGTTCCATAAGTTCTGCAAACTAGTACAAAGCTCATTGAGACACTTATAAGCACTCATGCTGCATGAACCTTGGTTTAGAGTCCTAGAAACGCGTTGTTAGATGTTTCATAAGTTCGTAAAACTTGTACAAAGCTCATTGAGACACTTATAAGCACTCATGTGGAATGAAACTTGGTTTAGAGTCCTAGAAACGCGTTGTTAGATGTTTCATAAGTTCGTCAAACTTGTACAAAGCTCATTGAGACACTTATAAGCACTCATGTTGCATGAAACTTAGTTTATATTCCTAGAAACCGCGTAGTTAGATGTTTCATAAGTTCTTCAAAACTAGTACAAAGCTGATTGAGACACTTATAAGCACTCATGTTGCATGAAACTTGGTTTAGAGTCCTAGAAACGCGTTGTTAGATGTTTCATAAGTTCGTCAAACTTGTACAAAGCTCATTGAGACACTTATAAGCACTCATGTTGCATGAAACTTCGTTTAGAGTCTTAGAAACCGCGTTGTTAGATGTTTCATAAGTTTGTCAAACTTGTACAAATCTCATTGAGACACTTATAAGCACTCATGTTGCATGAAACTTTGTTTAGAGTCCTAGAAGATGCGTTGTTAGATGTTTCATAAGTTCGTCAAACTAGTACAAAGCTTATTGAGACACTTATAAGCACTCATGTTGAATGAAACTTGGTTTAGAGTCCTAGAAACGCGTTGTTAGATGTTTCATAATTTCCTAAAACTAGTACAAAGCTCATTGAGACACTTATAAGCACTCATGTTGAATGAAACTTGGTTTACAGTCCTAGAAATGCGTTGTTAGATGTTCCATAAGTTCTTCAAACTAGTACAAAGCTCATTGAGACACTTATAAGCACTCATGTTGCATGAACCTTGGTTTAGAGTCCTAGAAACGCGTTGTTAGATGTTTCATAAGTTCGTAAAACTTGTACAAAGCTCATTGAGACACTTATAAGCACTCATGTGGAATGAAACTTGGTTTAGAGTCCTAGAACCCGCGTTGTTAGATGTTTCATATGTTCGTCAAACTAGTCAAAAGCTCATTGAGACACTTATAAGCACTCATGTTGCATGAAACTTAGTTTAGAGTCCTAGAAACCGCGTTGTTAGATGTTTCATAAGTTCGTCAAACTAGTACAAAGCTCATTGAGACACTTATAAGAACTCATGTTGCATGTAACTTGGTTTAGAGTCTTAGAAACCGCGTTGTTAGATGTTTCATAAGTTCGTCAAACCCGTACAATGCTCATTGAGACACTTATAAGCACTCATGTTGCATGAAACTTCGTTTAGAGTCCTAGAAACCGCGTTGTTAGATGTTTCATAAGTTCGTCAAACTAGTACAAACCTCGTTGAGACAATTATAAGCACTCATGTTGCATGAAACTTGGTTTAGAGTACTAGAAACGCGTTGTTAGATGTTTCATAAGTTCGTCAAACAAGTACAAAGCTCATTGAGACACTTATAAGCACTCATGTTGCATGAAACTTGGTTTAGAGTCCTAGAAACGAGTTGTTCGATGTTTCATAAGTTCTTAAAATTTGTACAAAGCTCATTGAGACACTTATAAGAACTCATGTTGCATGAAACTTGGTTTAGAGTCCTACAAACGCGTTGTTCGATGTTCATAAGTTCGTCAAACTAGTACAAAGCTCATTGGGACACTTATAAGCACTCATGTTGCATGAAACTTTGTTTAGAGTCCTAGAAACTGCGTTGTTAGATGTTTCATAAGTTCGTCAAACTAGTACAAAACTCATTGAGACACTTATAAGCACTCATGTTGCATGAAACTTGGTTTAGATTCCTAGAAACCGCGTTGTTAGATCTTTCATAAGTTCGTCAAACTAGTACAAAGCTCATTGAGACACTTATAAGCACTCATGTTGAATGAAACTTGGTTTAGAGTCCTAGAAACGCGTTGTTAGATGATTCATAAGTTCGTAAAACTAGTACAAATCTCATTGAGACACTTGTAAGCACTCATGTTGCATGAAACTTGGTTTAGAGTCCTAGAAATGCGTTGTTAGATATTTCATAATTTCGTCAAGCTAGTACAAAGCTCATTGAGACACTTATAAGCACTCATGTTCCATGAAACTTGGTTTAGAGTCCTAGAAACGCATTGATAGATGTTCATAAGTTCGTCAAACTAGTACATAGCTCATTGAGACACTTATAAGCACTCATGTTGAATGAAACTTGGTTTAGAGTCATAGAAACGCGTTGTTAAATGATTCTTAAGTTCGTAAAACTACTACAAATCTCATTGAGACACTTATAAGCACCCATGTTGCATGAAACTTTGTTTAGAGTCCTAGAAGCTGCATTGTTAGATGTTTCATAATTTCCTAAAACTAGTACAAAGCTCATTGAGACACTTATAAGCACTCATGTTGAATGAAACTTGGTTTACAGTCCTAGAAATGCGTTGTTAGATGTTCCATAAGTTCTGCAAACTAGTACAAAGCTCATTGAGACACTTATAAGCACTCATGCTGCATGAACCTTGGTTTAGAGTCCTAGAAACGCGTTGTTAGATGTTTCATAAGTTCGTAAAACTTGTACAAAGCTCATTGAGACACTTTATAAGCACTCATGTGGAATGAAACTTGGTTTAGAGTCCTAGAAACGCGTTGTTAGATGTTTCATAAGTTCGTCAAACTTGTACAAAGCTCATTGAGACACTTATAAGCACTCATGTTGCATGAAACTTAGTTTATATTCCTAGAAACCGCGTAGTTAGATGTTTCATAAGTTCTTCAAAACTAGTACAAAGCTGATTGAGACACTTATAAGCACTCATGTTGCATGAAACTTGGTTTAGAGTCCTAGAAACGCGTTGTTAGATGTTTCATAAGTTCGTCAAACTTGTACAAAGCTCATTGAGACACTTATAAGCACTCATGTTGCATGAAACTTCGTTTAGAGTCTTAGAAACCGCGTTGTTAGATGTTTCATAAGTTTGTCAAACTTGTACAAATCTCATTGAGACACTTATAAGCACTCATGTTGCATGAAACTTTGTTTAGAGTCCTAGAAGATGCGTTGTTAGATGTTTCATAAGTTCGTCAAACTAGTACAAAGCTTATTGAGACACTTATAAGCACTCATGTTGAATGAAACTTGGTTTAGAGTCCTAGAAACGCGTTGTTAGATGTTTCATAATTTCCTAAAACTAGTACAAAGCTCATTGAGACACTTATAAGCACTCATGTTGAATGAAACTTGGTTTACGAGTCCTAGAAATGCGTTGTTAGATGTTCCATAAGTTCTTCAAACTAGTACAAATCTCATTGAGACACTTATAAGCACTCATGTTGCATGAACCTTGGTTTAGAGTCCTAGAAACGCGTTGTTAGATGTTTCATAAGTTCGTAAAACTTGTACAAAGCTCATTGAGACACTTATAAGCACTCATGTGGAATGAAACTTGGTTTAGAGTCCTAGAACCCGCGTTGTTAGATGTTTCATATGTTCGTCAAACTAGTCAAAAGCTCATTGAGACACTTATAAGCACTCATGTTGCATAAAACTTAGTTTAGAGTCCTAGAAACCGCGTTGTTAGATGTTTCATAAGTTCGTCAAACTAGTACAAAGCTCATTGAGACACTTATAAGAACTCATGTTGCATGTAACTTGGTTTAGAGTCTTAGAAACCGCGTTGTTAGATGTTTCATAAGTTCGTCAAACCCGTACAATGCTCATTGAGACACTTATAAGCACTCATGTTGCATGAAACTTCGTTTAGAGTCCTAGAAACCGCGTTGTTAGATGTTTCATAAGTTCGTCAAACTAGTACAAACCTCGTTGAGACAATTATAAGCACTCATGTTGCATGAAACTTGGTTTAGAGTACTAGAAACACGTTGTTAGATGTTTCATAAGTTCGTCAAACAAGTACAAAGCTCATTGAGACACTTATAAGCACTCATGTTGCATGAAACTTGGTTTAGAGTCCTAGAAACGAGTTGTTCGATGTTTCATAAGTTCTTAAAATTTGTACAAAGCTCATTGAGACACTTATAAGAACTCATGTTGCATGAAACTTGGTTTAGAGTCCTAGAAACGCGTTGTTCGATGTTCATAAGTTCGTCAAACTAGTACAAAGCTCATTGAGACACTTATAAGCACTCATGTTGCATGAAACTTTGTTTAGAGTCCTAGAAACTGCGTTGTTAGATGTTTCATAAGTTCGTCAAACTAGTACAAAACTCATTGAGACACTTATAAGCACTCATGTTGCATGAAACTTGGTTTAGATTCCTAGAAACCGCGTTGTTAGTGTTGGAATTCGTGAGTATAGTGGTGGAGATTAGGAGCAAAGTGATGAGCTTGGTCCTTTAGAGATTAAGGAAGATTAAGAGAGATTAAGATCCGAATTACACTAATTCGGATCTTGAGTGTTTAAGAGAGATTAGAGAGAGTATAAAGAGAATTTGTTTAGATTATGAAGAGAGGAATCACCTCCTTAATGTTTACAAGGGTTTAAACAACATTAAATAGAGAAAAAGTGCAACAAGGGATAAGTCCAACGGCTAGAATTCAAATTTGAATTCTCTAACGGCTCTTTAGTCGGTTGATGTAGTCGACTACATGATGCAACTACATTGGTCGACTACATGACTTCTCTAACGGCTCTTTAGTCGGTTGATGTAGTCGACTACATGATGCAACTACACTTTTCCCTTCTTTGATGTATTTTGATCTAATGCCTTTGTAGGTTATCATTAGTCTTAATACTCCCCCTCAAGCTTAGCCCAATGAAATGGCTAAGATTGGACATTGCTAAACAAACCTCATTAAAACCCTTAGTAAGCAAAACCACTTGGGATAAAAGCATTACTAAGGGAAAAAGAGTGTAAGTCTTTGCAATAGGGGTCTTCTTAATCTTGGCCTTGATCTTCTTGCCTTGGCCGAAACTCCCCTTAAGATAAAACCGGTTTGATCTTCTTGACTTTGCCGTGTTCTTCTTAAAGGGTTCTATGATCTCCTTTCAACAAGCTTCTTTGATCTTCTCGGCTTGTTGTTAGGATCTTGGATGCGTTCTTTGATTTGGGAAGTGACGCTTCTCCCTTTGGTTACATGAGACCTTCTTGGTCTTCATTTCTTTGACTTGGTCTTCACGGCTTGTTCTTCACAAGCTTCGGTGTGAGACTTTGATTTGATTCCTATCCACGGCTTTGTTCTTCACAAGCTTGGGTGTGGATGGATTTGACCGAACACTTATGGCTTCCTCCTTTCTTCTCTTGATTTCTCCTTGTTGGCATTCTTCTTGTCATTCAAGCAACCGAGAATGATCACTTGGCTCTCACTTCTTTTAACCTTCAAAGGATTCAAGAAAGATGTAAAGTTTAGTGAAAGGGTTAACTTGATACGCTTAGATAGAAATGCACATAAGAAGCTTAAGTCTAGATGCAACATAATGAATCAATGAGTAATTTTGCTATTAAACCTAAGTTCCTGCACAAATTTCAAATGATTTCACATAGGCTTCAAGCAACTTTTAACAAGGGCAATGATTAAATTCATCAAGAACTAAGCAAGATTATGTGATGCAGCTCTAGTTCTATGAATAAGTTAATCATAATAAAGAGAGTAAGGTTAAGGGACAGCCTTTGGTTTGTAGGTGATATGATCGTAGAGCCGAAGCCGGAAACGCACTTCGACATCGACCACATCGGCATCGACCACAACGGCATCGACATCGACATCGACCACAACGGCATCGACCACTTCGACATCGACCACATCGGCATCGACCACAACGGCATCGACATCGATATCGACCACATCGGCATCGACCATACAGGCGCCCGACCATCGCGAACCGAGGAACCAAAAGGAGCGATTACGCGATCGAGAGCTAAGGAGTTAGCTCGGGATGTCCATGCGATGATCATGGAGGAGCTTGGAGGAGCAGCTAGGAGCTTCTTCAACATTTTCACCGCGACTACATAAGAAGACCAAGCTATGAGAGCTAAGCGGACTAGGTGTCTCGCTTGGTACTCTTTCCCACTGGGTTTTAACGAGGCCAAGAAGAACACCACGTCGTCCTTTGGTAATCATAGCTTGAAGAGTGTAAGAGACGAGGCACTAACACGCTACTCGTCGTTTTATATCGCACGCCTTGTTGTTTTTCTGTTTTATGGTTAAACGTTGCGTTGTTTTCTATACTTTCCTTATTTGGCATAGGCGAGATACCCTAGGGAAGTGGCGAGTTGTGCCTTCTCCCTTTATAATCTCAGCCGCCTCCTTCTTGTCAAGGCAGTCAAACTTTTATCATCAACCTCTTGTTAGACTCACCTTGATTCTTCATCGAATCCGAAGCACTTACAAGTCCTAGTTACTTCCAAGTGTTTCTGCGAATCATCAAGCAATCCTCCCATCGATTGCTTGAGTTGTCCACCATCCATCTCGCATCCCACTCACCCCCCCGTATCCCCCTTGTTCTGTTCTTGAAGCCGCCACCATCTACACCATCCTTCCCTATCCGCTTGCCTCTCGTTTCCAGTTCCAAACCGCAGCCACCTTCCATCTATCCGTCAATACCCGTAGAAGTGAGCTTGCCTTTGCCATAGAGTTGAGATCCTAGCCAAGGGTGTATCACGTGGTATCGAGCCAAACTCTGTACCAAAGGCTGAGTCTTTCTATCCTTTAACTTCTTGATTCAAAATCTGTTCTAGTCGCTTGCTAAGTTACTAGAAACTTCGTACATGCTTATTGATAGTCTCGACCTCCTAGGACTGATTTGATTATATGCTGTTCACGCTTGTTTAGGATTGTTGAGATTGCTTGTTTGTGAAGATTTGAATCTTGTTGATCCGTTGTTTGTCGTGTTATTTGATAAACTTGTTGAAAAACTGTCGCGAAACTTTTGTCATCGTTTGTGCTTGACGGCCGCGAGCTAAGAGGGAAGAACCCTAAGGCGATTTCCTTTTCTCGTCTTTGCTGAATTTCCTTTTCTCTGCCGAGTTTCCTTTTTGCTAAAACTCGTTGTTGAACTAGAGGTTTTTTGATCTCCTTTTTTGTTTGCGTTCGGCTTAGCGAACTATACCTTCCGTTTTGCTTAAACCTTTCCTAAGAACTACTTACTTTGAGTTATTTGTTTGTGTACCCAGTACATGGCACTTCCCACGGAAGCAACCGATGACTTACAAAAGCTCATCGCGGACCGGATCGCCGCAACCCTTCGGCAGATGCTTCCCCAACAGATTTCTCAACACCTTACCCCGGAACGCGAACAACAATCCAAGAAGACCGCGGTTGTCTCGTCCGAGTCCGAGAGTGAGCCTACTCCTACACCCTCGACGCCATCCGGATTACCGGGGAAAGGGCGTAGCCGGTACGTCCAAACTCCAAGCCGTCCGCAACGTCTTTCCTATCGGTACCCGTAAGAACCCCGCCGGCCGAGACTACCTCAACCTTGACGCGGATGAAGAAGACCCGTCACCCCGGCGTCGAGTGCAAGGAGAACGTGACGAGAACGGACAGAATGCCCATCGGCACCGAGGACATGCCCAACGCCGAACCCAAACCATCGCCGGTCACCGTGTCCATGTGGATTCGGATGACGAGTATTACAACCACTCGGATCGAAGTAGAAGAAGCCGTAGGCACGAGAGACGTGACCGAGATGACCCGAGGGATTCTGAGAGGCAACAGCTGAAACACATCAAGGCTAAGTTCCCTCCTTTCCAAGGCAAGAACGACCCGGAAGCCTATCTAGATTGGGAGAGAAAGATGGAATCTAGTTTCTTGTGCCACGACACCTACGCGGCCAACAAGGTGAAGATAGCCATCTCGGAATTCAGCGACTATGCTTTGCTTTGGTGGGATCAACAGTGTACGTCTCGGAGCCGACACAATGAGCAGCCCATCCATACTTGGCCTCAACTCACCGCCCTCATGAGAAAACGGTTTGTTCCCAGCCACTACCACCGGGAAGTTCTCAACAAACTCAGGAAGCTTACCCAAGGATCCAGCTCCGTCCGAGATTATTTCCAAGAGATGGAAACCCTCTTGATTAGGGCTGGCCTAGAAGAGGATGAAGAGGTCACTCTAGCTCGGTTCATTGGTGGACTTAGCCGAGACATCCAGGACAAAGTAGAGCTTCAAACCTATGGAGATCTTGAGGAGCTTGTGCACAAGGCGAGAACTAGTGGAGAGTCGAACAAGAGACGGTATGCCAAGCCCAGCTTCTCCACGCCGAGCAAGCCCAAGGACTTCACCCCCACACGGCCACCTTTCACCAAAGACACCAAACCAACTCTGCGGCTAAGGAAGAGACCAAGTATGATCCTAAGAGCCGCCGAGGCAACACCCCTTCTAGTAACGTCGGGTGCTTCAGTGTCAAGGGATGGGCCATTACTCCGGAGAATGTCCCAACAAGAAGGTGTTTATGCTGCTTGATAGCGGTGAGGTTGTACCCCAAGACTCGATTCTGAGTCGAAGCCGAGGAAGGAGAAGAAGAGACACAGCGCTATTGGAGAGATGTTAGTAGCTCGGAGGACCCTAAGCGTCCAGAACCAACCGGAGGAGCCGGGTGCGGCGTGATCATCTCTTCCACACCCGGTGTCTCATCAAGGGTAAGGTTTGCAGCTTGATCATCGATGGTGGTAGCTGTACCAACGCTGCTAGTGAGCTTATGGTGAAGAAGTTAAGCCTAGCCACCATCTCCCACCCCGGCCATATAAATTACAATGGCTTAACGAGAGTGGGGCTCTCACGGTAACACATCAGGTCCGGTTTACTCTTGCCATTGGTAAGTATGAGGATGAAGTCCTGTGTGATGTGATACCAATGGGGTCGAGCCATGTGCTTCTTGGTAGGCCTTGGCAATCAGATAGAAGGGTTATGCATGACGGGTACACCAACAAGCACTCCTTTGAGTTCAAAGGCCGAAAGATTACTCTTGCTCCTCTTACACCAAGTGAAGTCTACCAAGTTCAGCTTTATCTCAAGCTCAAGGAAGACAAAGAGAGGGAGCATGTTCCAGCCACCAGCCTCTACATAAACCAAAGAGAAGTTTCTCAACTCTTAGCTTCAGATTGTTCTATTCTGTTATTTGTGTACAAGGAGAGCCTTGTTAGTACTAACCCCACACAGGATCTCCCTAGTGCTATGTCTAAGCTATTGCAGGATTTTAGTGATGTCTTTCCCCAGGAGATACCCCCAGGCCTACCACCCATCCGAGGCATTGAGCACCAGATTGACTTGGTACCCGGATCAGCACTACCAAATCGACCAGCTTATAGGACCAATCCGGTGGAGACCAAGGAACTTCAAAAGCAAGTAGAAGAACTTATGAGCAAGGGACACATTCGTGAGAGCATGAGTCCGTGTGCCGTGCCGGTTCTTCTCGTGCCAAAGAAGGACGGATCATGGAGGATGTGTGTTGATTGCCGAGCCATCAACAACATCACGGTTAAGTATCGCCATCCTATCCCTAGACTTGATGATATGCTTGATGAATTGTGCGGTTCTAACATTTTCTCTAAGATTGATCTTAAGAGCGGTTATCATCGATTAGGATGAAGGAAGGTGATGAATGGAAGACGGCTTTCAAGACCAAGCAAGGCCTCTATGAGTGGCTAGTCATGCCTTTTGGACTTACTAATGCACCGAGTACATTTATGCGTCTAATGAACCATGTTTTGAGATCTTTTATAGGTGTATTCGTGGTGGTATACTTTGATGACATCCCGATCTTCGGTAGGAGCTTAGCCGAGCACATTGACCACGTCCGAGCCGTTCTTGAAGTTCTAAGGAGGGAAAACCTGTTTGCCAACATAGACAAATGTACCTTTTGTACTAACCAGGTTGTATTCTTAGGCTTTGTTGTGAGTGCGAGAAGGAGTACAGGTCGATGAGGAGAAGATCAAGGCTATCCGAGATTGGCCTAAGCCGACCACCATTGGAGAAGTCCGGAGCTTTCATGGGCTTGCCGGGTTCTACCGCCGATTTGTCCGGGACTTTAGCACCATTGCTACACCACTGACCGAAGTGATCAAGAAGGATGTGGGATTTAAGTGGGGAGAAGCACAAGACAAGGCTTTCGAATGCCTTAAAGAGAAGCTTATCAATTCCCCTTTGCTTTTATTACCTGATTTCCTTAAGACTTTTGAGATTGAATGTGATGCGTACGGTGTAGGGATTGGGGCGGTTCTAATGCAGAACGGAGGCCTATAGCTTACTTCGGTGAGAAGTTAAGTGGAGCCACGCTGAACTATCCCACATACGACAAGGAGCTCTACGCGCCGGTGAGAGCCTTGCGGACTTGGCAACACTACCTTTGGCCGAAGGAGTTTGTTATCCACACCGATCATGAGTCTCTCAAGCATCTTAAGGGCCAACGAAGCTGAACAAGAGACATGGCCGCTGGATAGAGTTCATAGAGACTTTCCCTTACGTGATCAAATACAAGAAAGGTAAGGACAATGTCGTGGCCGACGCATTGTCCCGGAGGTACACCCTTATCTCCGAATTGACGTCTAGACTTATCGGATTTGAAGTGATCAAAACCTTATATGAGACCGATTCTGAATTTAGTGGTTACTACGCAAAATGCTCTAAGTTTGGTTTTGAGAATTACTTTAGACGGGATGGTTATCTCTTTTACAACAACAAGCTATGTATACCGGCGGTTCGGTAAGAGAGTTGTTGGTTAGGGAAGCACACGGAGGAGGCCTAGCTGGCTGGGCACTTTGGCCAAGCCAAGACATTGGCCAGCCTCCAAGCCTACTTCTATTGGCCTCACATGAGAAGAGATGTCGACGGGATCTGCCTTGCTTGTGTCACGTGCAAGCAAGCCAAGAGTAAGGTGCAACCTCACGGTTTGTATACCCCTTTACCAATACCTTCTCATCCTTGGACTGAAATTTCTATGGATTTTGTAATAGGCTTACCTCGAACCAGGAATGGTAGAGACTCTATATTTGTGGTTGTAGACAGGTTTAGCAAGATGGCTCACTTCATAGCTTGCCACAAGACCAATGACGCGGTTAGTGTAGCTAATTTGTTTTTCGGGGAAGTGGTCGATTGCACGGCATGCCTCGGGTGATTGTCTCGGATCGTGACACCAAGTTCTTGAGTCACTTCGGCGTACCTTGTGGGCCAAGCTAGGGACCAAACTCTCATTCTCCACCACCTGCCATCCCCAAACCGATGGCCAAACCGAAGTAGTCAATAGGTCCTTATCAACACTTCTCGGGACCACGGTAAGAAGCAACCTCAAGGCATGGGAGGAGTGTCTACCCCATGCCGAGTTTGCTTACAATCACGCTAAGCACTCTACTACTCTATACTCTCCGTTTGAATTGGTTTATGGCTTTAACCCTATGTCTCCCCTTGATCTAATCGCGTTGCCTTTGAGTGAGGTATCTAGTTTTGATGGCAGCAAGAAGGCCGAGCAGGTTAAGAAGATGCACGAGAAGGCCAAGGCGAACATCGAGAAGAAGACCGAGCAATACGTTCGGCAAGCGAACAAGGGCCGCAAGGAGATATTATTTGAGGAAGGCGACTTGGTGTGGATCCACTTGAGGAAGGAGAGGTTTCCAGCTGAGAGGAAGTCCAAGCTTATGCCGCGAGTCGATGGACCATTCAAAGTTACCAAGCGGATCAACAACAATGCCTACAAGATCGATCTCCAAGGTAAGTATTCGATATCCGATTCCTTCAATGTTACCGACTTGTCTCCTTATGTTGCGGATTCGGATTTGAGGACAAATCCTTTTCAAGAGGGAGGGGATGATATGATCGTAGAGCCGAAGCCGGAAACGCACTTCGACATCGACCACATCGGCATCGACCACAACGGCATCGACATCGACATCGACCACAACGGCATCGACCACTTCGACATCGACCACATCGGCATCGACCACAACGGCATCGACATCGATATCGACCACATCGGCATCGACCATACGGGCGCCCGACCATCGCGAACCGAGGAACCAAAAGGAGCGATTACGCGATCGAGAGCTAAGGAGTTAGCTCGGGATGTCCATGCGATGATCATGGAGGAGCTTGGAGGAGCAGCTAGGAGCTTCTTCAACATTTTCACCGCGACTACATAAGAAGACCAAGCTATGAGAGCTAAGCGGACTAGGTGTCTCGCTTGGTACTCTTTCCCACCGGGTTTTAACGAGGCCAAGAAGAACACCACGTCGTCCTTTGGTAATCATAGCTTGAAGAGTGTAAGAGACGAGGCACTAACACGCTACTCGTCGTTTTATATCGCACGCCTTGTTGTTTTTCTGTTTTATGGTTAAACGTTGCGTTGTTTTCTATACTTTCCTTATTTGGCATAGGCGAGATACCCTAGGGAAGTGGCGAGTTGTGCCTTCTCCCTTTATAATCTCAGCCGCCTCCTTCTTGTCAAGGCAGTCAAACTTTTATCATCAACCTCTTGTTAGACTCACCTTGATTCTTCATCGAATCCGAAGCACTTACAAGTCCTAGTTACTTCCAAGTGTTTCTGCGAATCATCAAGCAATCCTCCCATCGATTGCTTGAGTTGTCCACCATCCATCTCGCATCCCACTCACCCCCCGTATCCCCCTTGTTCTGTTCTTGAAGCCGCCACCATCTACACCATCCTTCCCTATCCGCTTGCCTCTGTTTCCAGTTCCAAACCGCAGCCACCTTCCATCTATCCGTCAATACCCGTAGAAGTGAGCTTGCCTTTGCCATAGAGTTGAGATCCTAGCCAAGGGTGTATCAGTAGGGGTATGATAGATTGATGATCCCTTGTAGTTGCATTTGGCTTGAGCCCTTTGACTTCTTCGTGAGGTCTTGCGGCTTTATCCTTTGTGCAATTGGAACAAGGTTGGTTTGGAGTCTTTTGGCTTAGCTCTTGGTAGATGCTTAGGCCGAGTAACAAGTATTTGGCTTTGCACTTGATAGTTGCTAGGCCGAGAATGGTGAGAGCCGATCGATCATGGTTGATTATCGGTCTCTTTCTAGAACATGGATGGCTCGGTTTTGTCGTTGCTAGGAACTTGACCGAGCCTAGTGTTGATGGTATGGACTGGGTTGTCTTGCTTCTTTGTAGAAGCTTGACCGAGTGATTGATGAAGGCTCTTAGACTCCTTGAGCAAGTTATGATCTTCCTTCAAGTGTCTTTAGCTAGTTGCGGTTCTTCTTTGCTTCAATGAGACTTTGGCCTTGTATCTTGTTGGTACTTAAGCCGAAATGGATTGGTTGTGGAGGCTTCGTCCTTCTTGGTACTTTAGCCGAGAGTGAGAGCTTTGTATTGACTTCGTCCTTCTTGGTACTTTAGTCAATACTTAGCCGGATTGGTGGAAGTGGCGGCTTAGTCCTTCTTGATACTTTGGCCGGGTTTGTTGGTGGTTGAATGGAGGTCTTTGACTTGCTAGATCTTGACCAAAAGATGATGATAAGATGGTTTGGCCTTCTCCTTTGTAAGGATTTGGCCGAGAGTGAATTGGTTTGGCACCTTGGAAGATGCTTTAACCGGAGAATGGACCTTGTCTTTGCTAGGGACTTTGGTCAAGTGATGGTCTTTGTCTTTGCTAGGGACTTGACCGAAGATTAGGTGGATTGACTCGGCTTGTTCTTCTTGATACTTGGCCGAGAATGGTTGGATTGACTCGGCTTGTTCTTCTTGATACTTGGCCGAGAATGGTGACCTTGTCTTTGCTAGGGACTTTGGTCAAGTGATGGTCTTTGTCTTTGCTAGGGACTTGACCGAAGATTAGGTGGATTGGCTTCCATTTGATCATGATGAGATGTGGATGATTACTTCTTCTCCCCCTTCATGATTAAGATGGAAGTCTATGAACTTTCCTCCTTTCTCGGCTTTGTTCTTCACAAGCTTGGTGAGAGAGGGTTCTCATCAATCCTTTGGATACCATTCATGGCTTCTTTCATTCTTCTCTTTACTTCTTTTCTTTTTAGCACTTCTTTGTTACTTCTTTATGCTTAGGGGTTTTCATGATGATCTCTTTCAATCCTTAGACATGATGATCCTACATCATACCAAAGACAAAAATTGATTTAAATTTCATGACTAACCGGCACAAGATAATAACCTTTAACAATTTACAAACTATTGATTAACCATTCACAAGTACAAGCAAGAATGCAAGGGAGAGTTTAAGACAATAGTTCAAGATGTTCCCTATGTCTTTTGATTAAACTCGAGTATAATATGCATTTTAACAATTTCAAGTTTCGGTCTTATAGTTTTGAAATTGACAAATAATTTTGACAAATGACCTAAGACATATATATATAATGAGGAATGAAGATCATTTTGCATAACAATACAAATAAAGAGAGTAAAGAGTTTAGAAATGGCCTTTTTATGGTTTTCCTATGGGAAGATGGTCATTGGGAGAAGACATTTATCCTTGTAGAGCACCTCAATGGTTAGTCTAAGATTGGATTCATGACTTCTCTTTATGAGAAATTCTCTTGTTTGCTTCTTTACCTACACATAGATTCAAGTTAGCAACAAGGGACCATGGTCTTTAGTGCACAATGGCGGACCATGATCTTAAAACACACCAACAAGATTCATTGTAACTTGATAGCTTTCATAGCTTAGTTACTCATCTTGTATCATAAACTTAAGTGCACATAGGCGGTTTATGACAACAAACATAGATCATCATTCCATCTTCACCTTATATAGATGTTAATGTAGTGAATCATTTCCCCATAAGTCTAAGGATGGATTCATCATGACCCTTTAAGGTATCACCTTTTAAGTGGTCATGGATCTCTTTATAGACTCATGTTAGCCGAGGTTATGAAGGATTCATCAAGCTCTCGTTGTTTTATTAACACTTATGGAGGCTTGGTTCTCTTCCCTCTAAGAGAGTATCGGATACACAAAGATCTTATATGCTTTATCACAAGCGGATCTTGGTTCCTTACCCTTTGTTAAACCGAAGATCTTTTGGATTAACCAAGGTTTTAAGTTCACTTAGTCTTTTACCAAGATTCAAACCACTTCACCAAACAAGGACTAGTGATTTGGTCTTTAGACAAAGACATAAGTGGACCTTGTATCCTAGATCTTTCAAAGATTCAGTTGTCATGTAGTCATGTGACATAGTCGACTACATGACTCAACTATTTTGTTGTCGTGTAGTCATTTGACATAGTCGACTACATGACTCAACTATTTTGTCTTTGAAATTCGGACATGCTTTTAACCGAAACTTTCATGGTATTGGATTCATCAAGGTTCATTTAGAAGCCATGGTTCTCATCCATTAGTTTTGGGTTAGACAATGACCTTAAAGAACAATACAACTAAAACTATCATGTAGCTAGACCTTGTTGATTTATGCTAACAATGATTGTGTTTTGATTGTCTTGTACTTACCAAGGAAATTGGATTCAACATGTCCTTTACTCACTAAGAGTTAAGCGGATCATGGTTCACTTTCCAAAGATCTTGTTTGAAGCATAAAAAGGAAAAAGTTTTGGATTCATCAAGTGGCTTTGGACTCCTAAGAGTGAGCACACAAGGTTCACAAACTTTTGACTCGCAAGGTTCAAGCTTTGGTCTTGAATCCTTGTTCATTGTCTAAAAATCCGAAGTCATTGGGATCTTGGATTCATCAAGGTTCCTTTGAACTCATAAGAGTAAGGAAACCATGGTTCTCATCCATAACATTCGGTTTACTCAAGATCTTGATAGGATTTGGATTCAACAAGCTCTCTTTATCTCATATGAGTAAAGGGAAACTTGGTTCTCTTCCTTGAGATCTAATTCAAGCTTTGATCTTGATTAGTCTCGGATCTAGAGTTAACTAAACACACAAAGAAGAAAAGAGGGGATTCGGATTCATCAAGCTCTTACATTCATAGGAGCAAAGCAGCTTGGTTCTCTTCCTCCTCAAGAACTAAGCTTGCGGATTAGCCTAGGTAGAAGGAGCTTCATGCTCTGATACCATGTTGGAATTCGTGAGTATAGTGGTGGAGATTAGGAGCAAAGTGATGAGCTTGGTCCTTTAGAGATTAAGGAAGATTAAGAGAGATTAAGATCCGAATTACACTAATTCGGATCTTGAGTGTTTAAGAGAGATTAGAGAGAGTATAAAGAGAATTTGTTTAGATTATGAAGAGAGGAATCACCTCAATGTTTACAAGGGTTTAAACAACATTAAATAGAGAAAAAGTGCAACAAGGGATAAGTCCAACGGCTAGAATTCAAATTTGAATTCTCTAACGGCTCTTTAGTCGGTTGATGTAGTCGACTACATGATGCAACTACATTGGTCGACTACATGACTTCTCTAACGGCTCTTTAGTCGGTTGATGTAGTCGACTACATGATGCAACTACACTTTTCCCTTCTTTGATGTATTTTGATCTAATGCCTTTGTAGGTTATCATTAGTCTTAATAGTTAGATCTTTCATAAGTTCGTCAAACTAGTACAAAGCTCATTGAGACACTTATAAGCACTCATGTTGAATGAAACCTGGTTTAGAGTCCTAGAAACGCGTTGTTGGATGATTCATAAGTTTGTAAAACTAGTACAAATCTCATTGAGACACTTGTAAGCACTCATGTTGCATGAAACTTGGTTTAGAGTCCTAGAAATGCGTTGTTAGATATTTCATAAGTTCGTCAAGCTAGTACAAAGCTCATTGAGACACTTATAAGCACTCATGTTCCATGAAACTTGGTTTAGAGTCCTAGAAACGCATTGATAGATGTTCATAAGTTCGTCAAACTAGTACAAAGCTCATTGAGACACTTATAAGCACTCATGTTGAATGAAACTTGGTTTAGAGTCCTAGAAACGCGTTGTTAGATGATTCATAAGTTCGTAAAACTACTACAAATCTCATTGAGACACTTATAAGCACTCATGTTGCATGAAACTTTGTTTAGAGTCCTAGAAAAGCTGCGTTGTTAGATGTTTCATAAGTTCGTCAAACTAGTACAAAGCGCATTGAAACACTTATAAGCACTCATGTTGAATGAAACTTGGTTTAGAGTCCTAGAAACGCGTTGTTAGATGTTTCATAAGTTCGTCAAACTTGTACAAATCTCATTGAGACACTTATAAGCACTCATGTTGCATGAAACTTTGTTTAGAGTTCTAGAAGCTGCGTTGTTAGATGTTTCATAAGTTCGTCAAACTAGTACAAAGCTCATTGAGACACTTATAAGCACTCATGTTGAATGAAACTTGGTTTAGAGTCCTAGAAACGCGTTGTTAGATGTTTCATAAGTTCGTAAAACTAGTACAAAGCTCATTGAGACACTTATAAGCACTCATGTTGAATGAAACTTGGTTTAGAGTCCTAGAAATGCGTTGTTAGATGTTTCATAAGTTCTTCAAACTAGTACAAAACTCATTGAGACACTTATAAGAACTCATATTGCATGAACCTTGGTTTAGAGTCCTAGAAACGCGTTGTTAGATGTTTCATAAGTTCGTAAAACTTGTACAAAGCTCATTGAGACACTTATAAGCACTCATGTGGAATGAAACTTGGTTTAGATTCCTAGAACCCGCGTTGTTAGATGTTTCATATGTTCGTCAAACTAGTCAAAAGCTCATTGAGACACTTATACGCACTCATGTTGCATGAAACCTAGTTTAGAGTCCTAGAAACCGCGTTGTTAGATGTTTCATAAGTTCGTCAAACTAGTACAAAGCTCATTGAGACACTTATAAGCACTTATGTTGCATGAAACTTGGTTTAGAGTCCTAGAAACGCGTTGTTAGATGTTTCTTAAGTTCGTAAAACTTTTACAAAGCTCGTTGAGACAATTATAAGCACTCATGTTGCATGAAACTTGGTTTAGAGGACTAGAAACGCGTTGTTAGATGTTTCATAAGTTCGTCAAACAAGTACAAAGCTCATTGAGACACTTATAAGCACTCATGTTGCATGAAACTTGGTTTAGAGTCCTAGAAACGCGTTGTTCGATGTTTCATAAGTTCGTAAAACTTGTACAAAGCTCATTGAGACACTTATAAGCACTCATGTTGCATGAAACTTGGTTTAGAGTCCTAGAGACGCGTTGTTCGATGTTTCATACGTTCGTCAAACTAGTACAAAGTTCATTGAGACACTTATAAGCACTCATGTTGCATAAAACTTTGTTTAGAGTCCTAGAAACTGCGTTGTTAGATGTTTCATAAGTTCGTCAAACTAGTACAAAGCTCATTGAGACACTTATAAGCACTCATGTTGCATGAAACTTGGTTTAGATTCCTAGAAACCGCGTTGTTAGATGTTTCATAAGTTCGTCAAACTAGTACAAAGCTCATTGAGACACTTATAAGCACTCATGTTGAAGGAAACTTGGTTTAGAGTCCTAGAAACCGCGTTGTTAGATGTTTCATAAGTTCGTCAAACTAGTACAAAGCTCATTGAGACACTTATAAGCACTCATGTTGCATGAAACTTTGTTTAGAGTCCTAGAAATCCGTTGTTAGATATTTCATAAGTTTGTCAATCTAGTACAAAGCTCATTGAGACACTTATAAGCACTCATGTTGCATGAAACTTGGTTTAGAGTCCTAGAAACGCATTGATAGATGTTTCATAAGTTCGTCAAACTTGTACAAACCTCATTGAGACGCTTATAAGCACTCATGTTGCATGAAACTTGGTTTAGAGTCCTAGAAACCGCGTTGTTAGATGTTTCATAAGTTCGTCAAACTAGTACAATGCTCATTGAGACACTTATAAGCACTCATGTTGCATGAAACTTGGTTTAGAGTCTTAGAAACCGTGTGTTAGATGTTTCATAAGTTCGTCAAACCAGTACAATGCTCATTGAGACACTTATAAGCACTCATGTTGCATGAAACTTCGTTTAGAGTCCTAGAAACCGCGTTGTTAGATGTTTCATAAGTTCGTCAAGCTAGTACAAAGCTCATTGAGACACTTATAAGCACTCATGTTGCATGAAACTTGGTTTAGAGTCCTAGAAACGCATTAATAGATGTTCATAAGTTCGTAAATCTTGTACAAAGCTCATTGAGACGCATATAAGCACTCATGTTGCATGAAACTTGGTTTAGAGTCCTAGAAACCGCTTTGTTAGATGTTTCATAAGTTCGTCAAACCAGTACAAAGCTCATTGAGACGCTTATAAGCACTCATGTTGCATGAAACTTGGTTTAGAGTCCTAGAAACGCGTTGTTAGATGTTTCATAAGTTCGTCAAACTTGTACAAAGCTCATTGAGACACTTATAAGCACTCATGTTGCATGAAACTTGGTTTAGAGTCCTAGAACCCGCGTTGTTAGATGTTTCATATATTCGTCAAACTAGTCAAAAGCTCATTGAGACACTTATAAGCACTCATGTTGCATGAAACTTAGTTTAGAGTCCTAGAAACCGCGTTGTTAGATGTTTCATAAGTTCGTCAAACTAGTACAAAGATCATTGAGACACTTATAAGCACTCATGTTGAATGAAACTTGGTTTAGAGTCCTAGAAACGCGTTGTTAGATGATTCATAAGTTCGTAAAACTAGTACAAATCTCATTGAGACACTTATAAGCACTCATGTTGCATGAAACTTTGTTTAGAGTCCTAGAATTTGCGTTGTTAGATGTTTCATAAGTTCGTCAAACTAGTACAAAGCTGATTGAGACACTTATAAGCACTCATGTTAAATGTAACTTGGTTTAGAGTCCTAGAAACGCGTTGTTAGATGTTTCATAAGTTCGTCAAACTTGTACAAATCTCATTGAGACACTTATAAGCACTCATGTTGCATGAAACTTTGTTTAGAGTCCTAGAAGCTGCGTTGTTAGATGTTTCATAAGTTCATCAAACTAGTACAAAGCTCATTGAGACACTTATAAGCACTCATGTTGAATGAAACTTGGTTTAGAGTCCTAGAAACGCGTTGTTAGATGTTTCATAAGTTCGTAAAACTAGTACAAAGCTCATTGAGACACTTATAAGCACTCGTGTTGAATGAAACTTGGTTTAGAGTCCTAGAAATGCGTTGTTAGATGTTTCATAAGTTCTTCAAACTAGTACAAAGCTCATTGAGACACTTATAAGCACTCATGTTGCATGAACCTTGGTCTAGAGTCCTAGAAACGCGTTGTTAGATGTTTCATAAGTTCGTAAAACTTGTACAAAGCTCATTGAGACACTTATAAGCACTCATGTGGAATGAAACTTGGTTTAGATTCCTAGAACCCGCGTTGTTAGATGTTCCATATGTTCGTCAAACTAGTCAAAAGCTCATTGAGATACTTATACGCACTCATGTTGCATGAAACCTAGTTTAGTGTCCTAGAAACCGCGTTGTTAGATGTTTCATATGTTCGTCAAACTAGTCAAAAGCTCAATGAGACACTTATACGCACTCATGTTGCATGAAACCTAGTTTAGAGTCCTAGAAACCGCGTTGTTAGATGTTTCATAAGTTCGTCAAACTAGTACAAAGCGCGTTGAGACACTTATAAGCACTCATGTTGCACGAAACTTGGTTTAGAGTCCTAGAAACGCGTTGTTAGATGTTTCTTAAGTTCGTCAAACTTTTACAAAGCGCGTTGAGACACTTATAAGCACTCATGTTGCATGAAACTTGGTTTAGAGTCCTAGAAACGCGTTGTTCGATGTTTCATAAGTTCGTAAAACTTGTACAAAGCTCATTGAGACACTTATAAGCACTCATGTTGCATGAAACTTGGTTTAGAGTCCTAGAAACGCGTTGTCCGATGTTTCATACGTTCGTCAAACTAGTACAAAGCTCATTGAGACACTTATAAGCACTCATGTTGCATAAAACTTTGTTTAGAGTCCTAGAAACTGCGTTGTTAGATGTTACATAAGTTCGTCAAACTAGTACAAAGCTCATTGAGACACTTATAAGCACTCATGTTGCATGAAACTTGGTTTAGATTCCTAGAAACCGCGTTGTTAGATGTTTCATATGTTCGTCAAACTAGTACAAAGCTCATTGAGACACTTATAAGCACTCATGTTGAAGGAAACTTGGTTTAGAGTCCTAGAAACGCGTTGTTAGATGATTCATAAGTTCGTAAAACTAGTACAAATCTCATTAAGACACTTATAAGCACTCATGTTGCATGAAACTTGGTTTAGAGTCCTAGAAATGCGTTGTTAGATATTTCATAAGTTTGTCAAGCTAGTACAAAGCTCATTGAGACACTTATAAGCACTCATGTTGCATGAAACTTGGTTTAGAGTCCTAGAAACGCATTGATAGATGTTTCATAAGTTCGTCAAACTTGTACAAAGCTCATTGAGACGCTTATAAGCACTCATGTTGCATGAAACTTGGTTTAGAGTCCTAGAAACCGCGTTGTTTGTTGTTTCATAAGTTCGTCAAACCAGTACAATGCTCATTGAGACTCTTATAAGCACTCATGTTGCATGAAACTTGGTTTAGAGTCTTAGAAACCGCGTTGTTAGATGTTTCATAAGTTCGTCAAAGCAAGTACAATGCTCATTGAGAAACTTATAAGCACTCATGTTGCATGAAACTTAGTTTAGAGTCCTAGAAACCGCGTTGTTAGATGTTTCATAAGTTCGTCAAACTTGTACAAAGCTTATTGAGACACTTATAAGCAGTCATGTTGTATGAAACTTGGTTTAGAGTCCTAGAACCCGCGTTGTTAGATGTTTCATATATTCGTCAAACTAGTCAAAAGCTCATTGAGACACTTATAAGCACTCATGTTGCATGAAACTTAGTTTAGAGTCCTAGAAGTTGCGTTGTTAGATGTTTCATAAGTTCGTCAAACTAGTACAAAGCTCATTGAGACACTTATAAGCACTCATGTTGAATGAAACTTGGTTTAGAGTCCTAGAAACGCGTTGTTAGATGTTTCATAAGTTCGTAAAACTAGTACAAAGCTCATTGAGACACTTATAAGCACTCATGTTGAATGAAACTTGGTTTAGAGTCCTAGAAATGCGTTGTTAGATGTTTCATAAGTTCTTCAAACTAGTACAAAGCTCATTGAGACACTTATAAGCACTCATGTTGCATGAACCTTGGTTTAGAGTCCTAGAAACGCTTTGTTAGATGTTTCATAAGTTCGTAAAACTTGTACAAAGCTCATTGAGACACTTATAAGCACTGATGTGGAATGAAACTTGGTTTAGATTCCTAGAACCCGCGTTGTTAGATGTTCCATATGTTCGTCAAACTAGTCAAAAGCTCATTGAGACACTTATACGCACTCATGTTGCATGAAACCTAGTTTAGAGTCCTAGAAACCGCGTTGTTAGATGTTTCATATGTTCGTCAAACTAGTCAAAAGCTCATTGAGACACTTATACGCACTCATGTTGCATGAAACCTAGTTTAGAGTCCTAGAAACCGCGTTGTTAGATGTTTCATAAGTTCGTCAAACTAGTACAAAGCGCGTTGAGACACTTATAAGCACTCATGTTGCACGAAACTTGGTTTAGAGTCCTAGAAACGCGTTGTTAGATGTTTCTTAAGTTCGTCAAACTTTTACAAAGCGCGTTGAGACACTTATAAGCACTCATGTTGAATGAAACTTGGTTTAGAGTCCTAGAAACGCGTTGTTAGATGATTCATAAGTTCGTAAAACTACTACAAATCTCATTGAGACACTTATAAGCACTCATGTTGCATGAAACTTTGTTTAGAGTCCTAGAAAAGCTGCGTTGTTAGATGTTTCATAAGTTCGTCAAACTAGTACAAAGCGCATTGAAACACTTATAAGCACTCATGTTGAATGAAACTTGGTTTAGAGTCCTAGAAACGCGTTGTTAGATGTTTCATAAGTTCGTCAAACTTGTACAAATCTCATTGAGACACTTATAAGCACTCATGTTGCATGAAACTTTGTTTAGAGTTCTAGAAGCTGCGTTGTTAGATGTTTCATAAGTTCGTCAAACTAGTACAAAGCTCATTGAGACACTTATAAGCACTCATGTGGAATGAAACTTGGTTTAGATTCCTAGAACCCGCGTTGTTAGATGTTTCATATGTTCGTCAAACTAGTCAAAAGCTCATTGAGACACTTATACGCACTCATGTTGCATGAAACCTAGTTTAGAGTCCTAGAAACCGCGTTGTTAGATGTTTCATAAGTTCGTCAAACTAGTACAAAGCTCATTGAGACACTTATAAGCACTTATGTTGCATGAAACTTGGTTTAGAGTCCTAGAAACGCGTTGTTAGATGTTTCTTAAGTTCGTAAAACTTTTACAAAGCTCGTTGAGACAATTATAAGCACTCATGTTGCATGAAACTTAGTTTAGAGGACTAGAAACGCGTTGTTAGATGTTTCATAAGTTCGTCAAACAAGTACAAAGCTCATTGAGACACTTATAAGCACTCATGTTGCATGAAACTTGGTTTAGAGTCCTAGAAACGCGTTGTTCGATGTTTCATAAGTTCGTAAAACTTGTACAAAGCTCATTGAGACACTTATAAGCACTCATGTTGCATGAAACTTGGTTTAGAGTCCTAGAGACGCGTTGTTCGATGTTTCATACGTTCGTCAAACTAGTACAAAGTTCATTGAGACACTTATAAGCACTCATGTTGCATAAAACTTTGTTTAGAGTCCTAGAAACTGCGTTGTTAGATGTTTCATAAGTTCGTCAAACTAGTACAAAGCTCATTGAGACACTTATAAGCACTCATGTTGCATGAAACTTGGTTTAGATTCCTAGAAACCGCGTTGTTAGATGTTTCATAAGTTCGTCAAACTAGTACAAAGCTCATTGAGACACTTATAAGCACTCATGTTGAAGGAAACTTGGTTTAGAGTCCTGGAAACCGCGTTGTTAGATGTTTCATAAGTTCGTCAAACTAGTACAAAGCTCATTGAGACACTTATAAGCACTCATGTTGCATGAAACTTTGTTTAGAGTCCTAGAAATCCGTTGTTAGATATTTCATAAGTTTGTCAATCTAGTACAAAGCTCATTGAGACACTTATAAGCACTCATGTTGCATGAAACTTGGTTTAGAGTCCTAGAAACGCATTGATAGATGTTTCATAAGTTCGTCAAACTTGTACAAAGCTCATTGAGACGCTTATAAGCACTCATGTTGCATGAAACTTGGTTTAGAGTCCTAGAAACCGCGTTGTTAGATGTTTCATAAGTTCGTCAAACTAGTACAATGCTCATTGAGACACTTATAAGCACTCATGTTGCATGAAACTTGGTTTAGAGTCTTAGAAACCGTGTGTTAGATGTTTCATAAGTTCGTCAAACCAGTACAATGCTCATTGAGACACTTATAAGCACTCATGTTGCATGAAACTTCGTTTAGAGTCCTAGAAACCGCGTTGTTAGATGTTTCATAAGTTCGTCAAACTAGTACAAAGCTCGTTGAGACAATTATAAGCACTCATGTTGCATGAAACTTGGTTTAGAGTACTAGAAACACGTTGTTAGATGTTTCATAAGTTCGTCAAACAAGTACAAAGCTCATTGAGATACTTATAAGCACACATGTTGCATGAAACTTGGTTTAGAGTCCTAGAAACGCGTTGTTAGATGTTTCATAAGTTCGTAAAACTTGTACAAAGCTCATTGAGTCACTTATAAGCACTCATGTTGCATGAAACTTGGCTTAGAGTCCTAGAAACGCTATGTTCGATGTTTCATAAGTTCGTCAAGCTAGTACAAAACTCATTGACACACTTATAAGCACTCATGTTGCATGAAACTTTGTTTATAGTCCTAGAAACTGCGTTGTTAGATGTTTCATAAGTTCGTCAAACTAGTACAAAGCTCATTGAGACACTTATAAGCACTCATGTTGCATGAAACTTGGTTTAAATTCCTAGAAACCGCGTTGTTAGATGTTTCATAAGTTCGTCAAACTAGTACAAAGCTCATTGAGACACTTATAAGCACTCATGTTGCATGAAACTTGGTTTAGAGTCCTAGAAACGCGTTGTTAGATGATTCATAAGTTCGTAAAACTAGTACAAATCTCATTGAGACACTTATAAGCATTCATGTTGCATGAAACTTGGTTTAGAGTCCTAGAAATGCGTTGTTAGATATTTCATAAGTTCGTCAAGCTAGTACAAAGCTCATTGAGACACTTATAAGCACTCATGTTGCATGAAACTTGGTTTAGAGTCCTAGAAACGCATTAATAGATGTTCATAAGTTCGTAAATCTTGTACAAAGCTCATTGAGACGCATATAAGCACTCATGTTGCATGAAACTTGGTTTAGAGTCCTAGAAACCGCTTTGTTAGATGTTTCATAAGTTCGTCAAACCAGTACAAAGCTCATTGAGACGCTTATAAGCACTCATGTTGCATGAAACTTGGTTTAGAGTCCTAGAAACGCGTTGTTAGATGTTTCATAAGTTCGTCAAACTTGTACAAAGCTCATTGAGACACTTATAAGCACTCATGTTGCATGAAACTTGGTTTAGAGTCCTAGAACCCGCGTTGTTAGATGTTTCATATATTCGTCAAACTAGTCAAAAGCTCATTGAGACACTTATAAGCACTCATGTTGCATGAAACTTAGTTTAGAGTCCTAGAAACCGCGTTGTTAGATGTTTCATAAGTTCGTCAAACTAGTACAAAGATCATTGAGACACTTATAAGCACTCATGTTGAATGAAACTTGGTTTAGAGTCCTAGAAACGCGTTGTTAGATGATTCATAAGTTCGTAAAACTAGTACAAATCTCATTGAGACACTTATAAGCACTCATGTTGCATGAAACTTTGTTTAGAGTCCTAGAATTTGCGTTGTTAGATGTTTCATAAGTTCGTCAAACTAGTACAAAGCTGATTGAGACACTTATAAGCACTCATGTTAAATGTAACTTGGTTTAGAGTCCTAGAAACGCGTTGTTAGATGTTTCATAAGTTCGTCAAACTTGTACAAATCTCATTGAGACACTTATAAGCACTCATGTTGCATGAAACTTTGTTTAGAGTCCTAGAAGCTGCGTTGTTAGATGTTTCATAAGTTCATCAAACTAGTACAAAGCTCATTGAGACACTTATAAGCACTCATGTTGAATGAATCTTGGTTTAGAGTCCTAGAAACGCGTTGTTAGATGTTTCATAAGTTCGTAAAACTAGTACAAAGCTCATTGAGACACTTATAAGCACTCGTGTTGAATGAAACTTGGTTTAGAGTCCTAGAAATGCGTTGTTAGATGTTTCATAAGTTCTTCAAACTAGTACAAAGCTCATTGAGACACTTATAAGCACTCATGTTGCATGAACCTTGGTCTAGAGTCCTAGAAACGCGTTGTTAGATGTTTCATAAGTTCGTAAAACTTGTACAAAGCTCATTGAGACACTTATAAGCACTCATGTGGAATGAAACTTGGTTTAGATTCCTAGAACCCGCGTTGTTAGATGTTCCATATGTTCGTCAAACTAGTCAAAAGCTCATTGAGACACTTATACGCACTCATGTTGCATGAAACCTAGTTTAGAGTCCTAGAAACCGCGTTGTTAGATGTTTCATATGTTCGTCAAACTAGTCAAAAGCTCAATGAGACACTTATACGCACTCATGTTGCATGAAACCTAGTTTAGAGTCCTAGAAACCGCGTTGTTAGATGTTTCATAAGTTCGTCAAACTAGTACAAAGCGCGTTGAGACACTTATAAGCACTCATGTTGCACGAAACTTGGTTTAGAGTCCTAGAAACGCGTTGTTAGATGTTTCTTAAGTTCGTCAAACTTTTACAAAGCGCGTTGAGACACTTATAAGCACTCATGTTGCATGAAACTTGGTTTAGAGTCCTAGAAACGCGTTGTTCGATGTTTCATAAGTTCGTAAAACTTGTACAAAGCTCATTGAGACACTTATAAGCACTCATGTTGCATGAAACTTGGTTTAGAGTCCTAGAAACGCGTTGTCCGATGTTTCATACGTTCGTCAAACTAGTACAAAGCTCATTGAGACACTTATAAGCACTCATGTTGCATAAAACTTTGTTTAGAGTCCTAGAAACTGCGTTGTTAGATGTTACATAAGTTCGTCAAACTAGTACAAAGCTCATTGAGACACTTATAAGCACTCATGTTGCATGAAACTTGGTTTAGATTCCTAGAAACCGCGTTGTTAGATGTTTCATATGTTCGTCAAACTAGTACAAAGCTCATTGAGACACTTATAAGCACTCATGTTGAAGGAAACTTGGTTTAGAGTCCTAGAAACGCGTTGTTAGATGATTCATAAGTTCGTAAAACTAGTACAAATCTCATTAAGACACTTATAAGCACTCATGTTGCATGAAACTTGGTTTAGAGTCCTAGAAATGCGTTGTTAGATATTTCATAAGTTTGTCAAGCTAGTACAAAGCTCATTGAGACACTTATAAGCACTCATGTTGCATGAAACTTGGTTTAGAGTCCTAGAAACGCATTGATAGATGTTTCATAAGTTCGTCAAACTTGTACAAAGCTCATTGAGACGCTTATAAGCACTCATGTTGCATGAAACTTGGTTTAGAGTCCTAGAAACCGCGTTGTTTGTTGTTTCATAAGTTCGTCAAACCAGTACAATGCTCATTGAGACTCTTATAAGCACTCATGTTGCATGAAACTTGGTTTAGAGTCTTAGAAACCGCGTTGTTAGATGTTTCATAAGTTCGTCAAAGCAGTACAATGCTCATTGAGAAACTTATAAGCACTCATGTTGCATGAAACTTAGTTTAGAGTCCTAGAAACCGCGTTGTTAGATGTTTCATAAGTTCGTCAAACTTGTACAAAGCTTATTGAGACACTTATAAGCAGTCATGTTGTATGAAACTTGGTTTAGAGTCCTAGAACCCGCGTTGTTAGATGTTTCATATATTCGTCAAACTAGTCAAAAGCTCATTGAGACACTTATAAGCACTCATGTTGCATGAAACTTAGTTTAGAGTCCTAGAAGTTGCGTTGTTAGATGTTTCATAAGTTCGTCAAACTAGTACAAAGCTCATTGAGACACTTATAAGCACTCATGTTGAATGAAACTTGGTTTAGAGTCCTAGAAACGCGTTGTTAGATGTTTCATAAGTTCGTAAAACTAGTACAAAGCTCATTGAGACACTTATAAGCACTCATGTTGAATGAAACTTGGTTTAGAGTCCTAGAAATGCGTTGTTAGATGTTTCATAAGTTCTTCAAACTAGTACAAAGCTCATTGAGACACTTATAAGCACTCATGTTGCATGAACCTTGGTTTAGAGTCCTAGAAACGCTTTGTTAGATGTTTCATAAGTTCGTAAAACTTGTACAAAGCTCATTGAGACACTTATAAGCACGATGTGGAATGAAACTTGGTTTAGATTCCTAGAACCCGCGTTGTTAGATGTTCCATATGTTCGTCAAACTAGTCAAAAGCTCATTGAGACACTTATACGCACTCATGTTGCATGAAACCTAGTTTAGAGTCCTAGAAACCGCGTTGTTAGATGTTTCATATGTTCGTCAAACTAGTCAAAAGCTCATTGAGACACTTATACGCACTCATGTTGCATGAAACCTAGTTTAGAGTCCTAGAAACCGCGTTGTTAGATGTTTCATAAGTTCGTCAAACTAGTACAAAGCGCGTTGAGACACTTATAAGCACTCATGTTGCACGAAACTTGGTTTAGAGTCCTAGAAACGCGTTGTTAGATGTTTCTTAAGTTCGTCAAACTTTTACAAAGCGCGTTGAGACACTTATAAGCACTCATGTTGCATGAAACTTGGATTGATGATCCCTTGTAGTTGCATTTGGCTTGAGCCCTTTGACTTCTTCGTGAGGTCTTGCGGCTTTATCCTTTGTGCAATTGGAACAAGGTTGGTTTGGAGTCTTTTGGCTTAGCTCTTGGTAGATGCTTAGGCCGAGTAACAAGTATTTGTCTTTGCACTTGATAGTTGCTAGGCCGAGAATGGTGAGAGCCGATCGATCATGGTTGATTATCGGTCTCTTTCTAGAACATGGATGGCTCGGTTTTGTCGTTGCTAGGAACTTGACCGAGCCTAGTGTTGATGGTATGGACTGGGTTGTCTTGCTTCTTTGTAGAAGCTTGACCGAGTGATTGATGAAGGCTCTTAGACTCCTTGAGCAAGTTATGATCTTCCTTCAAGTGTCTTTAGCTAGTTGCGGTTCTTCTTTGCTTCAATGAGACTTTGGCCTTGTATCTTGTTGGTACTTAAGCCGAAATGGATTGGTTGTGGAGGCTTCGTCCTTCTTGGTACTTTAGCCGAGAGTGAGAGCTTTGTATTGACTTCGTCCTTCTTGGTACTTTAGTCAATACTTAGCCGGATTGGTGGAAGTGGCGGCTTAGTCCTTCTTGATACTTTGGCCGGGTTTGTTGGTGGTTGAATGGAGGTCTTTGACTTGCTAGATCTTGACCAAAAGATGATGATAAGATGGTTTGGCCTTCTCCTTTGTAAGGATTTGGCCGAGAGTGAATTGGTTTGGCACCTTGGAAGATGCTTTAACCGGAGAATGGACCTTGTCTTTGCTAGGGACTTTGGTCAAGTGATGGTCTTTGTCTTTGCTAGGGACTTGACCGAAGATTAGGTGGATTGACTCGGCTTGTTCTTCTTGATACTTGGCCGAAAATGGTTGGATTGACTCGGCTTGTTCTTCTTGATACTTGGCCGAGAATGGTGACCTTGTCTTTGCTAGGGACTTTGGTCAAGTGATGGTCTTTGTCTTTGCTAGGGACTTGACCGAAGATTAGGTGGATTGGCTTCCATTTGATCATGATGAGATGTGGATGATTACTTCTTCTCCCCCTTCATGATTAAGATGGAAGTCTATGAACTTTCCTCCTTTCTCGGCTTTGTTCTTCACAAGCTTGGTGAGAGAGGGTTCTCATCAATCCTTTGGATACCATTCATGGCTTCTTTCATTCTTCTCTTTACTTCTTTTCTTTTTAGCACTTCTTTGTTACTTCTTTATGCTTAGGGGTTTTCATGATGATCTCTTTCAATCCTTAGACATGATGATCCTACATCATACCAAAGACAAAAATTGATTTAAATTTCATGACTAACCGGCACAAGATAATAACCTTTAACAATTTACAAACTATTGATTAACCATTCACAAGTACAAGCAAGAATGCAAGGGAGAGTTTAAGACAATAGTTCAAGATGTTCCCTATGTCTTTTGATTAAACTCGAGTATAATATGCATTTTAACAAGTTCAAGTTTCGGTCTTATAGTTTTGAAATTGACAAATAATTTTGACAAATGACCTAAGACATATATATATAATGAGGAATGAAGATCATTTTGCATAACAATACAAATAAAGAGAGTAAAGAGTTTAGAAATGGCCTTTTTATGGTTTTCCTATGGGAAGATGGTCATTGGGAGAAGACATTTATCCTTGTAGAGCACCTCAATGGTTAGTCTAAGATTGGATTCATGACTTCTCTTTATGAGAAATTCTCTTGTTTGCTTCTTTACCTACACATAGATTCAAGTTAGCAACAAGGGACCATGGTCTTTAGTGCACAATGGCGGACCATGATCTTAAAACACACCAACAAGATTCATTGTAACTTGATAGCTTTCATAGCTTAGTTACTCATCTTGTATCATAAACTTAAGTGCACATAGGCGGTTTATGACAACAAACATAGATCATCATTCCATCTTCACCTTATATAGATGTTAATGTAGTGAATCATTTCCCCATAAGTCTAAGGATGGATTCATCATGACCCTTTAAGGTATCACCTTTTAAGTGGTCATGGATCTCTTTATAGACTCATGTTAGCCGAGGTTATGAAGGATTCATCAAGCTCTCGGTGTTTTATTAACACTTATGGAGGCTTGGTTCTCTTCCCTCTAAGAGAGTATCGGATACACAAAGATCTTATATGCTTTATCACAAGCGGATCTTGGTTCCTTACCCTTTGTTAAACCGAAGATCTTTTGGATTAACCAAGGTTTTAAGTTCACTTAGTCTTTTACCAAGATTCAAACCACTTCACCAAACAAGGACTAGTGATTTGGTCTTTAGACAAAGACATAAGTGGACCTTGTATCCTAGATCTTTCAAAGATTCAGTTGTCATGTAGTCATGTGACATAGTCGACTACATGACTCAACTATTTTGTTGTCGTGTAGTCATTTGACATAGTCGACTACATGACTCAACTATTTTGTCTTTGAAATTCGGACATGCTTTTAACCGAAACTTTCATGGTATTGGATTCATCAAGGTTCATTTAGAAGCCATGGTTCTCATCCATTAGTTTTGGGTTAGACAATGACCTTAAAGAACAATACAACTAAAACTATCATGTAGCTAGACCTTGTTGATTTATGCTAACAATGATTGTGTTTTGATTGTCTTGTACTTACCAAGGAAATTGGATTCAACATGTCCTTTACTCACTAAGAGTTAAGCGGATCATGGTTCACTTTCCAAAGATCTTGTTTGAAGCATAAAAAGGAAAAAGTTTTGGATTCATCAAGTGGCTTTGGACTCCTAAGAGTGAGCACACAAGGTTCACAAACTTTTGACTCGCAAGGTTCAAGCTTTGGTCTTGAATCCTTGTTCATTGTCTAAAAATCCGAAGTCATTGGGATCTTGGATTCATCAAGGTTCCTTTGAACTCATAAGAGTAAGGAAACCATGGTTCTCATCCATAACATTCGGTTTACTCAAGATCTTGATAGGATTTGGATTCAACAAGCTCTCTTTATCTCATATGAGTAAAGGGAAACTTGGTTCTCTTCCTTGAGATCTAATTCAAGCTTTGATCTTGATTAGTCTCGGATCTAGAGTTAACTAAACACACAAAGAAGAAAAGAGGGGATTCGGATTCATCAAGCTCTTACATTCATAGGAGCAAAGCAGCTTGGTTCTCTTCCTCCTCAAGAACTAAGCTTGCGGATTAGCCTAGGTAGAAGGAGCTTCATGCTCTGATACCATGTTGGAATTCGTGAGTATAGTGGTGGAGATTAGGAGCAAAGTGATGAGCTTGGTCCTTTAGAGATTAAGGAAGATTAAGAGAGATTAAGATCCGAATTACACTAATTCGGATCTTGAGTGTTTAAGAGAGATTAGAGAGAGTATAAAGAGAATTTGTTTAGATTATGAAGAGAGGAATCACCTCCTTAATGTTTACAAGGGTTTAAACAACATTAAATAGAGAAAAAGTGCAACAAGGGATAAGTCCAACGGCTAGAATTCAAATTTGAATTCTCTAACGGCTCTTTAGTCGGTTGATGTAGTCGACTACATGATGTAACTACATTGGTCGACTACATGACTTCTCTAACGGCTCTTTAGTCGGTTGATGTAGTCGACTACATGATGCAACTACACTTTTCCCTTCTTTGATGTATTTTGATCTAATGCCTTTGTAGGTTATCATTAGTCTTAATAGTTAGATCTTTCATAAGTTCGTCAAACTAGTACAAAGCTCATTGAGACACTTATAAGCACTCATGTTGAATGAAACCTGGTTTAGAGTCCTAGAAATGCGTTGTTGGATGATTCATAAGTTTGTAAAACTAGTACAAATCTCATTGAGACACTTGTAAGCACTCATGTTGCATGAAACTTGGTTTAGAGTCCTAGAAATGCGTTGTTAGATATTTCATAAGTTCGTCAAGCTAGTACAAAGCTCATTGAGACACTTATAAGCACTCATGTTCCATGAAACTTGGTTTAGAGTCCTAGAAACGCATTGATAGATGTTCATAAGTTCGTCAAACTAGTACAAAGCTCATTGAGACACTTATAAGCACTCATGTTGAATGAAACTTGGTTTAGAGTCCTAGAAACGCGTTGTTAGATGATTCATAAGTTCGTAAAACTACTACAAATCTCATTGAGACACTTATAAGCACTCATGTTGCATGAAACTTTGTTTAGAGTCCTAGAAAAGCTGCGTTGTTAGATGTTTCATAAGTTCGTCAAACTAGTACAAAGCGCATTGAAACACTTATAAGCACTCATGTTGAATGAAACTTGGTTTAGAGTCCTAGAAACGCGTTGTTAGATGTTTCATAAGTTCGTCAAACTTGTACAAATCTCATTGAGACACTTATAAGCACTCATGTTGCATGAAACTTTGTTTAGAGTTCTAGAAGGCTGCGTTGTTAGATGTTTCATAAGTTCGTCAAACTAGTACAAAGCTCATTGAGACACTTATAAGCACTCATGTTGAATGAAACTTGGTTTAGAGTCCTAGAAACGCGTTGTTAGATGTTTCATAAGTTCGTAAAACTAGTACAAAGCTCATTGAGACACTTATAAGCACTCATGTTGAATGAAACTTGGTTTAGAGTCCTAGAAATGCGTTGTTAGATGTTTCATAAGTTCTTCAAACTAGTACAAAACTCATTGAGACACTTATAAGAACTCATATTGCATGAACCTTGGTTTAGAGTCCTAGAAACGCGTTGTTAGATGTTTCATAAGTTCGTAAAACTTGTACAAAGCTCATTGAGACACTTATAAGCACTCATGTGGAATGAAACTTGGTTTAGATTCCTAGAACCCGCGTTGTTAGATGTTTCATATGTTCGTCAAACTAGTCAAAAGCTCATTGAGACACTTATACGCACTCATGTTGCATGAAACCTAGTTTAGAGTCCTAGAAACCGCGTTGTTAGATGTTTCATAAGTTCGTCAAACTAGTACAAAGCTCATTGAGACACTTATAAGCACTTATGTTGCATGAAACTTGGTTTAGAGTCCTAGAAACGCGTTGTTAGATGTTTCTTAAGTTCGTAAAACTTTTACAAAGCTCGTTGAGACAATTATAAGCACTCATGTTGCATGAAACTTGGTTTAGAGGACTAGAAACGCGTTGTTAGATGTTTCATAAGTTCGTCAAACAAGTACAAAGCTCATTGAGACACTTATAAGCACTCATGTTGCATGAAACTTGGTTTAGAGTCCTAGAAACGCGTTGTTCGATGTTTCATAAGTTCGTAAAACTTGTACAAAGCTCATTGAGACACTTATAAGCACTCATGTTGCATGAAACTTGGTTTAGAGTCCTAGAGACGCGTTGTTCGATGTTTCATACGTTCGTCAAACTAGTACAAAGTTCATTGAGACACTTATAAGCACTCATGTTGCATAAAACTTTGTTTAGAGTCCTAGAAACTGCGTTGTTAGATGTTTCATAAGTTCGTCAAACTAGTACAAAGCTCATTGAGACACTTATAAGCACTCATGTTGCATGAAACTTGGTTTAGATTCCTAGAAACCGCGTTGTTAGATGTTTCATAAGTTCGTCAAACTAGTACAAAGCTCATTGAGACACTTATAAGCACTCATGTTGAAGGAAACTTGGTTTAGAGTCCTAGAAACCGCGTTGTTAGATGTTTCATAAGTTCGTCAAACTAGTACAAAGCTCATTGAGACACTTATAAGCACTCATGTTGCATGAAACTTTGTTTAGAGTCCTAGAAATCCGTTGTTAGATATTTCATAAGTTTGTCAATCTAGTACAAAGCTCATTGAGACACTTATAAGCACTCATGTTGCATGAAACTTGGTTTAGAGTCCTAGAAACGCATTGATAGATGTTTCATAAGTTCGTCAAACTTGTACAAAGCTCATTGAGACGCTTATAAGCACTCATGTTGCATGAAACTTGGTTTAGAGTCCTAGAAACCGCGTTGTTAGATGTTTCATAAGTTCGTCAAACTAGTACAATGCTCATTGAGACACTTATAAGCACTCATGTTGCATGAAACTTGGTTTAGAGTCTTAGAAACCGTGTGTTAGATGTTTCATAATGATACGATCACGGTTAGCCATCATCCGATGAAGAGGCACCTAGCACCAAGGCGCCAAGCACTGAGGTACCAAGCACATCAGAAGTGTGTATATCTCGATTTAAAAGCCAAGGAATTCAACAAAAGACATCTCCAACATATCCATTCATGCCAAGAAAGAAGACCAAGCTATGAACCACTAAGTGACTAAGTGTCTCGCTTGGTACTCTTTCCCTTTGCATAGATTTATCCCATTGGGTTTGCTGTGCAAGGGTTTTAACGAGGCCAAGAAGAACACTACGTCGGTTACTTAGTGATTATAGTTTGAGGAGTGTAAGAGACGAGGCACTATACACACTACTCGTCGTTCTACCCAAAACAACTTGCTGTTTTCTGTTTTAAGTTAAAACGTTGTCTTGTTTTCATTCTTTCCTTATTTGGGACTGTCACTTAGAAACCCTAAGGAAGAGGGCGAGTTGTGCCTCTCTCCTATATATTTTCGTGCCTCCTTTCAATAATGGGCAGACTATTAAGAAATAAAAACCCTTTTATCGAGCTTAGTCTCACCTATTGATCCAGAGAATGGATTCGAGCTTGTGAGCTCAAACCGATTCGGTGATTGAATCGATTCTTTGCCAAGCGCTTTGCTTACAAGAGAATCTGCTATCCATCAAGTAGAGCTTATCATCGCTTACTTGAGTCGTCCACCATCCATCTCCATCATCATCCACATCTCATCTCACCAAATCTGTTCTTAATCACACCATACAAAGCTCCACGGTTTCCGTTCTATCGCATCCACTCACACCATCATCTAACCATCAAGCAAGCCTCCATCTCTTGCTTGAGACGACCATAACCCATATACTCACCTTCTCCATCATCCGTTGCCTCTGTCCTAGCTCATAAACCGCCTCCAAAACCACCTACATCCACCGGACCACCCGGCTCTTAGCTCGGCCTCGTCCGAGAAGAGATCCGCCTAGGGAGGATCGTATCATCTGGTATCGAGCCAACTCTGAACCAAGGCTGAGTTCTTCTATCCCTTTACTATCATATATTAGATATGTGCTTAATTAGAACTTGTTGAGATTGCTTTGCTTGCATAAGAACGCACTAGATCTTATTCGATTTCATCGCTTGTTTCAAACTGTTTTATTTCTATGACTAAGATTGCTTTGTTAGTTATCTTTGATGTAATTGTTAAGTTGTTAGAAAGCTTTGAATCTGTTCGTTAAGTGTTGTTCTTGAGCTGATTCAATTCGTTTTTCTTTGGACTTGATTTGCACGCATATAGTATTGTTTTGAATACGCACTTGAAATCTGTCTTGTTTGGTGCTTGTTTGAATCGATTGTTTAGGACAAGAACTTGTTAAAAACGCCTTGAAACTTAGTTATCATGCTTTGAAATCTGTTAGACTTGTGTTCTTGAGTGACGGCTGCGACATTAGATTGATAGTAAGATATAAAACCCTACGACAATTTCCTTTTTGCTTTTAGCGAATTTCCTTTTTGTCAAAACCATGTTTTCAACAAGAGTTTTTCGATTTCCTTTTCTTGTGGTGGTGTGTTCTGTTTTGTTCGCGTCGCATATTGCTTGTTGTGTTCCTAGACCTTGCTTGCTCGCTGCATTGCTTGTTTCAAATAAGACTTGCTGAAAACGATTTTAAACACCTTGATCACCACGTTTTCTGTTTTGAGCAAAAGGACTTGATATAAACCTGTTTTTGTCTTGCTCTTTACGTGTTTTATCCATTTGTGAACATCTTACTTCGAGTTATTTGTTTGTGAATCAGGTACTATGAAGGAACTTCAAGAAAGCCATAGACCTCGGAGGATGTATCGCTATGAAGAACTACATAGGAGTACTCCACCGTTTCATGGGAGTAAAGATCCATCAGAGTACGTCGATTGGGAGATTGGAATGAACTACGCCTCTAAGTGCAATTGCTTCACCGAAGATGAGCTACTAAGAGCCGCTGTCTCAAGCTTGCGTGACGATGCTCTTACTTGGTGGGACGAGATTGAGTGGAGACGATGGCCTAAACACCCAATCACCACATGGACGAACTCAAAGCACTAATGAGAAGAAAGTATGCTCCACACCTTAAGCAAAAGACATCTACTCGATCTGCCCATAAACCTCAAGATGCATATCGTCGAGCTAAGTCTTCTAATCTTTCTGTTTCCAGACAATCAATACCTTATGGTTATAATGAGAACACAGTTGTTGTTGAACCTGAACGGATTAAAAGGAGAAAGAATTCAAAACGTGAGCTAGAAGAAGATATTAGGAGAATTGTTAATAATGTCTTTGATGATACTATTATTTCTAGTATAATGCACTTGGCTTTGCCAAAGTCTTCTCTTGTAGATAAAGATCAAAAGGATCAAGGAGGAGACGTGGAACGAACGTGGAGCAAGCTAATGACAAAGTGACGTACAAGAAAGGACATGAAGCATTGGAGCCTATTGAGTGTTGCACGGTTAAAGAACAAGAAGCGGATCAAGAGCTTCTACGATCTGTTTCTTATCAAGGGGAGTTACTTGTTTCTATTGATTCTAAATCTGATTTTGATAGCTCCATGACTGTGTTAACACACTTGCACGGTGTCAAAAGTCTTGAGAATGTTTCAGGTGCTAAGGAGTTGATCACAACCGAAGAAGATGTTTCAACAAAGCCTATGGTGATCTATGAGAAGAACCTACATCTTGAAGCCGATGATGCCATATTTTTAACTCCAAAAAGGGACCCTTACAGCCATGTCTAACCTTAAGAAGAGTGCAAACCAGATCAGAACAGAATCTCCAACTCAAAACAACCATTACTTGCCAAGTCCAGAAATTGACAGATTGATAGGTGCGGCTTGGGCAGCTCAAAAGAGGACCAATATCATCTACTGGGGTAAAACGGAGATGTCTACCATATTCTATACTCAAAGAGGAATCTTTCAAGCTATAGCTCGTCCCAATATCATGTCGGAGCTGACCACAATTGATGTTCAAAGTTCAACTACTCGCAGCCTTCTATTCTTGAATCTTAGTACTTGTGGACCGGTTCAAACCTTCATATGGCGACCTGGGGATGCTTTACAAGAGAAACCAGAGCCTATTGGATATTTCACTCATGTTCATGAACCCATGGTCCATATCAAGACATTGATCTCCAGTCTTTCTCATCAAGAGCACCACCCAACTATACCTCTCAAGCAACCATGTAGTCGAAAGTTTAGTAAGTTTGGTGAATCTTTTCATGCATCTAAGTTCAAGGGCCGAGATCTTAGCTACTCTAGAGACCAGCTTAGTATGGATCAAAGTCAAGAAGAGACTACGCACAAGAGCTCCAACCTCATGAACCAAACGGGTGAGATCGAGAAAACTTATGCTTTTAGTAAATCTCGACTACGCTTTGTGTATAAAGAAACTCTTATGAGTTTCTCTAATCTTCCACCGGTGTTTCCGAGTGAGTTTTCTATTGTTTCGCAGGATCATAATCATGAGTTCCCCAAAGACAAAGAACTACCAAACACTCGAGAAGTCTCATGTCTAAGCCGAGCCAAATCCATGGAGACTAATGAGCCTCTCATCCATGTTGATTATGAGTCTTTCACCCATCTTGAAGTACCACCCAGAGATTGACAAAGAACGAGATAGAAGTGTCTACTTCTATGAGGTATTTCCTTATCCCATTCATTCCAAGACAGGTAAGGACAATGGTGTGCCCAACACATTGTCGAGGAGGTATGTTCTACTCTTTAACATTAGCACCCATGATGTTAGCTCTAGAGTTTATAAAGAACTTTATGCTTGTGGTAATGAATTTGGAAAATCATACAAAGCTTGTGGAAAATTTGTTAGTCATCACTACCTTAGAAAGGATTTCTACTTGTTTTACGATAACTTGTGCTTGTCTAGTTTCGTTGTTTGTGAGAAATTGTTTAGGGAAGCACATGGAGGAGAGCTTGTCGGATTTACGTATCACGATATCATGATGAGTGTCAAGAAGCTTTTCTATTACTTTTACTTGCCTCACAAAAAGAAAGACATAGAGGGAAAGACTATGCCAACGCCGAGACATAAGAGGAACATCGCGTATTCATTGGATCTTCAAGCTCAAGTGAAGCTCAAGATGGAAAGACCAGAAGCTGCACCACCTTGGATCTTCATGACCAACCACTCAAGCATCAAGATCAAGCACCAAGCAGACGGATCATCCATAATCTTAAACCGAACACTCTTAATCTCATTTAAGGATATACTTCTTGTCTCTAAACTAACTTATCTTTGTGTGTGTGATGACTTTGTATGGGAACCCGGAGACGTATCTAGAAGCAAATCGGATGAGAGAATGGTCCAAGCTGATACTAGAGCTCATGACAGCCAACATGCACCCAAAGGATTATGGGAGCTCACATAAAAGATCAACGACATCACCTATCGAATCGATATACAAGGGAAGTATCTAATTTGTAATGCTTTCGATGTTTCTGACTTGCTTTATCTTGTTGTAGATTCGGATTTGAGGTCAAATCCTTTCCAAGTGGGAGAGGATGATACGATCACGGTTAGCCATCATCCGATGAAGAGGCACCTAGCACCCAAGGCGCCAAGCACCGAGGTACCAAGCACATCGAAGTGTGTATATCTCGATTTAAAAGCCAAGGAATTCAACAAAAGACATCTCCAACATATCCATTCATGCCAAGAAAGAAGACCAAGCTATGAACCACTAAGTGACTAAGTGTCTAGCTTGGTACTCTTCCCTTTGCATAGATTTATCCCATTGGGTTTGCTGTGCAAGGGTTTTAACGAGGCCAAGAAGAACACTACGTCGGTTACTTAGTGATTATAGTTTGAGGAGTGTAAGAGACGAGGCACTATACACACTACTCGTCGTTCTACCCAAAACAACTTGCTGTTTTTGTTTTAAGTTAAAACGTTGTCTTGTTTTCATTCTTTCCTTATTTGGGACATGTCACTTAGAAACCCTAAGGAAGAGGGCGAGTTGTGCCTCTCTCCTATATATTTTCGTGCCTCCTTTCAATAATGGGCAGACTATTAAGAAATAAAAACCCTTTTATCGAGCTTAGTCTCACCTATTGATCCGGAGAATGGATTCGAGCTTGTGAGCTCAAACCGATTCGGTGATTGAATCGATTCTTTGCCAAGCGCTTTGCTTACAAGAGAATCTGCTATCCATCAAGTAGAGCTTATCATCGCTTACTTGAGTCGTCCACCATCCATCTCCATCATCATCCACATCTCATCTCACCAAATCTGTTCTTAATCACACCATACAAAGCTCCACAGTTTCCGTTCTATCGCATCCACTCACACCATCATCTAACCATCAAGCAAGCCTCCATCTCTTGCTTGAGACGACCATAACCCATATACTCACCTTCTCCATCATCCGTTGCCTCTGTCCTAGCTCATAAACCGCCTCCAAAACCACCTACATCCACCAGACCACCCAGCTCTTAGCTCAGCCTCGTCCAGAGAAGAGATCCGCCTAGGGAGGATCGTATCACATAAGTTCGTCAAACCAGTACAATGCTCATTGAGACACTTATAAGCACTCATGTTGCATGAAACTTCGTTTAGAGTCCTAGAAACCGCGTTGTTAGATGTTTCATAAGTTCGTCAAACTAGTACAAAGCTCGTTGAGACAATTATAAGCACTCATGTTGCATGAAACTTGGTTTAGAGTACTAGAAACACGTTGTTAGATGTTTCATAAGTTCGTCAAACAAGTACAAAGCTCATTGAGATACTTATAAGCACACATGTTGCATGAAACTTGGTTTAGAGTCCTAGAAACGCGTTGTTAGATGTTTCATAAGTTCGTAAAACTTGTACAAAGCTCATTGAGTCACTTATAAGCACTCATGTTGCATGAAACTTGGCTTAGAGTCCTAGAAACGCTTTGTTCGATGTTTCATAAGTTCGTCAAGCTAGTACAAAACTCATTGACACACTTATAAGCACTCATGTTGCATGAAACTTTGTTTATAGTCCTAGAAACTGCGTTGTTAGATGTTTCATAAGTTCGTCAAACTAGTACAAAGCTCATTGAGACACTTATAAGCACTCATGTTGCATGAAACTTGGTTTAAATTCCTAGAAACCGCGTTGTTAGATGTTTCATAAGTTCGTCAAACTAGTACAAAGCTCATTGAGACACTTATAAGCTCTCATGTTGCATGAAACTTGGTTTAGAGTCCTAGAAACGCGTTGTTAGATGATTCATAAGTTCGTAAAACTAGTACAAATCTCATTGAGACACTTATAAGCACTCATGTTGCATGAAACTTGGTTTAGAGTCCTAGAAATGCGTTGTTAGATATTTCATAAGTTCGTCAAGCTAGTACAAAGCTCATTGAGACACTTATAAGCACTCATGTTGCATGAAACTTGGTTTAGAGTCCTAGAAACGCATTAATAGATGTTCATAAGTTCGTAAATCTTGTACAAAGCTCATTGAGACGCATATAAGCACTCATGTTGCATGAAACTTGGTTTAGAGTCCTAGAAACCGCTTTGTTAGATGTTTCATAAGTTCGTCAAACCAGTACAAAGCTCATTGAGACGCTTATAAGCACTCATGTTGCATGAAACTTGGTTTAGAGTCCTAGAAACGCGTTGTTAGATGTTTCATAAGTTCGTCAAACTTGTACAAAGCTCATTGAGACACTTATAAGCACTCATGTTGCATGAAACTTGGTTTAGAGTCCTAGAACCCGCGTTGTTAGATGTTTCATATATTCGTCAAACTAGTCAAAAGCTCATTGAGACACTTATAAGCACTCATGTTGCATGAAACTTAGTTTAGAGTCCTAGAAACCGCGTTGTTAGATGTTTCATAAGTTCGTCAAACTAGTACAAAGATCATTGAGACACTTATAAGCACTCATGTTGAATGAAACTTGGTTTAGAGTCCTAGAAACGCGTTGTTAGATGATTCATAAGTTCGTAAAACTAGTACAAATCTCATTGAGACACTTATAAGCACTCATGTTGCATGAAACTTTGTTTAGAGTCCTAGAATTTGCGTTGTTAGATGTTTCATAAGTTCGTCAAACTAGTACAAAGCTGATTGAGACACTTATAAGCACTCATGTTAAATGTAACTTGGTTTAGAGTCCTAGAAACGCGTTGTTAGATGTTTCATAAGTTCGTCAAACTTGTACAAATCTCATTGAGACACTTATAAGCACTCATGTTGCATGAAACTTTGTTTAGAGTCCTAGAAGCTGCGTTGTTAGATGTTTCATAAGTTCATCAAACTAGTACAAAGCTCATTGAGACACTTATAAGCACTCATGTTGAATGAAACTTGGTTTAGAGTCCTAGAAACGCGTTGTTAGATGTTTCATAAGTTCGTAAAACTAGTACAAAGCTCATTGAGACACTTATAAGCACTCGTGTTGAATGAAACTTGGTTTAGAGTCCTAGAAATGCGTTGTTAGATGTTTCATAAGTTCTTCAAACTAGTACAAAGCTCATTGAGACACTTATAAGCACTCATGTTGCATGAACCTTGGTCTAGAGTCCTAGAAACGCGTTGTTAGATGTTTCATAAGTTCGTAAAACTTGTACAAAGCTCATTGAGACACTTATAAGCACTCATGTAGAATGAAACTTGGTTTAGATTCCTAGAACCCGCGTTGTTAGATGTTCCATATGTTCGTCAAACTAGTCAAAAGCTCATTGAGACACTTATACGCACTCATGTTGCATGAAACCTAGTTTAGAGTCCTAGAAACCGCGTTGTTAGATGTTTCATATGTTCGTCAAACTAGTCAAAAGCTCAATGAGACACTTATACGCACTCATGTTGCATGAAACCTAGTTTAGAGTCCTAGAAACCGCGTTGTTAGATGTTTCATAAGTTCGTCAAACTAGTACAAAGCGCGTTGAGACACTTATAAGCACTCATGTTGCACGAAACTTGGTTTAGAGTCCTAGAAACGCGTTGTTAGATGTTTCTTAAGTTCGTCAAACTTTTACAAAGCGCGTTGAGACACTTATAAGCACTCATGTTGCATGAAACTTGGTTTAGAGTCCTAGAAACGCGTTGTTCGATGTTTCATAAGTTCGTAAAACTTGTACAAAGCTCATTGAGACACTTATAAGCACTCATGTTGCATGAAACTTGGTTTAGAGTCCTAGAAACGCGTTGTCCGATGTTTCATACGTTCGTCAAACTAGTACAAAGCTCATTGAGACACTTATAAGCACTCATGTTGCATAAAACTTTGTTTAGAGTCCTAGAAACTGCGTTGTTAGATGTTACATAAGTTCGTCAAACTAGTACAAAGCTCATTGAGACACTTATAAGCACTCATGTTGCATGAAACTTGGTTTAGATTCCTAGAAACCGCGTTGTTAGATGTTTCATATGTTCGTCAAACTAGTACAAAGCTCATTGAGACACTTATAAGCACTCATGTTGAAGGAAACTTGGTTTAGAGTCCTAGAAACGCGTTGTTAGATGATTCATAAGTTCGTAAAACTAGTACAAATCTCATTAAGACACTTATAAGCACTCATGTTGCATGAAACTTGGTTTAGAGTCCTAGAAATGCGTTGTTAGATATTTCATAAGTTTGTCAAGCTAGTACAAAGCTCATTGAGACACTTATAAGCACTCATGTTGCATGAAACTTGGTTTAGAGTCCTAGAAACGCATTGATAGATGTTTCATAAGTTCGTCAAACTTGTACAAAGCTCATTGAGACGCTTATAAGCACTCATGTTGCATAAAACTTGGTTTAGAGTCCTAGAAACCGCGTTGTTTGTTGTTTCATAAGTTCGTCAAACCAGTACAATGCTCATTGAGACTCTTATAAGCACTCATGTTGCATGAAACTTGGTTTAGAGTCTTAGAAACCGCGTTGTTAGATGTTTCATAAGTTCGTCAAAGCAGTACAATGCTCATTGAGAAACTTATAAGCACTCATGTTGCATGAAACTTAGTTTAGAGTCCTAGAAACCGCGTTGTTAGATGTTTCATAAGTTCGTCAAACTTGTACAAAGCTTATTGAGACACTTATAAGCAGTCATGTTGTATGAAACTTGGTTTAGAGTCCTAGAACCCGCGTTGTTAGATGTTTCATATATTCGTCAAACTAGTCAAAAGCTCATTGAGACACTTATAAGCACTCATGTTGCATGAAACTTAGTTTAGAGTCCTAGAAGTTGCGTTGTTAGATGTTTCATAAGTTCGTCAAACTAGTACAAAGCTCATTGAGACACTTATAAGCACTCATGTTGAATGAAACTTGGTTTAGAGTCCTAGAAACGCGTTGTTAGATGTTTCATAAGTTCGTAAAACTAGTACAAAGCTCATTGAGACACTTATAAGCACTCATGTTGAATGAAACTTGGTTTAGAGTCCTAGAAATGCGTTGTTAGATGTTTCATAAGTTCTTCAAACTAGTACAAAGCTCATTGAGACACTTATAAGCACTCATGTTGCATGAACCTTGGTTTAGAGTCCTAGAAACGCTTTGTTAGATGTTTCATAAGTTCGTAAAACTTGTACAAAGCTCATTGAGACACTTATAAGCACGATGTGGAATGAAACTTGGTTTAGATTCCTAGAACCCGCGTTGTTAGATGTTCCATATGTTCGTCAAACTAGTCAAAAGCTCATTGAGACACTTATACGCACTCATGTTGCATGAAACCTAGTTTAGAGTCCTAGAAACCGCGTTGTTAGATGTTTCATATGTTCGTCAAACTAGTCAAAAGCTCATTGAGACACTTATACGCACTCATGTTGCATGAAACCTAGTTTAGAGTCCTAGAAACCGCGTTGTTAGATGTTTCATAAGTTCGTCAAACTAGTACAAAGCGCGTTGAGACACTTATAAGCACTCATGTTGCACGAAACTTGGTTTAGAGTCCTAGAAACGCGTTGTTAGATGTTTCTTAAGTTCGTCAAACTTTTACAAAGCGCGTTGAGACACTTATAAGCACTCATGTTGCATGAAACTTGGTTTAGAGTCCTAGAAACGCATTGATAGATGTTTCATAAGTTCGTCAAACTTGTACAAAGCTCATTGAGACGCTTATAAGCACTCATGTTGCATGAAACTTGGTTTAGAGTCCTAGAAACCGCGTTGTTTGTTGTTTCATAAGTTCGTCAAACCAGTACAATGCTCATTGAGACTCTTATAAGCACTCATGTTGCATGAAACTTGGTTTAGAGTCTTAGAAACCGCGTTGTTAGATGTTTCATAAGTTCGTCAAAGCGAGTACAATGCTCATTGAGACACTTATAAGCACTCATGTTGCATGAAACTTAGTTTAGAGTCCTAGAAACCGCGTTGTTAGATGTTTCATAAGTTCGTCAAACTAGTACAAAGCTCATTGAGACACTTATAAGCACTCATGTTGCATGAACCTTGGTTTAGAGTCCTAGAAACGCTTTGTTAGATGTTTCATAAGTTCGTAAAACTTGTACAAAGCTCATTGAGACACTTATAAGCACTCATGTGGAATGAAACTTGGTTTAGATTCCTAGAACCCGCGTTGTTAGATGTTTCATAAGTTCGTCAAACTAGTACAAAGCTCATTGAGACACTTATAAGCACTCATGTTGAATGAAACTTGGTTTAGAGTCCTACAAACGCGTTGTTAGATGATTCATAAGTTCGTAAAACTAGTACAAATCTCATTGAGACACTTATAAGCACTCATGTTGCATGAAACTTTGTTTAGAGTCCTAGAAATGCGTTGTTAGATTTTTCATAAGTTTGTCAAGCTAGTACAAAGCTCATTGAGACACTTATAAGCACTCATGTTCCATGAAACTTGGTTTAGAGTCCTAGAAACGCATTGATAGATGTTCATAAGTTCGTCAAACTTGTACAAAGCTCATTGAAACGCTTATAAGCACTCATGTTGCATGAAACTTGGTTTAGAGTCCTAGAAACCGCGTTGTTAGATGTTTCATAAGTTCGTCAAACCAGTACAATGCTCATTGAGACACTTATAAGCACTCATGTTGCATGAAACTTGGTTTAGAGTCTTAGAAACCGCGTTGTTAGATGTTTCATAAGTTCGTCAAACTTGTTCAAAGCTCATTGAGACACTTATAAGCAGTCATGTTGTATGATACTTGGTTTAGAATCCTAGAACCCGCGTTGTTAGATGTTTCATATATTCGTCAAACTAGTCAAAAAGCTCATTGAGAGACTTATAAGCACTCATGTTGCATGAAATTTAGTTTAGAGTCCTAGAAACCGCGTTGTTAGATGTTTCATAAGTTCGTCAAACTAGTACAAAGATCATTGAGACACTTATAAGCACTCATGTTGAATGAAACTTGGTTTAGAGTCCTAGAAACGCGTTGTTAGATGATTCATAAGTTCGTAAAACTAGTACAAATCTCATTGAGACACTTATAAGCACTCATGTTGCATGAAACTTTGTTTAGAGTCCTAAAAGCTGCGTTGTTAGATGTTTCATAAATTCGTCAAACTAGTACAAAGCTCATTGAGACAACGATAAGCACTCATGTTGAATTAAACTTGGTTTAGAGTCCTAGAAACGCGTTGTTAGATGTTTCATAAGTTCGTCAAACTTGTACAAATCTCATTGAGACACTTATAAGCACTCATGTTGCATGAAACTTTGTTTAGAGTCCTAGAAGCTGCGTTGTTAGATGTTTCATAAGTTCGTCAAACTAGTACAAAGCTCATTGAGACACTTATAAGCACTCATGTTGAATGAAACTTGGTTTAGAGTCCTAGAAACGCGTTGTTAGATGTTTCATAAGTTCGTAAAACTAGTACAATGCTCATTGAAACACTTATAAGCACTCATGTTGAATGAAAATTGGTTTAGAGTCCTAGAAATGCGTTGTTAGATGTTTCATAAGTTCTTAAAACTAGTACAAAGCTCATTGAGACACTTATAAGCACTCATGTTGCATGAACCTTGGTTTAGAGTCCTAGAAACGCGTTGTTAGATGTTTCATAAGTTCGTAAAACTTGTACAAAGCTCATTGAGACACTTATAAGCACTGATGTGGAATGAAACTTGGTTTAGATTCCTAGAACCCGCGTTGTTAGATGTTTCATATGTTCGTCAAACTAGTCAAAAGCTCATTGAGACACTTATAAGCACTCATGTTGCATGAAACCTAGTTTAGAGTACTAGAAACCGCGTTGTTAGATGTTTCATAAGTTCGTCAAACTAGTACAAAGCTCATTGAGACACTTATAAGCACTCATGTTGCATGAAACTTGGTTTAGAAACGCGTTGTTCGATGTTTCATAAGTTCGTAAAACTTGTACAAAGCTCATTGAGACATTTATAAGCACTCATGTTGCATGAAACTTGGTTTAGAGTCCTAGAAACGCGTTGTTCGATGTTTCATACGTTCGTCAAACTAGTACAAAGCTCATTGAGACACTTATAAGCACTCATGTTGCATAAAACTTTGTTTAGAGTCCTAGAAACTGCGTTGTTAGATGTTTCATAAGTTCGTCAAACTAGTACAAAGCTCATTGAGACACTTATAAGCACTCATGTTGCATGAAACTTGGTTTAGATTCCTAGAAACCGCGTTGTTAGATGTTTCATAAGTTCGTCAAACTAGTAAAAAGCTCATTGAGACACTTATAAGCACTCATGTTGAAGGAAACTTGGTTTAGAGTCCTAGAAACGCGTTGTTAGATGATTCATAAGTTCGTCAAACTTGTTCAAAGCTCATTGAGACACTTATAAGCAGTCATGTTGTATGAAACTTGGTTTAGAATCCTAGAACCCGCGTTGTTAGATGTTTCATATATTCGTCAAACTAGTCAAAAAGCTCATTGAGAGACTTATAAGCACTCATGTTGCATGAAATTTAGTTTAGAGTCCTAGAAACCGCGTTGTTAGATGTTTCATAAGTTCGTCAAACTAGTACAAAGCTCATTGAGACACTTATAAGCACTCATGTTGAATGAAACTTGGTTTAGAGTCCTAGAAACGCGTTGTTAAATGATTCATAAGTTCGTAAAACTAGTACAAATCTCATTGAGACACTTATAAGCACTCATGTTGCATGAAACTTTGTTTAGAGTCCTAAAAGCTGCGTTGTTAGATGTTTCATAAATTCGTCAAACTAGTACGAAGCTCATTGAGACACTGATAAGCACTCATGTTGAATTAAACTTGGTTTAGAGTCCTAGAAACGCGTTGTTAGATGTTTCATAAGTTCGTCAAACTTGTACAAATCTCATTGAGACACTTATAAGCACTCATGTTGCATGAAACTTTGTTTAGAGTCCTAGAAGCTGCGTTGTTAGATGTTTCATAAGTTCGTCAAACTAGTACAAAGCTCATTGAGACACTTATAAGCACTCATGTTGAATGAAACTTGGTTTAGAGTCCTAGAAACGCGTTGTTAGATGTTTCATAAGTTCGTAAAACTAGTTCAATGCTCATTGAAACACTTATAAGCACTCATGTTGAATGAAAATTGGTTTAGAGTCCTAGAAATGCGTTGTTAGATGTTTCATAAGTTCTTCAAACTAGTACAAAGCTCATTGAGACACTTATAAGCACTCATGTTGCATGAACCTTGGTTTAGAGTCCTAGAAACGCGTTGTTAGATGTTTCATAAGTTCGTAAAACTTGTACAAAGCTCATTGAGACACTTATAAGCACTCATGTGGAATGAAACTTGGTTTAGATTCCTAGAACCCGCGTTGTTAGATGTTTCATATGTTCGTCAAACTAGTCAAAAGCTCATTGAGACACTTATAAGCACTCATGTTGCATGAAACCTTGTTTAGAGTACTAGAAACCGCGTTGTTAGATGTTTCATAAGTTCGTCAAACTAGTACAAAGCTCATTGAGACACTTATAAGCACTCATGTTGCATGAAACTTGGTTTAGAGTCCTAGAAACGCGTTGTTAGATGTTTCATAAGTTCGTAAAACTAGTACAAATCTCATTGAGACACTTATAAGCACTCATGTTGCATTAAACTTGGTTTAGAGTCCTTGAAATGCGTTGTTAGATATTTCATAAGTTCGTCAAGCTAGTACAAAGCTCATTGAGACACTTATAAGCACTCATGTTGCATGAAACTTGGTTTAGAGTCCTAGAAACGCATTGATAGATGTTTCATAAGTTCGTCAAACTTGTACAAAGCTCATTGAGACGCTTATAAGCACTCATGTTGCATGAAACTTGGTTTAGAGTCCTAGAAACCGCGTTGTTAGATGTTTCATAAGTTCGTCAAACCAGTACAATGCTCATTGAAACACTTATAAGCACTCATGTTGCATGAAACTTGGTTTAGAGTCTTAGAAACCGCGTTGTTAGATGTTTCATAAGTTCGTCAAACCAGTACAATGCTCATTGAGACACTTATAGACACTCATGTTGCATGAAACTTCGTTTAGAGTCCTTGAAACCGTGTTGTTAGATGTTTCATAAGTTCGTCAAACTAGTACAAAGCTCGTAGAGACAATTATAAGCACTCATGTTGCATGAAACTTGGTTTAGAGTACTAGAAACGCGTTTATAGATGTTTCATAAGTTCGTCAAACAAGTACAAAGCTCATTGAGACACTTATAAGCACTCATGTTGCATGAAACTTGGTTTAGAGTCCTAGAAACGCGTTGTTCGATGTTTCATAAGTTCGTCAAACTAGAACAAAGATCATTGAGACACTTATAAGCACTCATGTTGAATGAAACTTGGTTTAGAGTCCTAGAAACGCGTTGTTAGATGATTCATAAGTTCGTAAAACTAGTACAAATCTCATTGAGACACTTATAAGCACTCATGTTGCATGAAACTTGGTTTAGAGTCCTAGAAATGCGTTGTTAGATATTTCATAAGTTCGCCAAGCTAGTACAAAGCTTATTGAGAAACTTATAAGCACTCATGTTGCATGAAACTTGGTTTAGATTCCTAGAAACGCATTGATAGATGTTTCATAAGTTCGTCAAACTTGTACAAAGCTCATTGAGACGCTTATAAGCACTCATGTTGCATGAAATTTGGTTTAGAGTCCTAGAAACCGCGTTGTTAGCTGATTCATAAGTTCGTCAAACCAAGTACAATGCTCATTGATACTCTTATAAGCACTCATGTTGCATGAAACTTGGTTTAAAGTCTTAGAAACCGCGTTGTTAGATGTTTCATAAGTTCGTCAAACCAGTACAATGCTCATTGAGACACTTATAAGCACTCATGTTGCATGAAACTTCGTTTAGAGTCCTAGAAACCGCGTTGTTAGATGTTTCATAAGTTCGTCAAACTAGTACATATCTCATTGAGACACTTATAAGCACTCATGTTGCATGAAACTTGGTTTAGAATCCTAGAAATGCGTTGTTAGATATTTCATAAGTTCGCCAAGCTAGTGCAAAGCTTATTGAGACACTTATAAGCACTCATGTTGCATGAAACTTGGTTTAGAGTCCTAGAAACGCATTGATAGATGTTTCATAAGTTCGTCAAACTTGTACAAAGCTCATTGAGACGCTTATAAGCACTCATGTTGCATGAAATTTGGTTTAGAGTCCTAGAAACCGCGTTGTTAGATGTTTCATAAGTTCGTCAAACCAGTACAATGCTCATTGAGACACTTATAAGCACTCATGTTGCATGAAACTTGGTTTAGAGTCCTACAAACGCATTGATAGATGTTTCATAAGTTCGTCAAACTTGTACAAAGCTCATTGAGACGCTTATAAGCACTCATGTTGCATGAAATTTGGTTTAGAGTCCTAGAAACCGCGTTGTTAGCTGTTTCATAAGTTCGTCAAACCAGTACAATGCTCATTGAGACACTTATAAGCACTCATGTTGCATGAACCTTGGTTTAGAGTCCTAGAAACGCGTTGTTAGATGTTTCATAAGTTCGTAAAACTTGTACAAAGCTCATTGAGACACTTATAAGCACTCATGTGGAGTGAAACTTGGTTTAGAATCCTAGAACCCGCGTTGTTAGATGTTTAATATGTTCGTCAAACTAGTCAAAAGCTCATTGAGACACTTATAAGCACTCATGTTGCATGAAAATTAGTTTAGAGTCCTAGAAACCGCGTTGTTAGATGTTTCATAAGTTCGTCAAACTAGTACAAAGCTCATTGAGACACTTATAAGCACTCATGTTGCATGAAACTTGGTTTAGAGTCCTAGAAACCGCGTTGTTAGATGTTTCATAAGTTCGTCAAACCAGTACAATGCTCATTGAGACACTTATAAGCACTCATGTTGCATAAAACTTGGTTTAGAGTCTTAGAAACCGCGTTGTTAGATGTTTCATAAGTTCGTCAAACTTTTACAAAGCTCGTTGAGACACTTATAAGCACTCATGTTGCATGAAACTTGGTTTAGAGTCCTAGAAACCGCGTTGTTAGATGTTTCATAAGTTCGTCAAACCAGTACAATGCTCATTGAGACACTTATAAGCACTCATGTTGCATGAAACTTGGTTTAGAGTCCTACAAAAGCATTGATAGATGTTTCATAAGTTCGTCAAACTTGTACAAAGCTCATTGAGACGCTTATAAGCACTCATGTTGCATGAACCTTGGTTTAGAGTCCTAGAAACCGCGTTGTTAGATGTTTCATAAGTTCGTAAAACTTGTACAAAGCTCATTGAGACACTTATAAGCACTCATGTGGAATGAAACTTGGTTTAGAGTCCTAGAACCCGCGTTGTTAGATGTTTCATATGTTCGTCAAACTAGTCAAAAGCTCATTGAGACACTTATAAGCACTCATGTTGCATGAAAATTAGTTTAGAGTCCTAGAAACCGTGTTGTTAGATGTTTCATAAGTTCGTCAAGCTAGTACAAATCTCATTGAGACACTTATAAGCACTCATGTTGCATGAAACTTGGTTTAGAGTCCTAGAAACCGCGTTGTTAGATGTTTCATAAGTTCGTCAAACTAGTACAATGCTCATTGAGACACTTATAAGCACTCATGTTGCATGAAACTTGGTTTAGAGTCTTAGAAACCGTGTGTTAGATGTTTCATAAGTTCGTCAAACCAGTACAATGCTCATTGAGACACTTATAAGCACTCATGTTGCATGAAACTTTGTTTAGAGTCCTAGAAACTGCGTTGTTAGATGTTTCATAAGTTCGTCAAACTAGTACAAAGCTCATTGAGACACTTATAAGCACTCATGTTGCATGAAACTTGGTTTAGATTCCTAGAAACCGCGTTGTTAGATGTTTCATAAGTTCGTCAAACTAGTACAAAGCTCATTGAGACACTTATAAGCACTCATGTTGAAGGAAACTTGGTTTAGAGTCCTAGAAACCGCGTTGTTAGATGTTTCATAAGTTCCTCAAACTAGTACAAAGCTCATTGAGACACTTATAAGCACTCATGTTGCATGAAACTTTGTTTAGAGTCCTAGAAATCCGTTGTTAGATATTTCATAAGTTTGTCAATCTAGTACAAAGCTCATTGAGACACTTATAAGCACTCATGTTGCATGAAACTTGGTTTAGAGTCCTAGAAACGCATTGATAGATGTTTCATAAGTTCGTCAAACTTGTACAAAGCTCATTGAGACGCTTATAAGCACTCATGTTGCATGAAACTTGGTTTAGAGTCCTAGAAACCGCGTTGTTAGATGTTTCATAAGTTCGTCAAACTAGTACAATGCTCATTGAGACACTTATAAGCACTCATGTTGCATGAAACTTGGTTTAGAGTCTTAGAAACCGTGTGTTAGATGTTTCATAAGTTCGTCAAACCAGTACAATGCTCATTGAGACACTTATAAGCACTCATGTTGCATGAAACTTCGTTTAGAGTACTAGAAACCGCGTTGTTAGATGTTTCATAAGTTCGTCAAACTAGTACAAAGCTCGTTGAGACAATTATAAGCACTCATGTTGCATGAAACTTGGTTTAGAGTACTAGAAACACGTTGTTAGATGTTTCATAAGTTCGTCAAACAAGTACAAAGCTCATTGAGATACTTATAAGCACACATGTTGCATGAAACTTGGTTTAGAGTCCTAGAAACGCGTTGTTAGATGTTTCATAAGTTCGTAAAACTTGTACAAAGCTCATTGAGTCACTTATAAGCACTCATGTTGCATGAAACTTGGCTTAGAGTCCTAGAAACGCTTTGTTCGATGTTTCATAAGTTCGTCAAGCTAGTACAAAACTCATTGACACACTTATAAGCACTCATGTTGCATGAAACTTTGTTTATAGTCCTAGAAACTGCGTTGTTAGATGTTTCATAAGTTCGTCAAACTAGTACAAAGCTCATTGAGACACTTATAAGCACTCATGTTGCATGAAACTTGGTTTAAATTCCTAGAAACGGCGTTGTTAGATGTTTCATAAGTTCGTCAAACTAGTACAAAGCTCATTGAGACACTTATAAGCACTCATGTTGCATGAAACTTGGTTTAGAGTCCTAGAAACGCGTTGTTAGATGATTCATAAGTTCGTAAAACTAGTACAAATCTCATTGAGACACTTATAAGCACTCATGTTGCATGAAACTTGGTTTAGAGTCCTAGAAATGCGTTGTTAGATATTTCATAAGTTCGTCAAGCTAGTACAAAGCTCATTGAGACACTTATAAGCACTCATGTTGCATGAAACTTGGTTTAGAGTCCTAGAAACGCATTAATAGATGTTCATAAGTTCGTAAATCTTGTACAAAGCTCATTGAGACGCATATAAGCACTCATGTTGCATGAAACTTGGTTTAGAGTCCTAGAAACCGCTTTGTTAGATGTTTCATAAGTTCGTCAAACCAGTACAAAGCTCATTGAGACGCTTATAAGCACTCATGTTGCATGAAACTTGGTTTAGAGTCCTAGAAACGCGTTGTTAGATGTTTCATAAGTTCGTCAAACTTGTACAAAGCTCATTGAGACACTTATAAGCACTCATGTTGCATGAAACTTGGTTTAGAGTCCTAGAACCCGCGTTGTTAGATGTTTCATATATTCGTCAAACTAGTCAAAAGCTCATTGAGACACTTATAAGCACTCATGTTGCATGAAACTTAGTTTAGAGTCCTAGAAACCGCGTTGTTAGATGTTTCATAAGTTCGTCAAACTAGTACAAAGATCATTGAGACACTTATAAGCACTCATGTTGAATGAAACTTGGTTTAGAGTCCTAGAAACGCGTTGTTAGATGATTCATAAGTTCGTAAAACTAGTACAAATCTCATTGAGACACTTATAAGCACTCATGTTGCATGAAACTTTGTTTAGAGTCCTAGAATTTGCGTTGTTAGATGTTTCATAAGTTCGTCAAACTAGTACAAAGCTGATTGAGACACTTATAAGCACTCATGTTAAATGTAACTTGGTTTAGAGTCCTAGAAACGCGTTGTTAGATGTTTCATAAGTTCGTCAAACTTGTACAAATCTCATTGAGACACTTATAAGCACTCATGTTGCATGAAACTTTGTTTAGAGTCCTAGAAGCTGCGTTGTTAGATGTTTCATAAGTTCATCAAACTAGTACAAAGCTCATTGAGACACTTATAAGCACTCATGTTGAATGAAACTTGGTTTAGAGTCCTAGAAACGCGTTGTTAGATGTTTCATAAGTTCGTAAAACTAGTACAAAGCTCATTGAGACACTTATAAGCACTCGTGTTGAATGAAACTTGGTTTAGAGTCCTAGAAATGCGTTGTTAGATGTTTCATAAGTTCTTCAAACTAGTACAAAGCTCATTGAGACACTTATAAGCACTCATGTTGCATGAACCTTGGTCTAGAGTCCTAGAAACGCGTTGTTAGATGTTTCATAAGTTCGTAAAACTTGTACAAAGCTCATTGAGACACTTATAAGCACTCATGTGGAATGAAACTTGGTTTAGATTCCTAGAACCCGCGTTGTTAGATGTTCCATATGTTCGTCAAACTAGTCAAAAGCTCATTGAGACACTTATACGCACTCATGTTGCATGAAACCTAGTTTAGAGTCCTAGAAACCGCGTTGTTAGATGTTTCATATGTTCGTCAAACTAGTCAAAAGCTCAATGAGACACTTATACGCACTCATGTTGCATGAAACCTAGTTTAGAGTCCTAGAAACCGCGTTGTTAGATGTTTCATAAGTTCGTCAAACTAGTACAAAGCGCGTTGAGACACTTATAAGCACTCATGTTGCACGAAACTTGGTTTAGAGTCCTAGAAACGCGTTGTTAGATGTTTCTTAAGTTCGTCAAACTTTTACAAAGCGCGTTGAGACACTTATAAGCACTCATGTTGCATGAAACTTGGTTTAGAGTCCTAGAAACGCGTTGTTCGATGTTTCATAAGTTCGTAAAACTTGTACAAAGCTCATTGAGACACTTATAAGCACTCATGTTGCATGAAACTTGGTTTAGAGTCCTAGAAACGCGTTGTCCGATGTTTCATACGTTCGTCAAACTAGTACAAAGCTCATTGAGACACTTATAAGCACTCATGTTGCATAAAACTTTGTTTAGAGTCCTAGAAACTGCGTTGTTAGATGTTACATAAGTTCGTCAAACTAGTACAAAGCTCATTGAGACACTTATAAGCACTCATGTTGCATGAAACTTGGTTTAGATTCCTAGAAACCGCGTTGTTAGATGTTTCATATGTTCGTCAAACTAGTACAAAGCTCATTGAGACACTTATAAGCACTCATGTTGAAGGAAACTTGGTTTAGAGTCCTAGAAACGCGTTGTTAGATGATTCATAAGTTCGTAAAACTAGTACAAATCTCATTAAGACACTTATAAGCACTCATGTTGCATGAAACTTGGTTTAGAGTCCTAGAAATGCGTTGTTAGATATTTCATAAGTTTGTCAAGCTAGTACAAAGCTCATTGAGACACTTATAAGCACTCATGTTGCATGAAACTTGGTTTAGAGTCCTAGAAACGCATTGATAGATGTTTCATAAGTTCGTCAAACTTGTACAAAGCTCATTGAGACGCTTATAAGCACTCATGTTGCATGAAACTTGGTTTAGAGTCCTAGAAACCGCGTTGTTTGTTGTTTCATAAGTTCGTCAAACCAGTACAATGCTCATTGAGACTCTTATAAGCACTCATGTTGCATGAAACTTGGTTTAGAGTCTTAGAAACCGCGTTGTTAGATGTTTCATAAGTTCGTCAAAGCGAGTACAATGCTCATTGAGAAACTTATAAGCACTCATGTTGCATGAAACTTAGTTTAGAGTCCTAGAAACCGCGTTGTTAGATGTTTCATAAGTTCGTCAAACTTGTACAAAGCTTATTGAGACACTTATAAGCAGTCATGTTGTATGAAACTTGGTTTAGAGTCCTAGAACCCGCGTTGTTAGATGTTTCATATATTCGTCAAACTAGTCAAAAGCTCATTGAGACACTTATAAGCACTCATGTTGCATGAAACTTAGTTTAGAGTCCTAGAAGTTGCGTTGTTAGATGTTTCATAAGTTCGTCAAACTAGTACAAAGCTCATTGAGACACTTATAAGCACTCATGTTGAATGAAACTTGGTTTAGAGTCCTAGAAACGCGTTGTTAGATGTTTCATAAGTTCGTAAAACTAGTACAAAGCTCATTGAGACACTTATAAGCACTCATGTTGAATGAAACTTGGTTTAGAGTCCTAGAAATGCGTTGTTAGATGTTTCATAAGTTCTTCAAACTAGTACAAAGCTCATTGAGACACTTATAAGCACTCATGTTGCATGAACCTTGGTTTAGAGTCCTAGAAACGCTTTGTTAGATGTTTCATAAGTTCGTAAAACTTGTACAAAGCTCATTGAGACACTTATAAGCACTGATGTGGAATGAAACTTGGTTTAGATTCCTAGAACCCGCGTTGTTAGATGTTCCATATGTTCGTCAAACTAGTCAAAAGCTCATTGAGACACTTATACGCACTCATGTTGCATGAAACCTAGTTTAGAGTCCTAGAAACCGCGTTGTTAGATGTTTCATATGTTCGTCAAACTAGTCAAAAGCTCATTGAGACACTTATACGCACTCATGTTGCATGAAACCTAGTTTAGAGTCCTAGAAACCGCGTTGTTAGATGTTTCATAAGTTCGTCAAACTAGTACAAAGCGCGTTGAGACACTTATAAGCACTCATGTTGCACGAAACTTGGTTTAGAGTCCTAGAAACGCGTTGTTAGATGTTTCTTAAGTTCGTCAAACTTTTACAAAGCGCGTTGAGACACTTATAAGCACTCATGTTGCATGAAACTTGGTTTAGAGTCCTAGAAACGCATTGATAGATGTTTCATAAGTTCGTCAAACTTGTACAAAGCTCATTGAGACGCTTATAAGCACTCATGTTGCATGAAACTTGGTTTAGAGTCCTAGAAACCGCGTTGTTTGTTGTTTCATAAGTTCGTCAAACCAGTACAATGCTCATTGAGACTCTTATAAGCACTCATGTTGCATGAAACTTGGTTTAGAGTCTTAGAAACCGCGTTGTTAGATGTTTCATAAGTTCGTCAAAGCAGTACAATGCTCATTGAGACACTTATAAGCACTCATGTTGCATGAAACTTAGTTTAGAGTCCTAGAAACCGCGTTGTTAGATGTTTCATAAGTTCGTCAAACTAGTACAAAGCTCATTGAGACACTTATAAGCACTCATGTTGCATGAACCTTGGTTTAGAGTCCTAGAAACGCTTTGTTAGATGTTTCATAAGTTCGTAAAACTTGTACAAAGCTCATTGAGACACTTATAAGCACTCATGTGGAATGAAACTTGGTTTAGATTCCTAGAACCCGCGTTGTTAGATGTTCCATATGTTCGTCAAACTAGTCAAAAGCTCATTGAGACACTTATACGCACTCATGTTGCATGAAACCTAGTTTAGAGTCCTAGAAACCGCGTTGTTAGATGTTTCATATGTTCGTCAAACTAGTCAAAAACTCATTGAGACACTTATACGCACTCATGTTGCATGCATGAAACTTGGTTTAGAGTCCTAGAAACGCGTTGTTAGATGTTTTATAAGTTCATCAAACTAGTACAAAGCTCATTGAGACACTTTATAAGCACTCATGTTGCATGAAACTTGGTTTAGATTCCTAGAAACCGCATTGTTAGATGTTTCATAAGTTCGTCAAACTTTTACAAAGCTCGTTGAGACACTTATAAGCACTCATGTTGCATGAAACTTGGTTTAGAATCCTAGAATTGCGTTGTTAGATGATTCATAAGTTCGTAAAACTTGTACAACGCTCATTGAGACACTTATAAGCACTCATGTTGCATGAAACTTGGTTTAGAGTCCTAGAAACGCGTTGTTCGATGTTCATAGGTTCGTCAAACTAGTACAAAGCTCATTGAGACACTTATAAGCACTCACGTTGCATGAAACTTTGTTTAGGGTCCTAGAAACTACGTTGTTAGATGTTTCATAAGTTCGTCAAACTAGTACAAAGCTCATTGAGACAATTATAAGCACTCATGTTGCATGAAACTTGGTTTAGATTCCTAGAAACCGCGTTGTTAGATGTTTCATAAGTTCGTCAAACTAGTACAAAGCTCATTGAGACACTTATAAGCACTCATGTTGAATGAAACTTGGTTTAGAGTCCTACAAACGCGTTGTTAGATGATTCATAAGTTCGTAAAACTAGTACAAATCTCATTGAGACACTTATAAGCACTCATGTTGCATGAAACTTTGTTTAGAGTCCTAGAAATGCGTTGTTAGATTTTTCATAAGTTTGTCAAGCTAGTACAAAGCTCATTGAGACACTTATAAGCACTCATGTTCCATGAAACTTGGTTTAGAGTCCTAGAAACGCATTGATAGATGTTCATAAGTTCGTCAAACTTGTACAAAGCTCATTGAAACGCTTATAAGCACTCATGTTGCATGAAACTTGGTTTAGAGTCCTAGAAACCGCGTTGTTAGATGTTTCATAAGTTCGTCAAACCAGTACAATGCTCATTGAGACACTTATAAGCACTCATGTTGCATGAAACTTGGTTTAGAGTCTTAGAAACCGCGTTGTTAGATGTTTCATAAGTTCGTCAAACTTGTTCAAAGCTCATTGAGACACTTATAAGCAGTCATGTTGTATGATACTTGGTTTAGAATCCTAGAACCCGCGTTGTTAGATGTTTCATATATTCGTCAAACTAGTCAAAAAGCTCATTGAGAGACTTATAAGCACTCATGTTGCATGAAATTTAGTTTAGAGTCCTAGAAACCGCGTTGTTAGATGTTTCATAAGTTCGTCAAACTAGTACAAAGATCATTGAGACACTTATAAGCACTCATGTTGAATGAAACTTGGTTTAGAGTCCTAGAAACGCGTTGTTAGATGATTCATAAGTTCGTAAAACTAGTACAAATCTCATTGAGACACTTATAAGCACTCATGTTGCATGAAACTTTGTTTAGAGTCCTAAAAGCTGCGTTGTTAGATGTTTCATAAATTCGTCAAACTAGTACAAAGCTCATTGAGACACTGATAAGCACTCATGTTGAATTAAACTTGGTTTAGAGTCCTAGAAACGCGTTGTTAGATGTTTCATAAGTTCGTCAAACTTGTACAAATCTCATTGAGACACTTATAAGCACTCATGTTGCATGAAACTTTGTTTAGAGTCCTAGAAGCTGCGTTGTTAGATGTTTCATAAGTTCGTCAAACTAGTACAAAGCTCATTGAGACACTTATAAGCACTCATGTTGAATGAAACTTGGTTTAGAGTCCTAGAAACGCGTTGTTAGATGTTTCATAAGTTCGTAAAACTAGTACAATGCTCATTGAAACACTTATAAGCACTCATGTTGAATGAAAATTGGTTTAGAGTCCTAGAAATGCGTTGTTAGATGTTTCATAAGTTCTTAAAACTAGTACAAAGCTCATTGAGACACTTATAAGCACTCATGTTGCATGAACCTTGGTTTAGAGTCCTAGAAACGCGTTGTTAGATGTTTCATAAGTTCGTAAAACTTGTACAAAGCTCATTGAGACACTTATAAGCACTCATGTTGCATGAAACCTAGTTTAGAGTACTAGAAACCGCGTTGTTAGATGTTTCATAAGTTCGTCAAACTAGTACAAAGCTCATTGAGACACTTATAAGCACTCATGTTGCATGAAACTTGGTTTAGAAACGCGTTGTTCGATGTTTCATAAGTTCGTAAAACTTGTACAAAGCTCATTGAGACATTTATAAGCACTCATGTTGCATGAAACTTGGTTTAGAGTCCTAGAAACGCGTTGTTCGATGTTTCATACGTTCGTCAAACTAGTACAAAGCTCATTGAGACACTTATAAGCACTCATGTTGCATAAAACTTTGTTTAGAGTCCTAGAAACTGCGTTGTTAGATGTTTCATAAGTTCGTCAAACTAGTACAAAGCTCATTGAGACACTTATAAGCACTCATGTTGCATGAAACTTGGTTTAGATTCCTAGAAACCGCGTTGTTAGATGTTTCATAAGTTCGTCAAACTAGTAAAAAGCTCATTGAGACACTTATAAGCACTCATGTTGAAGAAAACTTGGTTTAGAGTCCTAGAAACGCGTTGTTAGATGATTCATAAGTTCGTCAAACTTGTTCAAAGCTCATTGAGACACTTATAAGCAGTCATGTTGTATGAAACATGGTTTAGAATCCTAGAACCCGCGTTGTTAGATGTTTCATATATTCGTCAAACTAGTCAAAAAGCTCATTGAGAGACTTATAAGCACTCATGTTGCATGAAATTTAGTTTAGAGTCCTAGAAACCGCGTTGTTAGATGTTTCATAAGTTCGTCAAACTAGTACAAAGCTCATTGAGACACTTATAAGCACTCATGTTGAATGAAACTTGGTTTAGAGTCCTAGAAACGCGTTGTTAAATGATTCATAAGTTCGTAAAACTAGTACAAATCTCATTGAGACACTTATAAGCACTCATGTTGCATGAAACTTTGTTTAGAGTCCTAAAAGCTGCGTTGTTAGTGTTGAGACTAATGGTAACCCATAAGGGCATTATGTCAAAACATATGAAGATGACAAGATGTGGAGTATCGACCAAAGGTATCGGTCAAGAATGTGACCGATACAAAGTGGCGAGACCTATATCGGTAAGGTGTACCGGTCTAGAGTAACCGATACAAGATGAAGTCGATATGGCTAAGAGAAAGACTTGTATCGGTCAAGTATATCGGCCACACTTGGCCGATACATTCAAACTGCGTTCTCCCAACGGTCGGATCTGGCTCATATCGGTCAGATCATATCGGCCACACTTGGCCGATACATTTGAACAAATATAGCCGTTACACACTCTCTCTTATCTCTAAACGGCTATATGCCATTGTAATCTCTATATAAGCTGTGCAAGCTCTATTGTAAACATTAAGGAGGTATATCCTCTCTTCTACATTAATACAAAACTCTCTTTATACATTGTTCTCTCTTAATCTCTTAATCTCTTTTAATCTCTCACTAAACTCTCCACACAAACTCTCACGGATTCTCCCAATACTCTTCGAGTCTCACAAGCTCATGATTCTCTCATCCTTATACTCGAATTCCAACATGGTATCAGAGCGAAGCTCTTGAGACCCATAGGTAAGTCGCTTCCGCTATTCTCCTCTCTTTAATTTGCTTATAAACACAAGGATCTAGGGGAGAAGAGGAATGACCAAGATCCGCTTGATTAGAGCACTAAGATCTTGGTGAATCAATTCTCCTCTTAGGAAATGAACCATGATCTCTTTGTCTCTTAATGAGTAAAGAGACATGTTGAATCCAAGCTCCTTTCAAGAACAATTCAATCAAAACCGAATCATAGTGAGCATAAATCAATGGATTTAGCTCCATGATGTTTTTGGTTGAGTTGTTCTTAAAGATCCTTGTTAGGCCGAAAGTTAGTGGATGAGAATCATTGTTCCCTCACTCTTATGAGTTCAAAAGGGACATTGATGAATCCAAATAGCCTAGGCATATAAGCAATGAACAAGTATTCAAAGCATCAAAGCTTGAAACTTGGGAGCTAAAAGAGTTAGAGAACCTTGTTATTGTCTCCTTTAAGAACAAATAACTCGTTGAATCCAACACTCTATAGTTTCTTTTAGCCAAAAGCATAGAGGATGAGAACCATGGATTCCCCACTCTTATGAGTCCAAAGGGAACCATGTTGAATCCAAGACCATCTAAGCTTAGGCGTTGTTTTGGAAGCCGAAAGCATAGAGGATGAGAACCATGGATTCCCCACTCTTATGAGTCCAAAGGGAACCATGTTGAGATCCAAGGCCATCTAAGCTTAGGCACTTTTAGAAGCCGAAAGCAAAGAGGATGAGAACCATGGATTCCCCACTCTTATGACTCCAAAGGGAACCATGTTGAGATCCATATCGGACTTTGCTTAGGCATGTTTAGACTATGAACAAGTATTCAAGAACAAAACTTGAAACTTGCGAGTCAAAAGGGTTTGTGAACCTTGTGTGCTCACTCTTAGGAGTCCAAAGCCACTTGATGAATCCAAAACTCTTTCCTTTTATGCTTCAAACAAGACCTTTGGAAAGTGAACCATGATCCGCCTAACTCTTAGTGAGTAAAGGACATGTTGAATCCAATTTCCTTGGTAAGTACAAGACAATCAAAACACAATCATTGTTAGCATAAATCAACAAGGTTTAGCTACATGATAGTTTTGGTTGTATTGTTCTTTAAGGTCCTTGTCTAACCCAAGACTAATGGATGAGAACCATGGCTTCTAAAAGAACCATGATGAATCCAATACCATGAAAGTTTCGGTTTAAAAGCATGTTCTTGGTCCAAATTTAAGATCTAGGATACAAGGTTCACTTATGTCTTTGTCCAAGACCAAACCACTAGTCCTTGTTTGGTGAAGTGGTTTGAATCTTGGTGAAAGGCTAAGTGAATTTCAAACCTTGGTTAATCCAAAAGATCTTCGGTTTAATCAAAAGGGTAAGGTACCAAGACCCGCTTGTGATAAAGCTCTTAAGGTCTATGGTATCCAAAACTCTCTTAGAGGGAAGAGAACCAAGCCTCCATAAGTGTTAATAAAACACCGAGAGCTTGATGAATCCTTCATAACCTCGGCTAACATGAGTCTATAAAGAGATCCATGACCACTTGAAAGGTGATACTTTAAAGGGTCATGATGAATCCATCTTTAGACTCATGGGGAAATGATTCACTACATTAACATCTATATAAGGTGAAGATGGAGTGATGATCTATGTTTTAAGATCATGGTCCGCCATTGTGCACAAAAGACCATGGTCCCTTGTTGCTAACTTGAATCTATATGTAGGTAAAGAAGCAAACAAGAGAATTTCTCAATGACCATCATCTCAAGGAACCAAACCAAAAAGGGCCAATTCTAAAACCTTAACTATCTATAATTGTCTATAATTGTTATTTGCTTTGAACCTCTCGGATTAATTGTGTGCAAACCATGGAAACTAGAACTAGACCTTGAACTTGTGGTAGGATACATATATACTCGAGCTTAGTCAAATGTCTTAGGGAATTTATTGATCTAAGGCTTAAGCTCTCCTTGTTTTTCCTCCCTTGTACTTGGTTCTAGTAGTTAAGTGGTTTGTATTTCAAGTATGTCACTAACATTGCCGATTACCATTGTTATTAAACTCCCTTTGATCTTTGTGATGATGTAGGATCATCATCTCTAAAAGTCAAGCAAGGAATCAACAATGAGAATCCCTAGGCATTGCTATGTGACTAGAAAATGTGAAAATAAAAGAGGAGGTAAAGGGTAATAGAAGTGCAAAGGAAGGTTTCCAAAGAGAAGATGAGAACCCTTTCTCACCAAGCTTGTGAAGAACAAAGCCGAGAAAGGAACCAAACAATCAAGGGATTACTCCATCTTGATCATAAGGGGGGAAAAGAAAGTGTTAAATCACATATCTTCCTTCATGATCAATTTGGAGAATCACTCAAAGCGGCTAAAGCATCTTCACCAAAAGTGCAAAGCTTCATCTATCCATTTCATCATCCATCACTCCCGGCCAAAGTATCAAGAAGGACTAAGCCGCCACTACCACCAATCCGGCTAAGTATTGACTAAAGTACCAAGAAGGACGAAGTCAATACAAAGCTCTCATTCTCGGCTAAAGTACCAAGAAGGACGAAGCCTCCACAACCAATCCATATCGGCTTAAGTACCAACAAGATACAAGGCCAAAGTTTCTTTGGAACAAAGAAGAATCATCATTTGGCTAAATGCACTTGGAGAATGCTAAAGTGTCCCAAGATGTAAAGAGCTCTCATCAATCATTCGGTCAAGTCTCTACAAGAAGCAAGACCATCATCATCATCAACACTAGGCTCGGCCAAGTACAATCGGCTCTACTCACTATCGGCCAAAGCAACTACCAAGTGCAAGGCCTAATCTTGTTACTCGGCTTATGCATCTATCAAGAGATAAGCCAAAATACTCCGACAAATCCTTGTTCCAACCGCACAAAGAAGAAAGCAAGACTTCAAGAAGAAGCCAAAGCTCAAACCTAGATGCGACTACAAGGACAAGTCATTCCTCTACAAACTAAAGGGCTGTCCCTTAACACTCTCTCTTTATTATGATCCGTATTCTCATAAGAACTAGAGCCGCATCACATAATCTTGCTTAGTTCTTGATGAATCTAATCATTGCCCTTGTTAAAAGTTGTTTAGTCTATTAGGCCTAAATAAAATCATTTGAAATTTGTTAAAGAACTTAGGTTTAAATAACAAAATTACTCATTGGTTTATTAGTTGCATCTAGACTTAAGCTTCTTATGTGCATTTCTATCTAAGCGTATCAAGTTAACCCTTTCACTAAGCTTTACACCTTTCTTGAATCCTTTGAAGGTTAAAAGAAGTGAGAGCCAAGTGATCATTCTCGGTTGCTTGAATGACAAGAAGAATGCCATCAAGGAAAAATCAAGAGAAGAAAGGAGGAAGCCATGAGTGTTCGGTCAAAATCCACACCCAAGCTTGTGAAGAACAAAGCCGTGGAAAGGAATCAAATCAAAAGTCTCACACCAAAGTTTGTGAAGAACAAACCGTGAAGACCAAATCAAGTATCCAAAGAACCCTCATTGAAGAACACGGCAAAGTCAAGAAGATCAAACCGGTTCTATCTTAAGGGGGAGTTTCGGCCAAGTCAAGAAGATAAAGGCCAAGATTAAGAAGACCCCTATTGCAAAGACTTACACTCTTTTTCCCCTTAGTAATGCTTTTATCCCAAGTGGTTTTGCTTACTAAGGGTTTTAATGAGGGTTTGTCTAAGCGATTTCCAATCTTAGCCATTTCATTAGGCTAAGCTTGAGGGGGAGTGTTGAGACTAATGGTAACCCATAAGGGCATTATGTCAAAACATATGAAGATGACAAGATGTGGAGTATCGACCAAAGGTATCGGTCAAGAATGTGACCGATACAAAGTGGCGAGACCTATATCGGTAAGGTGTACCGGTCTAGAGTAACCGATACAAGATGAAGTCGATATGGCTAAGAGAAAGACTTGTATCGGTCAAGTATATCGGCCACACTTGGCCGATACATTCAAACTGCGTTCTCCCAACGGTCGGATCTCGGCTCATATCGGTCGGATCATATCGGCCACACTTGGCCGATACATTTGAACAAATATAGCCGTTACACACTCTCTCTTATCTCTAAACGGCTATATGCCATTGTAATCTCTATATAAAGCTGTGCAAGCTCTATTGTAAACATTAAGGAGGTATATCCTCTCTTCTACATTAATACAAAACTCTCTTTATACATTGTTCTCTCTTAATCTCTTAATCTCTTTTAATCTCTCACTAAACTCTCCACACAAACTCTCACGGATTCTCCCAATACTCTTCGAGTCTCACAAGCTCATGATTCTCTCATCCTTATACTCGAATTCCAACAGTTAGATGTTTCATAAATTCGTCAAACTAGTACGAAGCTCATTGAGACACTGATAAGCACTCATGTTGAATTAAACTTGGTTTAGAGTCCTAGAAACGCGTTGTTAGATGTTTCATAAGTTCGTCAAACTTGTACAAATCTCATTGAGACACTTATAAGCACTCATGTTGCATGAAACTTTGTTTAGAGTCCTAGAAGCTGCGTTGTTAGATGTTTCATAAGTTCGTCAAACTAGTACAAAGCTCATTGAGACACTTATAAGCACTCATGTTGAATGAAACTTGGTTTAGAGTCCTAGAAACGCGTTGTTAGATGTTTCATAAGTTCGTAAAACTAGTTCAATGCTCATTGAAACACTTATAAGCACTCATGTTGAATGAAAATTGGTTTAGAGTCCTAGAAATGCGTTGTTAGATGTTTCATAAGTTCTTCAAACTAGTACAAAGCTCATTGAGACACTTATAAGCACTCATGTTGCATGAACCTTGGTTTAGAGTCCTAGAAACGCGTTGTTAGATGTTTCATAAGTTCGTAAAACTTGTACAAAGCTCATTGAGACACTTATAAGCACTCATGTGGAATGAAACTTGGTTTAGATTCCTAGAACCCGCGTTGTTAGATGTTTCATATGTTCGTCAAACTAGTCAAAAGCTCATTGAGACACTTATAAGCACTCATGTTGCATGAAACCTTGTTTAGAGTACTAGAAACCGCGTTGTTAGATGTTTCATAAGTTCGTCAAACTAGTACAAAGCTCATTGAGACACTTATAAGCACTCATGTTGCATGAAACTTGGTTTAGAGTCCTAGAAATGCGTTGTTAGATGTTTCATAAGTTCGTAAAACTAGTACAAATCTCATTGAGACACTTATAAGCACTCATGTTGCATTAAACTTGGTTTAGAGTCCTTGAAATGCGTTGTTAGATATTTCATAAGTTCGTCAAGCTAGTACAAAGCTCATTGAGACACTTATAAGCACTCATGTTGCATGAAACTTGGTTTAGAGTCCTAGAAACGCATTGATAGATGTTTCATAAGTTCGTCAAACTTGTACAAAGCTCATTGAGACGCTTATAAGCACTCATGTTGCATGAAACTTGGTTTAGAGTCCTAGAAACCGCGTTGTTAGATGTTTCATAAGTTCGTCAAACCAGTACAATGCTCATTGAAACACTTATAAGCACTCATGTTGCATGAAACTTGGTTTAGAGTCTTAGAAACCGCGTTGTTAGATGTTTCATAAGTTCGTCAAACCAGTACAATGCTCATTGAGACACTTATAGACACTCATGTTGCATGAAACTTCGTTTAGAGTCCTTGAAACCGTGTTGTTAGATGTTTCATAAGTTCGTCAAACTAGTACAAAGCTCGTAGAGACAATTATAAGCACTCATGTTGCATGAAACTTGGTTTAGAGTACTAGAAACGCGTTTATAGATGTTTCATAAGTTCGTCAAACAAGTACAAAGCTCATTGAGACACTTATAAGCACTCATGTTGCATGAAACTTGGTTTAGAGTCCTAGAAACGCGTTGTTCGATGTTTCATAAGTTCGTCAAACTAGAACAAAGATCATTGAGACACTTATAAGCACTCATGTTGAATGAAACTTGGTTTAGAGTCCTAGAAACGCGTTGTTAGATGATTCATAAGTTCGTAAAACTAGTACAAATCTCATTGAGACACTTATAAGCACTCATGTTGCATGAAACTTGGTTTAGAGTCCTAGAAATGCGTTGTTAGATATTTCATAAGTTCGCCAAGCTAGTACAAAGCTTATTGAGAAACTTATAAGCACTCATGTTGCATGAAACTTGGTTTAGATTCCTAGAAACGCATTGATAGATGTTTCATAAGTTCGTCAAACTTGTACAAAGCTCATTGAGACGCTTATAAGCACTCATGTTGCATGAAATTTGGTTTAGAGTCCTAGAAACCGCGTTGTTAGCTGATTCATAAGTTCGTCAAACCAGTACAATGCTCATTGATACTCTTATAAGCACTCATGTTGCATGAAACTTGGTTTAAAGTCTTAGAAACCGCGTTGTTAGATGTTTCATAAGTTCGTCAAACCAGTACAATGCTCATTGAGACACTTATAAGCACTCATGTTGCATGAAACTTCGTTTAGAGTCCTAGAAACCGCGTTGTTAGATGTTTCATAAGTTCGTCAAACTAGTACAAATCTCATTGAGACACTTATAAGCACTCATGTTGCATGAAACTTGGTTTAGAGTCCTAGAAATGCGTTGTTAGATATTTCATAAGTTCGCCAAGCTAGTGCAAAGCTTATTGAGACACTTATAAGCACTCATGTTGCATGAAACTTGGTTTAGAGTCCTAGAAACGCATTGATAGATGTTTCATAAGTTCGTCAAACTTGTACAAAGCTCATTGAGACGCTTATAAGCACTCATGTTGCATGAAATTTGGTTTAGAGTCCTAGAAACCGCGTTGTTAGATGTTTCATAAGTTCGTCAAACCAGTACAATGCTCATTGAGACACTTATAAGCACTCATGTTGCATGAAACTTGGTTTAGAGTCCTACAAACGCATTGATAGATGTTTCATAAGTTCGTCAAACTTGTACAAAGCTCATTGAGACGCTTATAAGCACTCATGTTGCATGAAATTTGGTTTAGAGTCCTAGAAACCGCGTTGTTAGCTGTTTCATAAGTTCGTCAAACCAGTACAATGCTCATTGAGACACTTATAAGCACTCATGTTGCATGAACCTTGGTTTAGAGTCCTAGAAACGCGTTGTTAGATGTTTCATAAGTTCGTAAAACTTGTACAAAGCTCATTGAGACACTTATAAGCACTCATGTGGAGTGAAACTTGGTTTAGAATCCTAGAACCCGCGTTGTTAGATGTTTAATATGTTCGTCAAACTAGTCAAAAGCTCATTGAGACACTTATAAGCACTCATGTTGCATGAAAATTAGTTTAGAGTCCTAGAAACCGCGTTGTTAGATGTTTCATAAGTTCGTCAAACTAGTACAAAGCTCATTGAGACACTTATAAGCACTCATGTTGCATGAAACTTGGTTTAGAGTCCTAGAAACCGCGTTGTTAGATGTTTCATAAGTTCGTCAAACCAGTACAATGCTCATTGAGACACTTATAAGCACTCATGTTGCATAAAACTTGGTTTAGAGTCTTAGAAACCGCGTTGTTAGATGTTTCATAAGTTCGTCAAACTTTTACAAAGCTCGTTGAGACACTTATAAGCACTCATGTTGCATGAAACTTGGTTTAGAGTCCTAGAAACCGCGTTGTTAGATGTTTCATAAGTTCGTCAAACCAGTACAATGCTCATTGAGACACTTATAAGCACTCATGTTGCATGAAACTTGGTTTAGAGTCCTACAAAAGCATTGATAGATGTTTCATAAGTTCGTCAAACTTGTACAAAGCTCATTGAGACGCTTATAAGCACTCATGTTGCATGAACCTTGGTTTAGAGTCCTAGAAACCGCGTTGTTAGATGTTTCATAAGTTCGTAAAACTTGTACAAAGCTCATTGAGACACTTATAAGCACTCATGTGGAATGAAACTTGGTTTAGAGTCCTAGAACCCGCGTTGTTAGATGTTTCATATGTTCGTCAAACTAGTCAAAAGCTCATTGAGACACTTATAAGCACTCATGTTGCATGAAAATTAGTTTAGAGTCCTAGAAACCGTGTTGTTAGATGTTTCATAAGTTCGTCAAGCTAGTACAAATCTCATTGAGACACTTATAAGCACTCATGTTGCATGAAACTTGGTTTATTGTCCTAGAAACCGCGTTGTTAGATGTTTCATAAATTCGTCAAACCAGTACAATGCTCATTGAGACACTTATAAGCACTCATGTTGCATGAAACTTGGTTTAGAGTCTTATAAACCGCGTTGTTAGATGTGTCATAAGTTCGTCAAACTTTTACAAAGCTCGTTGAGACAATTATAAGCACTCATGTTGCATGAAACTTGGTTTAGAGAACTAGAAACGTGTTGTTAGATGTTTCATAAGTTCGTTAAACAAGTACAAAGCTCATTGAGACACTTATAAGCACTCATGTTACATGAAACTTGGTTTAGAGTCCTAGAAACGCGTTGTTCGATGTTTCATAAGTTCATAAAACTTGTACAAAGCTCATTGAGACACTTATAAGCACTCATGTTTCATGAAACTTGGTTTAGAGTCCCTAGAAACGCGTTGTTCGATGTTTCATAAGTTCGTAAAACTAGTACAAAGCTCATTGAGACACTTATAAGCACTCATGTTGCATGAAACTTTGTTTAGAGTCCTAGAAACTGCGTTGTTAGATGTTTCATAAGTTCGTCAAACTAGTACAAAGCTCATTGAGACACTTATAAGCACTCATGTTGCATGAAACTTGGTTTAGATTCCTAGAAACCGCGTTGTTTGATGTTTCATAAGTTCGTCAAACTAGTACAAAGCTCATTGAGACACTTATAAGCACTCATGTTGAATGAAACTTGGTTTAGAGTCCTAGAAACGCGTTGTTAGATGATTCATAAGTTCGTAAAACTAGTACAAATCTCATTGAGAAACGCGTTGTTCGATGTTTCATAAGTTCGTAAAACTTGTACAAAGCTCATTGAGACACTTATAAGCACTCATGTTGCATGAAACTTGGTTTAGAGTCTTAGAAACGCGTTGTTCGATGTTTCATACGTTCGTCAAACTAGTACAAAGCTCATTGAGACACTTATAAGCACTCATGTTGCATGAAACTTTGTTTAGAGTCCTAGAAACTGCGTTGTTAGATGTTTCATAAGTTCGTCAAACTAGTACAAAGCTCATTGAGACACTTATAAGCACTCATGTTGCATGAAACTTTGTTTAGAGTCCTAGAAACTGCGTTGTTAGATGTTTCTTTAGTTCGTCAAACTAGTACAAAGCTCATTGAGACACATATAAGCACTCATGTTGCATGAAACTTGGTTTAAATTCCTAGAAACTGCGTTGTTAGATGTTTCATAAGTTCGTCAAACTAGAACAAAGCTCATTGAGACACTTATAAGCACTCATGTTGAATGAAACTTGGTTTAGAGTCCTAGAAACGCGTTGTTAGATGATTCATAAGTTCGTAAAACTAGTACAAATCTCATTGAGACACTTATAAGCACTCATGTTGCATGAAACTTGGTTTAGAGTCCTAGAAACGCGTTGTTCGATGTTTCATAAGTTCGTAAAACTTGTACAAAGCTCATTGAGACACTTATAAGCACTCATGTTGCATGAAACTTGGTTTAGAGTCCTAGAAACGCGTTGTTCGATGTTTCATACGTTTGTCAAACTAGTACAAAGCTCATTGAGATACTTATAAGCACTCATGTTGCATGAAACTTTGTTTAGAGTCCTAGAAACTGCGTTGTTAGATGTTTCATAAGTTCGTCAAACTAGTACAAAGCTCATTGAGACACTTATAAGCACTCATGTTGCATGAAACTTGGTTTAGATTCCTAGAAACCGCGTTGTTCGATGTTTCATAAGTTCGTCAAACTAGTACAAAGCTCATTGAGACACTTATAAGCACTCATGTTGCATGAAACTTGGTTTAGAGTCCTAGAAACGCGTTGTTCGATGTTTCATAAGTTCGTAAAACTTGTACAAAGCTCATTGAGACACTTATAAGCACTCATGTTGCATGAAACTTGGTTTAGAGTCCTAGAAACGCGTTGTTCGATGTTTCATACCGATGAGGACATCCAAAGCAGCAAGGATGATCAAGAGGACCCTTTGCAACTACCCGCTGGACCAATGACAAGAGCGAGAGCAAAGCAAATCAAGGAGGCACTTAACGGGCTGATTCAAGAGCTTTTAGACCAAGAAAACATTCACAAGTCCATTGGATATAATATACATCAAGTCCAACCACTTCTAAGCATGATTCAAGCCCAAGAAAGCCCAAAATGAAGCACTTAAATTATGGTCAAAGAAGAGTGACGAAAATGAAAGATCAAGAGTCATATTTGGAGTCCAAGAGTCATTCAACACATCTTTTAATTCTATCTTTAATTATGTTTACTACATCCTTTGAACTTCTTTCTTTCTCTACAAGTTTTATTTCCCTTTAAATACATGTAATCTCCATTGGAGAAAGACATCCAACTTTTTAATCAAATATATTTTTCTATCTTTTTGTGAGAGTGATTCTCATTTAGTTCCTTGTGAACTTTTCGATCTTCGGTGTGACTCCGAGTGATCAATCGGCTTATCAAACAGATTTCCATCCCTGTTTGTGGCGCCTATCATTGCCAAAGTTAGTTGTTTCTTGTTGAGAGTATTGGGTCTTAGGTTTAATATACCTAAGGTTTGTACTTACCAAGTTCTTCGAACTAAGGTCCACCGCCTTGTTTTGTTGAAGCGTTTTAAGAGAGTATTGGGTCTAAGGTTTAATATACCTTAGGTTTGTGCTTCGCGAGTTCATCGAAGTCGAGGATTATCCCTTCAACCTTCTTAGAGATCCAATCCTTGGTCATTTCCGTATCATTTGGTATCAGAGCCATCTCTAAGCTTGGTTTTATATTTTTATCATTCATCTTCTTTCTATCATTTTCAAATCTTTTCATCTTCTTTCTATCATCTTCTATTTCTGTTTTTGTTTTATTAATTTTCTGAAAATCCAGATTTGAAAAAAAAAAAAAAAAAAAAAAAAAAACGAAAATCAAAAAAAAAAAAAAAAAAAAAGATCATAAAAGTTCTGAATTACTCTTTCTTTGTTCTTAAATTTCTTTCATTTTTTTTTTGTTATAATCCTTATAATCCTTATAACCCTTATAACCCTTATAACTCTTATAACATTTATAACCTTCTGTTATTCCTATTATCCATACTCACTTTGAGATTTCGATTTCTTTGGTATCTTCTATTTGGTTACTACGGTAAAACATTTTTGGAGTGTTGGTTAGTTCTATACGAACTCTTTGAGGATCACTAGAGAGGAAAAAGGCAGAGTGTGTGAGAACATTTGAGGGTAAAAGCCATTTGAGTGAAACACTTTTGAGCGAAACACTTGAGTGATTGTGAGGTTTTTGTTTTCTAACATTGTTTTACAGGTTTTAATCATGTCGGAACATAACAACAATGAAGAAGTTACACAAGAGGTGTCCCTAATCTAAAAGTACAAGCCTTGATGGGAGAGATGCAAAGATTGTTGAGAGTTGAGTTGGAGACGATTCATGATAGGATTGATCGAGTTCAAGGAGATGCACAACCAAGGCAGCGAGCAAATTTGCCCTAATCTGCATAGAAGAGAAAGAGATCAACCAAGGAGAGCACGAGCTAATGATTTAGAGGTTGATTATTACAATGATCACTCATCATCTAGTAACAACTCAAGGAGACCACGACGAGTTAGAGAAGTAAGGGATCGAACTCGATAACAACTTGGGAGGTATCAAGATGAAGATTCCAGCCTTCCATGGGAAGAATGATCCCGATGCATATCTAGAGTGGGAGAAGAAGATTGAGTTGATATTCGATTGTCAAAACTACTCGGAGATGAAAAAAGGTCGAGTTGCAGCCACCGAATTTTGTGATTATGCTATTAATTGGTGGGATCAATTGGTGACGAGTAGAAGAAGAAATGGGGAAGTTCCTATTGAAGCATGGGCTGAGATGAAAGCACTCATGAGGAAACGTTTTGTACCAAGTCATTATCACCGAGAGCTACACCAAAAGTTAAGAAGGCTAACTCAAGGCAATCGAAGTGTGGAAGACTATTTCCAAGAGATGGAGGTCCTAATGTTAAGAGCTAACATTGATGAAGATAGAGAAGCTACTATGGCGAGGTTTCTTAATGGCTTGAATCGAGAGATTCTAGACAAAGTGGAGATGCAACACTATGTGGAGATGGAAGATATGTTGCATATGGCTATCTTAGTTGAGTCGCAACTCAAGAGGAGGGGAAGCACACGTCAAACCTATGGTTCACATTCATCCACCATGAAACCGAACTATTCTAAGGAGGAGAAGACAACCCCAAAAGCAAAGGTCGAAACAAAGCCATCCACTACCAGCCATGAAATCAAAGGAAGAACAGAGTCTTCTAATACGCGTAACCGTGATGTGCAATGCTATAAGTGTCATGGCAGAGGTCATTATGCTAATGAGTGTCCAAACAAAAGGACAATGGTGATTAGAGATAATGGTGATGTAGAAACCGAAGAAGAAGAAGGGGGGATTCGATTCTATGCCATCATTAATAGAAGATAGTGAAGAGGTTGCTGCCAAGGGAGACTTATTGGTTACAAGGAGTGATGCGTCCTTCCTTGATCAACTCCGAAGGAGGCTGAGGTGAGCTGATGATTTGGATGAAGGTGATGTGCGATGTGAGGTTGTGAGGATGGAGGCGCGGCGTGATAGGTTAATGATGGTGGATATGCGACGATGAGGATGGATCAGTGATGGTGATGATGGATCCGAGAAGATGATGACGGGTCCGTGATGGTGAAGATATGATCTGATGGATCCGTGAGATGTGATGGCGTGGAGATCAAGTTGTGATGATTACGGATAGAAGTTTTAGATGATAAGATGATTTCGAACAAGTAGCAGAATTTCCAGATCACAAAGTGTAAAGAAATTCGGATTCAATGATGATAAATCACGAATCAAGGTGAGGGAAGAAACATAAAAGTTTTGATCAAAGTTCTTCGCTGAAAAACAAACAAGGCTGCGAACCCCTTTATATATTAGGGTAAAATTCGCAACCCTAAATACAAAGACATCACGCGAGTTTTTAATGAAATAAATAGCAAGTAGTTTTAACTTAAAAATAAAAACAACGAGGCGTCCCTTCCCTTTAGGAACCTAATTGGTGCACCTCTAAAAATACTAAGTACGAGTCAAGGTGACTTGTACATTATTACCCACGGCTAATGACTCCTAAATAACTCGACGTAGTGATTCATTTGCCTCATTAAAAACCATGCCGAGAAAACCCATTGGGACAAAACTCATCATGGGAAAAAGAGTACGACTCCTCACCTAAGTTATTTATTCATCATTATCGGGTGCAGCCTCCATAGTGGTGATGTTGAAGACTTGAATCATTGGTAAGTTGATTGATCCTTCGGCTATGAGTGAATGAGCTTCCTTAGCCATCTCCTTAGCTCTGGAACGAGTAATCCTCCCCACTATCTCGGGTTCTTCCTCAGCTTCGTGCTCCTCAGCTCCCTTGCTATCCATGATCATATCATCCCCTCCCTCTTGAAAAGGATTTGTCCTCAAATCTGTATCTGCAATATATGGAAGCAAGTCAGAAACATTGAACGATGAAGAAATGTCATACTTACCTTGGAGATCAATCTGATAGGCATTGTTGTTGATCCTCTTGATGACTTCGAATGGTCCATCTACTCGTGGCATAAGCTTGCTCTTCCTCTCGTCTGGAAACCTATCCTTGCGCAAGTGTACCCACACCAAATCTCCTTCGTTGAAGATTAACTCCTTTCGGCCTTTGTTGGCTTGTTTCTCATACTGCTTCGTTCTCTTCTCGATATTCTCCTTAGCTTTAGCGTGTATCTTCCTCACCTGTTCCGCTTTCTCTTTGCCATTTAAACTACACTTCACACTTAAAGGTAAAGGGATCAAGTCTAGAGGTGATTGTGGATTAAAACCATAAACGATTTCAAAAGGGGAAAAGAGAGTTGCAGAATGCTTAGCGTGATTGTAGGCAAACTCCACGTGTGGTAAACACTCTTCCCAGGACTTGATATTACTCTTCACCAATGCCCTAAGAAGCGTAGACAATGTTCTATTCACCACTTCTGTTTGTCCGTCCGTTTGAGGGTGGCAAGTAGTTGAGAATGCCAGCTTGGTTCCCAGTTTAGCCCATAAGGTTCGCCAAAAGTGTCCTAGAAACTTGGTATCTCTGTCTGAAACTATCTCTTGAGGTATGCCATGCGTACGCACTATCTCCCCGAAAAACAAGTTAGCTACACTAACAGCATCATCTGTCTTGTGACTAGCAATGAAGTGAGCCATCTTGCTAAACCTGTCAACTACCACAAAAATAGAATCTCTACCATTCCTGGTTCGAGGTAAGCCAAGTACAAAATCCATAGAAATATGAGTCCAAGGTTGAGAAGGGATAGGGAGAGGAGTGTACAAACCGTGAGGCTGTACCTTACCCTTTGCCATTTTACAAACAACACACCTAGAACAAACCTTCTCAACATCTGATTTCATATTCGGCCAGTAGAAGTGATCTTGCAGCCCAGATAAGGTCTTTGCTATTCCAAAATGCCCAGCTAGTCCACCTCCATGAGCTTCTCGACGAGCAGTTCTCTAATAGACCCGCGTGGAATGCACAATCTATTGTTGTAGAATAAGTATCCCTGCCCTGTCTAAAATACTTTTCAAAAGCAAACTTATAGCACTTGCCATAGCTCTCAGCAAAATCAATGTCGAGTCTCATACAAGTCTATAATATGCTCAAACCCATGTAACTTTGATGTCAACGTAGAAACAAGAGTGTACCTTCGGATAATGCATCCGCGACTACATTATCCTTACCTTTCTTGTACTTAACAATGTATGGAAATGTTTCAATGAACTCCATCCACCTGGCGTGCCTCTTGTTGAGCTTCTGCTGTCCCTTGAGGTGCTTCAATGACTCGTGATCGTGTGAATAACAAACTCCTTAGGCCACAAGTAATGTTGCCACGTCTGAAGGGCTCGAACCAATGCGTATAACTCCTTGTCATAAGTGGGATAATTCAGCGTTGATCCTCCCAACTTCTCACCGAAATATGCAACCGGTTTTCTTTCCGCATAAGAACTCGCTCCAATACCTACGCCGTATGCATCACACTCAATCTCAAAGGTTTTCATAAAATCAGGAAGTACTAAAAAGAGGGGAATTGATAAGCTTCTCTTTAAGGGCTGTAAAAGCCTGCTCTTGGGCGTCTCCCCACTTGAACCCCACGTCTTTCTTGATGACTTCAGTTAGTGGTGCAGCAAGGGTGCTAAAGTCCCTCACAAACCGCCCGTAAAAGCCTGCTAGACCATGAAAGCTCCCGACTTCTCCTACATTCTTAGGGGTTGGCCATTCCTTGATTGCTTTTATCTTCTCCTCATCGACCTTTACACCATCTGCACTTACTACAAAGCCTAAGAACACAATCTCATTAGTGCAAAAAGAGCATTTAGAGCGATTAGCGAAAAGGGATTGAGAACGAAGAACATCTAGAACCCTGCGGATGTGTTCTAAATGCTCCTCCAAACCTTTGCTGTAGATGAGTATATCATCAAAGTAGACTACCACGAAGACTCCAATGAATTTTCTTAAGGCATGGTTCATTAGGCGCATGAAGGTGCTGGGAGCATTGGTGAGACCAAACGGCATGACTAACCACTCATACAAACCCTGCTTGGTCTTGAAAGCCGTCTTCCACTCATCCCCTTCCTTCATTCTGATCTGGTGATACCCACTCTTCAAATCGATTTTGGAGAAGATTGTTGATCCACACAACTCATCTAGCATATCGTCAAGCCTTGGAATAGGGTGCCTATACTTCACGGTTATGTTATTGATTGCTCTACAGTCTACACACATCCTCCATGTCCCATCTTTCTTTGGAACTAGCAACACTGGTACTGCGCATGGACTCAAGCTCTCTCTGACATGTCCTTTTTCCATCAACTCTTCTACTTGTTTCTGAAGTTCCTTTGTCTCTACGGGATTGGTTCTATACGCCGGTCGTTCGGGAGTGATGATCCTGGTACTAAATCTATCTGGTGCTCTATTCCACGGATTGGAGGTAAACCTGGAGGTATCTCTTCTGGAAAAACATCCGCATATTCCTGCAAAATCTCATTCATAGCACTAGGGAGTTCCTGTGAAGGGTTAGTACTAACAAGGGATTCCTTGTATACAAACATAAAAGTAGTCATTTCAGGATCAAAGAGTTTAGAGAATTCACTGTGGTTAATGTAGAGACTGTTGGAGACTTTCTCTTTCTCTTGACGGTTCATATGTAGCTGATCCTGGTAGATTTCCGTTGGTGTAAGAGGTAGGAGAGTAACCTTGCGCCCCTTAAACTCAAATGACTGCTTGTTGGTGTAGCCATCATGAACAACTTTTCTATCAAACTGCCAGGGTCTGCCCAATAGAACATGACTAGATTTCATAGGGATCACGTCACATAACAACTCATCTTCATACTTCCCAATAGACAAACTGACTAACACTTGCTGCGAAACTGTTAGTGCTCCCTTGTTGTTCAACCACTGCAGCTGATACGGCCTAGGATGTGGAGTGGTCTTAAGGTTGAGCTTTGTTACCATCTCTTCACTAGCAGCATTGGTACAGCTTCCTCCATCTACAATCAATGTGCATACCTTATTCTGAACTACACATCTAGTGTGAAAGAGATTCTCACGTTGCTCTCTACCATCTGGATGAATCTGAACACTCAAAGTCCTGCGTGCTACTAGCATCTCTCCCACCGCCGCCGGTTCTTCTTCTTCTTCTAACTCAGTCTCATTTTCACTCTCGAACTATCCCGAGGTACAATCACTCCTCCGTCTTGCAACAAAAACATCTTCTTATTAGGGCAGTCTCTGGAGTAATGTCCCATTCCTTGGCACTTGAAACACCTAACCTGACTAGTAGAAGTTCCAGTCCTGGGTTTGAATTCAGTCTTAACCCCTTCTTTAGCTGTAGTAGTCGCGGGCTTAGTATCCTTGGTATCGCTGGGTTTGTTGAGTTCTCTTGGCTTTGGAAGGTTTGAGGTAAAAGTGGTTCTTCCAACTCTTCTCTTGATTTGCGATTCGATCAGCTCTGCCTTGTGTACCATCTCTTGTAAATCCGCATAATTCTGCAGCTCCACTTTGTCTTGAATCTCTCTGTTTAATCCCCCAAGAAACCTAGACGCCACCATATCCTCATTCTCATTCAAATCAGCCCTGATCATCAAAGTTTCAAGCTCCTGGTAGTAATCTCTAACTGACTTCGTGCCTTGGATGAGACGCCTAAGCTTGTTAAGAATTTCTCTCTGATAATGCGCTGGAACAAACCTCTTTCTCATCTGCACAATAAGCTGCTCCCAAGTAGTAACAGGAGGTTCTCTCTGGCGCTGTCTAGTAATTCCCAGCTGTTCCCACCACAAAAGAGCATAACCACTGAATTCTGAAACTGCAATCTTCAACTTGTGGAGCTCATAAGTTCCTTGGACCAGAAATTTAGATTCCATCTTCCTTTCCCAATCTAGATAAGCCTCAGGATCGTTGGTGCCATGAAAAGGAGGATACTGAATCTTGATATGTTTTAATTGTTGTCGCGCAGGGTCATAGTCTCTATCAATGCCTCTGTTTCTGTCTCTCCTCATGGTTCTCCCACTATAAGTAGAATTTCTCTCCTCCGAGTACTCTACCTGTGAGTCTTCATTGAATACTCTATGCCCAGCAATATACTCTCCTCTGCGCTGTCGACTTGCTTGATGCCTTTCTTCTCTAGAATGTCTCCTCTGATTAAACACGGTTTCTCTACCTCCCGTAGGTGATCTAGCAGTTCTGGTGCGGGTTTTCTTAGAGGGTGATCCCACGTGTGACTTTCCCTTAGCAATGCGGAGAGCTTCACCAGGACTAGGCGGTTCTGAAGTGTCTGAATCTGTGGCACTGTCCTCATTTTGGAGCTCTTTGAAGCGCTGCTCAAACTCTGTAGTGAGTTGTTCTATTTGTTGATTCAGTTTTGTTGTAACAGCCTCAGTTGATGCCTTGATTTGTTCAGCCATGGATTTGTTAAGAGTTGCCATGGTGTCAGCTGAAAGCTCCATGGTACCTGAAACAAAGTAAGCAAACTCTCGCAGTAACTGGTTCTAAATTTGATAACAAAATTCACGAGATGGAAGTAAGTAATAACTCAAAATTTTCGAAAATAAAACCTAGAGGAATTACTAATCACTGCGTGAATATTTTTGTGGAAACCCTAATAGCAAAACACGAAATAAGTGAATTAGGGTTAGAAGTTTCTCAGCCTTTGGTTCAGAGTTGGCTCTGATACCACGTGATGCGTCCTTCCTTGATCAACTCCGAAGGAGGCTGAGGTGAGCTGATGATTTGGATGAAGGTGATGTGCGATGTGAGGTTGTGAGGATGGAGGCGCGGCGTGATAGGTTAATGATGGTGGATATGCGACGATGAGGATGGATCGGGTGATGGTGATGATGGATCCGAGAAGATGATGACGGGTCCGTGATGGTGAAGATATGATCTGATGGATCCGTGAGATGTGATGGCGTGGAGATCAAGTTGTGATGATTACGGATAGAAGTTTTAGATGATAAGATGATTTCGAACAAGTAGCAGAATTTCCAGATCACAAAGTGTAAAGAAATTCGGATTCAATGATGATAAATCACGAATCAAGGTGAGGGAAGAAACATAAAAGTTTTGATCAAAGTTCTTCGCTGAAAAACAAACAAGGCTGCGAACCCCTTTATATATTAGGGTAAAATTCGCAACCCTAAATACAAAGACATCACGCAGTTTTTAATGAAATAAATAGCAAGTAGTTTTAACTTAAAAATAAAAACAACGAGGCGTCCCTTCCCTTAGGAACCTAATTGGTGCACCTCTAAAAATACTAAGTACAGAGTCAAGGTGACTTGTACATTATTACCCACGGCTAATGACTCCTAAATAACTCGACGTAGTGATTCATCTGCCTCATTAAAAACCATGCTGAGAAAACCCATTGGGACAAAACTCATCATGGGAAAAAGAGTACAGACTCCTCACCTAAGTTATTTATTCATCATTATCGGGTGCAGCCTCCATAGTGGTGATGTTGAAGACTTGAATCATTGGTAAGTTGATTGATCCTTCGGCTATGAGTGAATGAGCTTCCTTAGCCATCTCCTTAGCTCTGGAACGAGTAATCCTCCCCACTATCTCGGGTTCTTCCTCGCTTCGTGCTCCTCAGCTCCCTTGCTATCCATGATCATATCAAGGAGATCATTGAGTGTGCAAGCTAAAGAAGAAGAAGAGGTACAACGTGAGAATCTGTTTCACACAAGGTGTCACATTCAGAACAAGGTGTGTAGCTTGATTATTGATGGTGGGAGTTGTACAAACGTGGCGAGCATTACTCTTGTGGAGAAGTTGAGTTTGAAGACCACCAAGCATTCGAAACCTTACAAGTTGCAATGGTTAAATGATAGTGGTGAAGTGAAGGTGTCAAGACAAGTTCTGGTTCCATTTTCCATTGGAAGGTATGAAGATGAAGTGTTGTGTGATGTGGTACCAATGCAAGCAGGTCATGTTCTATTGGGAAGGCCATGGCAATTTGATCGGCGAGTTAACCATGATGGATTCACAAACAAGCATTCGTTTACTTTCAAAGGAAGAAATGTCACTTTGGTTCCTTTAACACCTCAAGAAGTTTACCAAGATCAGTTACTAATGAAGCAAAAGGAGGAGCAAAAAGCAATGAGTGCCCAAAACACTTATCACCTAAAAGAGAGTGAGAGTTTGAGAAAAACCCAGAAAAAAGCCTGTGAGAGCAAACCCGTGAGGACAAACACAAACTTCTTTGTGAGATCTTGTGAGATAAAGAGAGCAATGTTTTCAAAACAGCCAATGATAGTACTTATGTACAAGGAGGCTCTTTTAAACACTAACGATCTTAACTTTGTTTTGCCTAGTTGTGTTGTTTCTTTGTTGCAGGATTTTGATGATGTCTTTCCCGAGGACACACCACATGGTTTACCTATTAAAGAGACTAAGGCACCTATCCGGATTCATAGTCCACTAAGGTAAGTGCCCACACTTGTGGACCGAGCAAAGGCCCAAGTACCTCTCAACATTGTTACCGTTACAAGAGAAGAGCAAGGAAGGATCTAGAAGACTCAAGTCCACCAAGTAGCCGTTGCAAAAGAGCCGTTGGCAAAAGTCACATGTGTGACTTAAGGCGCGTGTAGCCTACTCGGCCGTACAAGTCACGGACCGAGTTAAGGAGGCGCGGCTAGCCACACCGATAGTGACGTTTCTAGCATATTCTCTTTATGCCATTTAGGGCGACTTGTTTTTCTTTGTTATATATACTCTCTCTCTTGTAAACTTCAAGGTTAACACACTTAATGAAAATCTTATCTTTATGAAATCTCTTTATACTCTCGCTAATGTTCTTGATGTTCTTCATTGAACACAAGAACACACACTCCAAATCTACTCTCTAAACACATAAAAACTAACATGGTATCGAGCAACCTTGCTCCGAACCTATTTCGCTTCCGCACAAATCTCTTGGCTACTCGCGGCCACAAATCTCTCGGTTACAACTTTCTCGACATCGACAACTCTCGACATCGACAACTCTCGGCATCGACATTTCTCGACATCGACAACTCTCGGCATCGACATTTCTCGACATCGACAACTCTCAGCACCGACCATTCTCGACATCGATACCGAGCACTCTCGATAACCATTCTCGGTAACGGTTCTTCGATTTCAAACCAAGAAATTTCAAAACAAGAAATTTCAAAACAATGGAAGACAAAGAACAAAAGAAGAATCTCTGCCCGGTTACTCTTAAAGGCATAAACTATCTTCTATGGGCTAGAACCATGAAGATAGCCCTTTGTGGCCGAGGTTATTGGAATCACATTCTCACACGGCAAGAAGCTCCTATCGAGTTTAACAATGAGCTGACCAACGATGATGAAAAGTGGTTTCAACTAGACCAAAAGGTCCTGGGAATCATCCAAGGATCCCTTGAACCCTCCATCCTAGAAGCCTATTCATATTGTGAAAGCGCTAAGGAATTGTGGGATACTCTTCAAACCGTCTACGGCAACGTCTCCAATCTAAGCCGGGTATATGAAGTCAAGAAGGCCATCAATGACCTTAATCAAGAAGACACCGAGTTCACCAAACATTTTGGGAGGTTTAGATCACTATGGGCCGAGCTAGAGATGCTCCGACCAAGCACCGTGGAACCTAGAGTCTTAAACGAACGAAGAGAGCAAGACAAAGTCTTTGGCTTGCTTCTCACCCTCAACGGTAGCTACAAGGACATCATCAAGCATCTTCTACGCTCAGACATGTTACCAAATCTTGAAGAAGTGTGCTCTCAATTACAAAGGGAACAAGGGTCCATAGACCTCTTTGATAGCAAGAAGGAGTTGGTCTCGGCCAACAGGGTAGAGTTCAAACCATCTTCAAAGACCTATGAAGAAAGGAGGTCCTTGCTCTGTGACCACTGCAAGAAGAAGGGACATACCAAGGACAAGTGTTGGAGCCTTCACCCTCATCTCAAGCCGGCCAAATTCAAGGATGCCAAGGCACACTTCTCCAACGATGATACCATGGGCAGTCCGAGTACAAGTGGGTCAAACCGGAGCAACAAAGAGGAAGAAAGCTCGGCCATTGTTCCTTTCAAGGATGACTTTGTGAGGAGATCCGATCTCGATGCTCTTCTCAAGGCCTTAAAAGGCTCCGGTATTGGTAAAACTCCCTTTTACTCCCTTAGTGCTAACATCCTTGGTAAAGATCTTAGTAAACCTATTGTCATTGATTCCGGTGCTTCTCATCACATGATTAGTAACCTAGACTTGATTAGTGACATAGAACCGGCTCTAGGGAATGTAATCATTGCAAATGGGAGTAAAATACATATAGAAGGATTAGGGAACCTTAAGCTATTTGATAGAGAATCTAAGGCCCTTTATATGCCTAGTTTCACATCTAATCTTCTATCCGTTAAACAAATAGCTTGTGACTTAAATTGCAATGTTATCTTCGGTCCTAATGATGTGATTTTTCAGGATATTGAGAGTAAAAGGATTGTGGGAAAGGGGATCACAAGAGGCGATCTCTATGTCCTAGAGAAAAACTCCTTTAAAAATTCTAATGCTTTATTTTGTCATGCTTTTAAAACGGTTTTATCCGAAGTTAACAATGTAATTTGGCATTTTAGACTCGGTCACCCTCATCTTAATGCTTTAAAAACCATTTTGCCTAATGTTAAGTTTAATCATGAAACTTGTGAAGCTTGCATTTTAGGTAAACATTGTCGAACCGTTTTTCAAAAATCAAACATGACTTATAAACCTTTTGAACTTGTGCATTCGGATGTGTGGTCATCACCTTGTAAATCTAGGGATAATCACTCTTACTTTGTCACATTCATAGATGAAAGTTCAAAATACACATGGGTGACCCTTTTACAAACAAAAGATAGGGTGTTAGAAGCTTTTCAAAACTTTCAAAACTATGTGACTAACCACTATAATGTCAAGATTAAGACTTTTAGGTCCGACAATGGTGGAGAATACACAAGTAGAGCATTCAAAGAGCACATAGCCAAGCATGGGATCCTCCATCAAACCACATGCCCATACACACCACAACAAAATGGTGTAGCCGAAAGGAAGAACCGGCACCTAATGGAAGTGACACGGTCCATGATGTTCCACATGAACATACCAAAGAGGTTTTGGTCCGATGGAGTTCTCACGGCATGCTACCTTATCAACCGCACACCAACACAAGTCTTGAAGAATGAATCTCCATTCAAGGTATTGAATAAAACTAATCCTTTTATCAATCATCTAAGAGTGTTCGGTTGTGTGTGCTTTGTGTTTGTACCTAGTGAGCAAAGGAACAAGCTTGAAGCTAAAAGCATCAAGGCAATGTTCATTGGCTACTCAAACACACAAAAGGGGTACAAGTGTTATGTACCGGAGACAAGAAGGGTACTAGTATCAAGGGAGGTCAAGTTTCTAGAGGGACAAAGCTACTACAAGGAGAACAATTGGGATAGTGTAAAGGACTTACCCGAAGTTGTTACGGATAGAGCCACAAGTCTTAGGAACTTGATGAGAAATCTTGGTATGGATAGCTATGAAGAAACAAGAAGTGAGGAACCAACTCAAGAAACCCACCTTGATCATGAGGGGGAGAACAATGAGCAAGCCGGTACTCAAGAACCAACTACGTCCGGGGGAGAGTCAAATGAGTCAAATGGTCAAGAAGAACCACAAGCCTCAACCGAGACTAATACTCAACAACAAAATGATCAAGAAGTCCATGACCAAGGTGTGTCCCAAGAAGAAGAGCCGCTGGTTCTAAGAAGGAGCACTAGAGTCAAGAGGCATCCATCTAATTGGGTCAACACAAGGGTGTACTTTAACAACAAAGCCGAGGCGCATCCCACTCAAGCCGTGTGTTCTCTGGCAAGCTTTCCAAAGGAACATAAAGCCTTTACCACCTCCATGGATCAACAAGTTATTCCAAGGACTTATGAAGAGGCAATGAAGGAGGACGTTTGGGTTAAAGCAGTGGAAGCCGAGAACAAGGCCATGGAAGACAATGAAACTTTCTATGAAACCAACCTACCAAAAGGGAAGAAAGCCGTGAGCTCAAGGTATGTCTTCACCATCAAATATCTAAGTAATGGAGAGATAGAAAGACACAAGGCAAGATTGGTAGCAAGAGGCTTTACTCAAACCTATGGAGAGGACTACCTAGACACATTTGCCCCGGTTGCAAAACTCCATACGGTTCGGGTAATCTTATCACTTGCTACTAACCTATCATGGGATCTCTTTCAAATGGATGTGAAGAATGCCTTTCTACAAGGAGAGCTTGAAGAGGAAGTCTACATGACTCCACCACCCGGCTTAGAAATTACACCCGGAAAAGTCCTACGGCTAAGGAAAGCCATCTACGGTCTCAAGCAATCACCAAGAGCTTGGTACCACAAGCTTAGCTCAACATTGATGGCAAAAGGATTCAAGAGATCACAAGCCGAGCATACTCTCTTTACCCTACAAAACCAAGAAGGTATAGTAGTAGTACTAGTGTATGTAGACGACATCATCATCTCCGGAAACAACAAGGAAGGTATTCAAGAAACCAAATCTTTCCTTAAGTCTAAATTTGATATTAAGGACTTAGGTACTCTTAAGTACTTCCTTGGGATTGAAGTGTGTAGATCTAGAGAAGGTCTATTTCTTTCCCAAAGGAAGTACACCCATGATCTTTTAAGTGTTGTCAATATGATAGGTACAAAGGTGGCTAAAACTCCTCTTGAAGACGGCTACAAGACCATTCAAGAAGGTAGTGAGGAAGATCAACCATACCAAGACCCAATGCTCTATAGACGGCTAGTTGGTAAACTCATTTACTTGACAATCACTAGGCCGGACTTATGCTTTGCCGTGAACCAAGTCTCCCAATACATGCAAAAGCCGAAGCAACACCATTGGAACATGATCATGAGGATCTTGGGCTATCTCAAAGGAACCTCAAGTTTGGGTATTTGGATGGGTTGCAACAAGAACACGGAGGTTATTGGGTATTGTGACGCGGACTATGCCGGGGATCTAGATAGTAGACGGTCAACCACCGGCTATTGCACTTTCATTGGTGGCAACCTTGTCACATGGAAGACCAAGAAGCAAAAGATAGTATCTTGCTCAACCGCCGAAGCCGAGTATAGAGCCATGAGGAAATTGACTCAAGAACTCATGTGGCTAAAGAACTTGCTAGGAGATTTGGGACTCAAGATTGAAGCACCAATGACCATGCATTGTGATAATCAAGCGGCTATCCACATAGCAACAAACTCGGTCTTCCATGAGAGGACTAAACACATAGAGGTGGATTGTCACAAGGTTAGAGAACAAATGGTCAAGGGCACTATTCTACCTTGCTACACGAAGAGTCAAGATCAACTCTCGGACATCTTCACCAAGTCCGCAAGCTTGAAGGTTTGTGAGTCCATTCTACCAAGACTTGGACTCATCCGGGCTCTCAATGCCTAAGTCCCTAAACCGTATGATCATGCACTCTTTTCCCTTAGGTAAGTTTTATCCCAAGTGGTTTTCTTACCAAGGTTTTAACGAGGCAAGGTCATACGGGTTCCAAGCTTAACCGTTTCACTAGGTTGAGCTTGAGGGGGAGTATTAAAGAGACTAAGGCACCTATCCGGATTCATAGTCCACTAAGGTAAGTGCCCACACTTGTGGACCGAGCAAAGGCCCAAGTACCTCTCAACATTGTTACCGTTACAAGAGAAGAGCAAGGAAGGATCTAGAAGACTCAAGTCCACCAAGTAGCCGTTGCAAAAGAGCCGTTGGCAAAAGTCACATGTGTGACTTAAGGCGCGTGTAGCCTACTCGGCCGTACAAGTCACGGACCGAGTTAAGGAGGCGCGGCTAGCCACACCGATAGTGACGTTTCTAGCATATTCTCTTTATGCCATTTAGGGCGACTTGTTTTTCTTTGTTATATATACTCTCTCTCTTGTAAACTTCAAGGTTAACACACTTAATGAAAATCTTATCTTTATGAAATCTCTTTATACTCTCGCTAATGTTCTTGATGTTCTTCATTGAACACAAGAACACACACTCCAAATCTACTCTCTAAACACATAAAAACTAACATTACCACCTATTCGTGGGATTGAGCATCAAATCGACTTCGTCCCAGGAGCATCCATTCCTAACCGCCCAGCCTATAGAACAAACCCGGAAGAGACAAAGGAGCTTCAAAGGCAAGTTAGTGAGCTGATGGAGAAGGGGTACATTCGAGAAAGCATGAGTCCATGTGCTGTCCCTGTTTTGCTAGTTCCTAAGAAGGATGGGACTTGGAGGATGTGTGTTGATTGTAGAGCTATCAACAACATTACGGTAAAGTATCGACATCCCATTCCTCGTTTAGATGATATGCTTGATGAGTTGCATGGTTCTTGCATATTCTCTAAGATATATCTTAAGAGTGGTTATCACCAAATTCGCATGAACGAGGGTGATGAATGGAAAACTGCTTTTAAAACAAAACATGGTTTATATGAGTGGTTAGTGATGCCTTTTGGATTAACTAATGCACCTAGTACTTTCATGAGATTAATGAATCATGTTTTGAGAGCTTTCATTGGACATTTTGTTGTTGTCTACTTTGATGACATTCTGATTTTTAGCAAGACTTTAGATGAGCATGTTGAGCATTTGAAACTTGTTTTAGATGTTCTCAGAAAGGAAAAGTTGTTTGCTAATCTTAAGAAGTGTACCTTTTGCACCGATAATCTTGTGTTTCTAGGCTTTGTTGTGAGTGCACAGGGTATACAAGTTGATGAAGAGAAAGTGAGGGCTATTCGAGAGTGGCCTAGTCCAAAGACCGTTGGAGAAGTACGGAGCTTTCATGGACTTGCTGGTTTCTACCGGAGGTTTGTAAGAGACTTTAGTACTATTGCTGCCCCGCTTACCGAAGTGATCAAGAAGGAAGTAGGATTCAAATGGGAAGAAGCTCAAGAGGAAGCATTCCAATTGCTAAAGAAGAAGCTTACTAATGCACCTTTATTGTCTTTACCTGACTTTCTAAAGACTTTTGAGATTGAATGTGATGCCTCAGGTGTTGGAATTGGAGCTGTGCTTATGCAAGAGAAGAAGCCAATTGCATTCTTTAGTGAAAAGCCGAGTGGAGCTACTTTGAACTATCCTACTTATGACAAAGAGTTGTATGCTCTTGTTCGTGCATTACAAACATGGTAACACTACTTATGGCCTAAAGAGTTCGTGATTCACACTGATCATGAGTCCTTGAAGCATCTAAAGGGCCAACAAAAGCTGAACAAGCGTCATGCTCGTTGGGTGGAATTCATTGAGACCTTTCCTTATGTCATTCGATACAAGCAAGGTAAGGAAAATGTGGTAGCTGATGCACTATCTAGAAGGTACACTCTACTTTCTACTCTTGATGCTAAGCTACTTGGTTTTGAGCACATCAAAGAACTATACGATTATGACCTTGATTTTAAGGATGTGTATCAATCTTGTGAGAAGTTTGTACATGGGAAGTATTTTAGGCATGATAACTTTCTTTTCATGAGAATAAGCTTTGTGTGCCTAATTGCTCTTTGAGAGATCTTCTTGTTAGGGAATCACATGGAGGAGGACTAATGGGACACTTTGGAGTTGTCAAAACTTTGATAATCTTGCAGGATCATTTCTATTGGCCACACATGAGAAGAGATGTTGAGAGAATATGTGGCAGATGCATAATTTGCAAGCAAGCTAAGTCAAAAGTGCAACCTAATGGTATGTATACTCCTTTGCCTATACCAAGTGAACCTTGGACTGATATCTCTATGGATTTTGTGCTTGGATTGCCTAGGACTAAGAGAGGTAGAGATTCTGTTTTTGTGGTTGTTGATAGATTCTCTAAGATGGCGCACTTCATTCCTTGTCATAAAACTGATGATGCTTCCAATGTTGCTGAATTATTCTTTAGGGAAGTTGTTAGATTACATGGCATGCCTAGAACCATTGTTTCAGATAGAGATGCTAAGTTCTTAAGCTACTTTTGGAAAACTTTGTGGGCTAAGTTAGGGACTAAGTTGTTGTTTTCTACTACTTGTCATCCTCAAACTGATGGTCAAACTGAAGTAGTGAATAGGTCTTTGTCTACTTTGTTGCGTGCTATCATTAAGAAGAACATAAAAACTTGGGAAGATTGTTTGCCACATGTTGAGTTTGCATATAACCATTCTGTCCATTCTGCTACTAAGTTCTCACCATTTCAAATTGTTTATGGTTTTAATCCTTTAACTCCATTGGATTTATCACCTTTACCTTTCAATGAGCGTGTGAACTTAGATGGGAAAAGAAAAGCTGAGCTTGTTAAACAGATTCATGAGAAAGCAAGGCTAAACATTGAGAAGAGGACTGAGCAATACCAAAGGCAAGCAAACAAAGGGAGGCGTAAAGTGGTCTTTGAAGCCGGAGATTGGGTTTGGGTTCATATGAGAAAGGAGCGTTTTCCAGCTGAAAGGAAGTCTAAGTTGATGCCAAGAGGAGATGGGCCATTTCAAGTCTTAGAAAGGATCAATGACAATGCTTACAAAATAGACTTGCCAAGTGAGTATAATATAAGTACAAGCTTCAATGTTTCTGACTTAACTCCTTTTGATGTAGGTGATCAGCTTGATTTGAGGTCAAATCGTTTTCAAGTGGAGGGGAATGATGAGGACATCCAAAGCAGCAAGGATGATCAAGAGGACCCTTTGCAACTACCCGCTGGACCAATGACAAGAGCGAGAGCAAAGCAAATCAAGGAGGCACTTAACGGGCTGATTCAAGAGCTTTTAGACCAAGAAAACATTCACAAGTCCATTGGATATGATATACATCAAGTCCAACCACTTCTAAGCATGATTCAAGCCCAAGAAAGCCCAAAATGAAGCACTTAAATTATGGTCAAAGAAGAGTAACGAAAATGAAAGATCAAGAGTCATATTTGGAGTCCAAGAGTCATTCAACACATCTTTTAATTCTATCTTTAATTATGTTTACTACATCCTTTGAACTTCTTTCTTTCTCTACAAGTTTTATTTCCCTTTAAATACATGTAATCTCCATTGGAGAAAGACATCCAACTTTTTAATCAAATATATTTTTCTATCTTTTTGTGAGAGTGATTCTCATTTAGTTCCTTGTGAACTTTTCGATCTTCGGTGTGACTCCGAGTGATCAATCGGCTTATCAAACAGATTTCCATCCCTGTTTGTGGCGCCTATCATTGCCAAAGTTAGTTGTTTCTTGTTGAGAGTATTGGGTCTTAGGTTTAATATACCTAAGGTTTGTACTTACCAAGTTCTTCGAACTAAGGTCCACCGCCTTGTTTTGTTGAAGCGTTTTAAGAGAGTATTGGGTCTAAGGTTTAATATACCTTAGGTTTGTGCTTCGCGAGTTCATCGAAGTCGAGGATTATCCCTTCAACCTTCTTAGAGATCCAATCCTTGGTCATTTCCGTATCACATACGTTCGTCAAACTAGTACAAAGCTCATTGAGACACTTATAAGCACTCATGTTGCATGAAACTTTGTTTAGAGTCCTAGAAACTGCGTTGTTAGATGTTTCATAAGTTCGTCAAACTAGTACAAAGCTCATTGAGACACTTATAAGAACTCATGTTGCATGAAACTTGGTTTAGATTCCTAGAAACCGCATTGTTTGATGTTTCATAAGTTCGTCAAACTAGTACAAAGCTCATTGAGACACTTATAAGCACTCATGTTGAATGAAACTTGGTTTAGAGTCCTAGAAACCGCGTTGTTAGATGTTTCATAAGTTCGTAAAACTAGTACAAATCTCATTGAGACACTTATAAGCACTCATGTTGCATGAAACTTGGTTTAGAGTCCTAGAAATGCGTTGTTAGATATTTCATAAGTTCGTCAAGCTAGTACAAAGCTCATTGAGATACTTATAAGCACTCATGTTGCATGAAACTTGGTTTAGAGTCCTAGAAACGCATTGATAGATGTTTCATAAGTTCGTCAAACTTGTACAAAGCTCATTGAGACGCTTATAAGCACTCATGTTGCATGAAACTTGGTTTAGAGTCCTAGAAACCGCGTTGTTAGATGTTTCATAAGTTCGTCAAACCAGTACAATGCTCATTGAGACACTTATAAGCACTCATGTTGCATGAAACTTTGTTTAGAGTCCTAGAAACTGCGTTGTTAGATGTTTCATAAGTTCGTCAAACTAGTACAAAGCTCATTGAGACACTTATAAGCACTCATGTTGCATGAAACTTTGTTTAGAGTCCTAGAAACTGCGTTGTTAGATGTTTCATAAGTTCGTCAAACTAGTACAAAGCTCATTGAGACACATATAAGCACTCATGTTGCATGAAACTTGGTTTAAATTCCTAGAAACCGCGTTGTTAGATGTTTCATAAGTTCGTCAAACTAGTACAAATCTCATTGAGACACTTATAAGCACTCATGTTGCATGAAACTTTGTTTAGAGTCCTAGAAACTGCGTTGTTAGATGTTTCATTAGTTCGTCAAACTAGTACAAAGCTCATTGAGACACATATAAGCACTCATGTTGCATGAAACTTGGTTTAAATTCCTAGAAACCGCGTTGTTAGATGTTTCATAAGTTCGTCAAACTAGTACAAAGCTCATTGAGACACTTATAAGCACTCATGTTGAATGAAACTTGGTTTAGAGTCCTAGAAACGCGTTGTTAGATGATTCATAAGTTCGTAAAACTAGTACAAATCTCATTGAGACACTTATAAGCACTCATGTTGCATGAAACTTGGTTTAGAGTCCTAGAAACGCGTTGTTCGATGTTTCATAAGTTCGTAAAACTTGTACAAAGCTCATTGAGACACTTATAAGCACTCATGTTGCATGAAACTTGGTTTAGAGTCCTAGAAACGCGTTGTTCGATGTTTCATACGTTCGTCAAACTAGTACAAAGCTCATTGAGATACTTATAAGCACTCATGTTGCATGAAACTTTGTTTAGAGTCCTAGAAACTGCGTTGTTAGATGTTTCATAAGTTCGTCAAACTAGTACAAAGCTCATTGAGACACTTATAAGCACTCATGTTGCATGAAACTTGGTTTAGATTCCTAGAAACCGCGTTGTTCGATGTTTCATAAGTTCGTCAAACTAGTACAAAGCTCATTGAGACACTTATAAGCACTCATGTTGCATGAAACTTGGTTTAGAGTCCTAGAAACGCGTTGTTCGATGTTTCATAAGTTCGTAAAACTTGTACAAAGCTCATTGAGACACTTATAAGCACTCATGTTGCATGAAACTTGGTTTAGAGTCCTAGAAACGCGTTGTTCGATGTTTCATACGTTCGTCAAACTAGTACAAAGCTCATTGAGACACTTATAAGCACTCATGTTGCATGAAACTTTGTTTAGAGTCCTAGAAACTGCGTTGTTAGATGTTTCATAAGTTTGTCAAACTAGTACAAAGCTCATTGAGACACATATAAGCACTCATGTTGCATGAAACTTGGTTTAAATTCCTAGAAACCGCGTTGTTAGATGTTTCATAAGTTCGTCAAACTAGTACAAATCTCATTGAGACACTTATAAGCACTCATGTTGCATGAAACTTTGTTTAGAGTCCTAGAAACTGCGTTGTTAGATGTTTCATTAGTTCGTCAAACTAGTACAAAGCTCATTGAGACACATATAAGCACTCATGTTGCATGAAACTTGGTTTAAATTCCTAGAAACCGCGTTGTTAGATGTTTCATAAGTTCGTCAAACTAGTACAAAGCTCATTGAGACACTTATAAGCACTCATGTTGAATGAAACTTGGTTTAGAGTCCTAGAAACGCGTTGTTAGATGATTCATAAGTTCGTAAAACTAGTACAAATCTCATTGAGACACTTATAAGCACTCATGTTGCATGAAACTTGGTTTAGAGTCCTAGAAACGCGTTGTTCGATGTTTCATAAGTTTGTAAAACTTGTACAAAGCTCATTGAGACACTTATAAGCACTCATGTTGCATGAAACTTGGTTTAGAGTCCTAGAAACGCGTTGTTCGATGTTTCATACGTTCGTCAAACTAGTACAAAGCTCATTGAGATACTTATAAGCACTCATGTTGCATGAAACTTTGTTTAGAGTCCTAGAAACTGCGTTGTTAGATGTTTCATAAGTTCGTCAAACTAGTACAAAGCTCATTGAGACACTTATAAGCACTCATGTTGCATGAAACTTGGTTTAGATTCCTAGAAACCGCGTTGTTCGATGTTTCATAAGTTCGTCAAACTAGTACAAAGCTCATTGAGACACTTATAAGCACTCATGTTGCATGAAACTTGGTTTAGAGTCCTAGAAACGCGTTGTTCGATGTTTCATAAGTTCGTAAAACTTGTACAAAGCTCATTGAGACACTTATAAGCACTCATGTTGCATGAAACTTGGTTTAGAGTCCTAGAAACGCGTTGTTCGATGTTTCATACGTTCGTCAAACTAGTACAAAGCTCATTGAGACACTTATAAGCACTCATGTTGCATGAAACTTTGTTTAGAGTCCTAGAAACTGCGTTGTTAGATGTTTCATAAGTTCGTCAAACTAGTACAAAGCTCATTGAGACACATATAAGCACTCATGTTGCATGAAACTTGGTTTAAATTCCTAGAAACCGCGTTGTTAGATGTTTCATAAGTTCGTCAAACTAGTACAAATCTCATTGAGACACTTATAAGCACTCATGTTGCATGAAACTTTGTTTAAAGTCCTAGAAACTGCGTTGTTAGATGTTTCATTAGTTCGTCAAACTAGTACAAAGCTCATTGAGACACATATAAGCACTCATGTTGCATGAAACTTGGTTTAAATTCCTAGAAACCGCGTTGTTAGATGTTTCATAAGTTCGTCAAACTAGTACAAAGCTCATTGAGACACTTATAAGCACTCATGTTGAATGAAACTTGGTTTAGAGTCCTAGAAACGCGTTGTTAGATGATTCATAAGTTCGTAAAACTAGTACAAATCTCATTGAGACACTTATAAGCACTCATGTTGCATGAAACTTGGTTTAGAGTCCTAGAAACGCGTTGTTCGATGTTTCATAAGTTCGTAAAACTTGTACAAAGCTCATTGAGACACTTATAAGCACTCATGTTGCATGAAACTTGGTTTAGAGTCCTAGAAACGCGTTGTTCGATGTTTCATACGTTCGTCAAACTAGTACAAAGCTCATTGAGATACTTATAAGCACTCATGTTGCATGAAACTTTGTTTAGAGTCCTAGAAACTGCGTTGTTAGATGTTTCATAAGTTCGTCAAACTAGTACAAAGCTCATTGAGACACTTATAAGCACTCATGTTGCATGAAACTTGGTTTAGATTCCTAGAAACCGCGTTGTTCGATGTTTCATAAGTTCGTCAAACTAGTACAAAGCTCATTGAGACACTTATAAGCACTCATGTTGCATGAAACTTGGTTTAGAGTCCTAGAAACGCGTTGTTCGATGTTTCATAAGTTCGTAAAACTTGTACAAAGCTCATTGAGACACTTATAAGCACTCATGTTGCATGAAACTTGGTTTAGAGTCCTAGAAACGCGTTGTTCGATGTTTCATACGTTCGTCAAACTAGTACAAAGTTCATTGAGACACTTATAAGCACTCATGTTGCATGAAACTTTGTTTAGAGTCCTAGAAACTGCGTTGTTAGATGTTTCATAAGTTCGTCAAACTAGTACAAAGCTCATTGAGACACTTATAAGCACTCATGTTGCATGAAACTTGGTTTAAATTCCTAGAAACCGCGTTGTTAGATGTTTCATAAGTTCGTCAAACTAGTACAAAGCTCATTGAGACACTTATAAGCACTCATGTTGAATGAAACTTGGTTTATAGTCCTAGAAACGCGTTGTTAGATGATTCATAAGTTCGTAAAACTAGTACAGATCTCATTGAGACACTTATAAGCACTCATGTTGCATGAAACTTGGTTTAAAGTCCTAGAAACGCGTTGTTCGATGTTTCATAAGTTAGTAAAACTTGTACAAAGCTCATTGAGACACTTATAAGCACTCATGTTGCATGAAACTTGGTTTAGAGTCCTAGAAACGCGTTGTTCGATGTTTCATACGTTCGTCAAACTAGTACAAAGCTCATTGAGATACTTATAAGCACTCATGTTGCATGAAACTTTGTTTAGAGTCCTAGAAACTGTGTGGTTAGATGTTTCATAAGTTCGTCAAACTAGTACAAAGCTCATTGAGACACTTATAAGCACTCATGTTGCATGAAACTTGGTTTAGATTCCTAGAAACCGTGTTGTTATATGTTTCATAAGTTCGTCAAACTAGTACAAAGCTCATTGAGACACTTATAAGCACTCATGTTGCATGAAACTTGGTTTAGAGTCCTAGAAACGCGTTGTTCGATGTTTCATAAGTTCGTAAAACTTGTACAAAGCTCATTGAGACACTTATAAGCACTCATGTTGCATGAAACTTGGCTTAGAGTCCTAGAAACGCGTTGTTCGATGTTTCATACGTTCGTCAAACTAGTACAAAGCTCATTGAGACACTTATAAGCACTCATGTTGCATGAAACTTTGTTTAGAGTCCTAGAAACTGCGTTGTTAGATGTTTCATAAGTTCGTCAAACTAGTACAAAGCTGATTGAGACACTTATAAGCACTCATGTTGCATGAAACTTGGTTTAGAGTCTTAGAAACGCGTTGTTCGATGTTTCATAAGTTCGTAAAACTTGTACAAAGCTCATTGAAACACTTATAAGCACTCATGTTGCATAAAACTTGGTTTATAGTCCTAGAACCGCGTTGTTCGATGTTTCATAAGTTCGTCAAACTAGTACAAAGCTCATTGAGACACTTATAAGCACTCATGTTGCATGAAACTTTGTTTAGAGTCCTAGAAACCGCGTTGTTAGATGTTTCATAAATTCGTCAAACTAGTACAAAGCTCATTGAGACACATATAAGCACTCATGTTGCATGAAACTTGGTTTAAATTCCTAGAACCCGCGTTGTTAGATGTTTCATAAGTTCGTCAAACTAGTAGAAAGCTCATTGAGACACTTATAAGCACTCATGTTGAATGAAACTTGGTTTAGAGTCCTAGAAACGCGTTGTTAGATGATTCATAAGTTCGTAAAACTAGTACAAATCTCATTGAGACACTTATAAGCACTCATGTTGCATGAAACTTGGTTTAGAGTCCTAGAAACGCGTTGTTCGATGTTTCATAAGTTCGTAAAACTTGTACAAAGCTCATTGAGACACTTATAAGCACTCATGTTGCATGAAACTTGGTTTAGAGTCCTAGAAACGCGTTGTTCGATGTTTCATACGTTCGTCAAACTAGTACAAAGCTCATTGAGACACTTATAAGCACTCATGTTGCATGAAACTTTGTTTAGAGTCCTAGAAACTCGCGTTGTTAGATGTTTCATAAGTTCGTCAAACTAGTACAAAGCTCATTGAGACACTTATAAGCACTCATGTTGCATGAAACTTGGTTTAAATTCCTAGAAACCGCGTTGTTAGATGTTTCATAAGTTCGTCAAACTAGTACAAAGCTCATTGAGACACTTATAAGCACTCATGTTGAATGAAACTTGGTTTAGAGTCCTAGAAACGCGTTGTTAGATGATTCATAAGTTCGTAAAACTAGTACAAATCTCATTGAGACACTTATAAGCACTCATGTTGCATGAAACTTGGTTTAAAGTCCTAGAAACGCGTTGTTCGATGTTTCATAAGTTCGTAAAACTTGTACAAAGCTCATTGAGACACTTATAAGCACTTATGTTGCATGAAACTTGGTTTAGAGTCCTAGAAACGCGTTGTTCGATGTTTCATACGTTCGTCAAACTAGTACAAAGCTCATTGAGATACTTATAAGCACTCATGTTGCATGAAACTTTGTTTAGAGTCCTAGAAACTGCGTTGTTAGATGTTTCATAAGTTCGTCAAACTAGTACAAAGCTCATTGAGACACTTATAAGCACTCATGTTGCATGAAACTTGGTTTAGATTCCTAGAAACGCGTTGTTAGATGATTCATAAGTTCGTAAAACTAGTACAAATCTCATTGAGATACTTAAAAGCACTCATGTTGCATGAAACTTTGTTTAGATTCCTAGAAACCGTGTTGTTATATGTTTCATAAGTTCGTCAAACTAGTACAAAGCTCATTGAGACACTTATAAGCACTCATGTTGCATGAAACTTAGTTTAGAGTCCTAGAAACGCGTTGTTCGATGTTTAATAAGTTCGTAAAACTTGTACAAAGCTCATTGAGACACTTATAAGCACTCATGTTGCATGAAACTTGGCTTAGAGTCCTAGAAACGCGTTGTTCGATGTTTCATACGTTCGTCTAACTAGTACAAAGCTCATTGAGACACTTATAAGCACTCATGTTGCATGAAACTTTGTTTAGAGTCCAAGAAACTGCGTTGTTAGATGTTTCATAAGTTCGTCAAACTAGTACAAAGCTGATTGAGACACTTATAAGCACTCATGTTGCATGAAACTTGGTTTAGAGTCCTAGAAACACGTTGTTCGATGTTTCATAAGTTTGTAAAACTTGTACAAAGCTCATTGAGACACTTATAAGCACTCATGTTGCATAAAACTTGGTTTAGAGTCCTAGAAACGCGTTGTTCGATGTTTCATAAGTTCGCCAAACTAGTACAAAGCTCATTGAGACACTTATAAGCACTCATGTTGCATGAAACTTTGTTTAGAGTCCTAGAAACTGCGTTGTTAGATGTTTCATAAGTTCGTCAAACTAGTACTAAGCTCATTGAGACACATATAAGCACTCATGTTGCATGAAACTTGGTTTAAATTCCTAGAAACCGCGTTGTTAGATGTTTCATAAGTTCGTCAAACTAGTACAAAGCTCATTGAGACACTTATAAGCACTCATGTTGAATGAAACTTGGTTTAGAGTCCTAGAAACGCGTTGTTAGATGATTCATAAGTTCGTCAAACTAGTACAAAGCTCATTGAGACACTTATAAGCACTCATGTTGCATGAAACTTGGTTTAGAATCCTAGAAACGCGTTGTTCGATGTTTCACAAGTTCGTAAAACTTGTACAAAGCTCATTGAGACACTTATAAGCACTCATGTTGCATGAAACTTGGTTTAGAGTCCTAGAAACGCGTTGTTCGATGTTTCATACGTTCGTCAAACTAGTACAAAGCTCATTGAGATACTTATAAGCACTCATGTTGCATGAAACTTTGTTTAGAGTCCTAGAAACCGCGTTGTTAGATGTTTCATAAGTTCGTCAAACTAGTACAAAGTTCATTGAGACACTTATAAGCACTCATGTTGCATGAAACTTGGTTTAGATTCCTAGAAACCGCGTTGTTCGATGTTTCATAAGTTCGTCAAACTAGTACAAAGCTCATTGAGACACTTATAAGCACTCATGTTGCATGAAACTTGGTTTAGAGTCCTAGAAACGCGTTGTTCGATGTTTCATAAGTTCGTAAAACTTGTACAAAGCTCATTGAGACACTTATAAGCACTCATGTTGCATGAAACTTGGTTTAGAGTCCTAGAAACGCGTTGTTCGATGTTTCATACGTTCGTCAAACTAGTACAAAGCTCATTGAGACACTTATAAGCACTCATGTTGCATGAAACTTTGTTTAGAGTCCTAGAAACTGCGTTGTTAGATGTTTCATAAGTTCGTCAAACTAGTACAAAGCTCATTGAGACACTTATAAGCACTCATGTTGCATGAAACTTGGTTTAGATTCCTAGAAACCGCGTTGTTAGATATTTCATAAGTTCGTCAAACTAGTACAAAGCTCATTGAGACACTTATAAGCACTCATGTTGAATGAAACTTGGTTTAGAGTCCTAGAAACGCGTTGTTAGTTGATTCATAAGTTCGTAAAACTAGTACAAATCTCATTGAGACACTTATAAGCACTCATGTTGCATGAAACTTGGTTTAGAGTCCTAGAAATGCGTTGTTAGATATTTCATAAGTTCTCAAGCTAGTACAAAGCTCATTGAGACACTTATAAGCACTCATGTTGCATGAAACTTGGTTTATAGTCCTAGAAACGCATTGATAGATGTTTCATAAGTTCGTCAAACTTGTACATAGCTCATTGAGACGCTTATAAGCACTCATGTTGCATGAAACTTGTTTTAGAGTCCTAGAAACCGCTTTGTTAGATGTTTCATAAGTTCGTCAAACCAGTACAATGCTCATTGAGACACTTATAAGCACTCATGTTGCATGAAACTTGGTTTAGAGTCTTAGAAACCGCGTTGTTAGATGTTTCATAAGTTCGTCAAACCAGTACAATGCTCATTGAGACACTTATAAGCACTCATGTTGCATGAAACTTTGTTTAGAGTCCTAGAAACTGCGTTGTTAGATGTTTCATAAGTTCGTCAAACTAGTACAAAGCTCATTGAGACACATATAAGCACTCATGTTGCATGAAACTTGGTTTAAATTCCTAGAAACCGCGTTGTTAGATGTTTCATAAGTTCGTCAAACTAGTACAAATCTCATTGAGACACTTATAAGCACTCATGTTGCATGAAACTTTGTTTAGAGTCCTAGAAACTGCGTTGTTAGATGTTTCATTAGTTCGTCAAACTAGTACAAAGCTCATTGAGACACATATAAGCACTCATGTTGCATGAAACTTGGTTTAAATTCCTAGAAACCGCGTTGTTAGATGTTTCATAAGTTCGTCAAACTAGTACAAAGCTCATTGAGACACTTATAAGCACTCATGTTGAATGAAACTTGGTTTAGAGTCCTAGAAACGCGTTGTTAGATGATTCATAAGTTCGTAAAACTAGTACAAATCTCATTGAGACACTTATAAGCACTCATGTTGCATGAAACTTGGTTTAGAGTCCTAGAAACGCGTTGTTCGATGTTTCATAAGTTCGTAAAACTTGTACAAAGCTCATTGAGACACTTATAAGCACTCATGTTGCATGAAACTTGGTTTAGAGTCCTAGAAACGCGTTGTTCGATGTTTCATACGTTCGTCAAACTAGTACAAAGCTCATTGAGATACTTATAAGCACTCATGTTGCATGAAACTTTGTTTAGAGTCCTAGAAACCGTGTTGTTAGATGTTTCATAAGTTCGTCAAACTAGTACAAAGCTCATTGAGACACTTATAAGCACTCATGTTGCATGAAACTTGGTTTAGATTCCTAGAAACCGCGTTGTTCGATGTTTCATAAGTTCGTCAAACTAGTACAAAGCTCATTGAGACACTTATAAGCACTCATGTTGCATGAAACTTGGTTTAGAGTCCTAGAAACGCGTTGTTCGATGTTTCATAAGTTCGTAAAACTTGTACAAAGCTCATTGAGACACTTATAAGCACTCATGTTGCATGAAACTTGGTTTAGAGTCCTAGAAACGCGTTGTTCGATGTTTCATACGTTCGTCAAACTAGTACAAAGTTCATTGAGACACTTATAAGCACTCATGTTGCATGAAACTTTGTTTAGAGTCCTAGAAACCGCGTTGTTAGATGTTTCATAAGTTCGTCAAACTAGTACAAAGCTCATTGAGACACTTATAAGCACTCATGTTGCATGAAACTTGGTTTAAATTCCTAGAAACCGCGTTGTTAGATGTTTCATAAGTTCGTCAAACTAGTACAAAGCTCATTGAGACACTTATAAGCACTCATGTTGAATGAAACTTGGTTTATAGTCCTAGAAACGCGTTGTTAGATGATTCATAAGTTCGTAAAACTAGTACAGATCTCATTGAGACACTTATAAGCACTCATGTTGCATGAAACTTGGTTTAAAGTCCTAGAAACGCGTTGTTCGATGTTTCATAAGTTCGTAAAACTTGTACAAAGCTCATTGAGACACTTATAAGCACTCATGTTGCATGAAACTTGGTTTAGAGTCCTAGAAACGCGTTGTTCGATGTTTCATACGTTCGTCAAACTAGTACAAAGCTCATTGAGATACTTATAAGCACTCATGTTGCATGAAACTTTGTTTAGAGTCCTAGAAACTGTGTGGTTAGATGTTTCATAAGTTCGTCAAACTAGTACAAAGTTCATTGAGACACTTATAAGCACTCATGTTGCATGAAACTTGGTTTAGATTCCTAGAAACCGTGTTGTTATATGTTTCATAAGTTCGTCAAACTAGTACAAAGCTCATTGAGACACTTATAAGCACTCATGTTGCATGAAACTTGGTTTAGAGTCCTAGAAACGCGTTGTTCGATGTTTCATAAGTTCGTAAAACTTGTACAAAGCTCATTGAGACACTTATAAGCACTCATGTTGCATGAAACTTGGCTTAGAGTCCTAGAAACGCGTTGTTCGATGTTTCATACGTTCGTCAAACTAGTACAAAGCTCATTGAGACACTTATAAGCACTCATGTTGCATGAAACTTTGTTTAGAGTCCTAGAAACTGCGTTGTTAGATGTTTCATAAGTTCGTCAAACTAGTACAAAGCTGATTGAGACACTTATAAGCACTCATGTTGCATGAAACTTGGTTTAGAGTCTTAGAAACGCGTTGTTCGATGTTTCATAAGTTCGTAAAACTTGTACAAAGCTCATTGAAACACTTATAAGCACTCATGTTGCATAAAACTTGGTTTATAGTCCTAGAACCGCGTTGTTCGATGTTTCATAAGTTCGTCAAACTAGTACAAAGCTCATTGAGACACTTATAAGCACTCATGTTGCATGAAACTTTGTTTAGAGTCCTAGAAACTGCGTTGTTAGATGTTTCATAAATTCGTCAAACTAGTACAAAGCTCATTGAGACACATATAAGCACTCATGTTGCATGAAACTTGGTTTAAATTCCTAGAACCCGCGTTGTTAGATGTTTCATAAGTTCGTCAAACTAGTAGAAAGCTCATTGAGACACTTATAAGCACTCATGTTGAATGAAACTTGGTTTAGAGTCCTAGAAACGCGTTGTTAGATGATTCATAAGTTCGTAAAACTAGTACAAATCTCATTGAGACACTTATAAGCACTCATGTTGCATGAAACTTGGTTTAGAGTCCTAGAAACGCGTTGTTCGATGTTTCATAAGTTCGTAAAACTTGTACAAAGCTCATTGAGACACTTATAAGCACTCATGTTGCATGAAACTTGGTTTAGAGTCCTAGAAACGCGTTGTTCGATGTTTCATACGTTCGTCAAACTAGTACAAAGCTCATTGAGACACTTATAAGCACTCATGTTGCATGAAACTTTGTTTAGAGTCCTAGAAACCGCGTTGTTAGATGTTTCATAAGTTCGTCAAACTAGTACAAAGCTCATTGAGACACTTATAAGCACTCATGTTGCATGAAACTTGGTTTAAATTCCTAGAAACCGCGTTGTTAGATGTTTCATAAGTTCGTCAAACTAGTACAAAGCTCATTGAGACACTTATAAGCACTCATGTTGAATGAAACTTGGTTTAGAGTCCTAGAAACGCGTTGTTAGATGATTCATAAGTTCGTAAAACTAGTACAAATCTCATTGAGACACTTATAAGCACTCATGTTGCATGAAACTTGGTTTAAAGTCCTAGAAACGCGTTGTTCGATGTTTCATAAGTTCGTAAAACTTGTACAAAGCTCATTGAGACACTCATTGAGAATCACTTATGTTGCATGAAACTTGGTTTAGAGTCCTAGAAACGCGTTGTTCGATGTTTCATACGTTCGTCAAACTAGTACAAAGCTCATTGAGATACTTATAAGCACTCATGTTGCATGAAACTTTGTTTAGAGTCCTAGAAACTGCGTTGTTAGATGTTTCATAAGTTCGTCAAACTAGTACAAAGCTCATTGAGACACTTATAAGCACTCATGTTGCATGAAACTTGGTTTAGATTCCTAGAAACGCGTTGTTAGATGATTCATAAGTTCGTAAAACTAGTACAAATCTCATTGAGATACTTATAAGCACTCATGTTGCATGAAACTTTGTTTAGATTCCTAGAAACCGTGTTGTTATATGTTTCATAAGTTCGTCAAACTAGTACAAAGCTCATTGAGACACTTATAAGCACTCATGTTGCATGAAACTTAGTTTAGAGTCCTAGAAACGCGTTGTTCGATGTTTAATAAGTTCGTAAAACTTGTACAAAGCTCATTGAGACACTTATAAGCACTCATGTTGCATGAAACTTGGCTTAGAGTCCTAGAAACGCGTTGTTCGATGTTTCATACGTTCGTCAAACTAGTACAAAGCTCATTGAGACACTTATAAGCACTCATGTTGCATGAAACTTTGTTTAGAGTCCAAGAAACTCGCGTTGTTAGATGTTTCATAAGTTCGTCAAACTAGTACAAAGCTGATTGAGACACTTATAAGCACTCATGTTGCATGAAACTTGGTTTAGAGTCCTAGAAACACGTTGTTCGATGTTTCATAAGTTTGTAAAACTTGTACAAAGCTCATTGAGACACTTATAAGCACTCATGTTGCATAAAACTTGGTTTAGAGTCCTAGAAACGCGTTGTTCGATGTTTCATAAGTTCGCCAAACTAGTACAAAGCTCATTGAGACACTTATAAGCACTCATGTTGCATGAAACTTTGTTTAGAGTCCTAGAAACTGCGTTGTTAGATGTTTCATAAGTTCGTCAAACTAGTACTAAGCTCATTGAGACACATATAAGCACTCATGTTGCATGAAACTTGGTTTAAATTCCTAGAAACCGCGTTGTTAGATGTTTCATAAGTTCGTCAAACTAGTACAAAGCTCATTGAGACACTTATAAGCACTCATGTTGAATGAAACTTGGTTTAGAGTCCTAGAAACGCGTTGTTAGATGATTCATAAGTTCGTCAAACTAGTACAAAGCTCATTGAGGCACTTATAAGCACTCATGTTGCATGAAACTTGGTTTAGAATCCTAGAAACGCGTTGTTCGATGTTTCACAAGTTCGTAAAACTTGTACAAAGCTCATTGAGACACTTATAAGCACTCATGTTGCATGAAACTTGGTTTAGAGTCCTAGAAACGCGTTGTTCGATGTTTCATACGTTCGTCAAACTAGTACAAAGCTCATTGAGATACTTATAAGCACTCATGTTGCATGAAACTTTGTTTAGAGTCCTAGAAACTGCGTTGTTAGATGTTTCATAAGTTCGTCAAACTAGTACAAAGTTCATTGAGACACTTATAAGCACTCATGTTGCATGAAACTTGGTTTAGATTCCTAGAAACCGCGTTGTTCGATGTTTCATAAGTTCGTCAAACTAGTACAAAGCTCATTGAGACACTTATAAGCACTCATGTTGCATGAAACTTGGTTTAGAGTCCTAGAAACGCGTTGTTCGATGTTTCATAAGTTCGTAAAACTTGTACAAAGCTCATTGAGACACTTATAAGCACTCATGTTGCATGAAACTTGGTTTAGAGTCCTAGAAACGCGTTGTTCGATGTTTCATACGTTCGTCAAACTAGTACAAAGCTCATTGAGACACTTATAAGCACTCATGTTGCATGAAACTTTGTTTAGAGTCCTAGAAACTGCGTTGTTAGATGTTTCATAAGTTCGTCAAACTAGTACAAAGCTCATTGAGACACTTATAAGCACTCATGTTGCATGAAACTTGGTTTAGATTCCTAGAAACCGCGTTGTTAGATATTTCATAAGTTCGTCAAACTAGTACAAAGCTCATTGAGACACTTATAAGCACTCATGTTGCATGAAACTTTGTTTAGATTCCTAGAAACCGTGTTGTTATATGTTTCATAAGTTCGTCAAACTAGTACAAAGCTCATTGAGACACTTATAAGCACTCATGTTGCATGAAACTTAGTTTAGAGTCCTAGAAACGCGTTGTTCGATGTTTAATAAGTTCGTAAAACTTGTACAAAGCTCATTGAGACACTTATAAGCACTCATGTTGCATGAAACTTGGCTTAGAGTCCTAGAAACGCGTTGTTCGATGTTTCATACGTTCGTCAAACTAGTACAAAGCTCATTGAGACACTTATAAGCACTCATGTTGCATGAAACTTTGTTTAGAGTCCAAGAAACCGCGTTGTTAGATGTTTCATAAGTTCGTCAAACTAGTACAAAGCTGATTGAGACACTTATAAGCACTCATGTTGCATGAAACTTGGTTTAGAGTCCTAGAAACACGTTGTTCGATGTTTCATAAGTTTGTAAAACTTGTACAAAGCTCATTGAGACACTTATAAGCACTCATGTTGCATAAAACTTGGTTTAGAGTCCTAGAAACGCGTTGTTCGATGTTTCATAAGTTCGCCAAACTAGTACAAAGCTCATTGAGACACTTATAAGCACTCATGTTGCATGAAACTTTGTTTAGAGTCCTAGAAACTGCGTTGTTAGATGTTTCATAAGTTCGTCAAACTAGTACTAAGCTCATTGAGACACATATAAGCACTCATGTTGCATGAAACTTGGTTTAAATTCCTAGAAACCGCGTTGTTAGATGTTTCATAAGTTCGTCAAACTAGTACAAAGCTCATTGAGACACTTATAAGCACTCATGTTGAATGAAACTTGGTTTAGAGTCCTAGAAACGCGTTGTTAGATGATTCATAAGTTCGTCAAACTAGTACAAAGCTCATTGAGGCACTTATAAGCACTCATGTTGCATGAAACTTGGTTTAGAATCCTAGAAACGCGTTGTTCGATGTTTCACAAGTTCGTAAAACTTGTACAAAGCTCATTGAGACACTTATAAGCACTCATGTTGCATGAAACTTGGTTTAGAGTCCTAGAAACGCGTTGTTCGATGTTTCATACGTTCGTCAAACTAGTACAAAGCTCATTGAGATACTTATAAGCACTCATGTTGCATGAAACTTTGTTTAGAGTCCTAGAAACTGCGTTGTTAGATGTTTCATAAGTTCGTCAAACTAGTACAAAGTTCATTGAGACACTTATAAGCACTCATGTTGCATGAAACTTGGTTTAGATTCCTAGAAACCGCGTTGTTCGATGTTTCATAAGTTCGTCAAACTAGTACAAAGCTCATTGAGACACTTATAAGCACTCATGTTGCATGAAACTTGGTTTAGAGTCCTAGAAACGCGTTGTTCGATGTTTCATAAGTTCGTAAAACTTGTACAAAGCTCATTGAGACACTTATAAGCACTCATGTTGCATGAAACTTGGTTTAGAGTCCTAGAAACGCGTTGTTCGATGTTTCATACGTTCGTCAAACTAGTACAAAGCTCATTGAGACACTTATAAGCACTCATGTTGCATGAAACTTTGTTTAGAGTCCTAGAAACTCGCGTTGTTAGATGTTTCATAAGTTCGTCAAACTAGTACAAAGCTCATTGAGACACTTATAAGCACTCATGTTGCATGAAACTTGGTTTAGATTCCTAGAAACCGCGTTGTTAGATATTTCATAAGTTCGTCAAACTAGTACAAAGCTCATTGAGACACTTATAAGCACTCATGTTGAATGAAACTTGGTTTAGAGTCCTAGAAACGCGTTGTTAGTTGATTCATAAGTTCGTAAAACTAGTACAAATCTCATTGAGACACTTATAAGCACTCATGTTGCATGAAACTTGGTTTAGAGTCCTAGAAATGCGTTGTTAGATATTTCATAAGTTCTCAAGCTAGTACAAAGCTCATTGAGACACTTATAAGCACTCATGTTGCATGAAACTTGGTTTATAGTCCTAGAAACGCATTGATAGATGTTTCATAAGTTCGTCAAACTTGTACATAGCTCATTGAGACGCTTATAAGCACTCATGTTGCATGAAACTTGTTTTAGAGTCCTAGAAACCGCGTTGTTAGATGTTTCATAAGTTCGTCAAACCAGTACAATGCTCATTGAGACACTTATAAGCACTCATGTTGCATGAAACTTGGTTTAGAGTCTTAGAAACCGCGTTGTTAGATGTTTCATAAGTTCGTCAAACCAGTACAATGCTCATTGAGACACTTATAAGCACTCATGTTGCATGAAACTTCGTTTAGAGTCCTAGAAACCGCGTTGTTAGATGTTTCATAAGTTCGTCAAACTAGTACAAAGCTCGTTGAGACAATTATAAGCACTCATGTTGCATGAAACTTGGTTTAGAGTACTAGAAACGCGTTGTTAGATGTTTCATAAGTTCGTCAAACAAGTACAAAGCTGATTGAGACACTTATAAGCACTCATGTTGCATGAAACTTGGTTTAGAGTCCTAGAAACGCGTTGTTCGATGTTTCATAAGTTTGTAAAACTTGTACAAAGCTCATTGAGACACTTATAAGCACTCATGTTGCATGAAACTTGGTTTCGAGTCCTAGAAACGCGTTGTTCGATGTTTCATAAGTTCGTCAAACTAGTACAAAGCTCATTGAGACAATTATAAGCACTCATGTTGCATGAAACTTTGTTTAGAGTCCTAGAAAAACTGTGTTGTTAGATGTTTCATAAGTTCGTCAAACTAGTACAAAGCTCAATGAGACACTTATAAGCACTCATGTTGCATGAAACTTGGTTTAGATTCCTAGAAACTGTGTTGTTATATGTTTCATAAGTTCGTCAAACTAGTACAAAGCTCATTGAGACACTTATAAGCACTCATGTTGCATGAAACTTGGTTTAGAGTCCTAGAAACGCGTTGTTCGATGTTTCATAAGTTCGTAAAACTTGTACAAAGCTCATTGAGACACTTATAAGCACTCATGTTGCATGAAACTTGGCTTAGAGTCCTAGAAACGCGTTGTTCGATGTTTCATACGTTCGTCAAACTAGTACAAAGCTCATTGAGACACTTATAAGCACTCATGTTGCATGAAACTTTGTTTAGAGTCCTAGAAACTGCGTTGTTAGATGTTTCATAAGTTCGTCAAACTAGTACAAAGCTCATTGAGACACTTATAAGCACTCATGTTGCATGAAACTTGGTTTAGATTCCTAGAAACCGCGTTGTTAGATGTTTCATAAGTTCGTCAAACTAGTACAAAGCTCATTGAGACACTTATAAGCACTCATGTTGAATGAAACTTGATTTAGAGTCCTAGAAACGCGTTGTTAGATGATTCATAAGTTCGTAAAACTAGTACAAATCTCATTGAGACACTTATAAGCACTCATGTTGCATGAAACTTGGTTTAGAGTCCTAGAAATGCGTTGTTAGATATTTCATAAGTTCGTCAAGCTAGTACAAAGCTCATTGAGACACTTATAAGCACTCATGTTGCATGAAACTTGGTTTAGAGTCCTAGAAACGCATTGATAGATGTTTCATAAGTTCGTCAAACTTGTACAAAGCACATTGAGACGCTTATAAGCACTCATGTTGCATGAAATTTGTTTTAGAGTCCTAGAAACCGCGTTGTTAGACGTTTCATAAGTTCGTCAAACCAGTACAATGCTCATTGAGACACTTATAAGAACTCATGTTGCATGAAACTTGGTTTAGAGTCTTAGAAACCGCGTTGTTAGATGTTTCATAATTTCGTCAAACCAGTACAATGCTCATTGAGACACTTATAAGCACTCATGTTGCATGAAACTTCGTTTAGAGTCCTAGAAACCGCGTTGTTAGATGTTTCATAAGTTCGCCAAACTAGTACAAAGCTCGTTGAGACAATTATAAGCACTCATTGTTGAGACTAATGGTAACCCATAAGGGCATTATGTCAAAACATATGAAGATGACAAGATGTGGAGTATCGACCAAAGGTATCGGTCAAGAATGTGACCGATACAAAGTGGCGAGACCTATGTCGGTAAGGTGTACTGGTCTAGAGTAACCGATACAAGATGAAGTCGATATGGCTAAGAGAAAGACTTGTATCGGTCAAGTATATCGGCCACACTTGGCCGATACATTCAAACTGCGTTCTCCCAACGGTCGGATCTGGCTCATATCGGTCAGATCATATCGGCCACACTTGGCCGATACATTTGAACAAATATAGCCGTTACACACTCTCTCTTATCTCTAAACGGCTATATGCCATTGTAATCTCTATATAAGCTGTGCAAGCTCTATTGTAAACATCAAGGAGGTATATCCTCTCTTCTACATTAATACAAAACTCTCTTTATACATTGTTCTCTCTTAATCTCTTAATCTCTTTTAATCTCTCACTAAACTCTCCACACAAACTCTCACGGATTCTCCCAATACTCTTCGAGTCTCACAAGCTCATGATTCTCTCATCCTTATACTCGAATTCCAACATGGTATCGAGCAAGGTTTTTGAGACCCATAGGTAAGTCGCTTCCGCTATTCTCCTCTCTTTAATTAGCTTATAAACACAAGGATCTAGGGGAGAAGAGGAATGACCAAGATCCGCTTGTTTAAAGCACTAAGATCTTGGTGAATCAATTCTCCTCTTAGGAAGTGAACCATGATCTCTTTGTCTCTTAATGAGTAAAGAGACATGTTGAATCCAAGCTCCTTTCAAGAACAATTCAATCAAAACCGAATCATAGTGAGCATAAATCAATGGATTTAGCTCCATGATGTTTTTGGTTGAGTTGTTCTTAAAGATCCTTGTTAGGCCGAAAGTTAGTGGATGAGAATCATTGTTCCCTCACTCTTATGAGTTCAAAAGGGACATTGATGAATCCAAATAGCCTAGGCATATAAGCAATGAACAAGTATTCAAAGCATCAAAGCTTGAAACTTGGGAGCTAAAAGAGTTAGAGAACCTTGTTATTGTCTCCTTTGAGGACAAATAACTTGTTGAATCCAACACTCTATAGTTTTTAGCCGAAAGCATAGAGGATGAGAACCATGGATTCCCCACTCTTATGAGTCCAAAGGGAACCATGTTGAATCCAAGACCATCTAAGCTTAGGCATTTTTTAGAAGCCGAAAGCATAGAGGATGAGAACCATGGATTCCCCACTCTTATGAGTCCAAAGGGAACCATGTTGAGATCCAAGGCCATCTAAGCTTAGGCACTTTTAGAAGCCGAAAGCAAAGAGGATGAGAACCATGGATTCCCCACTCTTATGAGTCCAAAGGGAACCATGTTGAATCCAAATCGGACTTTGCTTAGGCATGTTTAGACTATGAACAAGTATTCAAGAACAAAACTTGAAACTTGCGAGTCAAAAGGGTTTGTGAACCTTGTGTGCTCACTCTTAGGAGTCCAAAGCCACTTGATGAATCCAAAACTCTTTCCTTTTATGCTTCAAACAAGACCTTTGGAAAGTGAACCATGATCCGCTTAACTCTTAGTGAGTAAAGGACATGTTGAATCCAATTTCCTTGGTAAGTACAAGACAATCAAAACACAATCATTGTTAGCATAAATCAACAAGGTTTAGCTACATGATAGTTTTGGTTGTATTGTTCTTTAAGGTCCTTGTCTAACCCAAGACTAATGGATGAGAACCATGGCTTCTAAAAGAACCATGATGAATCCAATACCATGAAAGTTTCGGTTTAAAAGCATGTTCTTGGTCCAAATTTAAGATCTAGGATACAAGGTTCACTTATGTCTTTGTCCAAGACCAAACCACTAGTCCTTGTTTGGTGAAGTGGTTTGAATCTTGGTGAAAGGCTAAGTGAATTTCAAACCTTGGTTAATCCAAAAGATCTTCGGTTTAATCAAAAGGGTAAGGTACCAAGACCCGCTTGTGATAAAGCTCTTAAGGTCTATGGTATCCAAAACTCTCTTAGAGGGAAGAGAACCAAGCCTCCATAAGTGTTAATAAAACACCGAGAGCTTGATGAATCCTTCATAACCTCGGCTAACATGAGTCTATAAAGAGATCCATGACCACTTGAAAGGTGATACTTTAAAGGGTCATGATGAATCCATCTTTAGACTCATGGGGAAATGATTCACTACATTAACATCTATATAAGGTGAAGATGGAATGATGATCTATGTTTTAAGATCATGGTCCGCCATTGTGCACAAAAGACCATGGTCCCTTGTTGCTAACTTGAATCTATGTGTAGGTAAAGAAGCAAACAAGAGAATTTCTCAATGACCATCATCTCAAGGAACCAAACCAAAAAGGGCCAATTCTAAAACCTTAACTATCTATAATTGTCTATAATTGTTATTTGCTTTGAACCTCTCGGATTAATTGTGTGCAAACCATGGAAACTAGAACTAGACCTTGAACTTGTGGTAGGATACATATATACTCGAGCTTAGTCAAATGTCTTAGGGAATTTATTGATCTAAGGCTTAAGCTCTCCTTGTTTTTCCTCCCTTGTACTTGGTTCTAGTAGTTAAGTGGTTTGTATTTCAAGTATGTCACTAACATTGCCGATTACCATTGTTATTAAACTCCCTTTGATCTTTGTGATGATGTAGGATCATCATCTCTAAAAGTCAAGCAAGGAATCAACAATGAGAATCCCTAAGCATTGCTATGTGACTAGAAAATGTGAAAATAAAAGAGGAGGTAAAGGGTAATAGAAGTGCAAAGGAAGGTTTCCAAAGAGAAGATGAGAACCCTTTCTCACCAAGCTTGTGAAGAACAAAGCCGAGAAAGGAACCAAACAATCAAGGGATTACTCCATCTTGATCATAAGGGGGGAAAAGAAAGTGTTAAATCACATATCTTCCTTCATGATCAATTTGGAGAATCACTCAAAGCGGCTAAAGCATCTTCACCAAAAGTGCAAAGCTTCATCTATCCATTTCATCATCCATCACTCCCGGCCAAAGTATCAAGTAGGACTAAGCCGCCACTACCACCAATCCGGCTAAGTATTGACTAAAGTACCAAGAAGGACGAAGTCAATACAAAGCTCTCATTCTCGGCTAAAGTACCAAGAAGGACGAAGCCTCCACAACCAATCCATATCGGCTTAAGTACCAACAAGATACAAGGCCAAAGTTTCTTTGGAACAAAGAAGAATCATCATTTGGCTAAATGCACTTGGAGAATGCTAAAGTGTCCCAAGATGTAAAGAGCTCTCATCAATCATTCGGTCAAGTCTCTACAAGAAGCAAGACCATCATCATCATCAACATTAGGCTCGGCCAAGTACATGGCAAAGACTAAACCGAGCCATTCATGCCCTAGAAAGAGACCGATGAATCAACATGACCAATCGGCTCTACTCACTATCGGCCAAAGCAACTACCAAGTGCAAGGCCTAATCTTGTTACTCGGCTTATGCATCTATCAAGAGATAAGCCAAAATACTCCGACAAATCCTTGTTCCAACCGCACAAAGAAGAAAGCAAGACTTCAAGAAGAAGCCAAAGCTCAAACCTAGATGCGACTACAAGGACAAGTCATTCCTCTACAAACTAAAGGCTGTCCCTTAACACTCTCTCTTTATTATGATCCGTATTCTCATAAGAACTAGAGCCGCATCACATAATCTTGCTTAGTTCTTGATGAATCTAATCATTGCCCTTGTTAAAAGTTGTTTAGTCTATTAGGCCTAAATAAAATCATTTGAAATTTGTTAAAGAACTTAGGTTTAAATAACAAAATTACTCATTGGTTTATTAGTTGCATCTAGACTTAAGCTTCTTATGTGCATTTCTATCTAAGCGTATCAAGTTAACCCTTTCACTAAGCTTTACACCTTTCTTGAATCCTTTGAAGGTTAAAAGAAGTGAGAGCCAAGTGATCATTCTCGGTTGCTTGAATGACAAGAAGAATGCCATCAAGGAGAAATCAAGAGAAGAAAGGAGGAAGCCATGAGTGTTCGGTCAAAATCCACACCCAAGCTTGTGAAGAACAAAGCCGTGGAAAGGAATCAAATCAAAGTCTCACACCAAAGTTTGTGAAGAACAAACCGTGAAGACCAAATCAAGTATCCAAAGAACCCTCATTGAAGAACACGGCAAAGTCAAGAAGATCAAACCGGTTCTATCTTAAGGGGGAGTTTCGGCCAAGTCAAGAAGATAAAGGCCAAGATTAAGAAGACCCCTATTGCAAAGACTTACACTCTTTTTCCCCTTAGTAATGCTTTTATCCCAAGTGGTTTTGCTTACTAAGGGTTTTAATGAGGTTTGTCTAAGCGATTTCCAATCTTAGCCATTTCATTAGGCTAAGCTTGAGGGGGAGTGTTGAGACTAATGGTAACCCATAAGGGCATTATGTCAAAACATATGAAGATGACAAGATGTGGAGTATCGACCAAAGGTATCGGTCAAGAATGTGACCGATACAAAGTGGCGAGACCTATATCGGTAAGGTGTACTGGTCTAGAGTAATCGATACAAGATGAAGTCGATATGGCTAAGAGAAAGACTTGTATCGGTCAAGTATATCGGCCACACTTGGCCGATACATTCAAACTGCGTTCTCCCAACGGTCGGATCTGGCTCATATCGGTCAGATCATATCGGCCACACTTGGCCGATACATTTGAACAAATATAGCCGTTACACACTCTCTCTTATCTCTAAACGGCTATATGCCATTGTAATCTCTATATAAGCTGTGCAAGCTCTATTGTAAACATCAAGGAGGTATATCCTCTCTTCTACATTAATACAAAACTCTCTTTATACATTGTTCTCTCTTAATCTCTTAATCTCTTTTAATCTCTCACTAAACTCTCCACACAAACTCTCACGGATTCTCCCAATACTCTTCGAGTCTCACAAGCTCATGATTCTCTCATCCTTATACTCGAATTCCAACACTCATGTTGCATGAAACTTGGTTTAGAGTACTAGAAACGCGTTGTTAGATGTTTCATAAGTTCGTCAAACAAGTACAAAGCTGATTGAGACACTTATAAGCACTCATGTTGCATGAAACTTGGTTTAGAGTCCTAGAAACGCGTTGTTCGATGTTTCATAAGTTCGTAAAACTTGTACAAAGCTCATTGAGACACTTATAAGCACTCATGTTGCATGAAACTTGGTTTCGAGTCCTAGAAACGCGTTGTTCGATGTTTCATAAGTTCGTCAAACTAGTACATAGCTCATTGAGACAATTATAAGCACTCATGTTGGATGAAACTTTGTTTAGAGTCCTAGACACTGCGTTGTTAGATGTTTCATAAGTTCGTCAAACTAGTACAAAGCTCATTGAGACACTTATAAGCACTCATGTTGCATGAAACTTGGTTTAGATTCCTAGAAACCGCGTTGTTAGATGTTTCATAAGTTCGTCAAACTAGTACAAAGCTCATTGAGACACTTATAAGCACTCATGTTGAATGAAACTTGGTTTAGAGTCCTAGAAACGCGTTGTTAGATGATTCATAAGTTCGTAAAACTAGTACAAATCTCATTGAGACACTTATAAGCACTCATGTTGCATGAAACTTGGTTTAGAGTCCTAGAAATGCGTTGTTAGATATTTCATAAGTTCTCAAGCTAGTACAAAGCTCATTGAGACACTTATAAGCACTCATGTTGCATGAAACTTGGTTTAGATTCCTAGAAACCGCGTTGTTAGATGTTTCATAAGTTCGTCAAACTAGTACAAAGCTCATTGAGACACTTATAAGCACTCATGTTGAATGAAACTTGGTTTAGAGTCCTAGAAACGCGTTGTTAGTTGATTCATAAGTTCGTAAAACTAGTACAAATCTCATTGAGACACTTATAAGCACTCATGTTGCATGAAACTTGGTTTAGAGTCATAGAAATGCGTTGTTAGATATTTCATAAGTTCTCAAGCTAGTACAAAGCTCATTGAGACACTTATAAGCACTCATGTTGCATGAAACTTGGTTTAGAGTCCTAGAAACGCATTGATAGATGTTTCATAAGTTCGTCAAACTTGTACATAGCTCATTGAGACGCTTATAAGCACTCATGTTGCATGAAACTTGTTTTAGAGTCCTAGAAACCGCGTTGTTAGATGTTTCATAAGTTCGTCAAACCAGTACAATGCTCATTGAGACACTTATAAGCACTCATGTTGCATGAAACTTGGTTTAGAGTCTTAGAAACCGCGTTGGTTTAGAGTCTTAGAAACCGCGTTGTTAGATGTTTCATAAGTTCGTCAAACCAGTACAATGCTCATTGAGACACTTATAAGCACTCATGTTGCATGAAACTTCGTTTAGAGTCCTAGAAACCGCGTTGTTAGATGTTTCATAAGTTCGTCAAACTAGTACAAAGCTCGTTGAGACAATTATAAGCACTCATGTTGCATGAAACTTGGTTTAGAGTACTAGAAACGCGTTGTTAGATGTTTCATAAGTTCGTCAAACAAGTACAAAGCTGATTGAGACACTTATAAGCACTCATGTTGCATGAAACTTGGTTTAGAGTCCTAGAAACGCGTTGTTCGATGTTTCATAAGTTCGTAAAACTTGTACAAAGCTCATTGAGACACTTATAAGCACTCATGTTGCATGAAACTTGGTTTCGAGTCCTAGAAACGCGTTGTTCGATGTTTCATAAGTTCGTCAAACTAGTACAAAGCTCATTGAGACAATTATAAGCACTCATGTTGCATGAAACTTTGTTTAGAGTCCTAGAAACTGTGTTGTTAGATGTTTCATAAGTTCGTCAAACTAGTACAAAGCTCATTGAGACACTTATAAGCACTCATGTTGCATGAAACTTGGTTTAGATTCCTAGAAACCGCGTTGTTAGATGTTTCATAAGTTCGTCAAACTAGTACAAAGCTCATTGAGACACTTATAAGCACTCATGTTGAATGAAACTTGATTTAGAGTCCTAGAAACGCGTTGTTAGATGATTCATAAGTTCGTAAAACTAGTACAAATCTCATTGAGACACTTATAAGCACTCATGTTGCATGAAACTTGGTTTAGAGTCCTAGAAATGCGTTGTTAGATATTTCATAAGTTCGTCAAGCTAGTACAAAGCTCATTGAGACACTTATAAGCACTCATGTTGCATGAAACTTGGTTTAGAGTCCTAGAAACGCATTGATAGATGTTTCATAAGTTCGTCAAACTTGTACAAAGCTCATTGAGACGCTTATAAGCACTCATGTTGCATGAAATTTGTTTTAGAGTCCTAGAAACCGCGTTGTTAGATGTTTCATAAGTTCGTCAAACCAGTACAATGCTCATTGAGACACTTATAAGAACTCATGTTGCATGAAACTTGGTTTAGAGTCTTAGAAACCGCGTTGTTAGATGTTTCATAATTTCGTCAAACCAGTACAATGCTCATTGAGACACTTATAAGCACTCATGTTGCATGAAACTTCGTTTAGAGTCCTAGAAACCGCGTTGTTAGATGTTTCATAAGTTCGCCAAACTAGTACAAAGCTCGTTGAGACAATTATAAGCACTCATGTTGCATGAAACTTGGTTTAGAGTACTAGAAACGCGTTGTTAGATGTTTCATAAGTTCGTCAAACAAGTACAAAGCTGATTGAGACACTTATAAGCACTCATGTTGCATGAAACTTGGTTTAGAGTCCTAGAAACGCGTTGTTCGATGTTTCATAAGTTCGTAAAACTTGTACAAAGCTCATTGAGACACTTATAAGCACTCATGTTGCATGAAACTTGGTTTCGAGTCCTAGAAACGCGTTGTTCGATGTTTCATAAGTTCGTCAAACTAGTACATAGCTCATTGAGACAATTATAAGCACTCATGTTGCATGAAACTTTGTTTAGAGTCCTAGAAACTGCGTTGTTAGATGTTTCATAAGTTCGTCAAACTAGTACAAAGCTCATTGAGACACTTATAAGCACTCATGTTGCATGAAACTTGGTTTAGATTCCTAGAAACCGCGTTGTTAGATGTTTCATAAGTTCGTCAAACTAGTACAAAGCTCATTGAGACACTTATAAGCACTCATGTTGAATGAAACTTGGTTTAGAGTCCTAGAAACGCGTTGTTAGATGATTCATAAGTTCGTAAAACTAGTACAAATCTCATTGAGACACTTATAAGCACTCATGTTGCATGAAACTTGGTTTAGAGTCCTAGAAATGCGTTGTTAGATATTTCATAAGTTCTCAAGCTAGTACAAAGCTCATTGAGACACTTATAAGCACTCATGTTGCATGAAACTTGGTTTAGATTCCTAGAAACCGCGTTGTTAGATGTTTCATAAGTTCGTCAAACTAGTACAAAGCTCATTGAGACACTTATAAGCACTCATGTTGAATGAAACTTGGTTTAGAGTCCTAGAAACGCGTTGTTAGTTGATTCATAAGTTCGTAAAACTAGTACAAATCTCATTGAGACACTTATAAGCACTCATGTTGCATGAAACTTGGTTTAGAGTCCTAGAAATGCGTTGTTAGATATTTCATAAGTTCTCAAGCTAGTACAAAGCTCATTGAGACACTTATAAGCACTCATGTTGCATGAAACTTGGTTTAGAGTCCTAGAAACGCATTGATAGATGTTTCATAAGTTCGTCAAACTTGTACATAGCTCATTGAGACGCTTATAAGCACTCATGTTGCATGAAACTTGTTTTAGAGTCCTAGAAACCGCGTTGTTAGATGTTTCATAAGTTCGTCAAACCAGTACAATGCTCATTGAGACACTTATAAGCACTCATGTTGCATGAAACTTGGTTTAGAGTCTTAGAAACCGCGTTGGTTTAGAGTCTTAGAAACCGCGTTGTTAGATGTTTCATAAGTTCGTCAAACCAGTACAATGCTCATTGAGACACTTATAAGCACTCATGTTGCATGAAACTTCGTTTAGAGTCCTAGAAACCGCGTTGTTAGATGTTTCATAAGTTCGTCAAACTAGTACAAAGCTCGTTGAGACAATTATAAGCACTCATGTTGCATGAAACTTGGTTTAGAGTACTAGAAACGCGTTGTTAGATGTTTCATAAGTTCGTCAAACAAGTACAAAGCTGATTGAGACACTTATAAGCACTCATGTTGCATGAAACTTGGTTTAGAGTCCTAGAAACGCGTTGTTCGATGTTTCATAAGTTCGTAAAACTTGTACAAAGCTCATTGAGACACTTATAAGCACTCATGTTGCATGAAACTTGGTTTCGAGTCCTAGAAACGCGTTGTTCGATGTTTCATAAGTTCGTAAAACTAGTACAAAGCTCATTGAGACAATTATAAGCACTCATGTTGCATGAAACTTTGTTTAGAGTCCTAGAAACTGTGTTGTTAGATGTTTCATAAGTTCGTCAAACTAGTACAAAGCTCAATGAGACACTTATAAGCACTCATGTTGCATGAAACTTGGTTTAGATTCCTAGAAACCGTGTTGTTATATGTTTCATAAGTTCGTCAAACTAGTACAAAGCTCATTGAGACACTTATAAGCACTCATGTTGCATGAAACTTGGTTTAGAGTCCTAGAAACGCGTTGTTCGATGTTTCATAAGTTCGTAAAACTTGTACAAAGCTCATTGAGACACTTATAAGCACTCATGTTGCATGAAACTTGGCTTAGAGTCCTAGAAACGCGTTGTTCGATGTTTCATACGTTCGTAAAACTAGTACAAAGCTCATTGAGACACTTATAAGCACTCATGTTGCATGAAACTTTGTTTAGAGTCCTAGAAACTGTGTTGTTAGATGTTTCATAAGTTCGTCAAACTAGTACAAAGCTCATTGAGACACTTATAAGCACTCATGTTGCATGAAACTTGGTTTAGATTCCTAGAAACCGCGTTGTTAGATGTTTCATAAGTTCGTCAAACTAGTACAAAGCTCATTGAGACACTTATAAGCACTCATGTTGAATGAAACTTGATTTAGAGTCCTAGAAACGCGTTGTTAGATGATTCATAAGTTCGTAAAACTAGTACAAATCTCATTGAGACACTTATAAGCACTCATGTTGCATGAAACTTGGTTTAGAGTCCTAGAAATGCGTTGTTAGATATTTCATAAGTTCGTCAAGCTAGTACAAAGCTCATTGAGACACTTATAAGCACTCATGTTGCATGAAACTTGGTTTAGAGTCCTAGAAACGCATTGATAGATGTTTCATAAGTTCGTCAAACTTGTACAAAGCTCATTGAGACGCTTATAAGCACTCATGTTGCATGAAATTTGTTTTAGAGTCCTAGAAACCGCGTTGTTAGATGTTTCATAAGTTCGTCAAACCAGTACAATGCTCATTGAGACACTTATAAGAACTCATGTTGCATGAAACTTGGTTTAGAGTCTTAGAAACCGCGTTGTTAGATGTTTCATAATTTCGTCAAACCAGTACAATGCTCATTGAGACACTTATAAGCACTCATGTTGCATGAAACTTCGTTTAGAGTCCTAGAAACCGCGTTGTTAGATGTTTCATAAGTTCGCCAAACTAGTACAAAGCTCGTTGAGACAATTATAAGCACTCATGTTGCATGAAACTTGGTTTAGAGTACTAGAAACGCGTTGTTAGATGTTTCATAAGTTCGTCAAACAAGTACAAAACTGATTGAGACACTTATAAGCACTCATGTTGCATGAAACTTGGTTTAGAGTCCTAGAAACGCGTTGTTCGATGTTTCATAAGTTCGTAAAACTTGTACAAAGCTCATTGAGACACTTATAAGCACTCATGTTGCATGAAACTTGGTTTCGAGTCCTAGAAACGCGTTGTTCGATGTTTCATAAGTTCGTCAAACTAGTACATAGCTCATTGAGACAATTATAAGCACTCATGTTGCATGAAACTTTGTTTAGAGTCCTAGAAACTGCGTTGTTAGATGTTTCATAAGTTCGTCAAACTAGTACAAAGCTCATTGAGACACTTATAAGCACTCATGTTGCATGAAACTTGGTTTAGATTCCTAGAAACCGCGTTGTTAGATGTTTCATAAGTTCGTCAAACTAGTACAAAGCTCATTGAGACACTTATAAGCACTCATGTTGAATGAAACTTGGTTTAGAGTCCTAGAAACGCGTTGTTAGATGATTCATAAGTTCGTAAAACTAGTACAAATCTCATTGAGACACTTATAAGCACTCATGTTGCATGAAACTTGGTTTAAAGTCCTAGAAATGCGTTGTTAGATATTTCATAAGTTCGTCAAACTAGTACAAAGATCATTGAGACACTTATAAGCACTCATGTTGCATGAAACTTGGTTTAGAGTCCTAGAAACGCATTGATAGATGTTTCATAAGTTCGTCAAACTTGTACAAAGCTCATTGAGACGCTTATAAGCACTCATGTTGCATGAAACTTGTTTTAGAGTCCTAGAAACCGCGTTGTTAGATGTTTCATAAGTTCGTCAAACCAGTACAATGCTCATTGAGACACTTATAAGCACTCATGTTGCATGAAACTTGGTTTAAAGTCTTAGAAACCGCGTTGTTAGATGTTTCAAAAGTTCTTCAAACCAGTACAATGCTCATTGAGACATGATATGATCTTGCCAAGCTCACAACCTGAAGAGAAGAAGTTGATCCAACAACATGATAAGGACGAGCTGATACAAGGAGATATCACTCGATCAAGAGCCAAGGAGCTAGCTGAAGACGTTCAAGCATTGATCGTGGAGGAGCTTGGAGGAGCAGCTAGGAGCTTCTTCAACATCTTCATCATGGCCTAGAAAGAAGACCAAGGTAATGAAACTAAGTGACTAAGTGTTTCGACTTGGTACTCTTTCCCTTTGTGTAGGTTTGTCCCATTGGGTTTACTATGCAAGGGTTTTAACGAGGCCAAGAAGAGCACTACGTCGGTTATTTAGTGTCATTATCTTGAAGAGTGTATTAAGCAAGGCACTTAAAATACTTGTTGTTTTTATCTTTAGACTACATGTTGTTTTTCAGTCATTTAAACATCACGTTGTTTCTTGTCTTTGAGTACTTTCCTTTTTCGGCGATGTTGAGACCTAGGGAAGATGGCGACATGTGCCTTTCTCCTTTATAAGTCTTGGCCGCCTCTTTCTTGAGTTTGGAGTCAAGTATTATCGAAGAAATCTGTTGCTTAGACTCACCCTTCTTGCTCAGCGATTGAGCGTGTTGAAACGATTCGAGAGGTTCGAATCCGAGGCTTTTACAAGAGAGACCCTCTTCCAAAAGCTTCTACAAACATCAAGCAATCATCCCATCGATAGCTTGAGAAGTTCCCCTCCATCTCGCACCTCTTCCACATCCATATCCGCTGGTTTCTGTATCATCACCATCTCCACCTTCAATTCAGCCATCAATCCGCCAAAGAAGAGAGCTTGCCTTTGCCATAGAGTTGAGATCCTAACCAAGGGTGTATCATCTGGTATCAGAGCCAACTCTGTACCCAAAGGCTGAGTCTCTCTATCTCTGAAACCTATTGATTAGAACCTGCTTTGATTAGAACTCGTTTAGAATCGCATTACTCTTGTTTTAAGTTGTTAAAATCTGTTGCTATTGTGATTTAAAACTTGTCCCGAACATCTCTGTGTTTGAAACTGATTTGAAACTTGTTTAAATCACTTGATAGGTTGCTAGAAAGCTTTATACCTATTCGAACCGAATTGAATTCAACTCGCCGCTTGTTTAGACTCGATAGGCACTCTTGTCTTTTCGTTTTGAACTTGTGTTTGGATCCGTTGTTCTTGTGCTTATTGTGAATTGATCTATTGATATCAAGTTGTTGTTAGGTTGTTAGAAACTATTGTTCTTCGTGATTCTTGCTGAAAAACGTGTGATAGATCTCCTAGACTTGCTGGCCACGTTTTGAGATTGTTTTGGGCATATTTCCTTTTGTGATAAAACGTGTCCATCAAGTTCTTTCCTAAACTGAAAACTATTGATTGAAATCGTATCTGCTTGATTTCTAATTGATTTGTGATTTGCGTGACATTATTGTGGTGTTGGTTAGTCTCCTTTGAATTTAATAAGCACCGTGAATTTGAATTAAGAGCTTAAACCCGAAACTTATTCCTCATAGAACTTGAACTCAAATCTGTCTTGTACCTTGATTCGTTTTCATGTTTTTATCCCGAGAACATCTTACTTCGAGTTATTTGTTTGTGAAACAGGTGCTATGAAGGAACTTCAAGAAAGCCATAGACCTCGGAGGATGTATCGCTATGAAGAACTACATAGGAGTACTCCACCGTTTCACGGAAGCGACGATCCATCTGAGTATGTTGATTGGGAGATTGGAATGAGCTACGCCTCTAAGTGCAATTGCTTCACCGAAGATGAGCTACTAAGAGCCGCTGTCTCAAGCTTTCGCGACAATGCTCTTACTTGGTGGGAAAAGACTGAGTGGAGCCGATGGCCTAAACAACCTATCACCACTTGGACAGAACTCAAAGCACTAATGAGAAGAAAGTATGCTCCACACCTTAAGCTCAAGACATCTACTCGATCTGCCTATAAACCTCAAGATGCATATCCTCGAGCTAAGTCATTTAATTTTTCAACTTCCAAAGAAACAAGACCATATGAATATCATGGGGAAAGAAAAATTAATGAACCTGAACGAATTAACAAGAGAAAGAACTCACAACATATGCTAGGAGAAGATATTAGGAGAATTGTTAATAATGTCTTTGATGATGCTTGTATTTCTAGTATAATGCGCTTGGCTTTTCCAAAGTCTTCTCTTGTAGATAAAGATCAAAAGGATCAAGGAGGAGGCGTGGAACAGAACGTGGAGCAAGATAATGACAAAGTGGTGTACAAGAAGGAACACGAATCATTGAAGCTTATTGAGCGTTGTACGGTTAAAGAACAAGAAGAGAATCAAGAGCTTGTACGATCTGTTTCAAATCAAAGGGAGTCACTTGTTTCTCTTGATTCTAAATCTGATTTCAAATATGATTTTGATAACTCCATGACTGTCTTAAAACACTTGTCTTGTGTCAAGAGACTTGAGGAACTTTCAGGTGCTAAGGAGATTATCACAACCGAAGAAGAAGCTTCAACAAAACATATGGTGATCTATGAGCAAAACCTACCTCTTGAAGCCGATGATGCCATACTATTCACCACAAAAGGATCCCTTACAGCCATGTCAAACATCAAGAAGAGTGCAGACTTGACCCGAACAGACTCTCTAACTCAAAGCAACAACTACCCGCCAAGTCCAGAAATTGACAGATTGATAGGTGCGGCTTGTGAAGCTCAAAAGAGGACCAATATCAGCTACTGGGTTAAAACGGAGATGTCTACCATATTCTACACTCAAATAGGAATCTTTCAAGCTATAGCTCGGACCAATATCATGTCGGAGCTGACCACAATCGATGTTCAAAGTTCAGCTAACGGCAGCTTGCTATTCATGAAGATGAGCACACATGGTCCACTTCAAAACTTCATATGGCGACCTGGAGCTACTCCACAACACACACCCGACCCTCTTAGAGACGTTGTGCATGTTCATAACCCCCTGGTCCATATCAAGAAGTTGATTCCAAGCCTGTGCCCTGAAGAGCAACATGCTACTATGCTTATCAAGCACCGCTTAGCCAAAGGTCTAGTAAGTATGGTGATTCTTTTCATGCATCTAAGTTCAAAACCAGAGGTCGTAGCTACTCTAGATATCGACTGCTTATGAGTCCAATCCAAGAGGAAACTGGGTCCAAGAGCTCCAACCTCATGAACCAATCGGGTGAGATCGAGAAAACTTATTCTTTTAGTAAATCTCGGTCACGTTTTGTGTATAGAGAAACTCTTATGAGTTTCTCTAATCTTCCACCGGTGTTTCCGAGTGAGTTTTCTTTTGTTTCGCAGCAGCATGAGCATGAGTTTCCCAAAGACAAAGAACCACCAAACCTTCAAGATGTCTCATTTCAAAACCGAGCTAGATCCATGGCGACTAATGAGCCTCTCATCCATGTTGATTATGAGTCTTTCACCCATCGTGAAGTACCACCAGAGATTGACAAAGAACGAGATAGAAGTGTCTACTTCTATGAGGTATTTTCTTATCCCATTCATTCCAAGACAGGTAAGGACAATGTTGTGACCAACACATTGTCAAGGAGGTACCTTCTACTCTATAACTTTAGTATCAAGGATGTTAGCTTTGTAGTTTATAAAGAACTATATGGTTGTGGTAATGAGTTTGGAAAATCATATAAAGCTTGTGGAAAGTTTGTTAGTAATCATTACCTTAGAAGAGATTTCTACTTGTTTTACGATAACTTGTGCTTGTCTAGTTTTGTTCTTTGTGAGAAATTGTGTAGGGAAGCACAGGGAGGAGAGCTTATAGGATATGAGGATACCACGAGGAGTCTCGAGAAGCCGATCTATCACTTTTACTTGCCTCACAAGAAGAAAGAAATCGAGGAAGAGACTATGACAAAGCCGAGCCTTGAGAAGAACCTTGCCTCTCCATTGGATCTTCAAGCTCAAGCGAAGAACAAGAGGAAAAGACCAGCAGCTGCACCACCTTGGATCATCAAATCCAACCTTTCAAAGATCGAGAACCATCAAGAGCTGATCAAAACCACAACCCTCACAAATTGGATCAACACACTTTCTAAACCGAACACATTTGAGCTCATATAAGGATTATTATTTCATCTTTGGTTTAAACTATTTGTGTTTGTTTCAGGTGCTCATATGGAGACCACGAGAACGCCTACAACATAAAGATTCCATCATCTTAATACTCCATAATGCCCAAGATCTGATCAAGACAATGACTCAACCAACAGATTACTCAACTCTCTTAATTGCATTATTTTGATCTTATATAAGGATATCTCCTTGATTACTCACTTGAGTACATTTCTATTGTTTCAGAGTTTCATTTGGAAGCCAGGAGATGTCTTTAGTATCAGATCGAGAGGAAAACGGCTGAAGAGGAGATCAATGACAATGCTTATCGAATATACTTACAAGGGAAGTATCTAAATGCTAATGACTTCAATGTTTCTAACTTGTCCCCTTGTATTGCATATTCAGATTTGAGGACAAATCCTTTTCACGTGGGAGAGGATGATATGATCTTGCCAAGCTCACAACCTGAAGAGAAGAAGTTGATCCAACAACATGATAAGGACGAGCTGATACAAGGAGATATCACTCGATCAAGAGCCAAGGAGCTAGCTGAAGACGTTCAAGCATTGATCGTGGAGGAGCTTGGAGGAGCAGCTAGGAGCTTCTTCAACATCTTCATCATGGCCTAGAAAGAAGACCAAGGTAATGAAACTAAGTGACTAAGTGTTTCGACTTGGTACTCTTTCCCTTTGTGTAGGTTTGTCCCATTGGGTTTACTATGCAAGGGTTTTAACGAGGCCAAGAAGAGCACTACGTCGGTTATTTAGTGTCATTATCTTGAAGAGTGTATTAAGCAAGGCACTTAAAATACTTGTTGTTTTTATCTTTAGACTACATGTTGTTTTTCAGTCATTTAAACATCACGTTGTTTCTTGTCTTTGAGTACTTTCCTTTTTCGGCGATGTTGAGACCTAGGGAAGATGGCGACATGTGCCTTTCTCCTTTATAAGTCTTGGCCGCCTCTTTCTTGAGTTTGGAGTCAAGTATTATCGAAGAAATCTGTTGCTTAGACTCACCCTTCTTGCTCAGCGATTGAGCGTGTTGAAACGATTCGAGAGGTTCGAATCCGAGGCTTTTACAAGAGAGACCCTCTTCCAAAAGCTTCTACAAACATCAAGCAATCATCCCATCGATAGCTTGAGAAGTTCCCCTCCATCTCGCACCTCTTCCACATCCATATCCGCTGGTTTCTGTATCATCACCATCTCCACCTTCAATTCAGCCATCAATCCGCCAAAGAAGAGAGCTTGCCTTTGCCATAGAGTTGAGATCCTAACCAAGGGTGTATCAAGACACTTATAAGCACTCATGTTGCATGAAACTTCGTTTAGAGTCCTAGAAACCGCGTTGTTAGATGTTTCATAAGTTCGTCAAACAAGTACAAAGCTCGTTGAGACAATTATAAGCACTCATGTTGCATGAAACTTGGTTTAGAGTCCTAGAAACGCTTTGTTCGATGTTTCATAAGTTCGTCAAACAAGTACAAAGCTGATTGAGACACTTATAAGCACTCATGTTGCATGAAACTTGGTTTCGAGTCCTAGAAACGCGTTGTTCGATGTTTCATAAGTTCGTCAAACTTGTACAAAGCTCATTGAGACAATTATAAGCACTCATGTTGCATGAAACTTGGTTTCGAGTCCTAGAAACTGCGTTGTTAGATGTTACATAAGTTCGTCAAACTAGTACAAAGCTCATTGAGACACATATAAGCACTCATGTTGCATGAAACTTGGTTTAAATTCCTAGAAACCGCGTTGTTAGATGTTTCATAAGTTCGTCAAACTAGTACAAAGCTCATTGAGACACTTATAAGCACTCATGTTGAATGAAACTTGGTTTAGAGTCCTAGAAACGCGTTGTTAGATGATTCATAAGTTCGTAAAACTAGTACAAATCTCATTGAGACACTTATAAGCACTCATGTTGCATGAAACTTGGTTTAAAGTCCTAGAAACGCGTTGTTCGATGTTTCATAAGTTCGTAAAACTTGTACAAAGCTCATTGAGACACTTATAAGCACTCATGTTGCATGAAACTTGGTTTAGAGTCCTAGAAACGCGTTGTTCGATGTTTCATACGTTCGTCAAACTAGTACAAAGCTCATTGAGATACTTATAAGCACTCATGTTGCATGAAACTTTGTTTAGAGTCCTAGAAACTGCGTTGTTAGATGTTTCATAAGTTCGTCAAACTAGTACAAAGCTCATTGAGACACTTATAAGCACTCATGTTGCATAAAACTTGGTTTAGATTCCCTAGAAACCGTGTTGTTATATGTTTCATAAGTTCGTCAAACTAGTACAAAGCTCATTGAGACACTTATAAGCACTCATGTTGCATGAAACTTGGTTTAGAGTCCTAGAAACGCGTTGTTCGATGTTTCATAAGTTCGTCAAACTTGTACAAAGCTCATTGAGACACTTATAAGCACTCATGTTGCATGAAACTTGGCTTAGAGTCCTAGAAACGCGTTGTTCGATGTTTCATACGTTCGTCAAACTAGTACAAAGCTCATTGAGACACTTATAAGCACTCATGTTGCATGAAACTTTGTTTAGAGTCCTAGAAACTTGCGTTGTTAGATGTTTCATAAGTTCGTCAAACTTGTACAAAGCTCATTGAGACACTTATAAGCACTCATGTTGCATGAAACTTGGTTTAGAATCCTAGAAACGCGTTGTTCGATGTTTCATAAGTTCGTAAAACTTGTACAAAGCTCATTGAGACACTTATAAGCACTCATGTTGCATGAAACTTGGTTTCGAGTCCTAGAAACGCGTTGTTCGATGTTTCATAAGTTCGTCAAACTAGTACATAGCTCATTGAGACAATTATAAGCACTCATGTTGCATGAAACTTTGTTTAGAGTCCTAGAAACTGCGTTGTTAGATGTTTCATAAGTTCGTCAAACTAGTACAAAGCTCATTGAGACACATATAAGCACTCATGTTGCATGAAACTTGGTTTAAATTCCTAGAAACCGCGTTGTTAGATGTTTCATAAGTTCGTCAAACTAGTACAAAGCTCATTGAGACACTTATAAGCACTCATGTTGAATGAAACTTGGTTTAAAGTCCTAGAAATGCGTTGTTAGATATTTCATAAGTTCGTCAAGCTAGTACAAAGCTCATTGAGACACTTATAAGCACTCATGTTGCATGAAACTTGGTTTAGAGTCCTAGAAATGCGTTGATAGATATTTCATAAGTTCGTCAAGCTAGTACAAAGCTCATTGAGACACTTATAAGCACTCATGTTGCATGAAACTTGGTTTAGAGTCCTAGAAACGCATTGATAGATGTTTCATAAGTTCGTCAAACTTGTACAATGCTCATTGAGACGCTTATAAGCACTCATGTTGCATGAAACTTGTTTTAGAGTCTTAGAAACCGCGTTGTTAGATGTTTCATAAGTTCGTCAAACCAGTACAATGCTCATTGAGACACTTATAAGCACTCATGTTGCATGAAACTTGGTTTAGAGTCTTAGAAACCGCGTTGTTAGATGTTTCATAAGTTCGTCAAACCAGTACAATGCTCATTGAGACACTTATAAGCACTCATGTTGCATGAAACTTCGTTTAGAGTCCTAGAAACCGCGTTGTTAGATGTTTCATAAGTTCGTCAAACTAGTACAAAGCTCGTTGAGACAATTATAAGCACTCATGTTGCATGAAACTTGGTTTACGAGTACTAGAAACGCTTTGTTCGATGTTTCATAAGTTCGTCAAACAAGTACAAAGCTGATTGAGACACTTATAAGCACTCATGTTGCATGAAACTTGGTTTAGAGTCCTAGAAACGCTTTGTTCGATGTTTCATAAGTTCGTCAAACTTGTACAAAGCTCATTGAGACACTTATAAGCACTCATGTTGCATGAAACTTGGTTTCGAGTCCTAGAAACGCGTTGTTCGATGTTTCATAAGTTCGTCAAACTAGTACAAAGCTCATTGAGACAATTATAAGCACTCATGTTGCATGAAACTTTGTTTAGAGTCCTAGAAACCGCGTTGTTAGATGTTTCATAAGTTCGTCAAACTAGTACAGAGCTCATTGAGACACTTATAAGCACTCATGTTGCATGAAACTTGGTTTAGAGTCTTAGAAACCGCGTTGTTAGATGTTTCATAAGTTCGTCAAACCAGTACAATGCTCATTGAGACACTTATAAGCACTCATGTTGCATGAAACTTCGTTTAGAGTCCTAGAAACCGCGTTGTTAGATGTTTCATAAGTTCGTCAAACTAGTACAAAGCTCGTTGAGACAATTATAAGCACTCATGTTGCATGAAACTTGGTTTACAGTACTAGAAACGCTTTGTTCGATGTTTCATAAGTTCGTCAAACAAGTACAAAGCTGATTGAGACACTTATAAGCACTCATGTTGCATGAAACTTGGTTTAGAGTCCTAGAAACGCTTTGTTCGATGTTTCATAAGTTCGTAAAACTTGTACAAAGCTCATTGAGACACTTATAAGCACTCATGTTGCATGAAACTTGGCTTAGAGTCCTAGAAACGCGTTGTTCGATGTTTCATACGTTCGTCAAACTAGTACAAAGCTCTTTGAGACACTTATAAGCACTCATGTTGCATGAAACTTTGTTTAGAGTCCTAGAAACTTGCGTTGTTAGATGTTTCATAAGTTCGTCAAACTAGTACAGAGCTCATTGAGACACTTATAAGCACTCATGTTGCATGAAACTTGGTTTAGAGTCCTAGAAACGCGTTGTTCGATGTTTCATAAGTTCGTAAAACTTGTACAAAGCTCATTGAGACACTTATAAGCACTCATGTTACATGAAACTTGGTTTCGAGTCCTAGAAACGCGTTGTTAGATGTTTCATAAGTTCGTCAAACTAGTACATAGCTCATTGAGACAATTATAAGCACTCATGATGCATGAAACTTTGTTTAGAGTCCTAGAAACTTGTGTTGTTCGATGTTTCATACGTTCGTCAAACTAGTACAAAGTTCATTGAGATACTTATAAGCACTCATGTTGCATGAAACTTGGTTTAGATTCCTAGAAACTGTGTTGTTATATGTTTCATAAGTTCGTCAAACTAGTACAAAGCTCATTGAGACACTTATAAGCACTCATGTTGCATGAAACTTGGTTTAGAGTCTTGGTTTAGAAACCGTGTTGTTATATGTTTCCTAAGTTCGTAAAACTTGTACAAAGCTCATTGAGACACTATGTTTCATAAGCACTCATGTTGCATGAAACTTGGCTTAGAAAGCTCATTGAGACACTTATTCGATGTTTCATACGTTCGTCAAACTAGTACAAAGCTCATTGAGACACTTATAAGCACTCATGTTGCATGAAACTTTGTTTAGAGTCCTAGAAACTGCGTTGTTAGATGTTTCATAAGTTCGTCAAACTAGTACAAAGCTCATTGAGACACTTATAAGCACTCATGTTGCATGAAACTTTGTTTAGATTCCTAGAAACCGCGTTGTTAGATGTTTCATAAGTTCGTCAAACTAGTACAAAGCTCATTGAGACACTTATAAGCACTCATGTTGAATGAAACTTGGTTTAGAGTCCTAGAAACGCGTTGTTAGATGATTCATAAGTTCGTCAAACTTGTACAAAGCTCATTGAGACACTTATAAGCACTCATGTTGAATGAAACTTGGTTTAGAGTCCTAGAAATGCGTTGTTAGATATTTCATAAGTTCGTAAAACTAGTACAAAAAGCTCATTGAGACACTTATAAGCACTCATGTTGCATGAAACTTGGTTTAGAGTCCTAGAAATGCGTTGTTAGATATTTCATAAGTTCGTCAAACTAGTACAAAAGCTCATTAAGACACATATAAGCACTCATGTTGCATGAAACTTGGTTTACATTCCTAGAAACCGCGTTGTTAGATGTTTCATAAGTTCGTCAAACTAGTACAAAGCTCATTGAGACACTTATAAGCACTCCTGTTGAATGAAACTTGGTTTAGAGTCCTAGAAACGCGTTGTTAGATGATTCATAAGTTCGTAAAACTAGTACAAATCTTATTGAGACACTTATAAGCACTCATGTTGCATGAAACTTGGTTTAGAGTCCTAGAAACGCGTTGTTCGATGTTTCATAAGTTCGTCAAACTTGTACAAAGCTCATTGAGACACTTATAAGCACTCATGTTGCATGAAACTTCGTTTAGAGTCCTAGAAACGCGTTGTTCGATGTTTCATATGTTCGTCAAACTAGTACAAAGCTCATTGAGATACTTATAAGCACTCATGTTGCATGAAACTTTGGTTAGAGTCCTAGAAACTGCGTTGTTAGATGTTTCATAAGTTCGTCAAACTAGTACAAAGCTCATTGAGACACTTATAAGCACTCATGTTGCATGAAACTTGGTTTAGATTCCTAGAAACCGCGTTGTTCGATGTTTCATAAGTTCGTCAAACTAGTACAAAGCTCATTGAGACACTTATAAGCACTCATGTTGCATGAAACTTGGTTTAGAGTCCTAGAAACGCGTTGTTCGATGTTTCATAAGTTCGTAAAACTTGTACAAAGCTCATTGAGACACTTATAAGCACTCATGTTTCATGAAACTTGGTTTAGAGTCCTAGAAACGCGTTGTTCGATGTTTCATACGTTCGTCAAACTAGTACAATGCTCATTGAGACACTTATAAGCATTCATGTTGCATGAAACTTTGTTTAGAGTCCTAGAAACGCGTTGTTAGATGTTTCATAAGTTCGTCAAACTAGTACAAAGCTCATTGAGACACTTATAAGCACTCATGTTGCATGAAACTTGGTTTAGATTCCTAGAAACGCGTTGTTCGATGTTTCATAAGTTCGTCAAACTAGTACAAAGCTCATTGAGACACTTATAAGCACTCATGTTGAATGAAACTTGGTTTAGAGTCCTAGAAACGCGTTGCTAGATGATTCATAAGTTCGTAAAACTAGTACAAATCTCATTGAGACACTTATAAGCACTCATGTTGCATGAAACTTGGTTTAGAGTCCTAGAAATGCGTTGTTAGATATTTCATAAGTTCGTCAAGCTAGTACAAAGCTCATTGAGACACATATAAGCACTCATGTTGCATGAAACTTGGTTTAGAGTCCTAGAAACGCATTGATAGATGTTTCATAAGTTCGTCAAACTTGTACAATGCTCATTGAGACGCTTATAAGCACTCATGTTGCATGAAACTTGTTTTAGAGTCTTAGAAACCGCGTTGTTAGATGTTTCATAAGTTCGTCAAACCAGTACAATGCTCATTGAGACACTTATAAGCACTCATGTTGCATGAAACTTGGTTTAGAGTCTTAGAAACCGCGTTGTTAGATGTTTCATAAGTTCGTCAAACCAGTACAATGCTCATTGAGACACTTATAAGCACTCATGTTGCATGAAACTTCGTTTAGAGTCCTAGAAACCGCGTTGTTAGATGTTTCATAAGTTCGTCAAACTAGTACAAAGCTCGTTGAGACAATTATAAGCACTCATGTTGCATGAAACTTGGTTTACAGTACTAGAAACGCTTTGTTCGATGTTTCATAAGTTCGTCAAACAAGTACAAAGCTGATTGAGACACTTATAAGCACTCATGTTGCATGAAACTTGGTTTAGAGTCCTAGAAACGCTTTGTTCGATGTTTCATAAGTTCGTCAAACTTGTACAAAGCTCATTGAGACACTTATATGTTAAAAAGAGACCAAGGCTTTGCCCGGACACACTTGTTCACCAAGGCAAAGACCTAGCTTGTGGTCTAAGGCAAGGAACACAAGCTATCTCTTGTTACCGTTACAAAGAAGACAAGGAGACAAGAGAAGCATCTAGAAGAAAAGAGCCGTTGCACAAAAGAGCCGTTGGGCAAGTGCATCACACGCCGTCCGTACAAGTCACATGTCGACTTAAGGCGCGTGTAGTCCACACCGTCCGTACGGTCACGGGTCTTCCTAAGGAGGCGCGGCTCCAAGAGTGAGAGCGACGTTTGGCGCGGCTAACCAAGGAAGATGTGGACGGTTTTGGCATAAACTTTAGATGCCATTCTAGGCGATATCTCTTGTATATATTTGTCTTGTAACAACACAATTATAATTAATCTCATATAATCTTTTCCGATTAAACTCTCTCTCTATTCTCTCTCTCTCTCTTGTTCTTGATGTTCTTCATGGAACTCAAGAACACAAATCTCTAAACTCATCTTAATCTTCTTAAAACTAACATGGTATCAGAGCAACCTTGCTCTGGAACCTAATCTGCTTCCGCTAAATCTCTATCGGCCACTCTCGGCAAATCTCTATCGGCCACTCTCGGCAAATTCTTCTTCGGTTACAAAGTTCTCGATACCGACAAGTCTCGATACCGACCATTCTCGATACCGACAAGTCTCGATACCGACAAGTCTCGATACCGACCATTCTCGATACCGACAAGTCTCGATACCGACAAGTCTCGATACCGACCATTCTCGATACTCTCGGTAACGATTTCTCGGTTCAAATTTCTCGGTTCAAATTTCTAGATCTGAAATTTCAAAAACGAGTTATTTCAAACCGCATCTAACACAACCATGGAAGACAAAGAATCCAAGAAGGCACTTTGTCCGGTTACTCTCAAAGGCATCAACTACCTTCTATGGGCAAGAACCATGAAGATAGCCCTTTGTGGCCGCGGCTATTGGAACCATATACTCACTCGGCAAGACGCTCCTATTGAGTTCAACAACGAACTCACAACCGACGATGAGAAGTGGTTCCAACTAGACCAAAAGGTACTTGGAATCATCCAAGGATCCCTTGAGCCGTCCATCTTGGAGGCTTACTCCTATTGCGAAAACGCCAAGGAGTTATGGGACACTCTCCAAACCGTCTACGGCAACATCTCAAACCTTAGCCGAGTTTATGAAGTCAAGAAGGCCATTAGTGACCTCAACCAAGAAGACACCGAGTTCACCCAAACACTTTGGGAAGTTTAGGTCACTTTGGGCGGAGTTAGAGATGCTTCGCCCAAGCACCGTGGATCCTAAAGTGTTAAACGAACGAAGAGAGCAAGACAAAGTCTTTGGCTTGCTTCTTACCCTCAACGGCAGCTACAAGGAGATCACCAAGCATCTTCTCCGAGCCGATACTCTACCAAACCTTGAAGAAGTGTGTGCACAACTCCAAAGAGAACAAGGTTCCATTGAGCTCTTTGATGGCAAAAAAGGAGCTTGTGACCGCAAACAAGGTGGCTTTTAAACCGTCTTCCAAGACATATGAAGAAAGGAGAGCCTTGACATGTGAGCATTGCAAGAAGAAAGGCCACAACAAGGAGAAGTGTTGGATCCTACACCCTAGTCTCAAGCCGGCCAAGTTCAAGGACGCCAAGGAAAACTACTCTCACGATGACTCGGCTAGCATACCAAGTACAAGCGGACAAAGCCATGGCAAGGAAGAAGAGTCTTCGGCCATTGTCCCATACATGGACGAGTTCGTGAGGAAAGTCGGACCTTGACGCACTCATCAAAGCCCTTAAGGGCTCCGGTATTTCACCCTTTTACTCTCTTAGTGCTCAAAACATAGACATTAAACCGTATAAGCCTATTATTGTTGATTCGGGTGCTTCTCATCATATGATTAGTAACTTGGATTTAATTAGCAATGTTAAACCGGCTTTAGGTAATGTCATTATTGCAAATGGGAGTGAAATTCCTATAGAAGGGTTAGGAAACCTTAAGTTGTTTAATAGTGATTCTCAAGCCCTTTATATGCCTAGTTTTACTTCCAATCTTATATCCGTTAAACGCATTGCTTGTGATTTGAATTGCAAGGTTATTTTCAGTCCTAATGATGTGATTTTTCAGGATATTAAGAGTGAGAAGGTCATTTGGAAAAGGGGTCACAAGAGGGGACCTCTATGTTCTTGAAGAATCTACTTTTAAAAACTCTATTTCTACTTCTACTCTTTGTCATGCTTTTAAATCGGTTTTAGCCGAGGTTAACAATGTTATTTGGCACTTTAGACTTGGTCATCCTCACTTGAATGCTTTAAAAACTATTTTCCCTAATGTCGTTTTTGATCATCAAACTTGTGAGGCTTGCATTTTAGGCAAACATTGTAGAACCGTATTTTCAAAATCCAAAATGTGTTACAAACCTTTTGAATTGATTCATTCGGACGTTTGGTCCTCCCCTTGCAAATCTAGGGATAATCAAGCTTATTTTGTCACATTTATAGATGAAAGCTCTAAATACACTTGGGTTACACTTTTACAAACTAAAGATAGGGTATTAGAGGCTTTTAAAAACTTTCAAAACTATGTGACTAACCATTACAATGCTAAGATTAAAACCTTTAGGTCGGATAATGGGGGGGAGTACACAAGCCGAGCATTCAAAGAACACATAGCCAACCATGGGATTCTTCACCAAACCACATGTCCATATACACCGCAACAAAACGGTGTGGCCGAGAGGAAGAATAGGCATCTCATGGAGGTCACACGGTCAATGATGTTCCACATGAACATCCCAAAACGGTTTTGGTCGGATGGTGTTTTAACCGCGTGTTATCTCATCAACCGAACCCCCTACTCAAATCTTAAACAACCAATCTCCCTTTCAAGTTTTGAATAAAAGTAAGCCTATTCTTAACCATCTAAGAGTTTTTGGTTGTGTGTGTTTTGTTTTTGTGCCTAGTGAACAAAGGAACAAACTTGAAGCAAAGAGCATCAAGGCCATGTTCATAGGCTACTCCAACACACAAAAAGGATACAAATGTTATGTACCCGAGACAAGAAGGGTCATAGTCTCAAGAGACGTCAAGTTCCTTGAAGGCAAAAGCTTCTATGAAGACAAGAATTGGGATAGTGTGAAGGACTTACCCGAGAAAGTCACGGATAGAGCCACAAGCCTAAGGAACCTAATGAAGAAATCTTGGCATGAACTTTGATTGAAGAAGAGCCAAGCCAAGACATACCAAATCAACAACCCACTCCTCTTGATCATGGGGGGAGAACATAAATGAGCAAGCCAACTCCGAACCTCAAGAGTCTAATGAGTCCGGGGGAGAATCAAATGCTCACCAACAAACTACACCACAAGAAGACCAAGGACATGCTCAAGATGATCATGATCAAGAAGTGGGTCAAGGAGGAAGTGTACCACCGGAGCCGACTAGTATTCAAACGGAGCCGACTCTAAGGAGAAGCACTAGGGTAAAGAAGCATCCATCTAATTGGGTAAACACAAGGGTCTACTACAATAGCAAGGCGGTGGCCCATCCTACTCAAGCAACATGCTCTCTTGCTAGAATTCCCAAGGAACACCGAGCCTTCCTTACCGCCATGGATCAACATGTGATACCAAGGACATATGAAGAAGCAATGAAGGAAGAAGTGTGGATCAATGCGGTTAGAGCCGAGAACAAGGCAATGGAAGACAATGAAACCTTCTATGAAACTGATCTTCCCAAGGGCAAGAAGACCGTGAGCTCTAGATACGTGTTCACCATCAAGTACCTAAGCAATGGGGATATTGAAAGGTACAAGGCAAGACTTGTGGCAAGAGGCTTCACCCAAACCTATGGAGAGGATTACTTGGATACCTTTGCACCGGTGGCCAAACTTCACACGGTTAGGGTCATTCTATCCTTGGCTACTAATTTGTCTTGGGATCTCTTTCAAATGGATGTGAAGAACGCCTTTCTACAAGGAGAGCTTGAGGAAGAGGTATACATGACTCCACCACCCGGAGTAGAGATTACCCCCGGAAAGTCTTAAGATTGAGAAAGGCTATCTACGGTCTCAAGCAATCACCAAGAGCTTGGTACCACAAGCTTAGCTCAACATTGATGGCAAGAGGATTCAAGAGATCACAAGCCGAACACACACTCTTTACACTACAAAACCAAGAAGGTATAGTAGTAGTACTTGTATACGTAGACGACATCATCATCTCCGGAAACAACAAGGGAGGTATTCTAGAAACCAAGTCTTTTCTTAAGTCTAAATTTGATATCAAAGATCTCGGTTTGCTTAAGTACTTCCTTGGGATTGAAGTTTGTAGATCAAAGGAAGGTCTATTTCTCTCCCAAAGGAAGTACACCCATGATGTTTTAAGTGTTGTCAATATGGGAGGTACCAAGGTGGCAAAGACACCCCTTGAAGACGGCTACAAGACCATTCAAGAGGGTAGTGAAGACGATCAACCATACAAAGACCCAATGCTATATAGACGGCTAGTGGGAAAGCTCATCTACCTTACCATCACTAGACCGGATCTATGCTTTGCCGTGAATCAAGTCTCCCAACATATGCAAAGACCGAAGCAACATCAACTGGAACATGATCATGAGGATCTTGGGATACCTTAAGGGAACTTCAAGCTTGGGTATATGGATGGGTTGCAACAAAAGCACGGAGGTTGTTGGGTATTGTGACGCGGACTATGCCGGAAACCTAGAGGACAGGCGGTCAACCACCGGGTATTGTACTTTCATTGGAGGCAACCTTGTCACACATGGAAGACAAAGAAGCAAAAGATAGTGTCTTGCTCAACCGCCGAAGCCGAGTATAGAGCCATGAGGAAACTAACTCAAGAACTCATGTGGCTAAAGAACTTGCTAGGAGATTTGGGGTTCAAGATTGAAGCACCAATGACCATGCATTGTGATAACCAAGCGGCCATCCACATAGCAACCAACTCGGTCTTCCATGAACGGACCAAGCACATAGAGGTGGATTGTCACAAGGTTAGAGAGCAAATGGTCAAAGGGACCATCCTACCGTGCTACACCAAAAGTGAAGACCAACTTGCGGACATCTTCACCAAATCAGCAAGCTTGAAGGTTTGTGAGTCCATCCTACCAAGACTAGGACTCACACGGGCTACCCAAGCCTAAGTCTCCAACCGCATAAGCTTGTACTCTTTTTCCCTTAGGTGAGTTTTATCCCAAGTGGTTTTCTCACCAAGGTTTTAACGAGGCAAGGTTATGCGGGTTTCAAGCTTAGCCATTGCATTAGGCTAAGCTTGCGGGGGAGTGTTAAAAAGAGACCAAGGCTTTGCCCGGACACACTTGTTCACCAAGGCAAAGACCTAGCTTGTGGTCAAAGGCAAGGAACACAAGCTATCTCTTGTTACCGTTACAAAGAAGACAAGGAGACAAGAGAAGCATCTAGAAGAAAAGAGCCGTTGCACAAAAGAGCCGTTGGGCAAGTGCATCACACGCCGTCCGTACAAGTCACATGTCGACTTAAGGCGCGTGTAGTCCACACCGTCCGTACGGTCACGGGTCTTCCTAAGGAGGCGCGGCTCCAAGAGTGAGAGCGACGTTTGGCGCGGCTAACCAAGGAAGATGTGGACGGTTTTGGCATAAACTTTAGATGCCATTCTAGGCGATATCTCTTGTATATATTTGTCTTGTAACAACACAATTATAATTAATCTCATATAATCTTTTCCGATTAAACTCTCTCTCTATTCTCTCTCTCTCTCTTGTTCTTGATGTTCTTCATGGAACTCAAGAACACAAATCTCTAAACTCATCTTAATCTTCTTAAAACTAACATTATAAGCACTCATGTTGCATGAAACTTGGTTTCGAGTCCTAGAAACGCGTTGTTCGATGTTTCATAAGTTCGTCAAACTAGTACAAAGCTCATTGAGACAATTATAAGCACTCATGTTGCATGAAACTTTGTTTAGAGTCCTAGAAACCGCGTTGTTAGATGTTTCATAAGTTCGTCAAACTAGTACAGAGCTCATTGAGACACTTATAAGCACTCATGTTGCATGAAACTTGGTTTAGAGTCTTAGAAACCGCGTTGTTAGATGTTTCATAAGTTCGTCAAACCAGTACAATGCTCATTGAGACACTTATAAGCACTCATGTTGCATGAAACTTCGTTTAGAGTCCTAGAAACCGCGTTGTTAGATGTTTCATAAGTTCGTCAAACTAGTACAAAGCTCGTTGAGACAATTATAAGCACTCATGTTGCATGAAACTTGGTTTAGAGTACTAGAAACGCGTTGTTAGATGTTTCATAAGTTCGTCAAACAAGTACAAAGCTGATTGAGACACTTATAAGCACTCATGTTGCATGAAACTTGGTTTAGAGTCCTAGAAACGCGTTGTTCGATGTTTCATAAGTTCGTAAAACTTGTACAAAGCTCATTGAGACACTTATAAGCACTCATGTTGCATGAAACTTGGTTTCGAGTCCTAGAAACGCGTTGTTCGATGTTTCATAAGTTCGTCAAACTAGTACAAAGCTCATTGAGACAATTATAAGCACTCATGTTGCATGAAACTTTGTTTAGAGTCCTAGAAACTGTGTTGTTAGATGTTTCATAAGTTCGTCAAACTAGTACAAAGCTCAATGAGACACTTATAAGCACTCATGTTGCATGAAACTTGGTTTAGATTCCTAGAAACTGTGTTGTTATATGTTTCATAAGTTCGTCAAACTAGTACAAAGCTCATTGAGACACTTATAAGCACTCATGTTGCATGAAACTTGGTTTAGAGTCCTAGAAACGCGTTGTTCGATGTTTCATAAGTTCGTAAAACTTGTACAAAGCTCATTGAGACACTTATAAGCACTCATGTTGCATGAAACTTGGCTTAGAGTCCTAGAAACGCGTTGTTCGATGTTTCATACGTTCGTCAAACTAGTACAAAGCTCATTGAGACACTCATAAGCACTCATGTTGCATGAAACTTTGTTTAGAGTCCTAGAAACTGCGTTGTTAGATGTTTCATAAGTTCGTCAAACTAGTACAAAGCTCATTGAGACACTTATAAGCACTCATGTTGCATGAAACTTGGTTTAGATTCCTAGAAACCGCGTTGTTAGATGTTTCATAAGTTCGTCAAACTAGTACAAAGCTCATTGAGAAACTTATAAGCACTCATGTTGAATGAAACTTGATTTCGAGTCCTAGAAACGCGTTGTTAGATGATTCATAAGTTCGTAAAACTAGTACAAATCTCATTGAGACACTTATAAGCACTCATGATGCATGAAACTTTGTTTAGAGTCCTAGAAACTGTGTTGTTCGATGTTTCATACGTTCGTCAAACTAGTACAAAGTTCATTGAGATACTTATAAGCACTCATGTTGCATGAAACTTGGTTTAGATTCCTAGAAACTGTGTTGTTATATGTTTCATAAGTTCGTCAAACTAGTACAAAGCTCATTGAGACACTTATAAGCACTCATGTTGCATGAAACTTGGTTTAGAGTCCTAGAAACCGTGTTGTTATATGTTTCATAAGTTCGTAAAACTTGTACAAAGCTCATTGAGACACTTATAAGCACTCATGTTGCATGAAACTTGGCTTAGAGTCCTAGAAACGCGTTGTTCGATGTTTCATACGTTCGTCAAACTAGTACAAACCTCATTGAGACACTTATAAGCACTCATGTTGCATGAAACTTTGTTTAGAGTCCTAGAAACGCATTGATAGATGTTTCATAAGTTCGTCAAACTTGTACAATGCTCATTGAGACGCTTATAAGCACTCATGTTGCATGAAACTTGTTTTAGAGTCTTAGAAACCGCGTTGTTAGATGTTTCATAAGTTCGTCAAACCAGTACAATGCTCATTGAGACACTTATAAGCACTCATGTTGCATGAAACTTGGTTTAGAGTCTTAGAAACCGCATTGTTAGATGTTTCATAAGTTCGTCAAACCAGTACAATGCTCATTGAGACACTTATAAGCACTCATGTTGCATGAAACTTCGTTTAGAGTCCTAGAAACCGCGTTGTTAGATGTTTCATAAGTTCGTCAAACTAGTACAAAGCTCGTTGAGACAATTATAAGCACTCATGTTGCATGAAACTTGGTTTACAGTACTAGAAACGCTTTGTTCGATGTTTCATAAGTTCGTCAAACAAGTACAAAGCTGATTGAGACACTTATAAGCACTCATGTTGCATGAAACTTGGTTTAGAGTCCTAGAAACGCTTTGTTCGATGTTTCATAAGTTCGTCAAACTTGTACAAAGCTCATTGAGACACTTATAAGCACTCATGTTGCATGAAACTTGGTTTCGAGTCCTAGAAACGCGTTGTTCGATGTTTCATAAGTTCGTCAAACTAGTACAAAGCTCATTGAGACAATTATAAGCACTCATGTTGCATGAAACTTTGTTTAGAGTCCTAGAAACCGCGTTGTTAGATGTTTCATAAGTTCGTCAAACTAGTACGAGCTCATTGAGACACTTATAAGCACTCATGTTGCATGAAACTTGGTTTAGAGTCTTAGAAACCGCGTTGTTAGATGTTTCATAAGTTCGTCAAACCAGTACAATGCTCATTGAGACACTTATAAGCACTCATGTTGCATGAAACTTCGTTTAGAGTCCTAGAAACCGCGTTGTTAGATGTTTCATAAGTTCGTCAAACTAGTACAAAGCTCGTTGAGACAATTATAAGCACTCATGTTGCATGAAACTTGGTTTAGAGTACTAGAAACGCGTTGTTAGATGTTTCATAAGTTCGTCAAACAAGTACAAAGCTGATTGAGACACTTATAAGCACTCATGTTGCATGAAACTTGGTTTAGAGTCCTAGAAACGCGTTGTTCGATGTTTCATAAGTTCGTAAAACTTGTACAAAGCTCATTGAGACACTTATAAGCACTCATGTTGCATGAAACTTGGTTTCGAGTCCTAGAAACGCGTTGTTCGATGTTTCATAAGTTCGTCAAACTAGTACAAAGCTCATTGAGACAATTATAAGCACTCATGTTGCATGAAACTTTGTTTAGAGTCCTAGAAGCTGTGTTGTTAGATGTTTCATAAGTTCGTCAAACTAGTACAAAGCTCAATGAGACACTTATAAGCACTCATGTTGCATGAAACTTGGTTTAGATTCCTAGAAACTGTGTTGTTATATGTTTCATAAGTTCGTCAAACTAGTACAAAGCTCATTGAGACACTTATAAGCACTCATGTTGCATGAAACTTGGTTTAGAGTCCTAGAAACGCGTTGTTCGATGTTTCATAAGTTCGTAAAACTTGTACAAAGCTCATTGAGACACTTATAAGCACTCATGTTGCATGAAACTTGGCTTAGAGTCCTAGAAACGCGTTGTTCGATGTTTCATACGTTCGTCAAACTAGTACAAAGCTCATTGAGACACTCATAAGCACTCATGTTGCATGAAACTTTGTTTAGAGTCCTAGAAACTGCGTTGTTAGATGTTTCATAAGTTCGTCAAACTAGTACAAAGCTCATTGAGACACTTATAAGCACTCATGTTGCATGAAACTTGGTTTAGATTCCTAGAAACCGCGTTGTTAGATGTTTCATAAGTTCGTCAAACTAGTACAAAGCTCATTGAGAAACTTATAAGCACTCATGTTGAATGAAACTTGATTTCGAGTCCTAGAAACGCGTTGTTAGATGATTCATAAGTTCGTAAAACTAGTACAAATCTCATTGAGACACTTATAAGCACTCATGATGCATGAAACTTTGTTTAGAGTCCTAGAAACTTGTGTTGTTCGATGTTTCATACGTTCGTCAAACTAGTACAAAGTTCATTGAGATACTTATAAGCACTCATGTTGCATGAAACTTGGTTTAGAGTCCTAGAAACGCATTGATAGATGTTTCATAAGTTCGTCAAACTTGTACAAAGCTCATTGAGACGCTTATAAGCACTCATGTTGCATGAAATTTGTTTTAGAGTCCTAGAAACCGCGTTGTTAGATGTTTCATAAGTTCGTCAAACCGTACAATGCTCATTGAGACACTTATAAGAACTCATGTTGCATGAAACTTGGTTTAGAGTCTTAGAAACCGCGTTGTTAGATGTTTCATAATTTCGTCAAACCAGTACAATGCTCATTGAGACACTTATAAGCACTCATGTTGCATGAAACTTCGTTTAGAGTCCTAGAAACCGCGTTGTTAGATGTTTCATAAGTTCGCCAAACTAGTACAAAGCTCGTTGAGACAATTATAAGCACTCATGTTGCATGAAACTTGGTTTAGAGTACTAGAAACGCGTTGTTCGATGTTTCATACGTTCGTCAAACTAGTACAAAGCTGATTTGGTTTCTTATAAGCACTCATGTTGCATGAAACTTGGTTTAGAGTCCTAGAAACGCGTTGTTCGATGTTTCATAAGTTCGTAAAACTTGTACAAAGCTCATTGAGACACTTATAAGCACTCATGTTGCATGAAACTTGGTTTCGAGTCCTAGAAACGCGTTGTTCGATGTTTCATAAGTTCGTCATTCTAGTACATAGCTCATTGAGACAATTATAAGCACTCATGTTGCATGAAACTTTGTTTAGAGTCCTAGAAACTGCGTTGTTAGATGTTTCATAATTTCGTCAAACTAGTACAAAGCTCATTGAGACACATATAAGCACTCATGTTGCATGAAACTTGGTTTAAATTCCTAGAAACCGCGTTGTTAGATGTTTCATAAGTTCGTCAAACTAGTACAAAGCTCATTGAGACACTTATAAGCACTCATGTTGAATGAAACTTGGTTTAGAGTCCTAGAAACGCGTTGTTAGATGATTCATAAGTTCGTAAAACTAGTACAAATCTCATTGAGACACTTATAAGCACTCATGTTGCATGAAACTTGGTTTAAAGTCCTAGAAATGCGTTGTTAGATATTTCATAAGTTCGTCAAACTAGTACAAAGATCATTGAGACACTTATAAGCACTCATGTTGCATGAAACTTGGTTTAGAGTCCTAGAAACGCATTGATAGATGTTTCATAAGTTCGTCAAACTTGTACAAAGCTCATTGAGACGCTTATAAGCACTCATGTTGCATGAAACTTGTTCTAGAGTCCTAAAAACCGCGTTGTTAGATGTTTCATAAGTTCGTCAAACCAGTACAATGCTCATTGAGACACTTATAAGCACTCATGTTGCATGAAACTTGGTTTAAAGTCTTAGAAACCGCGTTGTTAGATGTTTCAAAAGTTCTTCAAACCAGTACAATGCTCATTGAGACACTTATAAGCACTCATGTTGCATGAAACTTCGTTTAGAGTCCTAGAAACCGCGTTGTTAGATGTTTCATAAGTTCGTCAAACAAGTACAAAGCTCGTTGAGACAATTATAAGCACTCATGTTGCATGAAACTTGGTTTAGAGTCCTAGAAACGCTTTGTTCGATGTTTCATAAGTTCGTCAAACAAGTACAAAGCTGATTGAGACACTTATAAGCACTCATGTTGCATGAAACTTGGTTTCGAGTCCTAGAAACGCGTTGTTCGATGTTTCATAAGTTCGTCAAACTTGTACAAAGCTCATTGAGACAATTATAAGCACTCATGTTGCATGAAACTTGGTTTCGAGTCCTAGAAACTGCGTTGTTAGATGTTTCATAAGTTCGTCAAACTAGTACAAAGCTCATTGAGACACATATAAGCACTCATGTTGCATGAAACTTGGTTTAAATTCCTAGAAACCGCGTTGTTAGATGATTCATAAGTTCGTCAAACTAGTACAAAGCTCATTGAGACACTTATAAGCACTCATGTTGAATGAAACTTGGTTTAGAGTCCTAGAAACGCGTTGTTAGATGATTCATAAGTTCGTAAAACTAGTACAAATCTCATTGAGACACTTATAAGCACTCATGTTGCATGAAACTTGGTTTAAAGTCCTAGAAACGCGTTGTTCGATGTTTCATAAGTTCGTAAAACTTGTACAAAGCTCATTGAGACACTTATAAGCACTCATGTTGCATGAAACTTGGTTTAGAGTCCTAGAAACGCGTTGTTCGATGTTTCATACGTTCGTCAAACTAGTACAAAGCTCATTGAGATACTTATAAGCACTCATGTTGCATGAAACTTTGTTTAGAGTCCTAGAAACTGCGTTGTTAGATGTTTCGTAAGTTCGTCAAACTAGTACAAAGCTCATTGAGACACTTATAAGCACTCATGTTGCATAAAACTTGGTTTAGATTCCTAGAAACCGTGTTGTTATATGTTTCATAAGTTCGTCAAACTAGTACAAAGCTCATTGAGACACTTATAAGCACTCATGTTGCATGAAACTTGGTTTAGAGTCCTAGAAACGCGTTGTTCGATGTTTCATAAGTTCGTCAAACTTGTACAAAGCTCATTGAGACACTTATAAGCACTCATGTTGCATGAAACTTGGCTTAGAGTCCTAGAAACACGTTGTTCGATGTTTCATACGTTCGTCAAACTAGTACAAAGCTGATTGAGACACTTATAAGCACTCATGTTGCATGAAACTTGGTTTAGAGTCCTAGAAACGCTTTGTTCGATGTTTCATAAGTTCGTCAAACTTGTACAAAGCTCATTGAGACACTTATAAGCACTCATGTTGCATGAAACTTGGTTTCGAGTCCTAGAAACGCGTTGTTCGATGTTTCATAAGTTCGTCAAACTAGTACAAAGCTCATTGAGACAATTATAAGCACTCATGTTGCATGAAACTTTGTTTAGAGTCCTAGAAACCGCGTTGTTAGATGTTTCATAAGTTCGTCAAACTAGTACAGAGCTCATTGAGACACTTATAAGCACTCATGTTGCATGAAACTTGGTTTAGAGTCTTAGAAACCGCGTTGTTAGATGTTTCATAAGTTCGTCAAACCAGTACAATGCTCATTGAGACACTTATAAGCACTCATGTTGCATGAAACTTCGTTTAGAGTCCTAGAAACCGCGTTGTTAGATGTTTCATAAGTTCGTCAAACTAGTACAAAGCTCGTTGAGACAATTATAAGCACTCATGTTGCATGAAACTTGGTTTACAGTACTAGAAACGCTTTGTTCGATGTTTCATAAGTTCGTCAAACAAGTACAAAGCTGATTGAGACACTTATAAGCACTCATGTTGCATGAAACTTGGTTTAGAGTCCTAGAAACGCTTTGTTCGATGTTTCATAAGTTCGTAAAACTTGTACAAAGCTCATTGAGACACTTATAAGCACTCATGTTGCATGAAACTTGGCTTAGAGTCCTAGAAACGCGTTGTTCGATGTTTCATACGTTCGTCAAACTAGTACAAAGCTCTTTGAGACACTTATAAGCACTCATGTTGCATGAAACTTTGTTTAGAGTCCTAGAAACTTGCGTTGTTAGATGTTTCATAAGTTCGTCAAACTAGTACAGAGCTCATTGAGACACTTATAAGCACTCATGTTGCATGAAACTTGGTTTAGAGTCCTAGAAACGCGTTGTTCGATGTTTCATAAGTTCGTAAAACTTGTACAAAGCTCATTGAGACACTTATAAGCACTCATGTTACATGAAACTTGGTTTCGAGTCCTAGAAACGCGTTGTTAGATGTTTCATAAGTTCGTCAAACTAGTACATAGCTCATTGAGACAATTATAAGCACTCATGATGCATGAAACTTTGTTTAGAGTCCTAGAAACTGTGTTGTTCGATGTTTCATACGTTCGTCAAACTAGTACAAAGTTCATTGAGATACTTATAAGCACTCATGTTGCATGAAACTGTTGAGACTAATGGTAACCCATAAGGGCATTATGTCAAAACATATGAAGATGACAAGATGTGGAGTATCGACCAAAGGTATCGGTCAAGAATGTGACCGATACAAAGTGGCGAGACCTATATCGGTAAGGTGTACCGGTCTAGAGTAACCGATACAAGATGAAGTCGATATGGCTAAGAGAAAGACTTGTATCGGTCAAGTATATCGGCCACACTTGGCCGATACATTCAAACTGCGTTCTCCCAACGGTCGGATCGGCTCATATCGGTCGGATCATATCGGCCACACTTGGCCGATACATTTGAACAAATATAGCCGTTACACACTCTCTCTTATCTCTAAACGGCTATATGCCATTGTAATCTCTATATAAGCTGTGCAAGCTCTATTGTAAACATTAAGGAGGTATATCCTCTCTTCTACATTAATACAAAACTCTCTTTATACATTGTTCTCTCTTAATCTCTTAATCTCTTTTAATCTCTCACTAAACTCTCCACACAAACTCTCACGGATTCTCCCAATACTCTTCGAGTCTCACAAGCTCATGATTCTCTCATCCTTATACTCGAATTCCAACATGGTATCGAGCGAAGCTCTTGAGACCCATAGGTAAGTCGCTTCCGCTATTCTCCTCTCTTTAATTTGCTTATAAACACAAGGATCTAGGGGAGAAGAGGAATGACCAAGATTCGCTTGATTAGAGCACTAAGATCTTGGTGAATCAATTCTCCTCTTAGGAAGTGAACCATGATCTCTTTGTCTCTTAATGAGTAAAGAGACATGTTGAATCCAAGCTCCTTTCAAGAACAATTCAATCAAAACCGAATCATAGTGAGCATAAATCAATGGATTTAGCTCCATGATGTTTTTGGTTGAGTTGTTCTTAAAGATCCTTGTTAGGCCGAAAGTTAGTGGATGAGAATCATTGTTCCCTCACTCTTATGAGTTCAAAAGGGACATTGATGAATCCAAATAGCCTAGGCATATAAGCAATGAACAAGTATTCAAAGCATCAAAGCTTGAAACTTGGGAGCTAAAAGAGTTAGAGAACCTTGTTATTGTCTCCTTTAAGAACAAATAACTCGTTGAATCCAACACTCTATAGTTTCTTTTAGCCAAAAGCATAGAGGATGAGAACCATGGATTCCCCACTCTTATGAGTCCAAAGGGAACCATGTTGAATCCAAGACCATCTAAGCTTAGGCGTTGTTTTGGAAGCCGAAAGCATAGAGGATGAGAACCATGGATTCCCCACTCTTATGAGTCCAAAGGGAACCATGTTGAGATCCAAGGCCATCTAAGCTTAGGCACTTTTAGAAGCCGAAAGCAAAGAGGATGAGAACCATGGATTCCCCACTCTTATGACTCCAAAGGGAACCATGTTGAGATCCATATCGGACTTTGCTTAGGCATGTTTAGACTATGAACAAGTATTCAAGAACAAAACTTGAAACTTGCGAGTCAAAAGGGTTTGTGAACCTTGTGTGCTCACTCTTAGGAGTCCAAAGCCACTTGATGAATCCAAAACTCTTTCCTTTTATGCTTCAAACAAGACCTTTGGAAAGTGAACCATGATCCGCCTAACTCTTAGTGAGTAAAGGACATGTTGAATCCAATTTCCTTGGTAAGTACAAGACAATCAAGACACAATCATTGTTAGCATAAATCAACAAGGTTTAGCTACATGATAGTTTTGGTTGTATTGTTCTTTAAGGTCCTTGTCTAACCCAAGACTAATGGATGAGAACCATGGCTTCTAAAAGAACCATGATGAATCCAATACCATGAAAGTTTCGGTTTAAAAGCATGTTCTTGGTCCAAATTTAAGATCTAGGATACAAGGTTCACTTATGTCTTTGTCCAAGACCAAACCACTAGTCCTTGTTTGGTGAAGTGGTTTGAATCTTGGTGAAAGGCTAAGTGAATTTCAAACCTTGGTTAATCCAAAAGATCTTCGGTTTAATCAAAAGGGTAAGGTACCAAGACCCGCTTGTGATAAAGCTCTTAAGGTCTATGGTATCCAAAACTCTCTTAGAGGAAAGAGAACCAAGCCTCCATAAGTGTTAATAAAACACCGAGAGCTTGATGAATCCTTCATAACCTCGGCTAACATGAGTCTATAAAGAGATCCATGACCACTTGAAAGGTGATACTTTAAAGGGTCATGATGAATCCATCTTTAGACTCATGGGGAAATGATTCACTACATTAACATCTATATAAGGTGAAGATGGAATGATGATCTATGTTTTAAGATCATGGTCCGCCATTGTGCACAAAGACCATGGTCCCTTGTTGCTAACTTGAATCTATGTGTAGGTAAAGAAGCAAACAAGAGAATTTCTCAATGACCATCATCTCAAGGAACCAAACCAAAAAGGGCCAATTCTAAAACCTTAACTATCTATAATTGTCTATAATTGTTATTTGCTTTGAACCTCTCGGATTAATTGTGTGCAAACCATGGAAACTAGAACTAGACCTTGAACTTGTGGTAGGATACATATATACTCGAGCTTAGTCAAATGTCTTAGGGAATTTATTGATCTAAGGCTTAAGCTCTCCTTGTTTTTCCTCCCTTGTACTTGGTTCTAGTAGTTAAGTGGTTTGTATTTCAAGTATGTCACTAACATTGCCGATTACCATTGTTATTAAACTCCCTTTGATCTTTGTGATGATGTAGGATCATCATCTCTAAAAGTCAAGCAAGGAATCAACAATGAGAATCCCTAAGCATTGCTATGTGACTAGAAAATGTGAAAATAAAAGAGGAGGTAAAGGGTAATAGAAGTGCAAAGGAAGGTTTCCAAAGAGAAGATGAGAACCCTTTCTCACCAAGCTTGTGAAGAACAAAGCCGAGAAAGGAACCAAACAATCAAGGGATTACTCCATCTTGATCATAAGGGGGGAAAAGAAAGTGTTAAATCACATATCTTCCTTCATGATCAATTTGGAGAATCACTCAAAGCGGCTAAAGCATCTTCACCAAAAGTGCAAAGCTTCATCTATCCATTTCATCATCCATCACTCTCGGCCAAGTATCAAGAAGAACAAGCCGAGTCAATCCACCTAATCTCCGGTCAAAGTCCCTAGCAAAGACAAGGTCACCACTCTCCGGTTAAGGCATCTTCCAAGGCGCCAAACCAATTCACTCTCGGCCAAATCCTTACAAAGGAAAAGGCCAAACCATCTTATCATCATCTTTTGGTCAAGACCTAGCAAGTCAAAGATCTCCATTCAACCACCAACAAACCCGGCCAAAGTATCAAGAAGGACTAAGCCGCCACTACCACCAATCCGGCTAAGTATTGACTAAAGTACCAAGAAGGACGAAGTCAATACAAAGCTCTCATTCTCGGCTAAAGTACCAAGAAGGACGAAGCCTCCACAACCAATCCATATCGGCTTAAGTACCAACAAGATACAAGGCCAAAGTTTCTTTGGAACAAAGAAGAATCATCATTTGGCTAAATGCACTTGGAGAATGCTAAAGTGTCCCAAGATGTAAAGAGCTCTCATCAATCATTCGGTCAAGTCTCTACAAGAAGCAAGACCATCATCATCATCAACACTAGGCTCGGCCAAGTACATGGCAAAGACTAAACCGAGCCATTCATGTCCTAGAAAGAGACCGATGAATCAACATGACCAATCGGCTCTACTCACTATCGGCCAAAGCAACTACCAAGTGCAAGGCCTAATCTTGTTACTCGGCTTATGCATCTATCAAGAGATAAGCCAAAATACTCCGACAAATCCTTGTTCCAACCGCACAAAGAAGAAAGCAAGACTTCAAGAAGAAGCCAAAGCTCAAACCTAGATGCGACTACAAGGACAAGTCATTCCTCTACAAACTAAAGGCTGTCCCTTAACACTCTCTCTTTATTATGATCCGTATTCTCATAAGAACTAGAGCCGCATCACATAATCTTGCTTAGTTCTTGATGAATCTAATCATTGCCCTTGTTAAAAGTTGTTTAGTCTATTAGGCCTAAATAAAATCATTTAAAATTTGTTAAAGAACTTAGGTTTAAATAACAAAATTACTCATTGGTTTATTAGTTGCATCTAGACTTAAGCTTCTTATGTGCATTTCTATCTAAGCGTATCAAGTTAACCCTTTCACTAAGCTTTACACCTTTCTTGAATCCTTTGAAGGTTAAAAGAAGTGAGAGCCAAGTGATCATTCTCGGTTGCTTGAATGACAAGAAGAATGCCATCAAGGAGAAATCAAGAGAAGAAAGGAGGAAGCCATGAGTGTTCGGTCAAAATCCACACCCAAGCTTGTGAAGAACAAAGCCGTGGAAAGGAATCAAATCAAAGTCTCACACCAAAGTTTGTGAAGAACAAACCGTGAAGACCAAATCAAGTATCCAAAGAACCCTCATTGAAGAACACGGCAAAGTCAAGAAGATCAAACCGGTTCTATCTTAAGGGGGAGTTTCGGCCAAGTCAAGAAGATAAAGGCCAAGATTAAGAAGACCCCTATTGCAAAGACTTACACTCTTTTTCCCCTTAGTAATGCTTTTATCCCAAGTGGTTTTGCTTACTAAGGGTTTTTAATGAGGTTTGTCTAAGCGATTTCCAATCTTAGCCATTTCATTAGGCTAAGCTTGAGGGGGAGTGTTGAGACTAATGGTAACCCATAAGGGCATTATGTCAAAACATATGAAGATGACAAGATGTGGAGTATCGACCAAAGGTATCGGTCAAGAATGTGACCGATACAAAGTGGCGAGACCTATATCGGTAAGGTGTACCGGTCTAGAGTAACCGATACAAGATGAAGTCGATATGGCTAAGAGAAAGACTTGTATCGGTCAAGTATATCGGCCACACTTGGCCGATACATTCAAACTGCGTTCTCCCAACGGTCGGATCTGGCTCATATCGGTCGGATCATATCGGCCACACTTGGCCGATACATTTGAACAAATATAGCCGTTACACACTCTCTCTTATCTCTAAACGGCTATATGCCATTGTAATCTCTATATAAGCTGTGCAAGCTCTATTGTAAACATTAAGGAGGTATATCCTCTCTTCTACATTAATACAAAACTCTCTTTATACATTGTTCTCTCTTAATCTCTTAATCTCTTTTAATCTCTCACTAAACTCTCCACACAAACTCTCACGGATTCTCCCAATACTCTTCGAGTCTCACAAGCTCATGATTCTCTCATCCTTATACTCGAATTCCAACAGAAACTTGGTTTAGATTCCTAGAAACTGTGTTGTTATATGTTTCATAAGTTCGTCAAACTAGTACAAAGCTCATTGAGACACTTATAAGCACTCATGTTGCATGAAACTTGGTTTAGAGTCCTAGAAACCGTGTTGTTATATGTTTCATAAGTTCGTAAAACTTGTACAAAGCTCATTGAGACACTTATAAGCACTCATGTTGCATGAAACTTGGCTTAGAGTCCTAGAAACGCGTTGTTCGATGTTTCATACGTTCGTCAAACTAGTACAAAGCTCATTGAGACACTTATAAGCACTCATGTTGCATGAAACTTTGTTTAGAGTCCTAGAAACTGCGTTGTTAGATGTTTCATAAGTTCGTCAAACTAGTACAAAGCTCATTGAGACACTTATAAGCACTCATGTTGCATGAAACTTTGTTTAGATTCCTAGAAACCGCGTTGTTAGATGTTTCATAAGTTCGTCAAACTAGTACAAAGCTCATTGAGACACTTATAAGCACTCATGTTGAATGAAACTTGGTTTAGAGTCCTAGAAACGCGTTGTTAGATGATTCATAAGTTCGTCAAACTTGTACAAAGCTCATTGAGACACTTATAAGCACTCATGTTGAATGAAACTTGGTTTAGAGTCCTAGAAATGCGTTGTTAGATATTTCATAAGTTCGTAAAACTAGTACAAAGCTCATTGAGACACTTATAAGCACTCATGTTGCATGAAACTTGGTTTAGAGTCCTAGAAATGCGTTGTTAGATATTTCATAAGTTCGTCAAACTAGTACAAAGCTCATTAAGACACATATAAGCACTCATGTTGCATGAAACTTGGTTTACATTCCTAGAAACCGCGTTGTTAGATGTTTCATAAGTTCGTCAAACTAGTACAAAGCTCATTGAGACACTTATAAGCACTCATGTTGAATGAAACTTGGTTTAGAGTCCTAGAAACGCGTTGTTAGATGATTCATAAGTTCGTAAAACTAGTACAAATCTCATTGAGACACTTATAAGCACTCATGTTGCATGAAACTTGGTTTAGAGTCCTAGAAACGCGTTGTTCGATGTTTCATAAGTTCGTCAAACTTGTACAAAGCTCATTGAGACACTTATAAGCACTCATGTTGCATGAAACTTCGTTTAGAGTCCTAGAAACGCGTTGTTCGATGTTTCATACGTTCGTCAAACTAGTACAAAGCTCATTGAGATACTTATAAGCACTCATGTTGCATGAAACTTTGGTTAGAGTCCTAGAAACTGCGTTGTTAGATGTTTCATAAGTTCGTCAAACTAGTACAAAGCTCATTGAGACACTTATAAGCACTCATGTTGCATGAAACTTGGTTTAGATTCCTAGAAACCGCGTTGTTCGATGTTTCATAAGTTCGTCAAACTAGTACAAAGCTCATTGAGACACTTATAAGCACTCATGTTGCATGAAACTTGGTTTAGAGTCCTAGAAACGCGTTGTTCGATGTTTCATACGTTCGTAAAACTTGTACAAAGCTCATTGAGACACTTATAAGCACTCATGTTTCATGAAACTTGGTTTAGAGTCCTAGAAACGCGTTGTTCGATGTTTCATACGTTCGTCAAACTAGTACAAAGCTCATTGAGACACTTATAAGCATTCATGTTGCATGAAACTTTGTTTAGAGTCCTAGAAACGCGTTGTTAGATGTTTCATAAGTTCGTCAAACTAGTACAAAGCTCATTGAGACACTTATAAGCACTCATGTTGCATGAAACTTGGTTTAGATTCCTAGAAACGCGTTGTTCGATGTTTCATAAGTTCGTCAAACTAGTACAAAGCTCATTGAGACACTTATAAGCACTCATGTTGAATGAAACTTGGTTTAGAGTCCTAGAAACGCGTTGCTAGATGATTCATAAGTTCGTAAAACTAGTACAAATCTCATTGAGACACTTATAAGCACTCATGTTGCATGAAACTTGGTTTAGAGTCCTAGAAATGCGTTGTTAGATATTTCACTTGGTTTAAGTTCTAGAAGTCGTTGTTAGAAGCTAGTACAAAGCTCATTGAGACACATATAAGCACTCATGTTGCATGAAACTTGGTTTAGATTCCTAGAAACCGCGTTGTTAGATATTTCATAAGTTCGTCAAGCTAGTACAAAGCTCATTGAGACACATATAAGCACTCATGTTGCATGAAACTTGTTTTAGAGTCTTAGAAACCGCGTTGTTAGATGTTTCATAAGTTCGTCAAACCTGTACAAAGCTCATTGAGACGCTTATAAGCACTCATGTTGCATGAAACTTGTTTTAGAGTCCTAGAAACCGCGTTGTTAGATTTTTCATAAGTTCGTCAAACCAGTACAATGCTCATTGAGACACTTATAAGCACTCATGTTGCATGAAACTTGGTTTAGAGTCTTAGAAACCGCGTTGTTAGATGTTTCATAAGTTCGTCAAACCAGTACAATGCTCATTGAGACACTTATAAGCACTCATGTTGCATGAAACTTCGTTTAGAGTCCTAGAAACCGCGTTGTTAGATGTTTCATAAGTTCGTCAAACTAGTACAAAGCTCGTTGAGACAATTATAAGCACTCATGATGCATGAAACTTGGTTTAGAGTACTAGAAACGCGTTGGTAGATGTTTCATAAGTTCGTCAAACAAGTACAAAGCTGATTGAGACACTTATAAGCACTCATGTTGCATGAAACTTGGTTTAGAGTCCTAGAAACGCGTTGTTCGATCTTTCATAAGTTCGTAAAACTTGTACAAAGCTCATTGAGACACTTATAAGCACTCATGTTGCATGAAACTTGGTTTAGATTCCTAGAAACCGCGTTGTTAGATGTTTCATAAGTTCGTCAAACTAGTACAAAGCTCATTGAGACACTTATAAGCACTCATGTTGCATGAAACTTTGTTTAGAGTCCTAGAAACTGCGTAGTTAGATGTTTCATAAGTTCGTCAAACTAGTACAAAGCTCATTGAGACACATATAAGCACTCATGTTGCATGAAACTTGGTTTAAATTCCTAGAAACCGCGTTGTTAGATGTTTCATAAGTTCGTCAAACTAGTACAAAGCTCATTGAGACACTTATAAGCACTCATGTTGAATGAAACTTTATTTAGAGTCCTAGAAATGCGTTGTTAGATGATTCATAAGTTCGTAAAACTAGTACAAATCTCATTGAGACACTTATAAGCACTCAAGTTGCATGAAACTTGGTTTAAAGTCCTAGAACCGCGTTGTTCGATGTTTCATAAGTTCGTAAAACTTGTACAAAGCTCATTGAGACACTTATAAGCACTAATGTTGCATGAAACTTGGTTTAGAGTCCTAGAAACGCGTTGTTCGATGTTTCATACGTTCGTCAAACTGGTACAAAGCTCATTGAGATACTTATAAGCACTGATGTTGCATGAAACTTTGTTTAGAGTCCTAGAAACTGCGTTGTTAGATGTTTCATAAGTTCGTCAAACTAGTACAAAGCTCATTGAGACACTTATAAGCACTCATGTTGCATGAAACTTTGTTTAGAGTCCTAGAAACTGCGTTGTTAGATGTTTCATAAGTTCGTCAAACTAGTACAAAGCTCATTGAGACACTTATAAGCACTCATGTTGAATGAAACTTGGTTTAGAGTCCTAGAAACGCGTTGTTAGATGTTTCATAAGTTCGTCAAACTAGTACAAAGCTCATTGAGACACTTATAAGCACTCATGTTGAATGAAACTTGGTTTAGAGTCCTAGAAATGCGTTGTTAGATATTTCATAAGTTCGTCAAACTAGTACAAAGCTCATTAAGACACATATAAGCACTCATGTTGCATGAAACTTGGTTTACATTCCTAGAAACCGCGTTGTTAGATGTTTCATAAGTTCGTCAAACTAGTACAAAGCTCATTGAGACACTTATAAGCACTCATGTTGAATGAAACTTGGTTTAGAGTCCTAGAAACGCGTTGTTAGATGATTCATAAGTTCGTAAAACTAGTACAAATCTCATTGAGACACTTATAAGCACTCATGTTGCATGAAACTTGGTTTAGAGTCCTAGAAACGCGTTGTTCGATGTTTCATAAGTTCGTAAAACTTGTACAAAGCTCATTGAGACACTTATAAGCACTCATGTTGCATGAAACTTGGTTTAGAGTCCTAGAAACGCGTTGTTCGATGTTTCATACGTTCGTCAAACTAGTACAAAGCTCATTGAGATACTTATAAGCACTCATGTTGCATGAAACTTTGGTTAGAGTCCTAGAAACTGCGTTGTTAGATGTTTCATAAGTTCGTCAAACTAGTACAAAGCTCATTGAGACACTTATAAGCACTCATGTTGCATGAAATTTGGTTTAGATTCCTAGAAACCGCGTTGTTCGATGTTTCATAAGTTCGTCAAACTAGTACAAAGCTCATTGAGACACTTATAAGCACTCATGTTGCATGAAACTTGGTTTAGAGTCCTAGAAACGCGTTGTTCGATGTTTCATAAGTTCGTAAAACTTGTACAAAGCTCATTGAGACACTTATAAGCACTCATGTTGCATGAAATTTGGTTTAGAGTCCTAGAAACGCGTTGTTCGTTGTTTCATACGTTCGTCAAACTAGTACAAAGCTCATTGAGACACTTATAAGCATTCATGTTGCATGAAACTTTGTTTAGAGTCCTAGAAACTGCGTTGTTAGATGTTTCATAAGTTCGTCAAACTAGTACAAAGCTCATTGAGACACTTATAAGCACTCATGTTGCATGAAACTTGGTTTAGATTCCTAGAAACCGCGTTGTTAGATGTTTCATAAGTTCGTCAAACTAGTACAAAGCTCATTGAGACACTTATAAACACTCATGTTGAATGAAACTTGGTTTAGAGTCCTAGAAACGCGTTGTTAGATGATTCATAAGTTCGTAAAACTAGTACAAATCTCATTGAGACACTTATAAGCACTCATGTTGCATGAAACTTGGTTTAGAGTCCTAGAAATGCGTTGTTAGATATTTCATAAGTTCGTCAAGCTAGTACAAAGCTCATTGAGACACTTATAAGCACTCATGTTGCATGAAACTTGGTTTAGAGTCCTAGAAACGCATTGATAGATGTTTCATAAGTTCGTCAAACTTGTACAAAGCTCATTGAGACGCTTATAAGCACTCATGTTGCATGAAACTTGTTTTAGAGTCCTAGAAACCGCGTTGTTAGATGTTTCATAAGTTCGTCAAACCAGTACAATGCTCATTGAGACACTTATAAGCACTCATGTTGCATGAAACTTGGTTTAGAGTCTTAGAAACCGCGTTGTTAGATGTTTCATAAGTTCGTCAAACCAGTACAATGCTCATTGAGACACTTATAAGCACTCATGTTGCATGAAACTTCTTTTAGAGTCCTAGAAACCGCGTTGTTAGATGTTTCATAAGTTCATCAAACTAGTAAAAAGCTCGTTGAGACAATTATAAGCACTCATGTTGCATGAAACTTGGTTTAGAGTACTAGAAACGCGTTGGTAGATGTTTCATAAGTTCGTCAAACAAGTACAAAGCTGATTGAGACACTTATAAGCACTCATGTTGCATGAAACTTGGTTTAGAGTCCTAGAAACGCGTTGTTCGATGTTTCATAAGTTCGTAAAACTTGTACAAAGCTCATTGAGACACTTATAAGCACTCATGGTGCATGAAACTGGGTTTCGAGTCCTAGAAACGCGTTGTTCGATGTTTTATAAGTTCGTCAAACTAGTACAAAGCTCATTGAGACAATTATAAGCACTCATGTTGCATGAAACTTTGTTTAGAGTCCTAGAAACTGCGTTGTTAGATGTTTCATAAGTTCGTCAAACTAGTACAAAGCTCATTGAGACACATATAAGCACTCATGTTGCATGAAACTTGGTTTAAATTCCTAGAAACCGCGTTGTTAGATGTTTCATAAGTTCGTCAAACTAGTACAAAGCTCATTGAGACACTTATAAGCACTCATGTTGAATGAAACTTTATTTAGAGTCCTAGAAATGCGTTGTTAGATGATTCATAAGTTCGTAAAACTAGTACAAATCTCATTGAGACAATTATAAGCACTCATGTTGCATGAAACTTGGTTTAAAGTCCTAGAAACGCGTTGTTCGATGTTTCATAAGTTCGTAAAACTTGTACAAAGCTCATTGAGACACTTATAAGCACTAATGTTGCATGAAACTTGGTTTAGAGTCCTAGAAACGCGTTGTTCGATGTTTCATACGTTCGTCAAACTGGTACAAAGCTCATTGAGATACTTATAAGCACTGATGTTGCATGAAACTTTGTTTAGAGTCCTAGAAACTGCGTTGTTAGATGTTTCATAAGTTCGTCAAACTAGTACAAAGCTCATTGAGACACTTATAAGCACTCATGTTGCATGAAACTTGGTTTAGATTCCTAGAAACCGTGTTGTTATATGTTTCATAAGTTCGTAAAACTAGTACAAAGCTCATTGAGACACTTATAAGCACTCATGTTGCATGAAACTTGGTTTAGAGTCCTAGAAACGCGTTGTTCGATGTTTCATAAGTTCGTAAAACTTGTACAAAGCTCATTGAGACACTTATAAGCACTCATGTTGCATGAAACTTGGCTTAGAGTCCTAGAAACGCGTTGTTCGATGTTTCATACGTTCGTCAAACTAGTACAAAGCTCATTGAGACACTTATAAGCACTCATGTTGCATGAAACTTGGTTTAGAGTCCTAGAAATGCGTTGTTAGATATTTCATAAGTTCGTCAAGCTAGTACAAAGCTCATTAGGACACTTATAAGCACTCATGTTGCATGAAACTTGGTTTAGAGTCCTAGAAACGCATTGATAGATGTTTCATAAGTTCGTCAAACTTGTACAAAGCTCATTGAGACGCTTATAAGCACTCATGTTGCATGAAACTTGTTTTAGAGTCCTAGAAACCGCGTTGTTAGATGTTTCATAAGTTCGTCAAACCAGTACAATGCTCATTGAGACACTTATAAGCACTCATGTTGCATGAAACTTGGTTTAGAGTCTTAGAAACCGCGTTGTTAGATGTTTCATAAGTTCGTCAAACCAGTACAATGCTCATTGAGACACTTATAAGCACTCATGTTGCATGAAACTTCGTTTAGAGTCCTAGAAACCGCGTTGTTAGATGTTTCATAAGTTTGTCAAACTAGTACAAAGCTCGTTGAGACAATTATAAGCACTCATGTTGCATGAAACTTGGTTTACAGTACTAGAAACGCATTGTTAGATGTTTCATAAGTTCGTCAAACAAGTACAAAGCTGATTGAGACACTTATAAGCACTCATGTTGCATGAAACTTGGTTTAGAGTCCTAGAAACGCTTTGTTCGATGTTTCATAAGTTCGTAAAACTTGTACAAAGCTCATTGAGACACTTATAAGCACTCATGTTGCATGAAACTTGGTTTCGAGTACTAGAAACGCGTTGTTCGATGTTTCATAAGTTCGTCAAACTAGTACAAAGCTCATTGAGACAATTATAAGCACTCATGTTGCATGAAACTTTGTTTAGAGTCCTAGAAACTGCGTTGTTAGATGTTTCATAAGTTCGTCAAACTAGTACAAAGCTCATTGAGACACATATAAGCACTCATGTTGCATGAAACTTGGTTTAAATTCCTAGAAACCGCGTTGTTAGATGTTTCATAAGTTCGTCAAACTAGTACAAAGCTCATTGAGACACTTATAAGCACTCATGTTGAATTAAACTTGGTTTAGAGTCCTAGAAACGCGTTGTTAGATGATTCATAAGTTCGTAAAACTAGTACAAATCTCATTGAGACACTTATAAGCACTCATGTTGCATGAAACTTGGTTTAAAGTCCTAGAAACGCGTTGTTCGATGTTTCATAAGTTCGTAAAACTTGTACAAAGCTCATTGAGACACTTATAAGCACTCATGTTGCATGAAACTTGGTTTAGAGTCCTAGAAACGCGTTGTTCGATGTTTCATACGTTCGTCAAACTAGTACAAAGCTCATTGAGATACTTATAAGCACTCATGTTGCATGAAACTTTGTTTAGAGTCCTAGAAACTGCGTTGTTAGATGTTTCATAAGTTCGTCAAACTAGTACAAAGCTCATTGAGACACTTATAAGCACTCATGTTGCATGAAACTTGGTTTAGATTCCTAGAAACCGTGTTGTTATATGTTTCATAAGTTCGTCAAACTAGTACAGAGCTCATTGAGACACTTATAAGCACTCATGTTGCATGAAACTTGGTTTAGAGTCCTAGAAATGCGTTGTTAGATATTTCATAAGTTCGTCAAGCTAGTACAAAGCTCATTGAGACACTTATAAGCACTCATGTTGCATGAAACTTGGTTTAGAGTCCTAGAAACGCATTGATAGATGTTTCATAAGTTCGTCAAACTTGTACAAAGCTCATTGAGACGCTTATAAGCACTTCTGTTGCATGAAACTTGTTTTAGAGTCCTAGAAGCCGCGTTGTTAGATGTTTCATAAGTTCGTCAAACCAGTACAATGCTCATTGAGACACTTATAAGCACTCATGTTGCATGAAACTTGGTTTAGAGTCTTAGAAACCGCGTTGTTAGATGTTTCATAAATTCGTCAAACCAGTACAATGCTCATTGAGACACTTAGAAGCACTCATGTTGCATGAAACTTCGTTTAGAGTCCTAGAAACCGCGTTGTTAGATGTTTCATAAGTTCGTCAAACTAGTACAAAGCTCGTTGAGAAAATTATAAGCACTCATGTTGCATGAAACTTTGTTTAGAGTACTAGAAACGCGTTGTTAGATGTTTCATAAGTTCGTCAAACAAGTACAAAGCTCATTGAGACACTTATAAGTACTCATGTTGCATGAAACTTGGTTTAGAGTCCTAGAAACGCGTTGTTCGATGTTTCATAAGTTCGTAAAACTTGTACAAAGCTCATTGAGACACTTATAAGCACTCGTGTTGCATGAAACTAGGTTTAGAGTCCTAGAAACGCGTTGTTCGATGTTTCATAAGTTCGTCAAACTAGTACAAAGCTCATTGAGACACTTATAAGCACTCATGTTGCATGAAACTTTGTTTAGAGTCCTAGAAACTGCGTTGTTAGATGTTTCATAAGTTCGTCAAATTAGTACAAAGCTCATTGAGACACTTATAAGCACTCATGTTGCATGAAACTTGGTTTAAATTCCTAGAAACCGCGTTGTTAGATGTTTCATAAGTTCGTCAAACTAGTACAAAGCTCATTGAGACACTTATAAGCACTCATGTTGAATGAAACTTGGTTTAGAGTCCTAGAAACGCGTTGTTAGATGATTCATAAGTTCGTAAAACTAGTACAAATCTCATTGAGACACATATAAGCACTCATGTTGCATGAAACTTGGTTTAGAGTCCTAGAAATGTGTTGTTAGATATTTCATAAGTTCGTCAAGCTAGTACAAAGCTCATTGAGACACTTATAAGCACTCATGTTGCATGAAACTTGGTTTAGAGTCCTAGAAACGCATTGATAGATGTTTCATAAGTTCGTCAAACTTGTACAAAGCTCATTGAGACGCTTATAAGCACTCATGTTGCATGAAACTTGGTTTAGAGTCCTAGAAACCGCGTTGTTAGATGTTTCATAAGTTCGTCAAACCAGTACAATGCTCATTGAGACACTTATAAGCACTCATGTTGCATGAAACTTGGTTTAGAGTCTTAGAAACCGCGTTGTTAGATGTTTCATAAGTTCGTAAAACTTGTACAAATCTCATTGAGACACTTATAAGCACTTATGTGGAATGAAACTTGGTTTAGAGTCCTAGAACCCACGTTGTTAGATGTTTCATATGTTCGTCAAACTAGTCAAAAGCTCATTGAGACACTTATAAGTAATCATGTTGCATGAAACTTAGTTTAGAGTCCTAGAAACCGCGTTGTTAGATGTTTCATAAGTTCGTCAAACTAGTACAAAGCTCATTGAGACACTTATAAGCACTCATGTTGCATGAAACTTGGTTTAGAGTCCTAGAAACGCGTTGTTAGATGTTTCATAAGTTCGTCAAACTTTTACAAAGCTCGTTGAGACAATTATAAGCACTCATGTTGCATGAAACTTGGTTTAGAGTACTAGAATCGCGTTGTTAGATGTTTCATAAGTTCGTTAAACAAGTACAAAGCTCATTGAGACACTTATAAGCACTCATGTTGCATGAAACTTGGTTTAGAGTCCTAGAAACGCGTTGTTCGATGTTTCATAAGTTCATAAAACTTGTACAAAGCTCATTGAGACACTTATAAGCACTCATGTTTCATGAAACTTGGTTTAGAGTCCTAGAAACGCGTTGTTCGATGTTTCATAAGTTCGTCAAACTAGTACAAAGCTCATTGAGACACTTATAAGCACTCATGTTGCATGAAACTTTGTTTAGAGTCCTAGAAACTGCGTTGTTAGATGTTTCGTAAGTTCGTCAAACTAGTACAAAGTTCATTGAGACACTTATAAGCACTCATGTTGCATGAAACTTTGTTTAGATTCCTAGAAACCGCGTTGTTAGAGGTTTCATAAGTTCGTCAAACTAGTACAAAGCTCATTGAGACACTTATAAGCACTCATGTTGAATGAAACTTGGTTTAGAGTCCTAGAAACGCGTTGTTAGATGTTTCATAAGTTCGGCAAACAAGTACAAAGCTCATTGAGACACTTATAAGCACTCATGTTGCATGAAACTTGGTTTAGAGTCCTAGAAATGCGTTGTTAGATATTTCATAAGTTCGTCAAGCTAGTACAAAGCTCATTGAGACACTTATAAGAACTAATGTTGCATGAAACTTGATTTAGAGTCCTAGAAACGCATTGATAGATGTTTCATAAGTTCGTCAAACTTGTACAAAGCTCATTGAGACGCTTATATGCACTCATGTTGCATGAAACTTGGTTTAGAGTCCTAGAAACCGCGTTGTTAGATGTTTCATAAGTTCGTAAAACCAGTACAATGCTCATTGAGACACTTATAAGCACTCATGTTGCATGAAACTTGGTTTAGAGTCTTAGAAACCGCGTTGTTAGATGTTTCATAAGTTCGTCAAACCAGTATAATGCTCATTGAGACACTTATAAGAACTCATGTTGCATGAAACTTCGTTTCGAGTCCTAGAAACCGCGTTGTTAGATGTTTCATAAGTTCGTCAAACTAGTACAAAGCTCGTTGAGACAATTATAAGCACTCATGTTGCATGGAACTTGGTTTAGAGTCCTAGAAACGCGTTGTTCGATGTTTCATAAGTTCGTAAAACTTGTACAAAGCTCATTGAGACACTTATAAGCACTCATGTTGCATGAAACTTGGTTTAGAGTCCTAGAAACGCGTTGTTCGATGTTTCATAAGTTCTTCAAACTAGTACAAAGCTCATTGAGACACTTATAAGCACTCATGTTCCATGAAACTTTGTTTAGAGTCCTAGAAACTGCGTTGTTAGATGTTTCATAAGTTCGTCAAACTAGTACAAAGCTCATTGACACACTTATAAGCACACATGTTGCATGAAACTTGGTTTAGATTCCTAGAAACCACGTTGTTAGATGTTTCATAAGTTCGTCAAACTAGTACAAAGCTCATTGAGACACTTATATGTTAGTTTTTATGTGTTTAGAGAGTAGATTTGGAGTGTGTGTTCTTGTGTTCAATGAAGAACATCAAGAACATTAGCGAGAGTATAAAGAGATTTCATAAAGATAAGATTTTCATTAAGTGTGTTAACCTTGAAGTTTACAAGAGAGAGAGTATATATAACAAAGAAAAACAAGTCGCCCTAAATGGCATAAAGAGAATATGCTAGAAACGTCACTATCGGTGTGGCTAGCCGCGCCTCCTTAACTCGGTCCGTGACTTGTACGGCCGAGTAGGCTACACGCGCCTTAAGTCACACATGTGACTTTTGCCAACGGCTCTTTTGCAACGGCTACTTGGTGGACTTGAGTCTTCTAGATCCTTCCTTGCTCTTCTCTTGTAACGGTAACAATGTTGAGAGGTACTTGGGCCTTTGCTCGGTCCACAAGTGTGGGCACTTACCTTAGTGGACTATGAATCCGGATAGGTGCCTTAGTCTCTTTAATACTCCCCCTCAAGCTCAACCTAGTGAAACGGTTAAGCTTGGAACCCGTATGACCTTGCCTCGTTAAAACCTTGGTAAGAAAACCACTTGGGATAAAACTTACCTAAGGGAAAAGAGTGCATGATCATACGGTTTAGGGACTTAGGCATTGAGAGCCCGGATGAGTCCAAGTCTTGGTAGAATGGACTCACAAACCTTCAAGCTTGCGGACTTGGTGAAGATGTCCGCGAGTTGATCTTGACTCTTCGTGTAGCAAGGTAGAATAGTGCCCTTGACCATTTGTTCTCTAACCTTGTGACAATCCACCTCTATGTGTTTAGTCCTCTCATGGAAGACCGAGTTTGTTGCTATGTGGATAGCCGCTTGATTATCACAATGCATGGTCATTGGTGCTTCAATCTTGAGTCCCAAATCTCCTAGCAAGTTCTTTAGCCACATGAGTTCTTGAGTCAATTTCCTCATGGCTCTATACTCGGCTTCGGCGGTTGAGCAAGATACTATCTTTTGCTTCTTGGTCTTCCATGTGACAAGGTTGCCACCAATGAAAGTGCAATAGCCGGTGGTTGACCGTCTACTATCTAGATCCCCGGCATAGTCCGCGTCACAATACCCAATAACCTCCGTGTTCTTGTTGCAACCCATCCAAATACCCAAACTTGAGGTTCCTTTGAGATAGCCCAAGATCCTCATGATCATGTTCCAATGGTGTTGCTTCGGCTTTTGCATGTATTGGGAGACTTGGTTCACGGCAAAGCATAAGTCCGGCCTAGTGATTGTCAAGTAAATGAGTTTACCAACTAGCCGTCTATAGAGCATTGGGTCTTGGTATGGTTGATCTTCCTCACTACCTTCTTGAATGGTCTTGTAGCCGTCTTCAAGAGGAGTTTTAGCCACCTTTGTACCTATCATATTGACAACACTTAAAAGATCATGGGTGTACTTCCTTTGGGAAAGAAATAGACCTTCTCTAGATCTACACACTTCAATCCCAAGGAAGTACTTAAGAGTACCTAAGTCCTTAATATCAAATTTAGACTTAAGGAAAGATTTGGTTTCTTGAATACCTTCCTTGTTGTTTCCGGAGATGATGATGTCGTCTACATACACTAGTACTACTACTATACCTTCTTGGTTTTGTAGGGTAAAGAGAGTATGCTCGGCTTGTGATCTCTTGAATCCTTTTGCCATCAATGTTGAGCTAAGCTTGTGGTACCAAGCTCTTGGTGATTGCTTGAGACCGTAGATGGCTTTCCTTAGCCGTAGGACTTTTCCGGGTGTAATTTCTAAGCCGGGTGGTGGAGTCATGTAGACTTCCTCTTCAAGCTCTCCTTGTAGAAAGGCATTCTTCACATCCATTTGAAAGAGATCCCATGATAGGTTAGTAGCAAGTGATAAGATTACCCGAACCGTATGGAGTTTTGCAACCGGGGCAAATGTGTCTAGGTAGTCCTCTCCATAGGTTTGAGTAAAGCCTCTTGCTACCAATCTTGCCTTGTGTCTTTCTATCTCTCCATTACTTAGATATTTGATGGTGAAGACATACCTTGAGCTCACGGCTTTCTTCCCTTTTGGTAGGTTGGTTTCATAGAAAGTTTCATTGTCTTCCATGGCCTTGTTCTCGGCTTCCATTGCTTTAACCCAAACGTCCTCCTTCATTGCCTCTTCATAAGTCCTTGGAATAACTTGTTGATCCATGGAGGTGGTAAAGGCTTTATGTTCCTTTGGAAAGCTTGCCGAGAGAACACACGGCTTGAGTGGGATGCGCCTCGGCTTTGTTGTTAAAGTACACCCTTGTGTTGACCCAATTAGATGGATGCCTCTTGACTCTAGTGCTCCTTCTTAGAACCAGCGGCTCTTCTTCTTGGGACACACCTTGGTCATGGACTTCTTGATCATTTTGTTGTTGAGTATTAGTCTCGGTTGAGGCTTGTGGTTCTTCTTGACCATTTGACTCATTTGACTCTCCCCGGACGTAGTTGGTTCTTGAGTACCGGCTTGCTCATTGTTCTCCCCCTCATGATCAAGGTGGGTTTCTTGAGTTGGTTCCTCACTTCTTGTTTCTTCATAGCTATCCATACCAAGATTTCTCATCAAGTTCCTAAGACTTGTGGCTCTATCCGTAACAACTTCGGGTAAGTCCTTTACACTATCCCAATTGTTCTCCTTGTAGTAGCTTTGTCCCTCTAGAAACTTGACCTCCCTTGATACTAGTACCCTTCTTGTCTCCGGTACATAACACTTGTACCCCTTTTGTGTGTTTGAGTAGCCAATGAACATTGCCTTGATGCTTTTAGCTTCAAGCTTGTTCCTTTGCTCACTAGGTACAAACACAAAGCACACACAACCGAACACTCTTAGATGATTGATAAAAGGATTAGTTTTATTCAATACCTTGAATGGAGATTCATTCTTCAAGACTTGTGTTGGTGTGCGGTTGATAAGGTAGCATGCCGTGAGAACTCCATCGGACCAAAACCTCTTTGGTATGTTCATGTGGAACATCATGGACCGTGTCACTTCCATTAGGTGCCGGTTCTTCCTTTCGGCTACACCATTTTGTTGTGGTGTGTATGGGCATGTGGTTTGATGGAGGATCCCATGCTTGGCTATGTGCTCTTTGAATGCTCTACTTGTGTATTCTCCACCATTGTCGGACCTAAAAGTCTTAATCTTGACATTATAGTGGTTAGTCACATAGTTTTGAAAGTTTTGAAAAGCTTCTAACACCCTATCTTTTGTTTGTAAAAGGGTCACCCATGTGTATTTTGAACTTTCATCTATGAATGTGACAAAGTAAGAGTGATTATCCCTAGATTTACAAGGTGATGACCACACATCCGAATGCACAAGTTCAAAAGGTTTATAAGTCATGTTTGATTTTTGAAAAACGGTTCGACAATGTTTACCTAAAATGCAAGCTTCACAAGTTTCATGATTAAACTTAACATTAGGCAAAATGGTTTTTAAAGCATTAAGATGAGGGTGACCGAGTCTAAAATGCCAAATTACATTGTTAACTTCGGATAAAACCGTTTTAAAAGCATGACAAAATAAAGCATTAGAATTTTTAAAGGAGTTTTTCTCTAGGACATAGAGATCGCCTCTTGTGATCCCCTTTCCCACAATCCTTTTACTCTCAATATCCTGAAAAATCACATCATTAGGACCGAAGATAACATTGCAATTTAAGTCACAAGCTATTTGTTTAACGGATAGAAGATTAGATGTGAAACTAGGCATATAAAGGGCCTTAGATTCTCTATCAAATAGCTTAAGGTTCCCTAATCCTTCTATAGGTATTTTACTCCCATTTGCAATGATTACATTCCCTAGAGCCGGTTCTATGTCACTAATCAAGTCTAGGTTACTAATCATGTGATGAGAAGCACCGGAATCAATGACAATAGGTTTACTAAGATCTTTACCAAGGATGTTAGCACTAAGGGAGTAAAAGGGAGTTTTACCAATACCGGAGCCTTTTAAGGCCTTGAGAAGAGCATCGAGATCGGATCTCCTCACAAAGTCATCCTTGAAAGGAACAATGGCCGAGCTTTCTTCCTCTTTGTTGCTCCGGTTTGACCCACTTGTACTCGGACTGCCCATGGTATCATCGTTGGAGAAGTGTGCCTTGGCATCCTTGAATTTGGCCGGCTTGAGATGAGGGTGAAGGCTCCAACACTTGTCCTTGGTATGTCCCTTCTTCTTGCAGTGGTCACAGAGCAAGGACCTCCTTTCTTCATAGGTCTTTGAAGATGGTTTGAACTCTACCCTGTTGGCCGAGACCAACTCCTTCTTGCTATCAAAGAGGTCTATGGACCCTTGTTCCCTTTGTAATTGAGAGCACACTTCTTCAAGATTTGGTAACATGTCCGAGCGTAGAAGATGCTTGATGATGTCCTTGTAGCTACCGTTGAGGGTGAGAAGCAAGCCAAAGACTTTGTCTTGCTCTCTTCGTTCGTTTAAGACTCTAGGTTCCACGGTGCTTGGTCGGAGCATCTCTAGCTCGGCCCATAGTGATCTAAACCTCCCAAAATGTTTGGTGAACTCGGTGTCTTCTTGATTAAGGTCATTGATGGCCTTCTTGACTTCATATACCCGGCTTAGATTGGAGACGTTGCCGTAGACGGTTTGAAGAGTATCCCACAATTCCTTAGCGCTTTCACAATATGAATAGGCTTCTAGGATGGAGGGTTCAAGGGATCCTTGGATGATTCCCAGGACCTTTTGGTCTAGTTGAAACCACTTTTCATCATCGTTGGTCAGCTCATTGTTAAACTCGATAGGAGCTTCTTGCCGTGTGAGAATGTGATTCCAATAACCTCGGCCACAAAGGGCTATCTTCATGGTTCTAGCCCATAGAAGATAGTTTATGCCTTTAAGAGTAACCGGCAGAGATTCTTCTTTTGTTCTTTGTCTTCCATTGTTTTGAAATTTCTTGTTTTGAAATTTCTTGGTTTGAAATCGAAGAACCGTTACCGAGAATGGTTATCGAGAGTGCTCGGTATCGATGTCGAGAATGGTCGGTGCTGAGAGTTGTCGATGTCGAGAAATGTCGATGCCGAGAGTTGTCGATGTCGAGAAATGTCGATGCCGAGAGTTGTCGATGTCGAGAGTTGTCGATGTCGAGAAAGTTGTAACCGAGAGATTTGTGGCCGCGAGTAGCCAAGAGATTTGTGCGGAAGCGAAATAGGTTCAGGAGCAAGGTTGCTCTGATACCATGTTAGTTTTTATGTGTTTAGAGAGTAGATTTGGAGTGTGTGTTCTTGTGTTCAATGAAGAACATCAAGAACATTAGCGAGAGTATAAAGAGATTTCATAAAGATAAGATTTTCATTAAGTGTGTTAACCTTGAAGTTTACAAGAGAGAGAGTATATATAACAAAGAAAAACAAGTCGCCCTAAATGGCATAAAGAGAATATGCTAGAAACGTCACTATCGGTGTGGCTAGCCGCGCCTCCTTAACTCGGTCCGTGACTTGTACGGCCGAGTAGGCTACACGCGCCTTAAGTCACACATGTGACTTTTGCCAACGGCTCTTTTGCAACGGCTACTTGGTGGACTTGAGTCTTCTAGATCCTTCCTTGCTCTTCTCTTGTAACGGTAACAATGTTGAGAGGTACTTGGGCCTTTGCTCGGTCCACAAGTGTGGGCACTTACCTTAGTGGACTATGAATCCGGATAGGTGCCTTAGTCTCTTTAATATTATAAGCACTCATGTTCCATGAAACTTTGTTTAAAGTCCTAGAAACTGCGTTGTTAGATGTTTCATAAGTTCGTCAAACTAGTACAAAGCTCATTGAGACACTTATAAGAACTCATGTTGCATGAAACTTGGTTTAGGTTCCTAGAAACCGCGTTGTTAGATGTTTCATAAGTTCGTTAAACTAGTACAAAGCTCATTGAGACACTTATAAGCACTCATGTTGCATGAAACTTCGTTTAGAGTCCTAGAAACGCGTTGTTAGATGTTTCATAAGTTCTTCAAACTAGTAAAAAGCTCATTGAGACACTTATAAGCACTCATGTTGCATGAAACTTCGTTTAGAGTCTTAGAAACCGCGTTGTTAGATGTTTCATAAGTTTGTCAAACTAGTACAAAGCTCATTGAGACACATTTAAGCACTCATGTTGCATGAAACTTGGTTTAGAGTCCTAGAAACGCGTTGTTAGATGTTTCATAAGTTCGTAAAACTTGTACAAAACTCATTGAGACACTTATAAGCACTCATGTGGAATGAACTTGGTTTAGAGTCCTAGAACCCGCGTTGTTAGATGTTTCATATGTTCGTCAAACTAGTCAAAAGCTCATTGAGACACTTATAAGCACTCATGTTGCATGAAACTTAGTTTAGAGTCCTAGAAACCGCGTTTTTAGATGTTTCATTAGGTCGTCAAACTAGTACAAAGCTCATTGAGACACTTATAAGCACTCATGTTGCATGAAACTTGGTTTAGAGTCCTAGAAACGCGTTGTTAGATGTTTCATAAGTTCGTCAAACTTGTACAAAGCTCATTGAGACATTTATAAGCACTCATGTTGCATGAAACTTGGTTTAGAGTCCTAGAAACGCGTTCTTAGATGTTTCATAAGTTCGTCAAACTTGTACAAAGCTCATTGAGACACTTATAAGCACTCATGTTGCATGAAACTTGGTTTAGAGTCCTAGAAACGCGTTGTTCGATGTTTCATAAGTTCGTAAAACTTGTACAAAGCTCATTGAGACACTTATAAGCACTCATGTTGCATGAAACTTGGTTTAGAGTCCTAGAAACGCGTTGTTCGATGTTTCATAAGTTCGTCAAACTAGTACAAAGCTCATTGAGACACTTATAAGCACTCATGTTCCATGAAACTTTGTTTAGAGTCCTAGAAACTGCGTTGTTAGATGTTTCATAAGTTCGTCAAACTAGTACAAAGCTCATTGACACACTTATAAGCACACATGTTGCATGAAACTTGGTTTAGTTTCCTAGAAACCGCGTTGTTAGATGTTTCATAAGTTCGTCAAACTAGTACAAAGCTCATTGAGACATTTATAAGCACTCATGTTCCATGAAACTTTGTTTAGAGTCCTAGAAACTGCGTTGTTAGATGTTTCATAAGTTCGTCAAACTAGTACAAAGCTCATTGAGACACTTATAAGCACTCATGTTGCATGAAACTTGGTTTAGGTTCCTAGAAACCGCGTTGTTAGATGTTTCATAAGTTCGTCAAACTAGTACAAAGCTCATTGAGACACTTATAAGCACTCATGTTGCATGAAACTTCGTTTAGAGTCCTAGAAACGCGTTGTTAGATGTTTCATAAGTTCTTCAAACTAGTAAAAAGCTCATTGAGACATTTATAAGCACTCATGTTGCATGAAACTTGGTTTAGAGTCCTAGAAACGCGTTCTTAGATGTTTCATATGTTCGTCAAACTTGTACAAAGCTCATTGAGACACTTATAAGCACTCATGTTGCATGAAACTTCGTTTAGAGTCCTAGAAACGCGTTGTTAGATGTTTCATAAGTTCTTCAAACTAGTAAAAAGCTCATTGAGACACTTATAAGCACTCATGTTGCATGAAACTTCGTTTAGAGTCTTAGAAACCGCGTTGTTAGATGTTTCATAAGTTTGTCAAACTAGTACAAAGCTCATTGAGACACATTTAAGCACTCATGTTGCATGAAACTTGGTTTAGAGTCCTAGAAACGCGTTGTTAGATGTTTCATAAGTTCGTAAAACTTGTACAAAACTCATTGAGACACTTATAAGCACTCATGTGGAATGAACTTGGTTTAGAGTCCTAGAACCCGCGTTGTTAGATGTTTCATATGTTCGTCAAACTAGTCAAAAGCTCATTGAGACACTTATAAGCACTCATGTTGCATGAAACTTAGTTTAGAGTCCTAGAAACCGCGTTTTTAGATGTTTCATTAGGTCGTCAAACTAGTACAAAGCTCATTGAGACACTTATAAGCACTCATGTTGCATGAAACTTGGTTTAGAGTCCTAGAAACCGCGTTGTTAGATGTTTCATAAGTTCGTCAAACCAGTACAATGCTCATTGAGACACTTATAAGCACTAATGTTGCATGAAACTTGGTTTAGAGTCTTAGAAACCGCGTTGTTAGATGTTTCATAAGTTCGTCAAACCAGTACAATGCTCATTGAGACACTTATAAGCACTCATGTTGCATGAAACTTCGTTTAGAGTCCTAGAACCCGCGTTGTTAGATGTTTCATATGTTCGTCAAACTAGTCAAAAGCTCATTGAGACACTTATAAGTACTCATGTTGCATGAAACTTCGTTTAGAGTCTTAGAAACCGCGTTGTTAGATGTTTCATAAGTTTGTCAAACTAGTACAAAGCTCATTGAGACACATTTAAGCACTCATGTTGCATGAAACTTGGATTAGAGTCCTAGAAACGCGTTGTTAGATGTTTCATAAGTTCGTAAAACTTGTACAAAACTCATTGAGACACTTATAAGCACTCATGTGGAATGAAACTTAGTTTAGAGTCCTAGAAACCGCGTTGTTAGATGTTTCATAAGTTCGTCAAACTAGTACAAAGCTCATTGAGACACTTATAAGCACTCATGTTGCATGAAACTTGGTTTAGAGTCCTAGAAACGCGTTGTTAGATGTTTCATAAGTTCGTCAAACTTGTACAAATCTCATTGAGACACTTATAAGCACTCATGTTGCATGAAACTTCGTTTAGAGTCTTAGAAACCGCGTTGTTAGATGTTTCATAAGTTCGTCAAAGTAGTACAAAGCTCATTGAGACACTTATAAGCCCTCATGTTGCATGAAACTTGGTTTAGAGTCCTAGAAACGCGTTGTTAGATGTTTCATAAGTTCGTCAAACTTGTACAAAGTTCATTGAGACACTTATAAGCAGTCATGTTGTATGAAACTTGGTTTAGAGTCCTAGAACCCGCGTTGTTAGATGTTTCATATATTCGTCAAACTAGTCAAAAGCTCATTGAAACACTTATAAGCACTCATGTTGCATGAAACTTAGTTTAGAGTCCTAGAAACCGCGTTGTTAGATGTTTCATAAGTTCGTCAAACTAGTACAAAGCTCATTGAGACACTTATAAGCACTCATGTTGAATGAAACTTGGTTTAGAGTCCTAGAAACGCGTTGTTAGATGTTTCATAAGTTCGTCAAACTTGTACAAAGCTCATTGAGACACTTATAAGCACTCATGTTGTATGAAACTTGGTTTAGAGTCCTAGAACTCGGGTTGTTAGATGTTTCATATATTCGTTAAACTAGTCAAAAGCTCATTGAGACACTTATAAGCAATCATGTTGCATGAAACATAGTTTAGAGTCCTAGAAACCGCGTTGCTAGATGTTTCATAAGTTCGTCAAACTAGTACAAAGCTCATTGAGACACTTATAAGCACTCATGTTGCATGAAACTTGGTTTAGAGTCCTAGAAACGCGTTGTTAGATGTTTCATAAGTTCGTAAAACTTGTACAAAGCTCATTGAGACACTTATAAGCACTCATGTTGCATGAAACTTCGTTTAGAGTCTTAGAAACCGCGTTGTTAGATGTTTCATAAGTTCGTCAAACTAGTACAAAGCTCATTGAGACACTTATAAGCCCTCATGTTGCATGAAACTTGGGAGTCCTAGAAACGCGTTGTTAGATGTTTCATAAGTTCGTAAAACTAGTACAAAGCTCATTGAGACACTTATAAGCACTCATGTTGAATGAAACTTGGTTTAGAGTCCTAGAAACGCGTTGTTAGATGTTTCATAAGTTCGTAAAACTAGTACAAAGCTCATTGAGACACTTATAAGCACTCATGTTGAATGAAACTTGGTTTAGAGTCCTAGGAACCGCGTTGTTAGATGTTTCATAAGTTCGTCAAACCAGTACAATGCTCATTGAGACACTTATAAGCACTCATGTTGCATGAAACTTCGTTTAGAGTCCTAGAAACCGCGTTGTTAGATGTTTCATAAGTTCGTCAAATTATTACAAAGCTCATTGAGACACATATAAGCACTCATGTTGCATGAAACTTGGTTTAGAGTCCTAGAACCCGCGTTGTTAGATGTTTCATATATTCGTCAAACTAGTCAAAAGCTCATTGAAATACTTATAAGCACTCATGTTGCATGAAACTTAGTTTAGAGTCCTAGCAACCGCGTTGTTAGATGTTTCATAAGTTCGTCAAACTAGTACAAAGCTCATTGAGACACTTATAAGCACTCATGTTGAATGAAACTTGGTTTAGAGTCCTAGAAACGCGTTGTTCGATGTTTCATAAGTTCGTCAAACTAGTACAAAGCTCATTGAGACGCTTATAAGCACTCATGTTGCATGAAACTTGGTTTAGAGTCCTAGAAACCGCGTTGTTAGATGTTTCATAAGTTCGTCAAACCAGTACAATGCTCATTAGGACACTTATAAGCACTCATGTTGCATGAAAGTTGGTTTAGAGTCTTAGAAACCGCGTTGTTATATGTTTCATAAGTTCGTCAAACCAGTACAATGCTCATTGAGACACTTATAAGCACTCATGTTGCATGAAACTTGGTTTAGAGTCCTAGAAACGCGTTGTTAGATGTTTCATAAGTTCGTCAAACTTGTACAAAGCTCATTGAGACACTTATAAGCAATCATGTTGTATGAAACTTTGTTTAGAGTCCTAGAACCCGCGTTTTTAGATGTTTCATAAGTTCGTCAAACTAGTACAAAGCTTATTGAGACACTTATAAGCACTCATGTTGAATGAAACTTGGTTTAGAGTCCTAGAAACGTGTTGTTAGATGTTTCATAAGTTCGTCAAACTTGTACAAAGCTCTTTGAGACACTTATAAGCACTCATGTTGTATGAAACTTGGTTTAGAGTCCTAGAACTCGCGTTGTTAGATGTTTCATATATTCGTTAACCTAGTCAAAAGCTCATGGAGACACTTATAAGCACTCATGTTGCATGAAACTTAGTTTAGAGTCCTAGAAACCGCGTTGTTAGATGTTTCATAAGTTCGTCAAACTAGTACAAAGCTCATTGAGACACTTATAAGCACTCATGTTGCATGAAACTTGGTTTAGAGTCCTAGAAACGCGTTGTTAGATGTTTCATAAGTTCGTAAAACTTGTACAAAGCTCATTGAGACACTTATAAGCACTCATGTTGCATGAAACTTCGTTTAGAGTCTTAGAAACCGCGTTGTTAGATGTTTCATAAGTTCGTCAAACTAGTACAAAGCTCATTGAGACACTTATAAGCCCTCATGTTGCATGAAACTTGGTTTAGAGTCCTAGAAACGCGTTGTTAGATGTTTCATAAGTTCGTAAAACTAGTACAAAGCTCATTGAGACACTTATAAGCACTCATGTTGAATGAAACTTGGTTTAGAGTCCTAGAAACGCGTTGTTAGATTTTTCATAAGTTCGTAAAACTAGTACAAAGCTCATTGAGACACTTATAAGCACTCATGTTGAATGAAACTTGGTTTAGAGTCCTAGGAACCGCGTTGTTAGATGTTTCATAAGTTCGTCAAACCAGTACAATGCTCATTGAGACACTTATAAGCACTCATGTTTCATGAAACTTCGTTTAGAGTCCTAGAAACCGCGTTGTTAGATGTTTCATAAGTTCGTCAAACCAGTACAATGCTCATTGAGACACATATAAGCACTCATGTTGCATGAAACTTGGTTTAGAGTCCTAGAAACGCGTTGTTAGATGTTTCATAAGTTCGTCAAACTTGTACAAAGCTCATTGAGACACTTATAAGCAAATCATGTTGTATGAAACTTGGTTTAGAGTCCTAGAACCCGCGTTGTTAGATGTTTCATATATTCGTCAAACTAGTCAAAAGCTCATTGAAACACTTATAAGCACTCATGTTGCATGAAACTTAGTTTAGAATCCTAGAAACCGCGTTGTTAGATGTTTCATAAGTTCGTCAAACTAGTACAAAGCTCATTGAGACACTTATAAGCACTCATGTTGAATGAAACTTGGTTTAGAGTCCTAGAAACGCGTTGTTAGATGTTTCATAAGTTCGTCAAACTTGTACAAAGCTCATTGAGACACTTATAAGCACTCATGTTGCATGAAACTTGGTTTAGAGTCCTAGAAACGCGTTGTTAGATGTTTCATAACTTCGTCAAACTTATACAAAGCTCGTTGAGACAATTATAAGCACTCATGTTGCATGAAACTTGGTTTAGAGTACTAGAAACGCATTGTTATATGTTTCATAAGTTCGTCAAACTAGTACAATGCTCATTGAAACACATATAAGCACTCATGTTGCATGAAACTTGGTTTAGAGTCCTAGAAACGCGTTGTTAGATGTTTCATAAGTTCGTCAAACTTGTACGAAGCTCATTGAGACACTTATAAGCAGTCATGTTGTATGAAACTTGGTTTAGTGTCCTAGGACCCGCGTTGTTAATTGTTTCATAAGTTCGTAAAACTAGTACAAAGCTCATTGAGACACGTATAAGCACTCATGTTGAATGAAACTTGGTTTAGAGTCCTACAAACGCGTTGTTAGATGTTTCATAAGTTCGTAAAACTAGTACAAAGCTCATTGAGACACTTATAAGCCCTCATGTTGCATGAAACTTGGTTTAGAGTCCTAGAAACGCGTTGTTAGATGTTTCATAAGTTCGTCAAACTAGTACAAAGCTCATTGAGACACTTATAAGCACTCATGTTGCATGAAACTTGGTTTAGAGTCCTAGAAACGCGTTGTTAGATGTTTCATAAGTTCGTCAAACTTGAACAAATTTCATTGAGACACTTATAAGCACTCATGTTGCATGAAACTTCGTTTAGAGTCTTAGAAACCGCGTTGTTAGATGTTTCATAAGTTCGTCAAAGTAGTACAAAGCTCATTGAGACACTTATAAGCCCTCATGTTGCATGAAACTTGGTTTAGAGTCCTAGAAATGCGTTGTTAGATGTTTCATAAGTTCGTCAAACTTGTACAAAGTTCATTGAGACACTTATAAGCAGTCATGTTGTATGAAACTTGGTTTAGAGTCCTAGAACCCGCGTTGTTAGATGTTTCATATATTCGTCAAACTAGTCAAAAGCTCATTGAAACACTTATAAGCACTCATGTTGCATGAAACTTAGTTTAGAGTCCTAGAAACCGCGTTGTTAGATGTTTCATAAGTTCGTCAAACTAGTACAAAGCTCATTGAGACACTTATAAGCACTCATGTTGCATGAAACTTGGTTTAGAGTCCTAGAAACGCGTTGTTAGATGTTTCATAAGTTCGTCAAACTTGTACAAAGCTCATTGAGACACTTATAAGCACTCATGTTGCATGAAACTTCGTTTAGAGTCTTAGAAACCGCGTTGTTAGATGTTTCATAAGTTCGTAAAACTAGTACAAAGCTCATTGAGACACTTATAAGCCCTCATGTTGCATGAAACTTGGTTTAGAGTCCTAGAAACGCATTGTTAGATGTTTCATAAGTTCGTAAAACTTGTACAAAGCTCTTTGAGACACTTATAAGCACTGATGTGGAATGAAACTTGGTTTAGAGTCCTAGAAACCGTGTTGTTAGATGTTTCATATGTTCGTCAAACTAGTCAAAAGCTCATTGAGACACTTATAAGCACTCATGTTGCATGAAACTTAGTTTAGAGTCCTAGAAACCGTGTTGTTTGATGTTTCATAAGTTCGTCAAACTAGTACAAAGCTCATTGAGACACTTATAAGCACTCATGTTGCATGAAACTTGGTTTAGAGTCCTCGAAATGCGTTGTTAGATGTTTCATAAGTTCGTCAAACTTATACAAAGCTCGTTGAGACAATTATAAGCACTCATGTTGCATGAAACTTGGTTTAGAGTACTAGAAACGCGTTTTTAGATGTTTCATAAGTTCGTCAAACTAGTACAAAGCTCATTGAGACACATATAAGCACTCATGTTGCATGAAACTTGGTTTAGAGTCCTAGAAACGCGTTGTTAGATGTTTCATAAGTTCGTCAAACTTGTACAAAACTCATTGAGACACATATAAGCACTCATGTTGCATGAAACTTGGTTTAGAGTCCTAGAAACGCGTTGTTAGTCGTTTCATAAGTTTGTAGAACTAGTACAAAGCTCATTGAGCCACTTATAAGCACTCATGTTGAATGAAACTTGGTTTAGAGTCCTAGAAACGCGTTGTTAGATGTTTCATAAGTTCTTCAAACTAGTAAAAAGCTCATTGAGACACTTATAAGCACTCATGTTGCATGAAACTTCGTTTGGAGTCTTAGAAACCGCGTTGTTAGATGTTTCATAAGTTTGTCAAATTAGTACAAAACTCATTGAGACACATATAAGCACTCATGTTGCATGAAACTTGGTTTAGAGTCCTAGAAACGCGTTGTTAGATGTTTCATAAGTTCGTCAAACTTGTACAAAGCTCATTGAGACACTTATAAGCACTCATGTTGAATCAAACTTGGTTTAGAGTCCTAGAACCCGCGTTGTTAAATGTTTCATATGTTCGTCAAACTAGTCAAAAGCTCATTGAGACACTTATAAGCACTCATGTTGCATGAAACTTAGTTTAGAGTCCTAGAAACCGCGTTGTTAGATGTTTCATAAGTTCGTCAAACTAGTACAAAGCTCATTGAGACACTTACCAGCCCTCATGTTGCATGAAACTTGGTTTAGAGTCCTAGAAAGGCGTTGTTCGATGTTTCATATGTTCGTCAAACTTGTCAAAAGCTCATTGAGACACTTATAAGCACTCATGTTGCATGAAACTTAGTTTAGAGTCCTAGAAACCGCGTTGTTAGATGTTTCATAAGTTCGTCAAACTAGTACAAAGCTCATTGAGACACTTATAAGCACTCATGTTGCATGAAACTTCGTTTGGAGTCTTAGAAACCGCGTTGTTAGATGTTTCATAAGTTTGTCAAATTAGTACAAAACTCATTGAGACACATATAAGCACTCATGTTGCATGAAACTTGGTTTAGAGTCCTAGAAACGCGTTGTTAGATGTTTCATAAGTTCGTCAAACTTGTACAAAGCTCATTGAGACACTTATAAGCACTGCATGTTGTATCAAACTTGGTTTAGAGTCCTAGAACCCGCGTTGTTAGATGTTTCATATGTTCGTCAAACTAGTCAAAAGTTCATTGAGACACTTATAAGCACTCATGTTGCATGAAACTTAGTTTAGAGTCCTAGAAACCGCGTTGTTAGATGTTTCATAAGTTCGTCAAACTAGTACAAAGCTCATTGAGACACTTATAAGCACTCATGTTGCATGAAACTTGGTTTAGAGTCCTAGAAACGCGTTGTTAGATGTTTCATAAGTTCGTCAAACTTGTAAAAAGCTCATTGAGACACTTATAAGCACTCATGTTGCATGAAACTTCGTTTAGAGTCTTAGAAACCGTGTTGTTAGATGTTTCATAATTTCGTCAAACTAGTACAACGCTCATTGAGACACATATAAGCAATCATGTTGCATGAAACTTGGTTTAGAGTCCTAGAAACGCGTTGTTAGATGTTTCATAAGTTCGTCAAACTTGTACAAAGCTCATTGAGACACTTATAAGCAGTCATGGTTTATGAAACTTGGTTTAGAGTCCTAGAACCCGCGTTGTTAGATGTTTCATATATTCGTCAAACTAGTCAAAAGCTCATTGAAACACTTATAAGCACTCATGTTGCATGAAACTTAGTTTAGAGTCCTAGAAACCGCGTTGTTAGATGTTTCATAAGTTCGTCAAACTAGTACAAAGCTCATTGAGACACTTATAAGCACTCATGTTGCATGAAACTTGGTTTAGAGTCCTAGAAATGCGTTGTTAGATATTTCATAAGTTTGTAAAACTAGTACAAAGCTCATTGAGACACTTATAAGCACTCATGTTGAAAGAAACTTGGTTTAGAGTCCTAGAAACGCATTGTTAGATGTTTCATAAGTTCGTAAAACTAGTACAAAGCTCATTGAGACACTTATAAGCACTCATGTTGAATGAAACTTGGTTTAGAGTCCTAGAAACGCGTTGTTAGATGTTTCATAAGTTCGTCAAACTAGTAAAAAGCTCATCGAGACATTTATAAGCACTCATGTTGCATGAAACTTCGTTTGGAGTCATAGAAACCGCGTTGTTAGATGTTTCATAAGTTTGTCAAACTAGTACAAAGCTCATTGAGACACATATAAGCAATCATGTTGCATGAAACTTGGTTTAGAGTCCTAGAAACGCGTTGTTAGTCGTTTCATAAGTTTGTAGAACTAGTACAAAGCTCATTGAGCCACTTATAAGCACTCATGTTGAATGAAACTTGGTTTAGAGTCCTAGAAACGCGTTGTTAGATGTTTCATAAGTTCTTCAAACTAGTAAAAAGCTCATTGAGACACTTATAAGCACTCATGTTGCATGAAACTTCGTTTGGAGTCTTAGAAACCGCGTTGTTAGATGTTTCATAAGTTTGTCAAATTAGTACAAAACTCATTGAGACACATATAAGCACTCATGTTGCATGAAACTTGGTTTAGAGTCCTAGAAACGCGTTGTTAGATGTTTCATAAGTTCGTCAAACTTGTACAAAGCTCATTGAGACAATTATAAGCACTCATGTTGAATCAAACTTGGTTTAGAGTCCTAGAACCCGCGTTGTTAGATGTTTCATATGTTCGTCAAACTAGTCAAAAGCTCATTGAGACACTTATAAGCACTCATGTTGCATGAAACTTAGTTTAGAGTCCTAGAAACCGCGTTGTTAGATGTTTCATAAGTTCGTCAAACTAGTACAAAGCTCATTGAGACACTTATAAGCCCTCATGTTGCATGAAACTTGGTTTAGAGTCCTAGAAAGGCGTTGTTCGATGTTTCATATGTTCGTCAAACTTGTCAAAAGCTCATTGAGACACTTATAAGCACTCATGTTGCATGAAACTTAGTTTAGAGTCCTAGAAACCGCGTTGTTAGATGTTTCATAAGTTCGTCAAACTAGTACAAAGCTCATTGAGACACTTATAAGCACTCATGTTGCATGAAACTTCGTTTGGAGTCTTAGAAACCGCGTTGTTAGATGTTTCATAAGTTTGTCAAATTAGTACAAAACTCATTGAGACACATATAAGCACTCATGTTGCATGAAACTTGGTTTAGAGTCCTAGAAACGCGTTGTTAGATGTTTCATAAGTTCGTCAAACTTGTACAAAGCTCATTCAGACACTTATAAGCACTCATGTTGTATCAAACTTGGTTTAGAGTCCTAGAACCCGCGTTGTTAGATGTTTCATATGTTCGTCAAACTAGTCAAAAGCTCATTGAGACACTTATAAGCACTCATGTTGCATGAAACTTAGTTTAGAGTTCTAGAAACCGCGTTGTTAGATGTTTCATAAGTTCGTCAAACTAGTACACAGCTCATTGAGACACTTATAAGCCTTCATGTTGCATGAAACTTGGTTTAGATTCCTAGAAAGGCGTTGTTCGATGTTTCATAAGTTCGTAAAACTTGTACAAAGCTCATTGAGACACTTATAAGCATTCATGTTGCATGAAACTTGGTTTAGAGTCCTAGAAACGGGTTGTTCGATGTTTCATAAGTTCGTCAAACTAGTACAAAGCTCATTGAGACACTTATAACTTATAAGTTATAAGCACTCATGTTGCATGAAACTTTGTTTAGAGTCCTAGAAATTGCGTTGTTAGATGTTTTATAAGTTCATCAAACTAGTACAAAGCACATTGAGACACTTATAAGCACTCATGTTGCATGAAACTTCGTTTAGAGTCCTAGAAACGCGTTGTTAGATGTTTCATAAGTTCTTCAAACTAGTAAAAAGCTCATTGAGACACTTATAAGCACTCATGTTGCAAGAAACTTCGTTTAGAGTCCTAGAAACGCGTTGTTAGATGTTTCATAAGTTCGTCAAACTTGTAGGAAGCTCATTGAGACACTTATAAGCACTCATGTTGTATCAAACTTGGTTTAGAGTCCTAGAACCCGCGTTGTTAGATGTTTCATATGTTCGTCAAACTAGTCAAAAGCTCATTGAGACACTTATAAGCACTCATGTTGCATGAAACTTAGTTTAAAGTCCTAGAAACGGCGTTGTTAGATGTTTCATAAGTTCGTCAAACTAGTACAAAGCTCATTGAGACACTTATAAGCACTCATGTTGCATGAAACTTGGTTTAGAGTCCTAGAAACGTGTTGTTAGATGTTTCATAAGTTCGTCAAACTTGTACAAAGCTCATTGAGACACTTATAAGCACTCATGTTGCATGAAACTTCGTTTAGAGTCTTAGAAACCGCGTTGTTAGATGATGTGATCATAGAGCCGAAGCCGGAAACGCACATCGGCATCGACCACAACGGCATCGACCACCTCGACATCGACCACATCGGCATCGACCACAACGGCATCGACATCGACATCGACCACAACGGCATCGACCACTTCGACATCGACCACATCGGCATCGACCACAACGGCATCGACATCGGCATCGACCATACAGGCGCCCGACCACCGCGGACCGAGGAACCAAAAGGAGCGATTACGCGATCGAGAGCTAAGGAGTTAGCTCGGGATGTCCATGCGATGATCATGGAGGAGCTAGGAGGAGCAGCTAGGAGCTTCTTCAACATTTTCACCGCGACTACATAAGAAGACCAAGCTATGAGAGCTAAGCGGACTAGGTGTCTCGCTTGGTACTCTTTCCCACTGGGTTTTAACGAGGCCAAGAAGAACACCACGTCGTCCTTTGGTAATCATAGCTTGAAGAGTGTAAGAGACGAGGCACTAACACGCTACTCGTCGTTTTATCTTGCAAAAACGCCGAGCTGTTTAGGCGGTTTCCTTTTTCCTTGTAATTTCCTTTTTGTCGAGGTTTCCTTTTTACCGAGGATTTCCTTTTTATGTTGCGCATAAACCCTAAAGGAGAAGGCGATTGTGCCAACTCTATTTAAAGGAGCTGCGCCTCCTTCTTGTTATTCAGTCAAGCTTTATACAAAACACTTTCCACAAGTTTCGACTCACAACGATTCATTCCCGTGAATCCGAAGTACTTACAAGTCCTAGTTACTTCCAAGTGCTTCGCGAATCATCAAGCAATCCTTCCATCGATTGCTTGAGCTGTCCGCCACCCACCTCGCATCCCACTCACCCCCGTATCCCCCTTGTTCTGTTCTTGAAGCCGCCACCATCTACACCATCCTTCCCTATCCGCTTGCCTCTGTTTACCGACAAACACCGCAGCCACCTCCCCTCTAACCATCCATCCGCCGAGAAGAGTCCTTCGCCTTTGTCCAAGAGTTGAGATCCTAACCAAGGGTGCATCACGTGGTATCAGAGCCAACTCTGTACCAAAGGCTGAGTTTTCTCTATCCTTACATCTTTTCATTCGATTTACTTGCTTGAGACCTATTAGAACCGAAAGCCTTTGATTATAATCGTTGAGATCTGTTGCTTTGTGTTCTATGTTTCTGTCGCTTGTTCTTGAATGATTAAGATTGATTGTTTATTGTCTAAAGCTACTGATTAGGTTGATAGATAACTTTTGTTTGTCCATTACCTTGTTTGAAATCGTTGCTTGAGTTCTTTTGATTATCGAACATGGCGGCTGCGCAAATTAAGAGTTAAAACCCTAAGCAAATTTCCTTTTTCCTAAGCTTTTGATTGTGAAAGAGTTTTTTTTCAATTTCCTTTTTTCTTTATGTACTCGCAAACTGATTAGGATTAGTTTACATTGCGTGATTGTGTCAATTGAGTTGCTTGTACTGCACGTGAGACTTGAGTTAAAACACCTAATACTTGAACATCACGCCATAAAACTTGATACAATTTGACTAAAGTGTTTCACGTTTTGAGTACTACCCTGTTCTTATTCCTAGGACTACTTACTTTGAGTTATTTGTTTGTGTACCAGGTACATGGCACTTCCCACGGAAGCAACCGATGACTTACAAAAGCTCATCGCGGACCAGATCGCCGCAACCCTTCAGCAGATGCTTCCCCAACAGATTTCTCAACACCTTACCCCGGAACGCGAACAACAATCCAAGAAGACCGCGGTTGTCTCGTCCGAGTCCGAGAGTGAGCCTACTCCTACACCCTCGACGCCATCCGGATTACCAGGGAAAGGGCGTAGCCGGTACGTCCAAACTCCAAGCCGTCCGCAACGTCTTTCCTATCGGTACCGTAAGAACCCTGCTGGCCGAGACTACCTCAACCTTGACGCGGATGAAGAAGACCCGTCACCCAGGCGTCGAGTGCAAGGAGAACGTGACGAGAACGGACAGAATGCCCATCGGCACCGAGGACATGCCCAACGCCGAACCCAAACCATCGCCGGTCACCGTGTCTATGTGGATTCGGATGACGAGTATTACAACCACTCGGATCGAAGTAGGAGAAGCCGTAGACACGAAAGACGTGACCGAGATGACCCGAGGGATTCTGAGAGGCAACAGCTGAAGCACATCAAGGCTAAGTTCCCTCCTTTCCATGGCAAGAACGACCCGGAAGCCTATCTAGATTGGGAGAGGAAGATGGAATCTAGTTTCTTGTGCCACGACACCTACGCGGCCAACAAGGTGAAGATAGCCATCTCGGAATTCAGCGACTATGCCTTGCTTTGGTGGGACCAACAGTGTACGTCTCGGAGCCGTCACAATGAGCAGCCCATCCATACTTGGCCTCAACTCACCGCCCTCATGAGGAAACGGTTTGTTCCCAGCCACTACCACCGGGAAGTTCTCAACAAACTCGGGAAGCTTACCCAAGGATCCAGGCTCCGTCCGAGATTATTTCCAAGAGATGGAAACCCTCTTGATTAGGGCTGGCCTAGAAGAGGATGAAGAGGTCACTCTAGCTCGGTTCATTGGTGGACTTAGCCGAGACATCCAGGACAAAGTAGAGCTTCAAACCTATGGGGATCTTGAGGAGCTTGTGCACAAGGCAGAGCTAGTGGAGAGTCAGAACAAGAGACGGTATGCCAAGCCCAGCTTCTCCACGCCGAGCAAGCCCAAGGACTTCACCCCCACGCGGCCACCTTTCACCAAAGACACTAAACCAACTCCTGCGGCTAAGGAAGAGACCAAGTATGATCCTAAGAGCCGAGGCAACACCTCTTCTAGTAACGTCAGGTGCTTCAGGTGTCAAGGGATGGGCCATTACTCCAGAGAATGTCCCAACAAGAAGGTGTTTATGCTGCTTGATAGCGGAGAGGTTGTACCCCAAGACTCTGATTCTGAGCCAGAAGCCGAAGAAGGAGAAGAAGAGACAGCCGCTATTGGAGAGATGTTGGTAGCTCGGAGGACTCTAAGTGTCCAAGAACCAACCGGAGGAGCTGGTGCAGCGTGATCATCTCTTCCACACCCGGTGTCTCATCAAGGGCAAGGTTTGCAGCTTGATCATCGATGGTGGTAGTTGTACCAACGCTGCTAGTGAGCTCATGGTGAAGAAGTTAAGCCTAGCCACCATCTCCCACCCCCGGCCATATAAGTTACAATGGCTTAACGAGAGTGGAGCTCTCACGGTAACACATCAGGTCCGGTTTACTCTTGCCATTGGTAAGTATGAGGATGAAGTCCTGTGTGATGTGATACCAATGGGGTCGAGCCATGTGCTTCTTGGTAGACCTTGGCAATCAGATAGAAGGGTTATGCATGACGGGTACACCAACAAGCACTCCTTTGAGTTCAAAGGCCGAAAGATTACTCTTGCTCCTCTTACACCAAGTGAAGTCTACCAAAATCAGCTTTATCTCAAGCTCAAGGAAGACAAAGAGAGGGAGCATGTTCCAGCCACCAGCCTCTACATAAACCAAAGAGAAGTTTCTCAACTCTTAGCTTCAGATTGTTCTATTCGTTATTTGTGTACAAGGAGAGCCTTGTTAGTACTAACCCCACACAGATCTCCCTAGTGCTATGTCTAAGCTATTGCAGGATTTTAGTGATGTCTTTCCCCAGGAGATACCCCCAGGCCTACCACCCATCCGAGGCATTGAGCACCAGATTGACTTGGTACCCGGTTCAAGCACTACCAAATCGACCAGCTTATAGGACCAATCCGGTGGAGACCAAGGAACTTCAAAAGCAAGTAGAAGAACTTATGAGCAAGGGACACATTCGTGAGAGCATGAGTCCGTGTGCCGTGCCGGTTCTTCTCGTGCCAAAGAAGGACGGATCATGGAGGATGTGTGTTGATTGCCGAGCCATCAACAACATCACGGTTAAGTATCGCCATCCTATCCCTAGACTTGATGATATGCTTGATGAATTGTGCGGTTCTAACATTTTCTCTAAGATTGATCTTAAGAGCGGTTATCATCAGATTAGGATGAAGGAAGGTGATGAATGGAAGACGGCTTTCAAGACCAAGCAAGGCCTCTATGAGTGGCTAGTCATGCCTTTTGGACTTACTAATGCACCGAGTACATTTATGCGTCTAATGAACCATGTTTTGAGATCTTTTATAGGTGTATTCGTGGTGGTATACTTTGATGACATCCCGATCTTCGTAGGAGCTTAGCCGAGCACATTGACCACGTCCGAGCCGTTCTTGAAGTTCTAAGGAGGGAAAACCTGTTTGCCAACATAGACAAATGCACCTTTTGTACTAACCAGGTTGTATTCTTAGGCTTTGTTGTGAGTGCGAAGGAGTACAGGTCGATGAGGAGAAGATCAAGGCTATCCGAGATTGGCCTAAGCCGACCACCATTGGAGAAGTCCGGAGCTTTCATGGGCTTGCCGGGTTCTACCGCCGATTTGTCCGGGACTTTAGCACCATTGCTGCACCATTGACCGAAGTGATCAAGAAGGATGTGGGATTTAAGTGGGGAGAAGCACAAGACAAGGCTTTCGAATGCCTTAAAGAGAAGCTTATCAATTCCCCTTTGCTTTTATTACTCGATTTCCTTAAGACTTTTGAGATTGAATGTGATGCGTCTGGTGTAGGGATTGGGGCAGTTCTAATGCAGGAACGGAGGCCTATAGCTTACTTCAGTGAGAAGTTAAGTGGAGCCACGCTGAACTATCCCACATACGACAAGGAGCTCTACGCGCTGGTGAGAGCCTTGCAGACTTGGCAACACTACCTTTGGCCGAAGGAGTTTGTTATCCACACCGATCATGAGTCTCTCAAGCATCTTAAGGGCCAACAGAAGCTGAACAAAAGACATGGCCGCTGGATAGAGTTCATAGAGACTTTCCCTTACGTGATCAAATACAAGAAAGGTAAGGACAATGTCGTGGCCGACGCATTGTCCCGGAGGTACACCCTTATTTCTGAATTGACTTCTAGACTTATCGGATTTGAAGTGATCAAAACCTTATATGAGACTGATTCTGAGTTTAGTGGTTACTATGCAAAATGCTCTAAGTTTGGTTTTGAGAATTACTTTAGACAGGATGGCTATCTCTTTTACAACAACAAGCTATGCATACCCGGCGGTTCGGTAAGAGAGTTGTTGGTTAGGGAAGCACACGGAGGAGGCCTAGCTGGGCACTTTGGCCAAGCCAAGACATTGGCCAGCCTCCAAGCCTACTTCTATTGGCCTCACATGAGAAGGGACGTCGACCGGGTCTGCCTTGCTTGTGTCACGTGCAAGCAAGCCAAGAGTAAGGTGCAACCTCACGGTTTGTACACACCTTTACCAATACCTTCTCATCCTTGGACAGAAATTTCTATGGATTTTGTAATAGGCTTACCTCGAACCAGGAATGGTAGAGACTCTATATTTGTGGTGGTAGACAGGTTTAGCAAGATGGCTCACTTCATAGCTTGCCACAAGACCGATGACGCGGTTAGCGTAGCTAATTTGTTTTTCGGGAAGTGGTCGATTGCACGGCATGCCTCGGGTGATTGTCTCAGATCGTGACACCAAGTTCTTGAGTCACTTCTGGCGTACCTTGTGGGCCAAGCTAGGGACAAAACTCTCATTCTCCACCACCTGCCATCCCCAAACCGATGGCCAAACCGAAGTAGTCAACAGGTCCTTATCTACACTTCTCAGGACCCTGGTAAGAAGCAATCTCAAGGCATGGGAAGAGTGTCTACCCCATGCTGAGTTTGCTTACAATCACGCTAAGCACTCTACCACTCTTTACTCTCCGTTTGAATTGGTTTATGGCTTTAACCCAATGTCTCCCCTTGATTTAATCGCGTTGCCTTTGAGTGAGGTATCTAGTTTTGATGGCAGCAAGAAGGCCGAGCAGGTTAAGAAGATGCACGAGAAGGCCAAAGCGAACATCGAGAAAAAGACCGAGCAATACGTCCGCAAGCGAACAAGGGCCGCAAGGAGATACTATTTGAGGAAGGCGACTTGGTGTGGATCCACTTGAGGAAGGAGAGGTTTCCAGCTGAGAGGAAGTCCAAGCTTATGCCGCGAGTCGACGGACCATTCAAAGTTACCAAGCGGATCAACAACAATGCCTACAAGATCGATCTCCAAGGTAAGTATTCGATATCCGATTCCTTCAATGTTATTGACTTGTCTCCTTATGTTGCAGATTCAGATTTGAGGACAAATCCTTTTCAAGAGGGAGGGGATGATGTGATCATAGAGCCGAAGCCGGAAACGCACATCGGCATCGACCACAACGGCATCGACCACCTCGACATCGACCACATCGGCATCGACCACAACGGCATCGACATCGACATCGACCACAACGGCATCGACCACTTCGACATCGACCACATCGGCATCGACCACAACGGCATCGACATCGGCATCGACCATACAGGCGCCCGACCACCGCGGACCGAGGAACCAAAAGGAGCGATTACGCGATCGAGAGCTAAGGAGTTAGCTCGGGATGTCCATGCGATGATCATGGAGGAGCTAGGAGGAGCAGCTAGGAGCTTCTTCAACATTTTCACCGCGACTACATAAGAAGACCAAGCTATGAGAGCTAAGCGGACTAGGTGTCTCGCTTGGTACTCTTTCCCACTGGGTTTTAACGAGGCCAAGAAGAACACCACGTCGTCCTTTGGTAATCATAGCTTGAAGAGTGTAAGAGACGAGGCACTAACACGCTACTCGTCGTTTTATCTTGCAAAAACGCCGAGCTGTTTAGGCGGTTTCCTTTTTCCTTGTAATTTCCTTTTGTCGAGGTTTCCTTTTTACCGAGGATTTCCTTTTTATGTTGCGCATAAACCCTAAAGGAGAAGGCGATTGTGCCAACTCTATTTAAAGGAGCTGCGCCTCCTTCTTGTTATTCAGTCAAGCTTTATACAAAACACTTTCCACAAGTTTCGACTCACAACGATTCATTCCCGTGAATCCGAAGTACTTACAAGTCCTAGTTACTTCCAAGTGCTTCTGCGAATCATCAAGCAATCCTTCCATCGATTGCTTGAGCTGTCCGCCACCCACCTCGCATCCCACTCACCCCCGTATCCCCCTTGTTCTGTTCTTGAAGCCGCCACCATCTACACCATCCTTCCCTATCCGCTTGCCTCTGTTTACCGACAAACACCGCAGCCACCTCCCCTCTAACCATCCATCCGCCGAGAAGAGTCCTTCGCCTTTGTCCAAGAGTTGAGATCCTAACCAAGGGTGCATCATTAGATGTTTCATAATTTCGTCAAACTAGTACAACGCTCATTGAGACACATATAAGCAATCATGTTGCATGAAACTTGGTTTAGAGTCCTAGAAACGCGTTGTTAGATGTTTCATAAGTTCGTCAAACTTGTACAAAGCTCATTGAGACACTTATAAGCAGTCATGTTGTATGAAACTTGGTTTAGAGTCCTAGAACCCGCGTTGTTAGATGTTTCATATATTCGTCAAACTAGTCAAAAGCTCATTGAAACACTTATAAGCACTCATGTTGCATGAAACATAGTTTAGAGTCCTAGAAACCGCGTTGTTAGATGTTTCATAAGTTCGTCAAACTAGTACAAAGCTCATTGAGACACTTATAAGCACTCATGTTGCATGAAACTTGGTTTAGAGTCCTAGAAACGCTTTGTTAGATATTTCATAAGTTCGTAAAACTAGTACAAAGCTCATTGAGACACTTATAAGCCCTCATGTTGAATGAAACTTGGTTTAGAGTCCTAGAAACGCATTGTTAGATGTTTCATAAATTCGAAAACTAGTACAAAGCTCATTGAGACACTTATAAGCACTCATTTTGCATGAAACTTAGTTTAGAGTCCTAGAAATTGCGTTGTTAGATGTTTCATAAGTTCGTCAAACTAGTACAAAGCTCATTGAGACACTTATAAGCACTCATGTTGCATGAAACTTCGTTTGGAGTCTTAGAAACCGCATTGTTAGATGTTTCATAAGTTTGTCAAACTAGTACAAAGCTCATTGAGACAAATATAAGCACTCATGTTGCATGAAACTTGGTTTAGAGTCCTAGAAACGCGTTGTTAGTCGTTTCATAAGTTTGTAGAACTAGTACAAAGCTCATTGAGCCACTTATAAGCACTCATGTTGAATGAAACTTGGTTTAGAGTCCTAGAAACGCGTTGTTAGATGTTTCATAGGTTCTTCAAACTAGTAAAAAGCTCATTGAGACACTTATAAGCACTCATGTTGCATGCAACTTCATTTGGAGTCTTAGAAACCGCGTTGTTAGATGTTTCATAAGTTTGTCAAATTAGTACAATTCTCATTGAGACACATATAAGCACTCATGTTGCATGAAACTTGGTTTAGAGTCCTAGAAACGCGTTGTTAGATGTTTCATAAGTTCGTCAAACTTGTAGAAAGCTCATTGAGACACTTATAAGCACTCATGTTGTATCAAACTTTGTTTAGAGTCCTAGAACCAGCGTTGTTAGATGTTTCATATGTTCGTCAAAGTAGTCAAAAGCTCATTGAGACACTTATAAGCACTCATGTTGCATGAAACTTAGTTTAGAGTCCTAGAAACCGCGTTGTTAGATGTTTCATAAGTTTGTCAAACTAGTACAAAGCTCATTGAGACACTTATAAGCCCTCATGTTGCATGAAACTTGGTTTAGAGTCCTAGAAAGGCGTTGTTCGATGTTTCATAAATTCGTAAAACTTGTACAAAGATCATTGAGACACTTATAAGCACTCATGTTGCATGAAACTTGGTTTAGAGTCCTAGAAACGCGTTGTTCGATGTTTCATAAGTTCGTCAAACTAGTACAAAGCTCATTGAGACACTTATAAGCACTCATGTTGCATTAAACTTGGTTTAGAGTCCTAGAAACGCGTTGTTAGATGTTTCATAAGTTCGTCAAACTTGTACAAAGCTCATTGAGACACTTATAAGCACTCATGTTGCATGAAACTTCATTTAGAGTCCTAGAAACGCGTTGTTAGATGTTTCATAAGTTCGTAAAACTAGTAAAAAGCTCATTGAGACACTTATAAGCACTCATGTTGCATGAAACTTCGTTTAGAGTCCTAGAAACGCGTTGTTAGATGTTTCATAAGTTCGTCAAACTTGTAGAAAGCTCATTGAGACACTTATAAGCACTCATGTTGTATCAAACTTGGTTTAGAGTCCTAGAACACGCGTTGTTAGATGTTTCATATGTTCGTCAACCTAGTCAAAAGCTCATTGAGACACCTATAAGCACTCATGTTGCATGAAACTTAGTTTAGAGTCCTAGAAACCGCGTTGTTAGATGTTTCATAAGTTCGTCAAACTAGTACAAAGCTCATTGAGACACTTATAAGCCCTCATGTTGCATGAAACTTGGTTTAGAGTCCTAGAAAGCTGTTGTTCGATGTTTCATAAGTTCGTAAAACTTGTACAAAGCTCATTGAGACACTTATAAGCACTCGTGTTGCATGAAACTTGGTTTAGAGTCCTAGAAACGCGTTGTTCGATGTTTCATAAGTTCGTAAAACTTGTCAAAGCTCATTGAGACACTTATAATCACCGATGTGGAATGAAACTTGGTTTAGAGTCCTAGAACCCGCGTTGTTAGATGTTTCATATGTTCGTCAAACTAGTCAAAAGCTCATTGAGACACTTATAAGCACTCATGTTGCATGAAACCTAGTTTAGAGTTGATACACCCTTGGTTAGGATCTCAACTCTTGGGCAAAGGCGAAGGACTCTTCTCGGCGGATGGATGGTTAGATGAGAGGTGGCTGCGATGGTTTGTCGGTAAACAGAGGTAAGCGGACAGGGGAAGGATGGTGTAGATGGTGGCGGCTTCAAGAACAGAACAAAGGGGATACGGGGGTGAGTGGGATGCGAGATGGGTGGTGGACAGCTCAAGCAATCGATGGGAGGATTGCTTGATGATTCGCAGAAGCACTTGGAAGTAACTAGGACTTGTAAGTGCTTCGGATTCACGTGAATGAATCGGTGTGAGTCGAAACTTGTTGAAAGTGTTTGGTATAAAGCTTGACTAAAGAGACAAGTAGGGGGCGGCTGAGATTATAAAGGGAGAAGGCACAACTCGCCACTTCCCTAGGGTATCTCGCCTATGCCAAATAAGGAAAGTATAAAAAACAACGCAACGTTTAACCACAAAACAGAAAACGACAAGGCGTGCGATATAAAACGACGAGTAGCGTGTTAGTGCCTCGTCTCTTACACTCTTCAAGCTATGATTACCAAAGGACGACGTGGTGTTCTTCTTGGCCTCGTTAAAACCCAGTGGGAAAGAGTACCAAGCGAGACACCTAGTCCGCTTAGCTCTCATAGCTTGGTCTTCTTATGTAGTCGCGGTGAAGATGTTGAAGAAGCTCCTAGCTGCTCCTCCTAGCTCCTCCATGATCATCGCATGGACATCCCGAGCTAACTCCTTAGCTCTCGATCGCGTAATCGCTCCTTTTGGTTCCTCGGTCCGCGGTGGTCGGGCGCCTGTATGGTCGATGCCGATGTGGTCGATGTCGATGCCGTTGTGGTCGATGCCGATGTGGTCGATGTCGAAGTGGTCGATGCTGTGGTCGATGCCGTTGTGGTCGATGTCGATGTCGATGCCGTTGTGGTCGATGCCGATGTGCGTTTCCGGCTTCGGCTCTATGATCACATCATCCCCTCCCTCTTGAAAAGGATTTGTCCTCAAATCTGAATCTGCAACATAAGGAGACAAGTCAATAACATTGAAGGAATCGGATATCGAATACTTACCTTGGAGATCGATCTTGTAGGCATTGTTGTTGATCCGCTTGGTAACTTTGAATGGTCCGTCGACTCGCGGCATAAGCTTGGACTTCCTCTCAGCTGGAAACCTCTCCTTCCTCAAGTGGATCCACACCAAGTCGCCTTCCTCAAATAGTATCTCCTTGCGGCCCTTGTTCGCTTGCCGGACGTATTGCTCGGTCTTTTTCTCGATGTTCGCTTTGGCCTTCTCGTGCATCTTCTTAACCTGCTCGGCCTTCTTGCCGCCATCAAAACTAGATACCTCACTCAAAGGCAACGCGATTAAATCAAGGGGAGACATTGGGTTAAAGCCATAAACCAATTCAAACGGAGAGTAAAGAGTGGTAGAGTGCTTAGCGTGATTGTAAGCAAACTCGCATGGGGTAGACACTCTTCCCATGCCTTGAGATTGCTTCTTACCGTGGTCCCGAGAAGTGTAGATAAGGACCTGTTGACTACTTCGGTTTGGCCATCGGTTTGGGGATGGCAGGTGGTGGAGAATGAGAGTTTTGTCCCTAGCTTGGCCCACAAGGTACGCCAGAAGTGACTCAAGAACTTGGTGTCACGATCTGAGACAATCACCCGAGGCATGCCGTGCAATCTGACCACTTCCCTGAAAAACAAATTAGCTACGCTAACCGCGTCATCGGTCTTGTGGCAAGCTATGAAGTGAGCCATCTTGCTAAACCTGTCTACCACCACAAATATAGAGTCTCTACCATTCCTGGTTCGAGGTAAGCCTATTACAAAATCCATAGAAATTTCTCGTCCAAGGATGAGAAGGTATTGGTAAAGGTGTGTACAAACCGTGAGGTTGCACCTTACTCTTGGCTTGCTTGCACGTGACACAAGCAAGGCAGACCCGGTCGACGTCCCTTCTCATGTGAGGCCAATAGAAGTAGGCTTGGAGGCTGGCTAATGTCTTGGCTTGGCCAAAGTGCCCAGCTAGGCCCCCTCCGTGTGCTTCCCTAACCAACAACTCTCTTACCGAACCGCCGGGTATACATAGCTTGTTGTTGTAAAAGAGATAGCTATCCTGTCTAAAGTAATTCTCAAAACCAAACTTAGAGCATTTTGCATAGTAACCACTAAACTCAGAATCAGTCTCATATAAGGTTTTGATCACTTCAAATCCGATAAGTCTAGAAGTCAATTCAGAGATAAGGGTGTACCTCCGGGACAATGCGTCGGCCACGACATTGTCCTTACCTTTCTTGTATTTGATCACGTAAGGGAAAGTCTCTATGAACTCTATCCAGCGGCCATGTCTCTTGTTCAGCTTCTGTTGGCCCTTAAGATGCTTGAGAGACTCATGATCGGTGTGGATAACAAACTCCTTCGGCCAAAGGTAGTGTTGCCAAGTCTGCAAGGCTCTCACCAGCGCGTAGAGCTCCTTGTCGTATGTGGGATAGTTCAGCGTGGCTCCACTTAACTTCTCACTGAAGTAAGCTATAGGCCTCCGTTCCTGCATTAGAACTGCCCCAATCCCTACACCAGACGCATCACATTCAATCTCAAAAGTCTTAAGGAAATCGGTAATAAAAGCAAAGGGGAATTGATAAGCTTCTCTTTAAGGCATTCGAAAGCCTTGTCTTGTGCTTCTCCCCACTTAAATCCCACATCCTTCTTGATCACTTCGGTCAATGGTGCAGCAATGGTGCTAAAGTCCCGACAAATCGGCGGTAGAACCCGGCAAGCCCATGAAAGCTCCGACTTCTCCAATGGTGGTCGGCTTAGGCCAATCTCGGATAGCCTTGATCTTCTCCTCATCGACCTCGTACTCCTTCGCACTCACAACAAAGCCTAAGAATACAACCTGGTTAGTACAAAAGGTACATTTGTCTATGTTGGCAAACAGGTTTTCCCTCCTTAGAACTTCAAGAACGGCTCGGACGTGGTCAATGTGCTCGGCTAAGCTCCTACCGAAGATCGGGATGTCATCAAAGTATACCACCACGAATACACCTATAAAAGATCTCAAAACATGGTTCATTAGACGCATAAATGTACTCGGTGCATTAGTAAGTCCAAAAGGCATGACTAGCCACTCATAGAGGCCTTGCTTGGTCTTGAAAGCCGTCTTCCATTCATCACCTTCCTTCATCCTAATCTGATGATAACCGCTCTTAAGATCAATCTTAGAGAAAATGTTAGAACCGCACAATTCATCAAGCATATCATCAAGTCTAGGGATAGGATGGCGATACTTAACCGTGATGTTGTTGATGGCTCGGCAATCAACACACATCCTCCATGATCCGTCCTTCTTTGGCACGAGAAGAACCGGCACGGCACACGGACTCATGCTCTCACGAATGTGTCCCTTGCTCATAAGTTCTTCTACTTGCTTTTGAAGTTCCTTGGTCTCCACCGGATTGGTCCTATAAGCTGGTCGATTTGGTAGTGCTGAACCGGGTACCAAGTCAATCTGGTGCTCAATGCCTCGGATGGGTGGTAGGCCTGGGGGTATCTCCTGGGGAAAGACATCACTAAAATCCTGCAATAGCTTAGACATATCACTAGGGAGATCCTGTGTGGGGTTAGTACTAACAAGGCTCTCCTTGTACACAAATAACAAAATAGAACAATCTGAAGCTAAGAGTTGAGAAACTTCTCTTTGGTTTAGGTAGAGGCTGGTGGCTGGAACATGCTCCCTCTCTTTGTCTTCCTTGAGCTTGAGATAAAGCTGATCTTGGTAGACTTCACTTGGTGTAAGAGGAGCAAGAGTAATCTTCCGGCCTTTGAACTCAAAGGAGTGCTTGTTGGTGTACCCGTCATGCATAACCCTTCTATCCGATTGCCAAGGCCTACCAAGAAGCACATGGCTCGACCCCATTGGTATCACATCACACAGGACTTCATCCTCATACTTACCAATGGCAAGAGTAAACCGGACCTGATGTGTTACCGTGAGAGCTCCACTCTCGTTAAGCCATTGTAACTTATATGGCCGGGGGTGGGAGATGGTGGCTAGGCTTAACTTCTTCACCATAGGCTCACTAGCAGCGTTGGTACAGCTACCACCATCGATGATCAAGCTGCAAACCTTACCCTTGATGAGACACCGGGTGTGGAAGAGATGATCACGCTGCACCCGCCTCCTCCGGTTGGTTTCTGGACACTTAGGGTCCTCCGAGCTACTAACATCTCTCCAATAGCGGCTGTCTCTTCTTCTCCTTCTTCGGCTTCCGACTCAGAATCAGAGTCTTGGGGTACAACCTCACCGCTATCAAGCAGCATAAACACCTTCTTGTTGGGACATTCTCTGGAGTAATGGCCCATCCCTTGACACCTGAAGCACCTGACGTTACTAGAAGAGGTGTTGCCTCGGCTCTTAGAATCATACTTGGTCTCTTCCTTAACCGCAGGAGTTGGTTTGGTGTCTTTGGTGAAAGGTGGCCGTGTGGGGGTGAAGTCTTTGGGCTTGCTCGGCGTGGAGAAGCTAGGCTTAGCATACCGTCTCTTGTTCTGACTCTCCACTAGCTCGGCCTTGTGCACAAGCTCCTCAAGATCCCCATAGGTTTGAAGCTCTACTTTGTCCCGGATGTCTCGGCTAAGTCCACCAATGAACCGAGCTAGAGTGACCTCTTCATCCTCTTCTAGGCCAGCCCTAATCAAGAGGGTTTCCATCTCTTGGAAATAATCTCGGACGGAGCTGGATCCTTGGGTAAGCTTCCTGAGTTTGTTGAGAACTTCCGGTGGTAGTGGCTGGGAACAAACCGTTTTCTCATGAGGGCGGTGAGTTGAGGCCAAGTATGGATGGGCTGCTCATTGTGTCGGCTCCGAGACGTACACTGTTGGTCCCACCAAAGCAAGGCATAGTCGCTGAATTCCGAGATGGCTATCTTCACCTTGTTGGTCGCGTAGGTGTCGTGGCACAAGAAACTAGATTCCATCTTCCTCTCCCAATCTAGATAGGCTTCCGGGTCGTTCTTGCCTTGGAAAGGAGGGAACTTAGCCTTGATGTGCTTCAGCTGTTACCTCTCAGAATCCCTCGGGTCATCTCGGTCACGTCTCTCGTGTCTACGGCTTCTCCTACTTCGATCCGAGTGGTTGTAATACTCGTCATCCGAATCCACATGGACACGGTGACCGGCGATGGTTTGGGTTCGGCGTTGGGCATGTCCTCGGTGCCGATGGGCATTCTGTCCGTTCTCGTCACGTTCTCCTTGCACTCGACGCCGGGGTGACGGGTCTTCTTCATCCGCGTCAAGGTTGAGGTAGTCTCGCCAGCAGGTTCTTACGGGTACCGATAGGAAAGACGTTGCGACGGCTTGGAGTTTGGACGTACCGGCTACGCCCTTTCCCCCGGTAATCCGGATGGCGTCCGAGGGTGTAGGAGTAGGCTCACTCTCGGACTCGGACGAGACAACCGCGGTCTTCTTGGATTGTTGTTCGCGTTCCGGGTAAGGTGTTGAGAAATCTGTTGGGGAAGCATCCGCCGAAGGGTTGCGCGATCCGGTCCGCGATGAGCTTTTGTAAGTCATCGGTTGCTTCCGTGGGAAGTGCCATGTACCCGGTACACAAACAAATAACTCAAAGTAAGTAGTTCTTAGGAAAGGTTTAAGCAAAACGAAGGTATAGTTCGCTAAGCCGAACGCAAACAAAAAAGGAGATCAAAAACCTCTAGTTCAACAACAGTTTTAGCAAAAAGGAAATTCGGCAGAGAAAAGGAAATTCAGGGCAAAGACGAAAAGGAAATCGCCTTAGGGTTCTTCCCTCTTAGCTCGCGGCCGTCAAGCACAAACGATGACAAAAGTTTCGCGACAGTTTTTCAACAAGTTTATCAAATAACACGACAAACAACGGATCAACAAGATTCAAATCTTCACAAACAAGCAATCTCAACAATCCTAAACAAGCGTGAACAGCATATAATCAAATCAGTCCTAGGAGGTCGAGATTATCAATAAGCATGTACGAAGTTTCTAGTAACTTAGCAAGCGACTAGAACAGATTTTGAATCGAAGAAGTTAAAGGATAGAAAGACTCAGCCTTTGGTACAGAGTTTGGCTCTGATACCACGTGATACACCCTTGGTTAGGATCTCAACTCTTGGGCAAAGGCGAAGGACTCTTCTCGGCGGATGGATGGTTAGATGAGAGGTGGCTGCGATGGTTTGTCGGTAAACGAGGTAAGCGGACAGGGGAAGGATGGTGTAGATGGTGGCGGCTTCAAGAACAGAACAAAGGGGATACGGGGGTGAGTGGGATGCGAGATGGGTGGTGGACAGCTCAAGCAATCGATGGGAGGATTGCTTGATGATTCGCGCAAGCACTTGGAAGTAACTAGGACTTGTAAGTGCTTCGGATTCACGTGAATGAATCGGTGTGAGTCGAAACTTGTTGAAAGTGTTTGGTATAAAGCTTGACTAAAGAGACAAGTAGGGGGCGGCTGAGATTATAAAGGGAGAAGGCACAACTCGCCACTTCCCTAGGGTATCTCGCCTATGCCAAATAAGGAAAGTATAAAAAACAACGCAACGTTTAACCACAAAACAGAAAAAAACGACAAGGCGTGCGATATAAAACGACGAGTAGCGTGTTAGTGCCTCGTCTCTTACACTCTTCAAGCTATGATTACCAAAGGACGACGTGGTGTTCTTCTTGGCCTCGTTAAAACCCAGTGGGAAAGAGTACCAAGCGAGACACCTAGTCCGCTTAGCTCTCATAGCTTGGTCTTCTTATGTAGTCGCGGTGAAGATGTTGAAGAAGCTCCTAGCTGCTCCTCCTAGCTCCTCCATGATCATCGCATGGACATCCCGAGCTAACTCCTTAGCTCTCGATCCCGTAATCGCTCCTTTTGGTTCCTCGGTCCGCGGTGGTCGGGCGCCTGTATGGTCGATGCCGATGTGGTCGATGTCGATGTCGATGCCGTTGTGGTCGATGCCGATGTGGTCGATGTCGAAGTGGTCGATGCTGTGGTCGATGCCGTTGTGGTCGATGTCGATGTCGATGCCGTTGTGGTCGATGCCGATGTGCGTTTCCGGCTTCGGCTCTATGATCACATCAAGAGTCCTAGAAACCGCGTTGTTAGATGTTTCATAAGTTCGTCAAACTAGTACAAAGCTAATTGAGACACTTATAATTACTCATGTTTCATGAAACTTGGTTTAGAGTCCTAGAAACGCGTTGTTAGATGTTTCATAAGTTCGTCAAACTTATACAAAGCTCGTTGAGACAATTATAAGCACTCATGTTGCATGAAACTTGGTTTAGAGTACTAGAAACGCGTTGTTAGATGTTTCATAAGTTCGTCAAACAAGTACAAAGCTCATTGAGACACTTATAAGCACTCATGTTGCATGAAGCTTGGTTTAGAGTCCTAGAAAGGCGTTGTTCGATGTTTCATAAGTTTTTAAAACTTGTACAAAGCTCATTGAGACACTTGTAAGCACTCATGTTGCATGAAACTTGATTTAGAGTCCTAGATACGCGTTGTTCGATGTTTCATAAGTTCGTCAAACTAGTACAAAACTCATTGAGACACTTATAAGCACTCAGGTTGCGTGAAACTTTGTTTAGTCCTAGAAACTGCGTTGTTAGATGTTTCATAAGTTCGTCAAACTAGTACAAAGCTCATTGAGACACTTATAAGCACTCGTGTTGTATGAAACTTCGTTTGGAGTCTTAGAAACGCGTTGTTCGATGTTTCATAAGTTCGTCAAACTAGTACAAAGCTCATTGAGACACTTATAAACACTCATGTTGCATTAAACTTGGTTTAGAGTCCTAGAAACGCGTTGTTAGATGTTTCATAAGTTCGTCAAACTTGTAGAAACCTCATTGAGACACTTAGAAGCACTCATGTTGTATCAAACTTGTTTTAGAGTCCTAGAAACGCGTTGTTCGATGTTTCATAAGTTTGTCAAACTAGTACAAAGCTCATTGAGACAAATATAAGCACTCATGTTGCATGAAACTTGGTTTAGAGTCCTAGAAACGCGTTGTTAGTCGTTTCATAAGTTTGTAGAACTAGTACAAAGCTCATTGAGCCACTTATAAGCACTCATGTTGAATGAAACTTGGTTTAGAGTCCTAGAAACGCGTTGTTAGATGTTTCATAGGTTCTTCAAACTAGTAAAAAGCTCATTGAGACACTTATAAGCACTCATGTTGCATGCAACTTCATTTGGAGTCTTAGAAACCGCGTTGTTAGATGTTTCATAAGTTTGTCAAATTAGTACAATTCTCATTGAGACACATATAAGCACTCATGTTGCATGAAACTTGGTTTAGAGTCCTAGAAACGCGTTGTTAGATGTTTCATAAGTTCGTCAAACTTGTAGAAAGCTCATTGAGACACTTATAAGCACTCATGTTGTATCAAACTTTGTTTAGAGTCCTAGAACCAGCGTTGTTAGATGTTTCATATGTTCGTCAAACTAGTCAAAAGCTCATTGAGACACTTATAAGCACTCATGTTGCATGAAACTTAGTTTAGAGTCCTAGAAACCGCGTTGTTAGATGTTTCATAAGTTTGTCAAACTAGTACAAAGCGTTGTTCATTGAGACACTTATAAGCCCTCATGTTGCATGAAACTTGGTTTAGAGTCCTAGAAAGGCGTTGTTCGATGTTTCATAAATTCGTAAAACTTGTACAAAGATCATTGAGACACTTATAAGCACTCATGTTGCATGAAACTTGGTTTAGAGTCCTAGAAACGCGTTGTTCGATGTTTCATAAGTTCGTCAAACTAGTACAAAGCTCATTGAGACACTTATAAGCACTCATGTTGCATTAAACTTGGTTTAGAGTCCTAGAAACGCGTTGTTAGATGTTTCATAAGTTCGTCAAACTTGTACAAAGCTCATTGAGACACTTATAAGCACTCATGTTGCATGAAACTTCATTTAGAGTCCTAGAAACGCGTTGTTAGATGTTTCATAAGTTCGTAAAACTAGTAAAAAGCTCATTGAGACACTTATAAGCACTCATGTTGCATGAAACTTCGTTTAGAGTCCTAGAAACGCGTTGTTAGATGTTTCATAAGTTCGTCAAACTTGTAGAAAGCTCATTGAGACACTTATAAGCACTCATGTTGTATCAAACTTGGTTTAGAGTCCTAGAACACGCGTTGTTAGATGTTTCATATGTTCGTCAACCTAGTCAAAAGCTCATTGAGACACCTATAAGCACTCATGTTGCATGAAACTTAGTTTAGAGTCCTAGAAACCGCGTTGTTAGATGTTTCATAAGTTCGTCAAACTAGTACAAAGCTCATTGAGACACTTATAAGCCCTCATGTTGCATGAAACTTGGTTTAGAGTCCTAGAAAGGTGTTGTTCGATGTTTCATAAGTTCGTAAAACTTGTACAAAGCTCATTGAGACACTTATAAGCACTCGTGTTGCATGAAACTTGGTTTAGAGTCCTAGAAACGCGTTGTTCGATGTTTCATAAGTTCGTAAAACTTGTCAAAGCTCATTGAGACACTTATAATCACTGATGTGGAATGAAACTTGGTTTAGAGTCCTAGAACCCGCGTTGTTAGATGTTTCATATGTTCGTCAAACTAGTCAAAAGCTCATTGAGACACTTATAAGCACTCATGTTGCATGAAACCTAGTTTAGAGTCCTAGAAACCGCGTTGTTAGATGTTTCATAAGTTCGTCAAACTAGTACAAAGCTAATTGAGACACTTATAATTACTCATGTTTCATGAAACTTGGTTTAGAGTCCTAGAAACGCGTTGTTAGATGTTTCATAAGTTCGTCAAACTTATACAAAGCTCGTTGAGACAATTATAAGCACTCATGTTGCATGAAACTTGGTTTAGAGTACTAGAAACGCGTTGTTAGATGTTTCATAAGTTCGTCAAACAAGTACAAAGGTCATTGAGACACTTATAAGCACTCATGTTGCATGAAGCTTGGTTTAGAGTCCTAGAAAGGCGTTGTTCGATGTTTCATAAGTTTTTAAAACTTGTACAAAGCTCATTGAGACACTTGTAAGCACTCATGTTGCATGAAACTTGATTTAGAGTCCTAGATACGCGTTGTTCGATGTTTCATAAGTTCGTCAAACTAGTACAAAACTCATTGAGACACTTATAAGCACTCAGGTTGCGTGAAACTTTGTTTAGTCCTAGAAACTGCGTTGTTAGATGTTTCATAAGTTCGTCAAACTAGTACAAAGCTCATTGAGACACTTATAAGCACTCGTGTTGCATGAAACTTCGTTTGGAGTCTTAGAAACGCGTTGTTCGATGTTTCATAAGTTCGTCAAACTAGTACAAAGCTCATTGAGACACTTATAAACACTCATGTTGCATTAAACTTGGTTTAGAGTCCTAGAAACGCGTTGTTAGATGTTTCATAAGTTCGTCAAACTTGTAGAAACCTCATTGAGACACTTAGAAGCACTCATGTTGTATCAAACTTGGTTTAGAGTCCTAGAAACGCGTTGTTCGATGTTTCATAAGTTCGTCAAACTAGTACAAAGCTCATTGAGACACTTATAAACACTCATGTTGCATTAAACTTGGTTTAGAGTCCTAGAAACGCGTTGTTAGATGTTTCATAAGTTCGTCAAACTTGTACAAAGCTCATTGAAACACTTATAAGCACTCATGTTGCATGAAACTTCGTTAAGAGTCCTAGAAACGCGTTGTTAGATGTTTCATAAGTTCTTCAAACTAGTAAAAAGCTCATTGAGACACTTATAAGCACTCATGTTGCATGAAACTTCGTTTAGAGTCCTAGAAACGCGTTGTTAGATGTTTCATAAGTTCGTCAAACTTGTAGAAAGCTCATTGAGACACTTAGAAGCACTCATGTTGTATCAAACTTGGTTTAGAGTCCTAGAACCCGCATTGTTAGATGTTTCATATGTTCGTCAAACTAGACAAAAGCTCATTGAGACACTTATAAGCACTCATGTTGCATGAAACTTAGTTTAGAGTCCTAGAAACCGCGTTGTTAGATGTTTCATAAGTTCGTCAAACAAGTACAAAGCTCATTGAGACACTTATAAGCACTCATGTTGCATGAAGCTTGGTTTAGAGTCCTAGAAAGGCGTTGTTCGATGTTTCATAAGTTTTTAAAACTTGTACAAAGCTCATTGAGACACTTATAAGCACTCATGTTGCATGAAACTTGATTTAGAGTCCTAGATACGCGTTGTTCGATGTTTCATAAGTTCGTCAAACTAGTACAAAGCTCATTGAGACACTTATAAGCACTCAGGTTGCATGAAACTTTGTTTGGTCCTAGAAACTGCGTTGTTAGATGTTTCATAAGTTCGTCAAACTAGTACAAAGCTCATTGAGACACTTATAAGCACTCGTGTTGCATGAAACTTCGTTTGGAGTCTTAGAAACGCGTTGTTCGATGTTTCATAAGTTCGTCAAACTAGTACAAAGCTCATTGAGACACTTATAAACACTCATGCTGCATTAAACTTGGTTTAGAGTCCTAGAAACGCGTTGTTAGATGTTTCATAAGTTCGTCAAACTTGTACAAAGCTCATTGAGACACTTATAAGCACTCATGTTGCATGAAACTTCGTTAAGAGTCCTAGAAACGCGTTGTTAGATGTTTCATAAGTTCTTCAAACTAGTAAAAAGCTCATTGAGACACTTATAAGCACTCATGTTGCATGAAACTTTGTTTAGAGTCCTAGAAACGTGTTGTTAGATGTTTCATAAGTTCGTCAAACTTGTAGAAAGCTCATTGAGACACTTAGAAGCACTCATGTTGTATCAAACTTGGTTTAGAGTCCTAGAAACGCGTTGTTCGATGTTTCATAAGTTCGTCAAACTAGTACAAAGCTCATTGAGACACTTATAAACACTCATGTTGCATTAAACTTGGTTTAGAGTCCTAGAAACGCGTTGTTAGATGTTTCATAAGTTCGTCAAACTTGTAGAAACCTCATTGAGACACTTAGAAGCACTCATGTTGTATCAAACTTGGTTTAGAGTCCTAGAAACGCGTTGTTCGATGTTTCATAAGTTCGTCAAACTAGTACAAAGCTCATTGAGACACTTATAAACACTCATGTTGCATTAAACTTGGTTTAGAGTCCTAGAAACGCGTTGTTAGATGTTTCATAAGTTCGTCAAACTTGTAGAAACCTCATTGAGACACTTAGAAGCACTCATGTTGTATCAAACTTGGTTTAGAGTCCTAGAAACGCGTTGTTCGATGTTTCATAAGTTCGTCAAACTAGTACAAAGCTCATTGAGACACTTATAAACACTCATGTTGCATTAAACTTGGTTTAGAGTCCTAGAAACGCGTTGTTAGATGTTTCATAAGTTCGTCAAACTTGTACAAAGCTCATTGAAACACTTATAAGCACTCATGTTGCATGAAACTTCGTTAAGAGTCCTAGAAACGCGTTGTTAGATGTTTCATAAGTTCTTCAAACTAGTAAAAAGCTCATTGAGACACTTATAAGCACTCATGTTGCATGAAACTTCGTTTAGAGTCCTAGAAACGCGTTGTTAGATGTTTCATAAGTTCGTCAAACTTGTAGAAAGCTCATTGAGACACTTAGAAGCACTCATGTTGTATCAAACTTGGTTTAGAGTCCTAGAACCCGCATTGTTAGATGTTTCATATGTTCGTCAAACTAGACAAAAGCTCATTGAGACACTTATAAGCACTCATGTTGCATGAAACTTAGTTTAGAGTCCTAGAAACCGCGTTGTTAGATGTTTCATAAGTTCGTCAAACAAGTACAAAGCTCATTGAGACACTTATAAGCACTCATGTTGCATGAAGCTTGGTTTAGAGTCCTAGAAAGGCGTTGTTCGATGTTTCATAAGTTTTTAAAACTTGTACAAAGCTCATTGAGACACTTATAAGCACTCATGTTGCATGAAACTTGATTTAGAGTCCTAGATACGCGTTGTTCGATGTTTCATAAGTTCGTCAAACTAGTACAAAGCTCATTGAGACACTTATAAGCACTCAGGTTGCATGAAACTTTGTTTGGTCCTAGAAACTGCGTTGTTAGATGTTTCATAAGTTCGTCAAACTAGTACAAAGCTCATTGAGACACTTATAAGCACTCGTGTTGCATGAAACTTCGTTTGGAGTCTTAGAAACGCGTTGTTCGATGTTTCATAAGTTCGTCAAACTAGTACAAAGCTCATTGAGACACTTATAAACACTCATGCTGCATTAAACTTGGTTTAGAGTCCTAGAAACGCGTTGTTAGATGTTTCATAAGTTCGTCAAACTTGTACAAAGCTCATTGAGACACTTATAAGCACTCATGTTGCATGAAACTTCGTTAAGAGTCCTAGAAACGCGTTGTTAGATGTTTCATAAGTTCTTCAAACTAGTAAAAAGCTCATTGAGACACTTATAAGCACTCATGTTGCATGAAACTTTGTTTAGAGTCCTAGAAACGTGTTGTTAGATGTTTCATAAGTTCGTCAAACTTGTAGAAAGCTCATTGAGACACTTAGAAGCACTCATGTTGTATCAAACTTGGTTTAGAGTCCTAGAAACGCGTTGTTCGATGTTTCATAAGTTCGTCAAACTAGTACAAAGCTCATTGAGACACTTATAAACACTCATGTTGCATTAAACTTGGTTTAGAGTCCTAGAAACGCGTTGTTAGATGTTTCATAAGTTCGTCAAACTTGTACAAAGCTCATTGAAACACTTATAAGCACTCATGTTGCATGAAACTTCGTTAAGAGTCCTAGAAACGCGTTGTTAGATGTTTCATAAGTTCTTCAAACTAGTAAAAAGCTCATTGAGACACTTATAAGCACTCATGTTGCATGAAACTTCGTTTAGAGTCCTAGAAACGCGTTGTTAGATGTTTCATAAGTTCGTCAAACTTGTAGAAAGCTCATTGAGACACTTAGAAGCACTCATGTTGTATCAAACTTGGTTTAGAGTCCTAGAACCCGCATTGTTAGATGTTTCATATGTTCGTCAAACTAGTCAAAAGCTCATTGAGACACTTATAAGCACTCATGTTGCATGAAACTTAGTTTAGAGTCCTAGAAACCGCGTTGTTAGATGTTTCATAAGTTCGTCAAACTAGTACAAAGCTCATTGAGACACTTATAAGCCCTCATGTTGCATGAAACTTGGTTTAGAGTCCTAGAAAGGCGTTGTTCCATGTTTCATAAGTTCGTAAAACTTGTACAAAGCTCATTGAGACACTTATAAGCACTCATGTTGCATGAAACTTGGTTTAGAGTCCTAGAAATGCGTTGTTCGATGTTTCATAAAATCGTCAAACTAGTACAAAGCTCATTGAGACACTTATAAACACTCATGCTGCATTAAACTTGGTTTAGAGTCCTAGAAACGCGTTGTTAGATGTTTCATAAGTGATATGAGCGTAGAATCGGATGCCGATGCCGATCAACATCGACCACTCAACATCGACCAACATCGACCACTCGATACCGATATCGACCAACACCAACATCGACCACTCGATACCGATATCGACCAACACCAACATCGACCACTCGATACCGATATCGACCAACACCAACATCGACCACTCGATACCGATATCGACCAACATCGACCACTCGATACCGATGCCGATCAACCTCGACCACTCGACATCGATGCCGATCAACAAGGCGCACGTGCACCAATCACCGAAGGACGGGAAGGCGTGATCACCCGGTCCAAAGCTGAGGAGTTAGCCAAGATAGCTTTATCAAGTACCATGGACAAGGAAGTATCACCTAGGAGCTACTTCAACATATTCTCCGCCACCACGTAAGAAGACCAAGCTATGAGAGCTAAGCGGACTAGGTGTCTCGCTTGATACTCTTTTTCCCACCGGGTTTTAATGAGGTCAAGAAGAACACCACGTCGTCCATTAGTGATCATGGCTTGAAGAATGTAAGAGACGAGGCATTTTCACACTACTCGTTGTTCTATCTTTTCTTTAAGGAACGCCGTGTTGTTTTGGCGATTTCCTTTTCTCTTTGCGTTTTTCCATTTTTGTGCGGATTTCCTTTTCTCGGATTTCCTTTTTGTTAAACGCACAACCCTAAAAGAGAGTTGCGACTTGTGCCTCCTCTATATAAGGGTTGCGCCGCACCTTCTTCTTCTTTAGTCAACTTTTACCTAAAAACTTCTTATAGTCGACTCCTCTCGGTTCCTTTGCGAACTTGAGCCGCTTACAAGCTTATTTGCTTACAAGCGTCTCTTCTATCCATCAAGGAGGTTGCCCCATAGCTTCCTTGAGACGTTCCCATTCCATCCATCGCTTCCACATCTCCATTCCCACCTCCTATCCCGAAGTTATCCGCCGTTTTTCCCTTCGACCCACCACGGTTTTCACTTCATCGTAGTACTCGCCTTGTCACGGAGTATCGGTCTAGAACTAAGGACGTATCATGTGGTATCAGAGCCAACTCTGTACCAAAGGCCGAGTCGCTTCTTTTCCCTTTAAACTATTACAACTTCGAATCTGTTTACTAGAACTTGTCGTGTGTTGCATCTGTTTGTTGTTAGTATTGAAGTTGTGTTAGTTTCGTGTTCTTGTTGATTGATTAGTGTGCGGCGGCGAATAGGGTTTAGATCTTCAAAACCTGATTGCATATTTTGAAAACGTGTTGTGAAAGATTTCCTTTTTGAACAAAACTCGCGTTTTACTTAAAAATCCGATTTCCTTTTTCCTTGTTTCAAAACCGCGTAGCCATTTTCCTTTTTGCCGCGTACCCGAACTCCTTTTACTCTTTGTAGCTTGTGTTTTGTGTTGAGAACAACTTACTGCGAGCTACCCGCTTTTGCAACGGTACCATGTCCCTATCGCCCGAAGCGATTGACGACCTCAAAAAACTCATAGCAACGCAGTGGCTGAAGCAATGGCCCAAGTGCGCCTCGGGCGATTGCCCAACAACTTACTCGGAACGTGAGCGGCAAACCAAGGAAACCGCAAAGGGAACCTCGGACTCTGAGGGTGGGTCAACTCCAACTCCATCCGATGCCATGCGGATTTGCAAAGGTAAGGGCGTTGCCGGTACATCTAGGTTCCAAGCAGTCCGCAACATCCGTTCAACCAACGCAAACGAGCGAGGGAACCACGGCAACGGGTGCATGCCGAGCCGAGAGAGCCGAGAGGACGAGCACCCGGGCGTAGGCCACACGCTGCTCCACGCCGTCCTACGCAGACCATAGCCGGGCAACGCGTCTACATCGGCTCTAGCGACGAGTATTACGGCGTCAACGTCTCGTACCGTAGTAGGCGAAGCCGGAGACGTGAGAGACGAGACAGGGGACGACCCGAGAGACGCGGAGAGCCAGCGGCTAAAGCATATCAAGGCCAAGTTCCCACCATTCCTCGGCAAGAATGATCCGGAAGCCTATCTGGACTGGGAAAGGAAGATGGAGTCCAGCTTCTTGTGCCATGATACGTATGCCTCCAACAAGGTAAAGATAGCCGTCTCGAATTTAGTGAGTACGCACTTTTGTGGTGGGATCGGCTTTGCACCACACGGAACCGTCATAATGAGCAGCCCATCACCACTTGGCACCAACTCACCACCCACTTGAGAAAAAGGTTTGTGCCGAGCCATTACCACCGGGAAGTTCTCAACAAGCCGAGGAAGCTCACCCAAGGGTCCACCACGTCCGAGACTACTTCCAAGAGATGGAAACCCTTCTCATCCGAGCCGGACTAGAGGAAGATGATGAAGTAACCATGGCACGGTTCATTGGTGGACTCAGCCGGGACATCCAGGACAAGGTGGAGCTCCAGACTTATATGGACCTTGAGGAACTCGTGCACAAGGCAGAACTAGTGGAGAGTCAAAACAAAAGAAGGTACGCAAAGCCGAGCTTCTCCTCCACGACCAATAAACCCAAGGAATTCCTACCTTCTCGGCCACCTTTCTCCAAGGATGCCAAGCCTTCTTCCACGACGAAAGAAGAGGTCAAGTTTGATCCCAAGGGCCGAACCAACACCTCCTCCAGCAATGTTAGGTGTTTTAGATGCCAAGGGATGGGACACTACTCGAGAGATTGTCCCAACAAGAAAGTCTTCATGATTCTGGACAATGGAGAGGTAGTTCCACAGGATTCTGAGTCAGAACCAGAAGATGGAGAGGAGGAGGAAGCCGCAGCTGTTGGAGAGATGCTGGTAGTCAGGAGGGCGTTGAGTGTCCAGAACCAGCCGGAGGAGTTAGTGCAGAGAAACCACCTCTTCCACACACGCCGCCCGGTCAAAGGAAAGGTATGCAGCCTGATCATAGATGGGGGTAGCTGCACCAATGCCGCCAGTGAGCTAATGGTCCAGAAGCTAAGCCTAGAACCCATCACCCATCCCCGGCCATACAAGCTGCAGTGGCTCAACGATAGTGGTGCTCTCACCGTCACACAACAGTCCGTTTCACGCCGTCCATAGGCAAATATGAAGATGAGGTCCCGTGTGATGTCATACCCATGGGATCCAGCCATGTGCTGCTTGGCCGACCGTGGCAATCCGACCGGAAAGTACTCCATGACGGATACACAAACAAGCACACGTTTGAGTTCAAGGGCCGCAAGATCACTCTGGTTCCTCTTACTCCAAGTGAAGTGTACCAAGACCAGCTCTATCTCAAACTCAAGGAAGAAAAGGAGAAGACACTCGGCCCACACGCCAACCTCTACATTAACCAAAGAGAAGTGTCTCGAACTTATGAATTCAAATTGCGCTATGTTATTGTTTGTGTACAAGGAAAGCCTTGTTAGTACTAACCCCACACAGATCTCCCTAGTGATATGTCTAAGCTATTGCAGGATTTTAGTGATGTCTTTTCCCAGGAGATACCCCCTGGCCTACCACCCATCCGAGGCATTGAGCACCAGATTGACTTGGTACCCGGTTCAAGCACTACCAAATCGACCGGCTTATAGGACCAATCCGGTGGAGACCAAGGAACTTCAAAAGCAAGTAGAAGAACTTATGAGCAAGGGACACATTCGTGAGAGCATGAGTCCGTGTGCCGTGCCGGTTCTTCTCGTGCCAAAGAAGGACGGATCATGGAGGATGTGTGTTGATTGCCGAGCCATCAACAACATCACGGTTAAGTATCGCCATCCTATCCCTAGACTTGATGATATGCTTGATGAATTGTGCGGTTCTAACATTTTCTCTAAGATTGATCTTAAGAGCGGTTATCATCGATTAGGATGAAGGAAGGTGATGAATGGAAGACGGCTTTCAAGACCAAGCAAGGCCTCTATGAGTGGCTAGTCATGCCTTTTGGACTTACTAATGCACCGAGCACATTTATGCGTCTAATGAACCATGTTTTGAGATCTTTTATAGGTGTATTCGTGGTGGTATACTTCGATGACATCCCGATCTTCGTAGGAGCTTAGCCGAGCACATTGACCACGTCCGAGCCGTTCTTGAAGTTCTAAGGAGGGAAAACCTGTTTGCCAACATAGACAAATGCACTTTTTGTACTAACCAGGTTGTATTCTTAGGCTTTGTTGTGAGTGCAGAAGGAGTACAGGTCGATGAGGAGAAGATCAAGGCTATCCGAGATTGGCCTAAGCCGACCACCATTGGAGAAGTCCGGAGCTTTCACGGGCTTGCCGGGTTCTACCGCCGATTTGTCCGGGACTTTAGCACCATTGCTGCACCATTGACCGAAGTGATCAAGAAGGATGTGGGATTTAAGTGGGGAGAAGCACAAGACAAGGCTTTCGAATGCCTTAAAGAGAAGCTTATCAATTCCCCTTTGCTTTTATTACCTCGATTTCCTTAAGACTTTTGAGATTGAATGTGATGCGTCCGGTGTAGGGATTGGGGCGTTCTAATGCAGAACGGAGACCTATAGCTTACTTCAGTGAGAAGTTAGGTGGAGCCACGCTGAACTATCCCACATACGACAAGGAGCTCTACGCGCCGGTGAGAGCCTTGCGTACTTGGCAACACTACCTTTGGCCGAAGGAGTTTGTTATCCACACCGATCATGAGTCTCTCAAGCATCTTAAGGGCCAACAGAAGCTGAACAAAAGACATGGCCGCTGGATAGAGTTCATAGAGACTTTCCCCTACGTGATCAAATACAAGAAAGGTAAAGACAATGTCGTAGCCGACGCATTGTCTCGGAGGTACACTCTAATCTCAGAATTGACATCTAGACTCATAGGATTTGAAGTGCTTAAAACGTTGTATGAATCTGATTCTGAGTTTGGTTCTTATTACTTGAAATGTGCTAAGTTTGCTTGTGAGAATTACTATAGACAGGACGGCTACCTGTTCTTTCACCATCGGCTGTGCATACCTACCGGCTCGGTTAGGGAACTACTTGTCCGAGAAGCCCACGGTGGGGGACTAGCCGGACACTTCGGAGTGGCCAAGACCTTGGCAAGTCTTCAAGCCCACTTCTATTGGCCGCGTATGAGAAGAGATGTGGAAAGAATATGTCTTAGGTGTGTCACTTGTAAGCAAGCCAAGAGTAAGGTTCAGCCGTACGGTTTGTATACCCCGTTACCCATTCCTTCTCACCCTTGGACTCATATATCTATGGACTTTGTAGTTGGCTTACCTCGAACCAGAAATGGTAGAGACTCCATCTTTGTGGTTGTAGACAGGTTCAGCAAAATGGCCCATTTCATTGCATGCCACAAGACGGATGACGCCGTGGGTGTAGCTAATCTGTTTTTCCGGGAAGTGGTAAGGCTACACGGCATGCCACAAGTCATTGTCTCCGACCGTGACACCACGTTCTTGAGCCATTTTTGGCGTACGTTATGGGCCAAGCTAGGAACCAAACTATCCTTTTCCACCACATGTCATCCGCAAACGGACGGTCAAACCGAGGTGGTGAACAGGTCGTTATCCACGCTCTTGAGAACCATGGTGAAGAGCAACATTAAGTCATGGGAAGAGTGTCTACCCCATGTTGAGTTCGCCTATAACCACGCTAAGCATTCTTCGACTCTCTACTCTCCTTTTGAACTAGTATACGGATTTAATCCCATGTCTCCCTTAGATCTAATCGCTTTACCTTTGAGTGAAATGTCTAGTGTTGATGGCAAGAAAAAAGCGGAACAGGTTAGGAAAATGCATGAGAAGGCCAAGGAGAACATTGAGAGGAGAACCGAGCAATACGCCAAGCATGCCAACAAGGGCCGGAAGAAAATGGTGTTTCAAGAAGGCGACTTGGTGTGGATCCATCCGAGGAAAGAACGGTTCCCAGCCGAGAGGAAGTCCAAACTCATGCCCCGAGTAGACGGACCTTTCAAGGTGGTCCGGCGGATCAACGACAACGCCTACAAGATCGACCTCCAAGGTAAGTACACGATATCGGATTCCTTCAATGTATCCGATTTGTCTCCCTTTATTTATGATGCAGATTTGAGGACAAATCCTTTTCAAGAAGGAGGGGATGATATGAGCGTAGAATCGGATGCCGATGCCGATCAACATCGACCACTCAACATCGACCAACATCGACCACTCGATACCGATATCGACCAACACCAACATCGACCACTCGATACCGATATCGACCAACACCAACATCGACCACTCGATACCGATATCGACCAACACCAACATCGACCACTCGATACCGATATCGACCAACATCGACCACTCGATACCGATGCCGATCAACCTCGACCACTCGACATCGATGCCGATCAACAAGGCGCACGTGCACCAATCACCGAAGGACGGGAAGGCGTGATCACCCGGTCCAAAGCTGAGGAGTTAGCCAAGATAGCTTTATCAAGTACCATGGACAAGGAAGTATCACCTAGGAGCTACTTCAACATATTCTCCGCCACCACGTAAGAAGACCAAGCTATGAGAGCTAAGCGGACTAGGTGTCTCGCTTGATACTCTTTTTCCCACCGGGTTTTAATGAGGTCAAGAAGAACACCACGTCGTCCATTAGTGATCATGGCTTGAAGAATGTAAGAGACGAGGCATTTTCACACTACTTGTTGTTCTATCTTTTCTTTAAGGAACGCCGTGTTGTTTTGGCGATTTCCTTTTCTCTTTGCGTTTTTCCATTTTTGTGCGGATTTCCTTTTCTCGGATTTCCTTTTTGTTAAACGCACAACCCTAAAAGAGAGTTGCGACTTGTGCCTCCTCTATATAAGGGTTGCGCCGCACCTTCTTCTTCTTTAGTCAACTTTTACCTAAAAACTTCTTATAGTCGACTCCTCTCGGTTCCTTTGCGAACTTGAGCCGCTTACAAGCTTATTTGCTTACAAGCGTCTCTTCTATCCATCAAGGAGGTTGCCCCATAGCTTCCTTGAGACGTTCCCATTCCATCCATCGCTTCCACATCTCCATTCCCACCTCCTATCCCGAAGTTATCCGCCGTTTTTCCCTTCGACCCACCACGGTTTTCACTTCATCGTAGTACTCGCCTTGTCACGGAGTATCGGTCTAGAACTAAGGACGTATCAATAAGTTCGTCAAACTTGTACAAAGCTCATTGAGACACTTATAAGCACTCATGTTGCATGAAACTTCGTTAAGAGTCCTAGAAACGCGTTGTTAGATGTTTCATAAGTTCTTCAAACTAGTAAAAAGCTCATTGAGACACTTATAAGCACTCATGTTGCATGAAACTTTGTTTAGAGTCCTAGAAACGTGTTGTTAGATGTTTCATAAGTTCGTCAAACTTGTAGAAAGCTCATTGAGACACTTAGAAGCACTCATGTTGTATCAAACTTGGTTTAGAGTCCTAGAAACGCGTTGTTCGATGTTTCATAAGTTCGTCAAACTAGTACAAAGCTCATTGAGACACTTATAAACACTCATGTTGCATTAAACTTGGTTTAGAGTCCTAGAAACGCGTTGTTAGATGTTTCATAAGTTCGTCAAACTTGTACAAAGCTCATTGAAACACTTATAAGCACTCATGTTGCATGAAACTTCGTTAAGAGTCCTAGAAACGCGTTGTTAGATGTTTCATAAGTTCTTCAAACTAGTAAAAAGCTCATTGAGACACTTATAAGCACTCATGTTGCATGAAACTTCGTTTAGAGTCCTAGAAACGCGTTGTTAGATGTTTCATAAGTTCGTCAAACTTGTAGAAAGCTCATTGAGACACTTAGAAGCACTCATGTTGTATCAAACTTGGTTTAGAGTCCTAGAACCCGCATTGTTAGATGTTTCATATGTTCGTCAAACTAGTCAAAAGCTCATTGAGACACTTATAAGCACTCATGTTGCATGAAACTTAGTTTAGAGTCCTAGAAACCGCGTTGTTAGATGTTTCATAAGTTCGTCAAACTAGTACAAAGCTCATTGAGACACTTATAAGCCCTCATGTTGCATGAAACTTGGTTTAGAGTCCTAGAAAGGCGTTGTTCCATGTTTCATAAGTTCGTAAAACTTGTACAAAGCTCATTGAGACACTTATAAGCACTCATGTTGCATGAAACTTGGTTTAGAGTCCTAGAGATGCGTTGTTCGATGTTTCATAAAATCGTCAAACTAGTACAAAGCTCATTGAGACACTTATAAGCACTCATGTTGCATTAAACTTGGTTTAGAGTCCTAGAAACGCGTTGTTAGATGTTTCATAAGTTCGTCAAACTTGTACAAAGCTCATTGAGACATTTATAAGCACTCATGTTGCATGAAACTTCGTTTAGAGTCCTAGAAACGCGTGGTTAGATGTTTCATAAGTTCTTCAAACTAGTAAAAAGCTCATTGAGACACTTATAAGCACTCATGTTGCATGAAACTTCGTTTAGAGTCTTAGAAACCGCGTTGTTAGATGTTTCATAAGTTTGTCAAACTAGTACAAAGCTCATTGAGACACATATAAGCACTCATGTTGCATGAAACTTGGTTTAGAGTCCTAGAAACGCGTTGTTAGATGTTTCATAAGTTCGTCAAACTAGTACAAAGCTCATTGAGACACTTATAAGCATTCATGTTGCATGAAACTTGGTTTAGAGTCCAAAAAACGCATTGTTAGTCGTTTCATAAGTTCGTAAAACTAGTACAAAGCTCATTGAGCCACTTATAAGCACTCATGTTGAATGAAACTTGGTTTAGAGTCCTAGAAACGCGTTGTTAGATGTTTCATAAGTTCGTAAAACTTGTACAAATCTCATTGAGACACTTATAAGCACTCATGTTGTATGAAACTTGGTTTAGAGTCCTAGAAACGCATTGTTAAATGTTTCATAAGTTCGTCAAACTAGTACTAAGCTCATTGAGACACATATAAGCACTCATGTTGCATGAAACTTGGTTTAGAGTCCTAGAAACGCGTTGTTAGATATTTCATAAGTTTGTAAAACTAGTACAAAGCTCATTGAGACACTTATAAGCACTCATGTTGAATGAAACTTGGTTTAGAGTCCTAGAAACGCGTTGTTAGATGTTTCATAAGTTCGTAAAACTAGTACAAAGCTCATTGAGACACTTATAAGCACTCATGTTGAATGAAACTTGGTTTAGAGTCCTAGAAACGCGTTGTTAGATGTTTCATAAGTTCGTAAAACTAGTACAAAGCTCATTGAGACACTTATAAGCACTCATGTTGAATGAAACTTGGTTTAGAGTCCTAGAAACGCGTTGTTAGATGTTTCATAAGTTCTTCAAACTAGTAAAAAGCTCATTGAGACACTTATAAGCACTCAAGTTGCATGAAACTTCGTTTGGAGTCTTAGAAACCGCGTTGATAGATGTTTCATAAGTTTGTCAAATTAGTACAAAACTCATTGAGACACATATAAGCACTCATGTTGCATGAAACTTGGTTTAGAGTCCTAAAAACGCGTTGTTAGATGTTTCATAAGTTCGTCAAACTTGTACAAAGCTCATTGAGACACTTATAAGCACTCATGTTGTATCAAACTTGGTTTAGAGTCCTAGAACCCGCGTTGTTAGATGTTTCATATGTTCGTCAAACTAGTCAAAAGCTCATTGAGACACTTATAAGCACTCATGTTGCATCAAACTTAGTTTAGAGTCTTAGAAACCGCGTTGTTAGATGTTTCATAAGTTCGTCAAACTAGTACAAAGCTCATTGAGACACTTATAAGTACTCATGTTGCATGAAACTTGGTTTAGAGTCCTAGAAACGCGTTGTTAGATGTTTCATAAGTTCGTAAAACTTGTCAACGCTCATTGAGACACTTATAAGCACTGATGTGGAATGAAACTTTGTTTAGAGTCCTAGAACCCGCGTTGTTAGATGTTTCATATGTTCGTCAAACTAGTCAAAAAGGTCATTGATGGTAAAAAGAGACCAAGGCTTTGCCCGGACACACTTGTTCACCAAGGCAAAGACCTAGCTTGTGGTCAAAGGCAAGGAACACAAGCTATCTCTTGTTACCGTTACAAAGAAGACAAGGAGACAAGAGAAGCATCTAGAAGAAAAGAGCCGTTGCACAAAAGAGCCGTTGGGCAAGTGCATCACACGCCGTCCGTACAAGTCACATGTCGACTTAAGGCGCGTGTAGTCCACACCGTCCGTACGGTCACGGGTCTTCCTAAGGAGGCGCGGCTCCAAGAGTGAGAGCGACGTTTGGCGCGGCTAACCAAGGAAGATGTGGACGGTTTTGGCATAAACTTTAGATGCCATTCTAGGCGATATCTCTTGTATATATTTGTCTTGTAACAACACAATTATAATTAATCTCATATAATCTTTTCCGATTAAACTCTCTCTCTATTCTCTCTCTCTCTCTTGTTCTTGATGTTCTTCATGGAACTCAAGAACACAAATCTCTAAACTCATCTTAATCTTCTTAAAACTAACATGGTATCGAGCAACCTTGCTCGGAACCTAATCGCTTCCGCTAAATCTCTATCGGCCACACTCGGCAAATCTCTATCGGCCACTCTCGGCAAATTCTTCTTCGGTTACAAAGTTCTCGATACCGACAAGTCTCGATACCGACCATTCTCGATACCGACAAGTCTCGATACCGACAAGTCTCGATACCGACCATTCTCGATACCGACAAGTCTCGATACCGACAAGTCTCGATACCGACCATTCTCGATACTCTCGGTAACGATTTCTCGGTTCAAATTTCTCGGTTCAAATTTCTAGATCTGAAATTTCAAAAACGAGTTATTTCAAACCGCATCTAACACAACCATGGAAGACAAAGAATCCAAGAAGGCACTTTGTCCGGTTACTCTCAAAGGCATCAACTACCTTCTATGGGCAAGAACCATGAAGATAGCCCTTTGTGGCCGCGGCTATTGGAACCATATACTCACTCGGCAAGACGCTCCTATTGAGTTCAACAACGAACTCACAACCGACGATGAGAAGTGGTTCCAACTAGACCAAAAGGTACTTGGAATCATCCAAGGATCCCTTGAGCCGTCCATCTTGGAGGCTTACTCCTATTGCGAAAACGCCAAGGAGTTATGGGACACTCTCCAAACCGTCTACGGCAACATCTCAAACCTTAGCCGAGTTTATGAAGTCAAGAAGGCCATTAGTGACCTCAACCAAGAAGACACCGAGTTCACCAAACACTTTGGGAAGTTTAGGTCACTTTGGGCGGAGTTAGAGATGCTTCGCCCAAGCACCGTGGATCCTAAAGTGTTAAACGAACGAAGAGAGCAAGACAAAGTCTTTGGCTTGCTTCTTACCCTCAACGGCAGCTACAAGGAGATCACCAAGCATCTTCTCCGAGCCGATACTCTACCAAACCTTGAAGAAGTGTGTGCACAACTCCAAAGAGAACAAGGTTCCATTGAGCTCTTTGATGGCAAAAAGGAGCTTGTGACCGCAAACAAGGTGGCTTTTAAACCGTCTTCCAAGACATATGAAGAAAGGAGAGCCTTGACATGTGAGCATTGCAAGAAGAAAGGCCACAACAAGGAGAAGTGTTGGATCCTACACCCTAGTCTCAAGCCGGCCAAGTTCAAGGACGCCAAGGCAAACTACTCTCACGATGACTCGGCTAGCATACCAAGTACAAGCGGACAAAGCCATGGCAAGGAAGAAGAGTCTTCGGCCATTGTCCCATACATGGACGAGTTCGTGAGGAAGTCGGACCTTGACGCACTCATCAAAGCCCTTAAGGGCTCCGGTATTTCACCCTTTTACTCTCTTAGTGCTCAAAACATAGACATTAAACCGTATAAGCCTATTATTGTTGATTCGGGTGCTTCTCATCATATGATTAGTAACTTGGATTTAATTAGCAATGTTAAACCGGCTTTAGGTAATGTCATTATTGCAAATGGGAGTGAAATTCCTATAGAAGGGTTAGGAAACCTTAAGTTGTTTAATAGTGATTCTCAAGCCCTTTATATGCCTAGTTTTACTTCCAATCTTATATCCGTTAAACGCATTGCTTGTGATTTGAATTGCAAGGTTATTTTCAGTCCTAATGATGTGATTTTTCAGGATATTAAGAGTGAGAAGGTCATTGGAAAAGGGGTCACAAGAGGGGACCTCTATGTTCTTGAAGAATCTACTTTTAAAAACTCTATTTCTACTTCTACTCTTTGTCATGCTTTTAAATCGGTTTTAGCCGAGGTTAACAATGTTATTTGGCACTTTAGACTTGGTCATCCTCACTTGAATGCTTTAAAAACTATTTTCCCTAATGTCGTTTTTGATCATCAAACTTGTGAGGCTTGCATTTTAGGCAAACATTGTAGAACCGTATTTTCAAAATCCAAAATGTGTTACAAACCTTTTGAATTGATTCATTCGGACGTTTGGTCCTCCCCTTGCAAATCTAGGGATAATCAAGCTTATTTTGTCACATTTATAGATGAAAGCTCTAAATACACTTGGGTTACACTTTTACAAACTAAAGATAGGGTATTAGAGGCTTTTTGATAGGATCCCACCAGGCGGATCTCTCCTCCGGATAAGGCTAAGCAAGAACGACGGTGGATGAGTAGTGTGGGCGGATGTGGATGCGGATTACAAGTCAAGAACGGAGCAGCGGATGGGTGGGGAGGAACGTGAGGATGGAATATGAACGACTCAAGCAAGGGATGATATCTCGCTTGATGGATAGAAGAAGCTCTTGTAAGCGTGAAGCTTGGAAGAGATTCGTGCCCGTTCGCCGAGCAAGGAGGAGTCGCAACAAAGAAGGGTTTGTAAAAGTTTTGACTGCTTAACACGTTGTGCGGCGCAACCCCTTTTATAGGGAAAACACAAGTTGCTTCTCCTCGTTAGGGTTGCGCAAAAGACAAAAAGGAAATTGCAAAAAGGAAATCCGCAAAAGGAAATCCGCAAAAAGGAAATCGCGTACAAAGATAAAAAGGAAATTGCAACGGATAAAACGACGAGTAGTGTTAAGCGCCTCGTCTCTTACGCTCTTCAAACTATGATCACTAAGGGACGACGTGGTGTTCTTCTTGGCCTCGTTAAAACCCGGTGGGAAAAGAGTGCCAAGCGAGACACCTAGTCCGCTTAGCTTTCATAGCTTGGTCTTGATCGGATTGTCGTGCTGAAAACGTTGAAGTAGCTCTTGGCTGCTTCATCCTCCTCCATCATCGTGGTTTGAATGTTTTTGGCTAACTCCCTAGCTTTGGATCGCGTAATTGCTCCTTTTGATTCCTCGGTCCGCGATGGTCGGGTGCCGGTATGGTCGATGTCGAGGTGGTCGATGCCGATGTCGATGTGGTCGATGCCGATGTCGATGTGGTCGATGCCGATGTCGATGCCGTTGTGTTCGGTGTCGACGCGATCGATGCCGATGTCGAAGCCGTCGTGGTCGATGCCGATGTCCGTTCCCGGCTTCGGCTCTATGATCACATCATCCCCTCCCTCTTGAAAAGGATTTGTCCTCAAATCCGAATCTCGGAGATCAATTTTATAGGCATTGTCGTTGATTCGTTTAGCGACTTGGAATGGACCGTCTATCCTCGGCATGAGCTTAGACTTCCTCTCGGCTGGGAACCGCTCCTTCCTCGGTGTACCCAAACGAGATCGCCTTCTTCAAAAATCACCTTTCTTCGGCCCTTGTTGGCTTGCTCGACGATCGCTTTGTCTTCTTCTCTATGTTCTCTCTAGCCTTCTCGTGTAGCTTCTTAACCTGCTCGGCTTTCCTCTTGCCATCTAGGCTGGATACCTCACTCAAAGGTAATGCAATTAAATCTAAAGGAGACATCGGATTGAATCCGTAAACTAATTCAAAAGGAGAAAAGGAAGTAGTAGAATGCTTAGCGTGGTTATAAGCGAACTCTACGTGGGGTAGACATTCCTCCCAAGACTTGATGTTGCTTTTCACCAAGGTTCTAAGTAACGTTGATAACGAACGGTTCACCACTTCGGTTTGCCCATCGGTTTGGGGGTGGCAGGTGGTGGAGAAGGACAACTTGGTCCCTAGCTTTGCCCACAAGGTTCGCCAAAAATGGCTTAAAAACTTGGTGTCCCGGTCCGAAACAATAACGCTAGGCATCCCATGTAGTCTCACCACTTCTCCGAAGAATAGATTGGCTACCTTGACGGCATCATCGGTCTTGTGACAAGCTATGAAGTGTGCCATCTTGCTAAACCTGTCAACCACTACGAAGATAGAATCTCTACCATTCCTGGTTCGAGGTAAGCCGACAACAAAATCCATCGAAATATCTGTCCAAGGGTGAGAGGGAATGGGTAAGGGAGTGTACAAACCGTGAGGTTGCACCTTACTCTTGGCATGCTTACATGTCGCACATCTCGAACATACTTTCTCTACATCTTTCTTCATGTTCGGCCAATAGAAATAGGCTTGGAGGCTGGCAAGTGTTTTCATAACGCCGAAGTGTCCGGCCAATCCTCCTCCGTGAGCTTCTCGGACAAGCAGCTCTCTCACTGATCCGCTGGGTATGCACAACCGATGGTGGAAAAACAAGTAGCCGTCCTGTCTATAATAACTCTCAAAGGAAAATTTAGCACATCTCAAGTAATATGTTCCAAAATCAGCATCAGAACCATATAAATCTTTGAGCAATTCAAAACCTATGAGTTTGGATCTTAATTCGGCTATTATAGAATACCTCCGGGACAATGCGTCGGCAACGACATTGTCCTTACCTTTCTTGTACTTGATGACGTAGGGAAATGTCTCAATGAATTCTATCCAGCGGCCATGCCTCTTGTTCAACTTTTGTTGTCCCTTTAAGTGTTTGAGAGACTCATGGTCCGTGTGGATAACGAACTCCTTGGGCCATAGGTAATGTTGCCACGTCCGTAAAGCCCTCACCAACGCATACAACTCTTTATCATAGGTGGGGTAGTTCAATGTGGCTCCTCCTAACTTCTCGCTAAAGTAAGCAATGGGCTTGTTATCCCGCATAAGAACCGCACCGATCCCTACACCGAAGCGTCGCACTCAATCTCAAAAGTTTTTAAAAAGTTAGGAAGCATAAGTAAGGGAGAGTTGATAAGCTTCTCTTTGAGGCACCGAAAGGGCCCGGTCTTGTGCTTCTCCCCACTTGAAGCCAACGTCCTTCTTGATGACTTCGGTTAAAGGGGCCGCAATGGTACTAAAGTCTTTGACGAAGCGCCTATAGAAGCCGGCTAATCCATGGAAGCTCCGGACTTCTCCTACGGTGGTAGGTGTGGGCCATTCTTTGATTGCCTTGACCTTCCCTTCATCGACCCTAACTCCTTCTGTACTCACAACAAAACCTAGGAAAACAATTTCTTTAGTGCAAAAAGTACACTTATCAATGTTAGCAAAAAGGTTCTCCTTTCTTAGGACGTCAAGTACGGCTCGGACATGGGCAATGTGCTCGTCTAGGCTCCGGCTGAAGATTAAGATATCATCGAAATACACCACCACGAAGACACCTATAAAAGACCTCAAAACATGGTTCATTAGTCTCATAAAAGTGCTAGGCGCATTAGTAAGGCCGAAGGGCATAACAAGCCACTCATATAGTCCTTGTTTGGTTTTGAATGCCGTTTTCCACTCGTCACCCTCCTTCATCCTAATCCGATGGTAGCCACTCTTAAGATCAATCTTAGAGAACACGTTAGAACCACACAATTCGTCTAACATATCATCTAATCTAGGAATAGGGTGGCGATACTTCACCGTGATGTTGTTGATGGCTCGGCAGTCAACACACATGCGCCATGATCCGTCCTTCTTGGGCACAAGCAAGCACGGGCACCGCACATGGACTCATGCTTTCTCGGATATGGCCTTTGCTCATTAGTTCCTCAACTTGTTTCTGTAGTTCCTTGGTCTCCACCGGATTAGTCCTATAGGCGGGTCGGTTTGGAAGCGCCGAGCCAGGGACTAGGTCAATTTGGTGCTCAATGCCTCGGATCGGTGGCAAGCCAGGTGGTATCTCCTGAGGAAAAACGTCACTATAGTCCTGCAACAGCTGGGCAAAATCACTAGGAAGATCCTGTGGAGGGTTAGTACTAACAAGGCTCTCCTTATATATAAACAACAAAATAGACGTATTTAAAGTGAGGATCCGAGAAACTTCTCTTTGGTTGATGTAAAGGTTGGCGGTTGGCGTGGGTGCATGCTCTTTCTCCTCCTTGAGCTTGAGATAGAGCTGATCTTGATACACTTCACTTGGCGTGAGGGGAGCAAGGATGATTTTCCGGCCCTTGAACTCAAAGGAGTGCTTGTTGGTGTAACCGTCATGGAATACTCTACGGTCGGATTGCCACGGTCTACCCAACAGTATGTGGCTGGAGCACATGGGTATCACATCGCAAAGAACCTCATCCTCATACTTGCCAATGGAAAAGGATAATCGGACTTGGCGAGTTACCGTTAAGGCACCACTTTCATTCAGCCATTGCAGCTTGTATGGGCGCGGATGGGACAAGGTTTCTATGCTCAATTTCGAACCATGGTTTCGCTAGCCGCATTAGTACAACTTCCACCGTCTATGATGAGACTACACACCTTGCCCTTCACAATGCACCGGGTGTGGAATAGGTGGTCTCTTTGTACTAGTTCCTCCGGTTGGTTCCGTACGCTCAAGGTTCTCCGTGCAACCCGCATCTCCCCAATGGCGCTACTTCCTCTTCCTCTTCTTCGTGGTCGAATCGGACTCTTGGGGCACTACTTCTCCATTGTCCAGAATCATGAATACCTTCTTATTGGGACAATCCCTTGAGTAGTGGCCCATACCTTGGCACCTAAAACACCTAACGTTGCTGGAGGAGGCGTTGCTTCGCTCTTAGGATCATACTTGACCTCTTCCTTAACCGTGGTGGTAGGCTTGATGTCCTTAGAGAAAGGTGGCCGAGAAGGTGTAAAGTCCTTGGGTTTGCTTGGCGTGGAGGGGAAGCTAGGTTTAGCGTATCTTCTCTTGTTCGGGTCTCCACTAGTTCGGCCTTGTGCACAAGTTCCTCAAGGTCAACATAGGTCCGGAGCTCCACTTTGTCCTGAATGTCTCGGCCGAGTCCACCGATGAACCGTGCCATGGTCACTTCCTCATCTTCCTCTAGACCGGCTCGGATAAGGAGAGTTTCCATCTCTTGAAAGTAGTCTCGGACTGTGGTGGACCCTTGGGTGAGTTTTCTCGCCTTGTTTAGTACTTCCCCGTGGTAATGACTCGGCACAAACCTTTTTCTCAAGTGGGTAGTAAGTTGGTGCCATGTGGTGATGGGTAGCTCATTATGGCGGTTCCGGGTAGTGCAGAGCTGATCCCACCACAGGAGTGCATACTCACCGAATTCGGAGACCGCTATCTTTACCTTGTTGGAGGCGTAGGTATCGTGGCACAAGAAGCGGACTCCATCTTCCGTTCCCGGTCAAGGTAGGCCTCCGGATCATTCTTGCCGAGAAAGGCGGGGAACTTGGCCTTGATATGCTTCAGCTTGTTGGTTCTCCGAGTCTCTTGGGTCGTCTTTGTCTCGTCTCTCACGCCTCCGGCTTCGCCTACTACGGTCCGAGACGTTGACGCCATAATACTCATCGCTAGAGCCGATGTAGACGCGTTGCCCGGCTATGGTTTGGGTAGGTCGGCGTGAGGCGGGTGTGTGTCCTATGCCTCGGGAGCTCGTCCTCTGGTTCGCTCAGCTCGGCGTGTTCCCGTTGCCGTGGTACCCTCTCGCTCTTTGGCTGCGTTGGTTGGACGGAGGTTGCGGATTGCCCGGAGTCTAGATGTACCGGCAACGCCTTTGCCTTTGCAAATCCGCATGGCATCGGAAGGAGTTGGCGTTGACCCACCCTCAGAATCCGAGGTTGCCCCCGATGGCCTCCCTAGCTTGTTTCTCACGTTCCAAGGTGAGCTGTTGAGAAATTTGTTGGGGAAGTAGTTGGGTCATGGCCTCGGTTACTTGGGCCGCTATAAGTTTCTTGAGGTCATCGAGCGCCTCCGGTGATAGGGCCATGGTACACTGTTACACGGACAAGTAACTAGCGTAAGTAGTTCACAAAATAGCCAACAAATAGAACTCTACGCCGCACACACACAAGGATGCACGCGTGATAAACAAGAAAGGAAAACAAGGACACGGCTTGAAAAAAAAAAAAGGAAATCGTTATGTTTTAAGTAAAACGAGCGTTTTAGCAAAAAGGAAATCGCAATAACACGTTTTGAAAGATGCGATTAGGTTTTCAAAGATCTAAACCTATTACTACCGCCGCAAGTTGACAAACATCAAGAACACAAAGATCAACACATAACTTGTTTATACTAGCAACAATCCTATGCCAAACAACGACGGGTTCAAACAAACAGGTTCGAGATTGTGATACTTTGAAAAGACAAAAGGGAAAGAACGACTCAGCCTTTTGGTACAGAGGCGGCTCGATACCGATGATAGGATCCCACCAGGCGGATCTCTCCTCCGGATAAGGCTAAGCAAGAACGACGGTGGATGAGTAGTGTGGGCGGATGTGGATGCGGATTACAAGTCAAGAACGGAGCAGCGGATGGGTGGGGAGGAACGTGAGGATGGAATATGAACGACTCAAGCAAGGGATGATATCTCGCTTGATGGATAGAAGAAGCTCTTGTAAGCGTGAAGCTTGGAAGAGATTCGTGCCCGTTCGCCGAGCAAGGAGGAGTCGCAACAAAGAAGGGTTTGTAAAAGTTTTGACCGCTTAACACGTTGTGCGGCGCAACCCCTTTTATAGGGAAAACACAAGTTGCTTCTCCTCGTTAGGGTTGCGCAAAAGACAAAAAGGAAATTGCAAAAAGGAAATCCGCAAAAAGGAAATCCGCAAAAAGGAAATCGCGTACAAAGATAAAAAGGAAATTGCAACGGATAAAACGACGAGTAGTGTTAAGCGCCTCGTCTCTTACGCTCTTCAAACTATGATCACTAAGGGACGACGTGGTGTTCTTCTTGGCCTCGTTAAAACCCGGTGGGAAAAAGAGTGCCAAGCGAGACACCTAGTCCGCTTAGCTTTCATAGCTTGGTCTTGATCGGATTGTCGTGCTGAAAACGTTGAAGTAGCTCTTGGCTGCTTCATCCTCCTCCATCATCGTGGTTTGAATGTTTTTGGCTAACTCCCTAGCTTTGGATCGCGTAATTGCTCCTTTTGATTCCTCGGTCCGCGATGGTCGGGTGCCGGTATGGTCGATGTCGAGGTGGTCGATGCCGATGTCGATGTGGTCGATGCCGATGTCGATGTGGTCGATGCCGATGTCGATGCCGTTGTGTTCGGTGTCGACGCGATCGATGCCGATGTCGAAGCCGTCGTGGTCGATGCCGATGTCCGTTCCCGGCTTCGGCTCTATGATCACATCACTTTTAAAAACTTTCAAAACTATGTGACTAACCATTACAATGCTAAGATTAAAACCTTTAGGTCGGATAATGGGGGGGAGTACACAAGCCGAGCATTCAAAGAACACATAGCCAACCATGGGATTCTTCACCAAACCACATGTCCATATACACCGCAACAAAACGGTGTGGCCGAGAGGAAGAATAGGCATCTCATGGAGGTCACACGGTCAATGATGTTCCACATGAACATCCCAAAACGGTTTTGGTCGGATGGTGTTTTAACCGCGTGTTATCTCATCAACCGAACCCCTACTCAAATCTTAAACAACCAATCTCCCTTTCAAGTTTTGAATAAAAGTAAGCCTATTCTTAACCATCTAAGAGTTTTTGGTTGTGTGTGTTTTGTTTTTGTGCCTAGTGAACAAAGGAACAAACTTGAAGCAAAGAGCATCAAGGCCATGTTCATAGGCTACTCCAACACACAAAAAGGATACAAATGTTATGTACCCGAGACAAGAAGGGTCATAGTCTCAAGAGACGTCAAGTTCCTTGAAGGCAAAAGCTTCTATGAAGACAAGAATTGGGATAGTGTGAAGGACTTACCCGAGAAAGTCACGGATAGAGCCACAAGCCTAAGGAACCTAATGAAGAATCTTGGCATGAACTTTGAAGAAGAGCCAAGCCAAGACATACCAAATCAACAACCCACTCCTCTTGATCATGAGGGGGAGAACATAAATGAGCAAGCCAACTCCGAACCTCAAGAGTCTAATGAGTCCGGGGGAGAATCAAATGCTCACCAACAAACTACACCACAAGAAGACCAAGGACATGCTCAAGATGATCATGATCAAGAAGTGGGTCAAGGAGGAAGTGTACCACCGGAGCCGACTAGTATTCAAACGGAGCCGACTCTAAGGAGAAGCACTAGGGTAAAGAAGCATCCATCTAATTGGGTAAACACAAGGGTCTACTACAATAGCAAGGCGGTGGCCCATCCTACTCAAGCAACATGCTCTCTTGCTAGAATTCCCAAGGAACACCGAGCCTTCCTTACCGCCATGGATCAACATGTGATACCAAGGACATATGAAGAAGCAATGAAGGAAGAAGTGTGGATCAATGCGGTTAGAGCCGAGAACAAGGCAATGGAAGACAATGAAACCTTCTATGAAACTGATCTTCCCAAGGGCAAGAAGACCGTGAGCTCTAGATACGTGTTCACCATCAAGTACCTAAGCAATGGGGATATTGAAAGGTACAAGGCAAGACTTGTGGCAAGAGGCTTCACCCAAACCTATGGAGAGGATTACTTGGATACCTTTGCACCGGTGGCCAAACTTCACACGGTTAGGGTCATTCTATCCTTGGCTACTAATTTGTCTTGGGATCTCTTTCAAATGGATGTGAAGAACGCCTTTCTACAAGGAGAGCTTGAGGAAGAGGTATACATGACTCCACCACCCGGAGTAGAGATTACCCCCGGGAAAGTCTTAAGATTGAGAAAGGCTATCTACGGTCTCAAGCAATCACCAAGAGCTTGGTACCACAAGCTTAGCTCAACATTGATGGCAAGAGGATTCAAGAGATCACAAGCCGAACACACACTCTTTACACTACAAAACCAAGAAGGTATAGTAGTAGTACTTGTATACGTAGACGACATCATCATCTCCGGAAACAACAAGGGAGGTATTCTAGAAACCAAGTCTTTTCTTAAGTCTAAATTTGATATCAAAGATCTCGGTTTGCTTAAGTACTTCCTTGGGATTGAAGTTTGTAGATCAAAGGAAGGTCTATTTCTCTCCCAAAGGAAGTACACCCATGATGTTTTAAGTGTTGTCAATATGGCAGGTACCAAGGTGGCAAAGACACCCCTTGAAGACGGCTACAAGACCATTCAAGAGGGTAGTGAAGACGATCAACCATACAAAGACCCAATGCTATATAGACGGCTAGTGGGAAAGCTCATCTACCTTACCATCACTAGACCGGATCTATGCTTTGCCGTGAATCAAGTCTCCCAACATATGCAAAGACCGAAGCAACATCACTGGAACATGATCATGAGGATCTTGGGATACCTTAAGGGAACTTCAAGCTTGGGTATATGGATGGGTTGCAACAAAAGCACGGAGGTTGTTGGGTATTGTGACGCGGACTATGCCGGAAACCTAGAGGACAGGCGGTCAACCACCGGGTATTGTACTTTCATTGGAGGCAACCTTGTCACATGGAAGACAAAGAAGCAAAAGATAGTGTCTTGCTCAACCGCCGAAGCCGAGTATAGAGCCATGAGGAAACTAACTCAAGAACTCATGTGGCTAAAGAACTTGCTAGGAGATTTGGGGTTCAAGATTGAAGCACCAATGACCATGCATTGTGATAACCAAGCGGCCATCCACATAGCAACCAACTCGGTCTTCCATGAACGGACCAAGCACATAGAGGTGGATTGTCACAAGGTTAGAGAGCAAATGGTCAAAGGGACCATCCTACCGTGCTACACCAAAAGTGAAGTGAAACTTGCGGACATCTTCACCAAATCAGCAAGCTTGAAGGTTTGTGAGTCCATCCTACCAAGACTAGGACTCACACGGGCTACCCAAGCCTAAGTCTCCAACCGCATAAGCTTGTACTCTTTTCCCTTAGGTGAGTTTTATCCCAAGTGGTTTTCTCACCAAGGTTTTAACGAGGCAAGGTTATGCGGGTTTCAAGCTTAGCCATTGCATTAGGCTAAGCTTGCGGGGGAGTGTTAAAAAGAGACCAAGGCTTTGCCCGGACACACTTGTTCACCAAGGCAAAGACCTAGCTTGTGGTCAAAGGCAAGGAACACAAGCTATCTCTTGTTACCGTTACAAAGAAGACAAGGAGACAAGAGAAGCATCTAGAAGAAAAGAGCCGTTGCACAAAAGAGCCGTTGGGCAAGTGCATCACACGCCGTCCGTACAAGTCACATGTCGACTTAAGGCGCGTGTAGTCCACACCGTCCGTACGGTCACGGGTCTTCCTAAGGAGGCGCGGCTCCAAGAGTGAGAGCGACGTTTGGCGCGGCTAACCAAGGAAGATGTGGACGGTTTTGGCATAAACTTTAGATGCCATTCTAGGCGATATCTCTTGTATATATTTGTCTTGTAACAACACAATTATAATTAATCTCATATAATCTTTTCCGATTAAACTCTCTCTCTATTCTCTCTCTCTCTCTTGTTCTTGATGTTCTTCATGGAACTCAAGAACACAAATCTCTAAACTCATCTTAATCTTCTTAAAACTAACAATTGAGACACTTAAAAGCACTCATGTTGCATGAAACTTAGTTTAGAGTCCTAGAAACCGCGTTGTTAGATGTTTCATAAGTTCGTCAAACTAGTACAAAGCTCATTGAGACACTTATAAGCACTCATGTTGCATTAAACTTGGTTTGGAGTCCTAGAAACGCGTTGTTAGATGTTTCATAAGTTCGTCAAACTTGTAGAAAGTTCATTGAGACACTTATAAGCACTCGTGTTGAATCAAACTTGGTTTAGAGTCCTAGAACCCGCGTTGTTAGATGTTTCATATGTTCGTCAAACTAGTCAAAATCTCATTGAGACACTTATAAGCACTCATGTTGCATGAAACTTAGTTTAGAGTCTTAGAAACCGCGTTGTTAGATGTTTCATAAGTTCGTCAAACTTGTAGAAAGCTCATTGAGACACTTAGAAGCACTCATGTTGTATCAAACTTGGTTTAGAGTCCTAGAACCCGCATTGTTAGATGTTTCATATGTTCGTCAAACTAGTCAAAAGCTCATTGAGACACTTATAAGCACTCATGTTGCATTAAACTTAGTTTAGAGTCTTAGAAAACGCGTTGTTCGATGTTTCATAAGTTCGTCAAACTAGTACAAAGCTCATTGAGACACTTATAAACACTCATGTTGCATTAAACTTGGTTTAGAGTCCTAGAAACGCGTTGTTAGATGTTTCATAAGTTCGTCAAACTAGTACAAAGCTCATTGAGACACTTATAAGCCCTCATGTTGCATGAAACTTGGTTTAGAGTCCTAGAAAGGCGTTGTTCCATGTTTCATAAGTTCGTAAAACTTGTACAAAGCTCATTGAGACACTTATAAGCACTCATGTTGCATGAAACTTGGTTTAGAGTCCTAGAAATGCGTTGTTCGATGTTTCATAAAATCGTCAAACTAGTACAAAGCTCATTGAGACACTTATAAGCACTCATGTTGCATTAAACTTGGTTTAGAGTCCTAGAAACGCGTTGTTAGATGTTTCATAAGTTCGTCAAACTTGTACAAAGCTCATTGAGACACTTATAAGCACTCATGTTGCATGAAACTTCGTTTAGAGTCCTAGAAACGCGTGGTTAGATGTTTCATAAGTTCTTCAAACTAGTAAAAAGCTCATTGAGACACTTATAAGCACTCATGTTGCATGAAACTTCGTTTAGAGTCTTAGAAACCGCGTTGTTAGATGTTTCATAAGTTTGTCAAACTAGTACAAAGCTCATTGAGACACATATAAGCACTCATGTTGCATGAAACTTGGTTTAGAGTCCTAGAAACGCGTTGTTAGATGTTTCATAAGTTCGTCAAACTAGTACAAAGCTCATTGAGACACTTATAAGCATTCATGTTGCATGAAACTTGGTTTAGAGTCCAAAAAACGCATTGTTAGTCGTTTCATAAGTTCGTAAAACTAGTACAAAGCTCATTGAGCCACTTATAAGCACTCATGTTGAATGAAACTTGGTTTAGAGTCCTAGAAACGCGTTGTTAGATGTTTCATAAGTTCGTAAAACTTGTACAAATCTCATTGAGACACTTATAAGCACTCATGTTGTATGAAACTTGGTTTAGAGTCCTAGAAACGCATTGTTAAATGTTTCATAAGTTCGTCAAACTAGTACTAAGCTCATTGAGACACATATAAGCACTCATGTTGCATGAAACTTGGTTTAGAGTCCTAGAAACGCGTTGTTAGATATTTCATAAGTTTGTAAAACTAGTACAAAGCTCATTGAGACACTTATAAGCACTCATGTTGAATGAAACTTGGTTTAGAGTCCTAGAAACGCGTTGTTAGATGTTTCATAAGTTCGTAAAACAAGTACAAAGCTCATTGAGACACTTATAAGCACTCATGTTGAATGAAACTTGGTTTAGAGTCCTAGAAACGCGTTGTTAGATGTTTCATAAGTTCGTAAAACTAGTACAAAGCTCATTGAGACACTTATAAGCACTCATGTTGAATGAAACTTGGTTTAGAGTCCTAGAAACGCGTTGTTAGATGTTTCATAAGTTCTTCAAACTAGTAAAAAGCTCATTGAGACACTTATAAGCACTCAAGTTGCATGAAACTTCGTTTGGAGTCTTAGAAACCGCGTTGTTAGATGTTTCATAAGTTTGTCAAATTAGTACAAAACTCATTGAGACACATATAAGCACTCATGTTGCATGAAACTTGGTTTAGAGTCCTAAAAACGCGTTGTTAGATGTTTCATAAGTTCGTCAAACTTGTACAAAGCTCATTGAGACACTTATAAGCACTCATGTTGTATCAAACTTGGTTTAGAGTCCTAGAACCCGCGTTGTTAGATGTTTCATTTGTTCGTCAAACTAGTCAAAAGCTCATTGAGACACTTATAAGCACTCATGTTGCATCAAACTTAGTTTAGAGTCTTAGAAACCGCGTTGTTAGATGTTTCATAAGTTCGTCAAACTAGTACAAAGCTCATTGAGACACTTATAAGTACTCATGTTGCATGAAACTTGGTTTAGAGTCTTAGAAACGAGTTGTTAGATGTTTCATAAGTTCGTAAAACTTGTCAACGCTCATTGAGACACTTATAAGCACTGATGTGGAATGAAACTTTGTTTAGAGTCCTAGAACCCGCGTTGTTAGATGTTTCATATGTTCGTCAAACTAGTCAAAAAGGTCATTGAGACACTTAAAAGCACTCATGTTGCATGAAACTTAGTTTAGAGTCCTAGAAACCGCGTTGTTAGATGTTTCATAAGTTCGTCAAACTAGTACAAAGCTCATTGAGACACTTATAAGCACTCATGTTGCATTAAACTTGGTTTGGAGTCCTAGAAACGCGTTGTTAGATGTTTCATAAGTTCGTCAAACTTGTAGAAAGCTCATTGAGACACTTATAAGCACTCATGTTGAATCAAACTTGGTTTAGAGTCCTAGAACCCGCGTTGTTAGATGTTTCATATGTTCGTCAAACTAGTCAAAATCTCATTGAGACACTTATAAGCACTCATGTTGCATGAAACTTAGTTTAGAGTCTTAGAAACCGCGTTGTTAGATGTTTCATAAGTTCGTCAAACTTGTAGAAAGCTCATTGAGACACTTAGAAGCACTCATGTTGTATCAAACTTGGTTTAGAGTCCTAGAACCCGCATTGTTAGATGTTTCATATGTTCGTCAAACTAGTCAAAAGCTCATTGAGACACTTATAAGCACTCATGTTGCATTAAACTTAGTTTAGAGTCCTAGAAACCGCGTTGTTAGATGTTTCATAAGTTCGTCAAACTAGTACAAAGCTCATTGAGACACTTATAAGCCCTCATGTTGCATGAAACTTGGTTTAGAGTCCTAGAAAGGCGTTGTTCGATGTTTCATAAGTTCGTAAAACTTGTACAAAGCTCATTGAGACACTTATAAGCACTCATGTTGCATGAAACTTGGTTTAGAGTCCTAGAAACGGGTTGTTCGATGTTTCATAAGTTCGTCAAACTAGTACAAAGCTCATTGAGACACTTATAAGCACTCATGTTGCATTAAACTTGGTTTAGAGTCCTAGAAACGCGTTGTTAGATGTTTCATAAGTTCGTCAAACTTGTACAAAGCTCATTGAGACACTTATAAGCACTCATGTTGCATGAAACTTCGTTTAGAGTCCTAGAAACGCGTTGTTAGATGTTTCATAAGTTCTTCAAACTAGTAAAAAACTCATTGAGACACTTATAAGCACTCATGTTGCATGAAACTTCGTTTAGAGTCTTAGAAACGCGTTGTTAGATGTTTCATAAGTTTGTCAAACTAGTACAAAGCTCATTGAGACACATATAAGCACTCATGTTGCATGAAACTTGGTTTAGAATCCTAGAAACGCGTTGTTAGATGTTTCATAAGTTCGTCAAACTAGCACAAAGCTCATTGAGACACTTATAAGCATTCATGTTGCATGAAACTTGGTTTAGAGTCCAAAAAACGCATTGTTAGTCGTTTCATAAGTTCGTAAAACTAGTACAAAGCTCATTGAGCCACTTATAAGCACTCATGTTGAATGAAACTTGGTTTAGAGTCCTAGAAACGCGTTGTTAGATGTTTCATAAGTTCGTAAAACTTGTACAAATCTCATTGAGACACTTATAAGCACTCATGTTGTATGAAACTTGGTTTAGATTCCTAGAAACGCATTGTTAAATGTTTCATAAGTTCGTCAAACTAGTACAAAGCTCATTGAGACACATATAAGCAATCATGTTGCATGAAACTTGGTTTAGAGTCCTAGAAACGCGTTGTTAGATGTTTCATAAGTTCGTCAAACTTGTACAAAGCTCATTGAGACACTTATAATCAGTCATGTTGTATGAAACTTGGTTTAGAGTCCTAGAACCCGCGTTGTTAGATGTTTCATATATTCGTCAAACTAGTCAAAAGCTCATTGATGTTAGTTTTTATGAGTTTAGAGAGTAGATTTGGAGTGTGTGTTCTTGTGTTCAATGAAGAACATCAAGAACATTAGCGAGAGTATAAAGAGATTTCATAAAGATAAGATTTTCATTAAGTGTGTTAACCTTCAAGTTTACAAGAGAGAGAGTATATATAACAAGGAAAAACAAGTCGCCCTAAATGGCATAAAGAGAATATGCTAGAAACGTCACTATCGGTGTGGCTAGCCGCGCCTCCTTAACTTGGTCCGTGACTTGTACGGCCAAGTAGGCTACACGCGCCTTAAGTCACACATGTGACTTTTGCCAACGGCTCTTTTGCAACGGCTACTTGGTGGACTTGAGTCTTCTAGATCCTTCCTTGCTCTTCTCTTGTAACGGTAACAATGTTGAGAGGTACTTGGGCCTTTGCTTGGTCCACAAGTGTGGGCACTTACCTTAGTGGACTATGAATCCGGATAGGTGCCTTAGTCTCTTTAATACTCCCCCTCAAGCTCAACCTAGTGAAACGGTTAAGCTTGGAACCCGTATGACCTTGCCTCGTTAAAACCTTGGTAAGAAAACCACTTGGGATAAAACTTACCTAAGGGAAAAGAGTGCATGATCATACGGTTTAGGGACTTAGGCATTGAGAGCCCGGATGAGTCCAAGTCTTGGTAGAATGGACTCACAAACCTTCAAGCTTGCGGACTTGGTGAAGATGTCCGCGAGTTGATCTTGACTCTTCGTGTAGCAAGGTAGAATAGTGCCCTTGACCATTTGTTCTCTAACCTTGTGACAATCCACCTCTATGTGTTTAGTCCTCTCATGGAAGACAGAGTTTGTTGCTATGTGGATAGCCGCTTGATTATCACAATGCATGGTCATTGGTGCTTCAATCTTGAGTCCCAAATCTCCTAGCAAGTTCTTTAGCCACATGAGTTCTTGAGTCAATTTCCTCATGGCTCTATACTCGGCTTCGGCGGTTGAGCAAGATACTATCTTTTGCTTCTTGGTCTTCCATGTGACAAGGTTGCCACCAATGAAAGTGCAATAGCCGGTGGTTGACCGTCTACTATCTAGATCCCCGGCATAGTCCGCGTCACAATACCCAATAACCTCCGTGTTCTTGTTGCAACCCATCCAAATACCCAAACTTGAGGTTCCTTTGAGATAGCCCAAGATCCTCATGATCATGTTCCAATGGTGTTGCTTCGGCTTTTGCATGTATTGGGAGACTTGGTTCACGGCAAAGCATAAGTCCGGCCTAGTGATTGTCAAGTAAATGAGTTTACCAACTAGCCGTCTATAGAGCATTGGGTCTTGGTATGGTTGATCTTCCTCACTACCTTCTTGAATGGTCTTGTAGCCGTCTTCAAGAGGAGTTTTAGCCACCTTTGTACCTATCATATTGACAACACTTAAAAGATCATGGGTGTACTTCCTTTGGGAAAGAAATAGACCTTCTCTAGATCTACACACTTCAATCCCAAGGAAGTACTTAAGAGTACCTAAGTCCTTAATATCAAATTTAGACTTAAGGAAAGATTTGGTTTCTTGAATACCTTCCTTGTTGTTTCCGGAGATGATGATGTCGTCTACATACACTAGTACTACTACTATACCTTCTTGGTTTTGTAGGGTAAAGAGAGTATGCTCGGCTTGTGATCTCTTGAATCCTTTTGCCATCAATGTTGAGCTAAGCTTGTGGTACCAAGCTCTTGGTGATTGCTTGAGACCGTAGATGGCTTTCCTTAGCCGTAGGACTTTTCCGGGTGTAATTTCTAAGCCGGGTGGTGGAGTCATGTAGACTTCCTCTTCAAGCTCTCCTTGTAGAAAGGCATTCTTCACATCCATTTGAAAGAGATCCCATGATAGGTTAGTAGCAAGTGATAAGATTACCCGAACCGTATGGAGTTTTGCAACCGGGGCAAATGTGTCTAGGTAGTCCTCTCCATAGGTTTGAGTAAAGCCTCTTGCTACCAATCTTGCCTTGTGTCTTTCTATCTCTCCATTACTTAGATATTTGATGGTGAAGACATACCTTGAGCTCACGGCTTTCTTCCCTTTTGGTAGGTTGGTTTCATAGAAAGTTTCATTGTCTTCCATGGCCTTGTTCTCGGCTTCCACTCGCTTTAACCCAAACGTCCTCCTTCATTGCCTCTTCATAAGTCCTTGGAATAACTTGTTGATCCATGGAGGTGGTAAAGGCTTTATGTTCCTTTGGAAAGCTTGCCAGAGAACACACGGCTTGAGTGGGATGCGCCTCGGCTTTGTTGTTAAAGTACACCCTTGTGTTGACCCAATTAGATGGATGCCTCTTGACTCTAGTGCTCCTTCTTAGAACCAGCGGCTCTTCTTCTTGGGACACACCTTGGTCATGGACTTCTTGATCATTTTGTTGTTGAGTATTAGTCTCGGTTGAGGCTTGTGGTTCTTCTTGACCATTTGACTCATTTGACTCTCCCCCGGACGTAGTTGGTTCTTGAGTACCGGCTTGCTCATTGTTCTCCCCCTCATGATCAAGGTGGGTTTCTTGAGTTGGTTCCTCACTTCTTGTTTCTTCATAGCTATCCATACCAAGATTTCTCATCAAGTTCCTAAGACTTGTGGCTCTATCCGTAACAACTTCGGGTAAGTCCTTTACACTATCCCAATTGTTCTCCTTGTAGTAGCTTTGTCCCTCTAGAAACTTGACCTCCCTTGATACTAGTACCCTTCTTGTCTCCGGTACATAACACTTGTACCCCTTTTGTGTGTTTGAGTAGCCAATGAACATTGCCTTGATGCTTTTAGCTTCAAGCTTGTTCCTTTGCTCACTAGGTACAAACACAAAGCACACACAACCGAACACTCTTAGATGATTGATAAAAGGATTAGTTTTATTCAATACCTTGAATGGAGATTCATTCTTCAAGACTTGTGTTGGTGTGCGGTTGATAAGATAGCATGCCGTGAGAACTCCATCGGACCAAAACCTCTTTGGTATGTTCATGTGGAACATCATGGACCGTGTCACTTCCATTAGGTGCCGGTTCTTCCTTTCGGCTACACCATTTTGTTGTGGTGTGTATGGGCATGTGGTTTGATGGAGGATCCCATGCTTGGCTATGTGCTCTTTGAATGCTCTACTTGTGTATTCTCCACCATTGTCGGACCTAAACGTCTTAATCTTGACATTATAGTGGTTAGTCACATAGTTTTGAAAGTTTTGAAAAGCTTCTAACACCCTATCTTTTGTTTGTAAAAGGGTCACCCATGTGTATTTTGAACTTTCATCTATGAATGTGACAAAGTAAGAGTGATTATCCCTAGATTTACAAGGTGATGACCACACATCCGAATGCACAAGTTCAAAAGGTTTATAAGTCATGTTTGATTTTTGAAAAACGGTTCGACAATGTTTACCTAAAATGCAAGCTTCACAAGTTTCATGATTAAACTTAACATTAGGCAAAATGGTTTTTAAAGCATTAAGATGAGGGTGACCGAGTCTAAAATGCCAAATTACATTGTTAACTTCGGATAAAACCGTTTTAAAAGCATGACAAAATAAAGCATTAGAATTTTTAAAGGAGTTTTTCTCTAGGACATAGAGATCGCCTCTTGTGATCCCCTTTCCCACAATCCTTTTACTCTCAATATCCTGAAAAATCACATCATTAGGACCGAAGATAACATTGCAATTTAAGTCACAAGCTATTTGTTTAACGGATAGAAGATTAGATGTGAAACTAGGCATATAAAGGGCCTTAGATTCTCTATCAAATAGCTTAAGGTTCCCTAATCCTTCTATAGGTATTTTACTCCCATTTGCAATGATTACATTCCCTAGAGCCGGTTCTATGTCACTAATCAAGTCTAGGTTACTAATCATGTGATGAGAAGCACCGGAATCAATGACAATAGGTTTACTAAGATCTTTACCAAGGATGTTAGCACTAAGGGAGTAAAAGGGAGTTTTACCAATACCGGAGCCTTTTAAGGCCTTGAGAAGAGCATCGAGATCGGATCTCCTCACAAAGTCATCCTTGAAAGGAACAATGGCCGAGCTTTCTTCCTCTTTGTTGCTCCGGTTTGACCCACTTGTACTCGGACTGCTCATGGTATCATCGTTGGAGAAGTGTGCCTTGGCATCCTTGAACTTGGCCGGCTTGAGATGAGGGTGAAGGCTCCAACACTTGTCCTTGGTATGTCCCTTCTTCTTGCAGTGGTCACAGAGCAAGGACCTCCTTTCTTCATAGGTCTTTGAAGATGGTTTGAACTCTACCCTGTTGGCCGAGACCAACTCCTTCTTGCTATCAAAGAGGTCTATGGACCCTTGTTCCCTTTGTAATTGAGAGCACACTTCTTCAAGATTTGGTAACATGTCCGAGCGTAGAAGATGCTTGATGATGTCCTTGTAGCTACCGTTGAGGGTGAGAAGCAAGCCAAAGACTTTGTCTTGCTCTCTTCGTTCGTTTAAGACTCTAGGTTCCACGGTGCTTGGTCGGAGCATCTCTAGCTCGGCCCATAGTGATCTAAACCTCCCAAAATGTTTGGTGAACTCGGTGTCTTCTTGATTAAGGTCATTGATGGCCTTCTTGACTTCATATACCCGGCTTAAATTGGAGACGTTGTCGTAGACGGTTTGAAGAGTATCCCACAATTCCTTAGCGCTTTCACAATATGAATAGGCTTCTAGGATGGAGGGTTCAAGGGATCCTTGGATGATTCCCAGGACCTTTTGGTCTAGTTGAAACCACTTTTCATCATCGTTGGTCAGCTCATTGTTAAACTCGATAGGAGCTTCTTGCCGTGTGAGAATGTGATTCCAATAACCTCGGCCACAAAGGGCTATCTTCATGGTTCTAGCCCATAGAAGATAGTTTATGCCTTTAAGAGTAACCGGGCAGAGATTCTTCTTTTGTTCTTTGTCTTCCATTGTCTTGAAATTTCTTGTTTTGAAATTTCTTGGTTTGAAATCGAAGAACCGTTATCGAGAATGGTTATCGAGAGTGCTCGGTATCGATGTCGAGAATGGTCGGTGTTGAGAGTTGTCGATGTCGAGAAATGTCGATGCCGAGAGTTGTCGATGTCGAGAAATGTCGATGCCGAGAGTTGTCGATGTCGAGAGTTGTCGATGTCGAGAAAGTTGTAACCGAGAGATTTGTGGCCGCGAGTAGCCAAGAGATTTGTGCGGAAGCGAAATAGGTTCGGGAGCAAGGTTGCTCGATACCATGTTAGTTTTTATGAGTTTAGAGAGTAGATTTGGAGTGTGTGTTCTTGTGTTCAATGAAGAACATCAAGAACATTAGCGAGAGTATAAAGAGATTTCATAAAGATAAGATTTTCATTAAGTGTGTTAACCTTCAAGTTTACAAGAGAGAGAGTATATATAACAAGGAAAAACAAGTCGCCCTAAATGGCATAAAGAGAATATGCTAGAAACGTCACTATCGGTGTGGCTAGCCGCGCCTCCTTAACTTGGTCCGTGACTTGTACGGCCAAGTAGGCTACACGCGCCTTAAGTCACACATGTGACTTTTGCCAACGGCTCTTTTGCAACGGCTACTTGGTGGACTTGAGTCTTCTAGATCCTTCCTTGCTCTTCTCTTGTAACGGTAACAATGTTGAGAGGTACTTGGGCCTTTGCTTGGTCCACAAGTGTGGGCACTTACCTTAGTGGACTATGAATCCGGATAGGTGCCTTAGTCTCTTTAATAATTGAGACACTTATAATCACTCATGTTGCATGAAACTTAGTTTAAAGTCCTAGAAACCGCGTTGTTAGATGTTTCATAAGTTCGTCAAACTAGTACAAAGCTCATTGAGACACTTATAAGCACTCATGTTGCATGAAACTTGGTTTAGAGTCCTAGAAACTCATTGTTAAATGTTTCATAAGTTCGTCAAACTAGTACAAAGCTCATTGAGACAGTTATAAGCACTCATGTTGCATGAAAGTTCGTTTAGAGTCTTAGAAACCGCGTTGTTAGATGTTTCATAATTTCGTCAAACTAGTACAAAGCTCATTGAGACACTTATAAGCACTCATGTTGCATGAAACTTGGTTTAGAGTCCTAGAAACGCGTTGTTAGATATTTCATAAGTTCGTAAAACTAGTACAAAGCTCATTGAGACACTTATAAGCACTCATGTTGAATGAAACTTGGTTTAGAGTCCTAGAAACGCATTGTTAGATGTTTCATAAGTTCGTAAAACTAGTACAAAGCTCATTGAGACACTTATAAGCACTCATGTTGAATGAAACTTGGTTTAGAGTCCTAGAAACGCGTTGTTAGATGTTTCATAAGTTCGTAAAACTAGTACAAAGCTCATTGAGACATTTATAAGCACTCATGTTGAATGAAACTTGGTTTAGAGTCCTAGAAACGCGTTGTTAGATGTTTCATAAGTTCTTCAAACTAGTAAAAAGCTCATTGAGACACTTATAAGCACTCAAGTTGCATGAAACTTCGTTTGGAGTCTTAGAAACCGCGTTGTTAGATGTTTCATAAGTTTGTCAAATTAGTACAAAACTCATTGAGACACATATAAGCACTCATGTTGCATGAAACTTGGTTTAGAGTCCCAAAAATGCGTTGTTAGATGTTTCATAAGTTCGACAAACTTGTACAAAGCTCATTGACACACTTATAAGCACTCATGTTGTATCAAACTTGGTTTAGAGTCCTAGAACCCGCGTTGTTAGATGTTTCATATGTTCGTCAAACTAGTCAAAAGCTCATTGAGACACTTATAAGCACTCATGTTGCATCAAACTTAGTTTAGAGTCTTAGAAACCGCGTTGTTAGATGTTTCATAAGTTCGTCAAACTAGTACCTTGGCCCTTGGCCCAAACTATTCAATTGTGGGGGCACCCGTGGATGTCCAGTCCCACAAACTTCACGCTTCAGATGTCCCATCCTGAGCGTGAGGGGGGTGTATTAGAGTTAAATTGTCCCACATTGGAAGTTGGTGGATCCTTTGCTTAATATATAAGTGTGAGGCAATCCTCCACTCTTGAGCTAGCTTTTGGGTGTGAGTTAGGCCCAATATCTTCTAACATGGTATCAGAGCAAAGCTCTTGAGACCCATAGGTAAGTCGCTTCCGCCATTCTCCTTTCTTATTTCTTGCTTATAAACACAAAGATCTAGAGGAGGAAAAGAATGACCAAGATCCGAGTGGTTAAAACCCTTAAGATCTTGGTGAATCAATGCTCCTCTTAGGAAGAGAACCATGATTCTTTGTCTCTTAATGAGTGAAGATACATGTTGAATCCAAGTTCCTTTCAAGAACAATCCAATCAAAACCGAATCATAGTGAGCATAGATTGAAAAATCTAGCTACATGATGTTTTTGGTTGAGTTGTTCTTTAAGATCTTTGTTTAGGCCGAAAGTTGTGGATGAGAACCATTGTTTCCTCACTCTTATGAGTTTAAAAGGAACCTTGATGAATCCAAAATCCATCTAACTTAGGCATTAGGCAATGACCAAGTATTCAAAGCATAAAGCTTGAAACTTGTGAGCTAAAGAGTGAGAGAACCATGCTCATTGATTCTTTAAGAACAATGACTTGTTGAATCCGAAACTCTATGCTTTTCTTAAGATACAAAGATAAAAGGATGAGATCCATGATTCGCCATGAGCGATAAGTGTTGTATCCAAATCCGAAGGTAATTACTTCATCTTTGTAAGGCCGAAAGAAAGAGGATGAGAACCATGGTCTCCCCACTCTTATGAGTCCAAGGGAACCTTGATGAATCCAAATCCGACTATGCTAAGGCATTAAGCGATGAACAAGAACCTCAAAGCTCAAAGCTTGAGACTTGTGAGCTAAAGGTATGAGAACCTTTCTTGTGTATCTTATGAGAATACAAGATAGTTGAATCCATAACCTCCTGTTTATTTTGAAAGTTCATGAGCATGTAATTTCAAATGTTTTAGTATGTGCTCATGTGTGTCCGAATTTCAAACACTCCAAGACTCGGTTGTCATGTAGTCATGTGACATAGTCGACTACATGACTCAACTATTTTGTCTTTGAAAGATCTAGGATACAAGGTCCACTTATGTCTTTGTCTAAGACCAAATCACTAGTCCTTGTTTGGTGAAGTGGTTTGAATCTTGGTAAAAGACTAAGTGAACTTAAAACCTTGGTTAATCCAAAAGATCTTCGGTTTAACAAAAGGGTAAGGAACCAAGATCCGCTTGTGATAAAGCATATAAGATCTTTGTGTATCCGATACTCTCTTAGAGGGAAGAGAACCAAGCCTCCATAAGTGTTAATAAAACACCGAGAGCTTGATGAATCCTTCATAACCTCGGCTAACATGAGTCTATAAAGAGATCCATGACCACTTAAAAGGTGATACCTTAAAGGGTCATGATGAATCCATCCTTAGACTTATGGGGAAATGATTCACTACATTAACATCTATATAAGGTGAAGATGGAATGATGATCTATGTTTGTTGTCATAAACCGCCTATGTGCACTTAAGTTTATGATACAAGATGAGTAACTAAGCTTTGAAAGCTATCAAGTTACAATGAATCTTGTTGGTGTGTTTTAAGATCATGGTCCGCCATTGTGCACTAAAAGACCATGGTCCCTTGTTGCTAACTTGAATCTATGTGTAGGTAAAGAAGCAAACAAGAGAATTTCTCATAAAGAGAAGTCATGAATCCAATCTTAGACTAACCATTGAGGTGCTCTACAAGGATAAATGTCTTCTCCCAATGACCATCTTCCCAAAGGAAAACCATAAAAAGGCCATTTCTAAACTCTTTACTCTTTATTTGTATTGTTATGCAAAATGATCTTCATTCCTCATTATATATATATGCCTTAGGTCATTTGTCAAAATTATTTGCCAATTTCAAAACTATAAGACCGAAACTTGAACTTGTTAAGGTGCATACTATACTCGGGTTTAATCAAAAGACATAGGGAACATCTTGAACTATTGTCTTAAACTCTCCCTTGCATTCTTGCTTGTACTTGTGAATGGTTAATCAATAGTTTGTAAATTGTTAAAGGTTATTATCTTGTGCCGGTTAGTCATGAAATTTAAATCAATTTTTGTCTTTGGTATGATGTAGGATCATCATGTCTAAGGATTAAAAGAGATCATCTTGAAAACCCCTAAGCATAAAGAAGTAACAAAGAAGTGCTAAAGAGAAAAGAAGTAAAGAGAAGAATGAAAGAAGCCATGAATGGTGTCCGAAGGAAAAGATGAGAATCCTTTCTCATGAAGCTTGTGAAGAACAAAGCCGATAAAGGGAAATAGTTCATGCCTTCCATCTTAATCATGAAGGGGGGGAGAAGAAGTGTTAAATCACACAACTCATCATGATCAAATGGAAGTGAATCACTCGGCCAAGTATCAAGAAGAACTAGCCGAGTCAATCCAACCTAATCTTCGGTCAAGTCCCTAGCAAAGACAAAGACCATCACTTGACCAAAGTCCCTAGCAAAGACAAGGTCACCATTCTCCGGTTAAAGCATCTTCCAAGGTGCCAAACCAATTCACTCTCGGCCAAATCCTTACAAAGGAGAAGGCCAAACCATCTTATCATCATATTTGGTCAAGATCTAGCAAGTCAAAGACCTCCGTTCAACCACCAACAAAGCCGGCCAAAGTATCAAGAAGGACTAAGCCGCCACTACCACCAATCCGGCTAAGTATTGACTAAAGTACCAAGAAGGACGAAGTCAATACAAAGCTCTCACTCTCGGCTAAAGTACCAAGAAGGACGAAGCCTCCACAATCAACCAATCCATCTCGGCTTAAGTACCAACAAGATACAAGGCCAAAGTCTCATTGAAGCAAAGAAGAACCGCAACTAGCTAAAGACACTTGAAGGAAGATCATAACTTGCTCAAGGAGTCTAAGAGCCTTCATCAATCACTCGGTCAAGCTTCTACAAAGAAGCAAGACAAACCCGTCCATACCATCAACACTAGGCTCGGTCAAGTTCCTAGCAACGACAAAACCGAGCCATCCATGTTCTAGAAAGAGACCGATAATCAACCATGATCAATCGGCTCTCACCATTCTCGGCCTAGCAACTATCAAGTGCAAAGCCAAATACTTGTTACTCGGCCTAAGCATCTACCAAGAGCTAAGCCAAAAGACTCCAAACCAACCTTGTTCCAATTGCACAAAGGATAAAGCCGCAAGACCTCATGAAGAAGTCAAAGGGCTCAAGCCAAATGCAACTACAAGGGACCATCAATCTATCACACCCCTACAAACTAAAGGCTGTCCCTAAAACCTTCTCTTTAACATACTTAATAAGAATCATTAGACTAGAACTAAATCTCATTATCTTGTTTAAGTCTATGGTCAATCACTTGCTAAAAAGGAATTGCTTAAATCAATGTTCTAAATTGACTTTAGATTAAAGCTTATCCTTTATATATCCAATTGTCTTTACTAAGTATAAATTTCCTTGGATCTTTGAAGGTTCAAAGGAGTGATAGACCAAAGGCAAGAAGGAAGTCTCAAAGAAGAAATAAAAGAGAAGGAAAGGAAGTCACTATGTTTTTGTCAAGTCCATCCACACCCAAGCTTGTGAAGAACAAAGCCGTGGATAGGAATCAAATCAAAGTCTCACACCAAAGTTTGTGAAGAACAAACCGTGAAGACCAAATCAAGTATCCAAAGAACCCTCATTGAAGAACACGGCAAAGTCAAGAAGATCAAACCGGTTCTATCTTAAGGGGGAGTTTCGGCCAAGTCAAGAAGATAAAGGCCAAGATTAAGAAGACTCCTATTGCAAAGACTTACACTCTTTTTTCCCTTAGTAATGCTTTTATCCCAAGTGGTTTTGCTTACTAAGGGTTTTAATGAGGTTTGTTTAGCAATGTCCAATCTTAGCCATTTCATTGGGCTAAGCTTGAGGGGGAGTATTAAGACTAATGATAACCTACAAAGGCATTAGATCAAGATACATCAAAGAAGGGAAAAGTGTAGTTGAGGCGTGTAGTCGGCTAATATAGTTGAGTCATGTAGTCAACTACATCGCAAGACTAAAGAGCCGTTAGAGCTATGGACCAATGGAATCAAGAGAGGGAAAATATAGTTGAGGCGTGTAGTCGACTAATGTAGTTGAGTCATGTAGTCGACTACATCGCAAGACTAAAGAGCCGTTAGAGAATTCAAATTTGAATTCTAGCCGTTGGAGACTTCTCTTGTTGTATCTTTTCTTTATATAAGTGTGATAAACTCTTGTAAAACCTTCAAGGAGGTGGTTCCTCTTTCAATATACTAAAATACACTTTCTCTCACATACTCTCTCTCTTTCTAATCTCAAATACTCTCTCCATACACTCAAGAACCAAGCAACCTTGCTTCGCTTCTATACACTCAAGATCCGAGCCTAACCAACTCGGATCTATACACTAATCTCTCCAAAAACCAACATCATATGTTCGTCAAACTAGTCAAAAGCTCATTGAGACACTTATAAGCACTCATGTTGCATCAAACTTAGTTTAGAGTCTTAGAAACCGCGTTGTTAGATGTTTCATAAGTTCGTCAAACTAGTACAAAGCTCATTGAGACACTTATAAGTACTCATGTTGCATGAAACTTGGTTTAGAGTCCTAGAAACGCGTTGTTAGATGTTTCATAAGTTCGTAAAACTTGTCAAAGCTCATTGAGACACTTATAAGCACTGATGTGGAATGAAACTTTGTTTAGAGTCCTAGAACCCGCGTTGTTAGATGTTTCATATGTTCGTCAAACTAGTCAAAAGGTCATTGAGACACTTATAAGCACTCATGTTGCATGAAACTTAGTTTAGAGTCTTAGAAACCGCGTTGTTAGATGTTTCATAAGTTCGTCAAACTTGTAGAAAGCTCATTGAGACACTTAGAAGCACTCATGTTGTATCAAACTTGGTTTAGAGTCCTAGAACCCGCATTGTTAGATGTTTCATATGTTCGTCAAACTAGTCAAAAGCTCATTGAGACACTTATAAGCACTCATGTTGCATTAAACTTAGTTTAGAGTCCTAGAAACCGCGTTGTTAGATGTTTCATAAGTTCGTCAAACTAGTACAAAGCTCATTGAGACACTTATAAGCCCTCATGTTGCATGAAACTTGGTTTAGAGTCCTAGAAAGGCGTTGTTCGATGTTTCATAAGTTCGTAAAACTTGTACAAAGCTCATTAAGACACTTATAAGCACTCATGTTGCATGAAACTTGGTTTAGAGTCCTAGAAACGGGTTGTTCGATGTTTCATAAGTTCGTCAAACTAGTACAAAGCTCATTGAGACACTTATAAGCACTCATGTTGCATTAAACTTGGTTTAGAGTCCTAGAAACGCGTTGTTAGATGTTTCATAAGTTCGTCAAACTTGTACAAAGCTCATTGAGACACTTATAAGCACTCATGTTGCATGAAACTTCGTTTAGAGTCCTAGAAACGCGTTGTTAGATGTTTCATAAGTTCTTCAAACTAGTAAAAAACTCATTGAGACACTTATAAGCACTCATGTTGCATGAAACTTCGTTTAGAGTCTTAGAAACGCGTTGTTAGATGTTTCATAAGTTTGTCAAACTAGTACAAAGCTCATTGAGACACATATAAGCACTCATGTTGCATGAAACTTGGTTTAGAATCCTAGAAACGCGTTGTTAGATGTTTCATAAGTTCGTCAAACTAGTACAAAGCTCATTGAGACACTTATAAGCATTCATGTTGCATGAAACTTGGTTTAGAGTCCAAAAAACGCATTGTTAGTCGTTTCATAAGTTCGTAAAACTAGTACAAAGCTCATTGAGCCACTTATAAGCACTCATGTTGAATGAAACTTGGTTTAGAGTCCTAGAAACGCGTTGTTAGATGTTTCATAAGTTCGTAAAACTTGTACAAATCTCATTGAGACACTTATAAGCACTCATGTTGTATGAAACTTGGTTTAGATTCCTAGAAACGCATTGTTAAATGTTTCATAAGTTCGTCAAACTAGTACAAAGCTCATTGAGACACATATAAGCAATCATGTTGCATGAAACTTGGTTTAGAGTCCTAGAAACGCATTGTTAGATGTTTCATAAGTTCGTCAAACTTGTACAAAGCTCATTGAGACACTTATAATCAGTCATGTTGTATGAAACTTGGTTTAGAGTCCTAGAACCCGCGTTGTTAGATGTTTCATATATTCGTCAAACTAGTCAAAAGCTCATTGAGACACTTATAATCACTCATGTTGCATGAAACTTAGTTTAAAGTCCTAGAAACCGCGTTGTTAGATGTTTCATAAGTTCGTCAAACTAGTACAAAGCTCATTGAGACACTTATAAGCACTCATGTTGCATGAAACTTGGTTTAGAGTCCTAGAAACTCATTGTTAAATGTTTCATAAGTTCGTCAAACTAGTACAAAGCTCATTGAGACAGTTATAAGCACTCATGTTGCATGAAAGTTCGTTTAGAGTCTTAGAAACCGCGTTGTTAGATGTTTCATAATTTCGTCAAACTAGTACAAAGCTCATTGAGACACTTATAAGCACTCATGTTGCATGAAACTTGGTTTAGAGTCCTAGAAACGCGTTGTTAGATATTTCATAAGTTCGTAAAACTAGTACAAAGCTCATTGAGACACTTATAAGCACTCATGTTGAATGAAACTTGGTTTAGAGTCCTAGAAACGCATTGTTAGATGTTTCATAAGTTCGTAAAACTAGTACAAAGCTCATTGAGACACTTATAAACACTCATGTTGAATGAAACTTGGTTTAGAGTCCTAGAAACGCGTTGTTAGATGTTTCATAAGTTCGTAAAACTAGTACAAAGCTCATTGAGACATTTATAAGCACTCATGTTGAATGAAACTTGGTTTAGAGTCCTAGAAACGCGTTGTTAGATGTTTCATAAGTTCTTCAAACTAGTAAAAAGCTCATTGAGACACTTATAAGCACTCAAGTTGCATGAAACTTCGTTTGGAGTCTTAGAAACCGCGTTGTTAGATGTTTCATAAGTTTGTCAAATTAGTACAAAACTCATTGAGACACATATAAGCACTCATGTTGCATGAAACTTGGTTTAGAGTCCCAAAAATGCGTTGTTAGATGTTTCATAAGTTCGACAAACTTGTACAAAGCTCATTGACACACTTATAAGCACTCATGTTGTATCAAACTTGGTTTAGAGTCCTAGAACCCGCGTTGTTAGATGTTTCATATGTTCGTCAAACTAGTCAAAAGCTCATTGAGACACTTATAAGCACTCATGTTGCATCAAACTTAGTTTAGAGTCTTAGAAACCGCGTTGTTAGATGTTTCATAAGTTCGTCAAACTAGTACAAAGCTCATTGAGACACTTATAAGTACTCATGTTGCATGAAACTTGGTTTAGAGTCCTAGAAACGCGTTGTTAGATGTTTCATAAGTTCGTAAAACTTGTCAAAGCTCATTGAGACACTTATAAGCACTGATGTGGAATGAAACTTTGTTTAGAGTCCTAGAACCCGCGTTGTTAGATGTTTCATATGTTCGTCAAACTAGTCAAAAGGTCATTGAGACACTTATAAGCACTCATGTTGCATGAAACTTAGTTTCGAGTCCTAGAAACCGCGTTGTTAGATGTTTCATAAGTTCGTCAAACTAGTACAAAGCTCATTGAGACACTTATAAGCACTCATGTTGCATTAAACTTGGTTTAGAGTCCTAGAAACGCGTTGTTAGATGTTTCATAAGTTCGTCAAACTTGTAGAAAGCTCATTGAGACACTTATAAGCACTCATGTTGAATCAAACTTGGTTTAGAGTCCTAGAACCCGCGTTGTTAGATGTTTCATATGTTCGTCAAACTAGTCAAAAGCTCATTGAGACACTTATAAGCACTCATGTTGCATCAAACTTAGTTTAGAGTCTTAGAAACCGCGTTGTTAGATGTTTCATAAGTTCGTCAAACTAGTACAAAGCTCATTGAGACACTTATAAGTACTCATGTTGCATGAAACTTGGTTTAGAGTCCTCGAAACGCGTTGTTAGATGTTTCATAAGTTCGTAAAACTTGTCAAAGCTCATTGAGACACTTATAAGCACTGATGTGGAATGAAACTTGGTTTAGAGTCCTAGAAACCGCGTTGTTAGATGTTTCATAAGTTCGTCAAACTAGTACAAAGCTCATTGAGACACTTATAAGCACTCATGTTGCATGAAACTTGGTTTAGAGTCCTAGAAACGCGTTGTTAGATGTTTCATAAGTTCGTCAAACTTGTACAAAGCTCATTGAGACACTTATAAACACTGATGTTGCATGAAACTTCGTTTAGAGTCCTAAAAATGCGTTGTTAGATGTTTCATAAGTTCGACAAACTTGTACAAAGCTCATTGACACACTTATAAGCACTCATGTTGTATCAAACTTGGTTTAGAGTCCTAGAACCCGCGTTGTTAGATGTTTCATATGTTCGTCAAACTAGTCAAAAGCTCATTGAGACACTTATAAGCACTCATGTTGCATGAAACTTAGTTTAGAGTCCTAGAAACCGCGTTGTTAGATGTTTCATAAGTTCGTCAAACTAGTACAAAGCTCATTGAGACACTTATAAGCACTCATGTTGAATCAAACTTGGTTTAGATTCCTAGAACCCGCGTTGTTAGATGTTTTATATGTTCGTCAAATTAGTCAAAAGCTCATTGAGACACTTATAAGCACTCATGTTGCATGAAACCTAGTTTAGATTCCTAGAAACTGCGTTGTTAGATGTTTCATAGGTTCGTCAAACTAGTACAAAGCTCATTGAGACACTTATAAGCCCTCATGTTGCATGAAACTTGGTTTAGAATCTTAGAAAGGCGTTGTTCGATGTTTCATAAGTTCGTAAAACTTGTACAAAGCTCATTGAGACACTTATAAGCACTCATGTTGCATGAAACTTGGTTTAGAGTCCTAGAAACGCGTTGTTCGATGTTTCATAAGTTCGTCAAACTAGTACAAAGCTCATTGAGACACTTATAAGCACTCATGTTACATGAAACTTTGTTTAGAATCCTAGAAACTGCGTTGTTAGATGTTTCATAAGTTCGTCAAACTAGTACAAAGCTCATTGAGACACTTATAAGCACTCATGTTGCATGAAACTTCGTTTGGAGTCTTAGAAACCGCGTTGTTAGATGTTTCATAAGTTTGTCAAACTAGTACAAAGCTCATTGAAACAAATATAAGCACTCATGTTGGATGAAACTTGGTTTAGAGTCCTAGAAACGCGTTGTTAGTCGTTTCATAAGTTTGTAGAACTAGTACAAAGCTCATTGAGCCACTTATAAGCACTCATGTTGAATGAAACTTGGTTTAGAATCCTAGAAACGCGTTGTTAGATGTTTCATAAGTTATTCAAACTAGTAAAAAGCTCATTGAGACACTTATAAGCACTCATGTTGCATGAAACTTCGTTTGGAGTCTTAGAAACCGCGTTGTTAGATGTTTCATAAGTTTGTCAAATTAGTACAAAACTCATTGAGACACATATAAGCACTCATGTTGCATGAAACTTGGTTTAGAGTCCTAAAAACGCGTTGTTAGATGTTTCATAAGTTCGTAAAACTTGTACAAAGCTCATTGAGACACTTATAAACACTCATGTTGTATAAAACTTGGTTTAGAGTCCTAGAACCCGCGTTGTTAGATGTTTCATATGTTCGTCAAACTAGTCAAAAGCTCATTGAGACACTTATAAGCACTCATGTTGCATGAAACTTAGTTTAGAGTCCTAGAAACCGCGTTGTTAGATTTTCATAAGTTCGTCAAACTAGTACAAAGCTCATTGAGACACTTATAAGCACTGATGTGGAATGAAACTTGGTTTAGATTCCTAGATCCCGCGTAGTTAGATGTTTCATATGTTCGTCAAACTAGTCAAAAGCTCATTGAGACACTTATAAGCACTCATGTTGCATGAAACTTAGTTTAGAGTCCTAGAAACCGCGTTGTTAGATGTTTCATAAGTTCGTCAAACTAGTACAAAGCTCATTGAGACACTTATAAGCACTCATGTTGCATGAAACTTGGTTTAGAGTCCTAGAAACGCGTTGTTAGATGTTTCATAAGTTCGTCAAACTTATACAAAGCTCGTTGAGACAATTACAAGCACTCATGTTGCATGAAACTTGGTTTAGAGTACTAGAAACACGTTGTTAGATGTTTCATAAGTTCGTCAAACAAGTACAAAGCTCATTGAAACACTTATAAGCACTCATGTTGCATGAAACTTGGTTTAGAGTCCTAGAAAGGCGTTGTTCGATGTTTCATAAGTTCGTAAAACTTGTACAAAGCGCATTGAGACACTTATAAGCACTCATGTTGCATGAAACTTGGTTTAGAGTCCTAGATACGCGTTGTTCGATGTTTCATAAGTTCGTCAAACTAGTACAAAGCTCATTGAGACACTTATAAGCACTCATGTTGCATGAAACTTTGTTTAGAGTCCTAGAAACTGCGTTGTTAGATGTTTCATAAGTTCGTCAAACTAGTACAAAGCTCATTGAGACACTTATAAGCACTCATGTTGCATGAAACTTCGTTTGGAGTCTTAGAAACCGCGTTGTTAGATGTTTCATAAGTTTGTCAAATTAGTACAAAGCTCATTGAGACACATATAAGCACTCATGTTGCATGAAACTTGGTTTAGAGTCCTAGAAACGCGTTGTTAGATGTTTCATAAGTTCGTCAAACTAGTACAAAGCTCATTGAGACACTTATAAGCACTGATGTTGCATGAAACTTCGTTTGGAGTCTTAGAAACCGCGTTGTTAGATGTTTCATAAGTTTGTCAAACTAGTACAAAGCTCATTGAAACAAATATAAGCACTCATGTTGCATGAAACTTAGTTTAGAATCCTAGAAACTGCGTTGTTAGATGTTTCATAAGTTCGTCAAACTAGTACAAAGCTCATTGAGACACTTATAAGCACTCATGTTGCATGAAACTTCGTTTGGAGTCTTAGAAACCGCGTTGTTAGATGTTTCATAAGTTTGTCAAACTAGTACAAAGCTCATTGAGACAAATATAAGCACACATGTTGGATGAAACTTGGTTTAGAGTCCTAGAAACGCGTTGTTAGTCGTTTCATAAGTTTGTAGAACTAGTACAAAGCTCATTGAGCCACTTATAAGCACTCATGTTGAATGAAACTTGGTTTAGAATCCTAGAAACGCGTTGTTAGATGTTTCATAAGTTCTTCAAACTACTAAAAAGCTCATTGAGAAACTTATAAGCACTCATGTTGCATGAAACTTCGTTTGGAGTCTTAGAAACCGCGTTGTTAGATGTTTCATAAGTTTGTCAAATTAGTACAAAACTCATTGAGATACATATAAGCACTCATGTTGCATGAAACTTGGTTTAGAATCCTAGAAACTGCGTTGTTAGATGTTTCATAAGTTCGTCAAACTAGTACAAAGCTCATTGAGACACTTATAAGCACTCATGTTGCATGAAACTTCGTTTGGAGTCTTAGAAACCGCGTTGTTAGATGTTTCATAAGTTTGTCAAACTAGTACAAAGCTCATTGAGACAAATATAAGCACTCATGTTGGATGAAACTTGGTTTAGAGTCCTAGAAACGCGTTGTTAGTCGTTTCATAAGTTTGTAGAACTAGTACAAAGCTCATTGAGCCACTTATAAGCACTCATGTTGAATGAAACTTGGTTTAGAATCCTAGAAACGCGTTGTTAGATGTTTCATAAGTTCTTCAAACTAGTAAAAAGCTCATTGAGAAACTTATAAGCACTCATGTTGCATGAAACTTCGTTTGGAGTCTTAGAAACCGCGTTGTTAGATGTTTCATAAGTTTGTCAAATTAGTACAAAACTCATTGAGACACATATAAGCACTCATGTTGCATGAAACTTGGTTTAGAGTCCTAAAAACGCGTTGTTAGATGTTTCATAAGTTCGTCAAACTTGTACAAAGCTCATTGAGACACTTATAAGCACTCATGTTGTATCAAACTTGGTTTAGAGTCCTAGAACCCGCGTTGTTAGATGTTTCATATGTTCGTCAAACTAGTCAAAAGCTCATTGAGACACTTATAAGCACTCATGTTGCATGAAACTTAGTTTAGAGTCCTAGAAACCGCGTTGTTAGATGTTTCATAAGTTCGTCAAACTAGTACAAAGCTCATTGAGACACTTATAAGTACTCATGTTGCATGAAACTTGGTTTAGAGTCCTAGAAACGCGTTGTTAGATGTTTCATAAGTTCGTCAAACTTATACAAAGCTCGTTGAGACAATTACAAGCACTCATGTTGCATGAAACTTGGTTTAGAGTACTAGAAACGCGTTGTTAGATGTTTCATAAGTTCGTCAAACAAGTACAAAGCTCATTGAGACACTTATAAGCACTCATGTTGCATGAAACTTGGTTTAGAGTCCTAGAAAGGCGTTGTTCGATGTTTCATAAGTTCTACAAACTAGTACAAAGCTCATTGAGACACTTATAAGCACTCATGTTACATGAAACTTCGTTTGGAGTCTTAGAAACCGCGTTGTTAGATGTTTCATAAGTTTGTCAAATTAGTACAAAGCTCATTGAGACACATATAAGCACTCATGTTGCATGAAACTTGGTTTAGAGTCCTAGAAACGCGTTGTTAGATGTTTCATAAGTTCGTCAAACTTGTAGAAAGCTCATTGAGACACTTATAAGCACTCATGTTGTATCAAACTTGGTTAAGAGTCCTAGAACCCGCGTTGTTAGATGTTTCATATGTTCGTCAAACTAGTCAAAAGCTCATTGAGACACTTATAAGCACTCATGTTGCATTAAACTTAGTTTAGAGTCCTAGAAATCGCGTTGTTAGATGTTTCATAAGTTCGACAAACTAGTACAAAGCTCATTGAGACACTTATAAGCCCTCATGTTGCATGAAACTTGGTTTAGAGTCCTAGAAAGGCTATGTTCGATGTTTCATAAGTTTGTAGAACTAGTACAAAGCTCATTGAGCCACTTATAAGCACTCATGTTGAATGAAACTTGGTTTAGAGTCCTAGAAACGAGTTGTTAGATGTTTCATAAGTTCTTCAAACTAGTAAAAAGCTCATTGAGACACTTATAAGCACTCATGTTGCATGAAACTTCGTTTGGAGTCTTAGAAACCGCGTTGTTAGATGTTTCATAAGTTTGTCAAATTAGTACAAAACTCATTGAGACACATATAAGCACTCATGTTGCATGAAATTTGGTTTAGAGTCCTAAAAACGCGTTGTTAGATGTTTCATAAGTTCGTCAAACTTGTACAAAGCTCATTGAGACACTTATAAGAACTCATGTTGTATCAAACTTGGTTTAGAGTCCTAGAACCCGCGTTGTTAGATGTTTCATATGTTCGTCAAACTAGTCAAAAGCTCATTGAGACACTTATAAGCACTCATGTTGCATGAAACTTAGTTTAGAGTCCTAGAAACCGCGTTGTTAGATATTTCATAAGTTCGTCAAACTAGTACAAAGCTCATTGAGACACTTATAAGTACTCATGTTGCATGAAACTTGGTTTAGAGTCCTAGAAACACGTTGTTAGATGTTTCATAAGTTCGTAAAACTTGTCAAAGCTCATTGAGACACTTATAAGCACTGATGTGGAATGAAACTTGGTTTAGAGTCCTAGAACCCGCGTTGTTAGATGTTTCATATGTTCGTCAAACTAGTCAAAAGCTCATTGAGACACTTATAAGCACTCATGTTGCATGAAACTTAGTTTAGAGTCCTAGAAACCGCGTTGTTAGATGTTTCGTAAGTTCGTCAAACTAGTACAAAGCTCATTGAGACACTTATAAGCACTCATGTTGCATGAAACATGGTTTAGAGTCCTAAAAAGGCGTTGTTCGATGTTTCATAAGTTCGTAAAACTTGTACAAAGCTCATTGAGACACTTATAAGCACTCATGTTGCATGAAACTTGGTTTAGAGTCCTAGATACGCGTTGTTCGATGTTTCATAAGTTCGTCAAACTAGTACAAAGCTCATTGAGACACTTATAAGCACTCATGTTGCATGAAACTTTTTTTAGAGTCCTAGAAACTGCGTTGTTAGATGTTTCATAAGTTCGTCAAACTAGTACAAAGCTCATTGAGACACTTATAAGCACTCATGTTGCATGAAACTTCGTTTGGAGTCTTAGAAACCGCGTTGTTAGATGTTTCATAAGTTTTTCAAATTAGTACAAAACTCATTGAGACACATATAAGCACTCATGTTGGATGAAACTTGGTTTAGAGTCCTAAAAACGCGTTGTTAGATGTTTCATAAGTTCGTCAAACTTGTACAAAGCTCATTGAGACACTTATAAGCACTCATGTTGTATCAAACTTGGTTTAGAGTCCTAGAACCCGCGTTGTTAGATGTTTCATATGTTCGTCAAACTAGTCAAAAGCTCATTGAGACACTTATAAGCAGTCATGTTGCATGAAACTTAGTTTAGAGTCCTAGAAACCGCGTTGTTAGATGTTTCAAAAGTTCGTCAAAATAGTACAAAGCTCATTGAGACACTTATAAGTACTCATGTTGCATGAAACTTGGTTTAGAGTCCTAGAAACGCGTTGTTAGATGTTTCATAAGTTCGTAAAACTTGTCAAAGCTCATTGAGACACTTATAAGCACTGATGTGGAATGAAACTTGGTTTAGAGTCCTAGAACCCGCGTTGTTAGATGTTTCATATGTTCGTCAAACTAGTCAAAAGCTCATTGAGACACTTATAAGCACTCATGTTGCATGAAACTTAGTTTAGAGTCCTAGAAACCGCGTTGTTAGATGTTTCATAATTTCGTCAAACTAGTACAAAGCTCATTGAGACACTTATAAGCACTCATGTTGCATGAAACATGGTTTAGAGTCCTAGAAAGGCGTTGCTCGATGTTTCATAAGTTCGTAAAACTTGTACAAAGCTCATTGAGAGACTTATAAGCACTCATGTTGCATGAAACTTGGTTTAGAGTCCTAGATATGTGTTGTTCGATGTTTCATAAGTTCGTCAAACTAGTACAAAGCTCATTGAGACACTTATAAGCACTCATGTTGCATGAAACTTTGTTTAGAGTCCTAGAAACTGCGTTGTTAGATGTTTCATAAGTTCGTCAAACTAGTACAAAGCTCATTGAGACACTTATAAGCACTCATGTTGCATGAAACTTCGTTTGGAGTCTTAGAAACCGCGTTGTTAGATGTTTCATAAGTTCGTCAAACTAGTACAAAGCTCATTGAGACAAATATAAGCACTCATGTTGCATGAAACTTGGTTTAGAGTCCTAGAAACGCGTTGTTAGTCGTTTCATAAGTTTGTAGAACTAGTACAAAGCTCATTGAGCCACTTATAAGCACTCATGTTGAATGAAACTTGGTTTAGAATCCTAGAAACGCGTTGTTAGATGTTTCATAAGTTCGTCAAACTAGTACAAAGCTCATTGAGACACTTATAAGCACTCATGTTGCATGCAACTTCGTTTGGAGTCTTAGAAACCGCGTTGTTAGATGTTTCATAAGTTTGTCAAATTAGTACAAAACTCATTGAGACACAGATAAGCACTCATGTTGCATGAAACTTAGTTTAGAGTCCTAAAAACGCGTTGTTAGATGTTTCATAAGTTCGTCAAACTTGTACAAAGCTCATTGAGACACTTATAAGCACTCATGTTGTATCAAACTTGGTTTAGAGTCCTAGAACCCGCGTTGTTAGATGTTTCATATGTTCGTCAAACTAGTCAAAAGCTCATTGAGACACTTATAAGCACTCATGTTGCATGAAACTTAGTTTAGAGTCCTAGAAACCGCGTTGTTAGATGTTTCATAAGTTCGTCAAACTAGTACAAAGCTCATTGAGACACTTATAAGTACTCATGTTGCATGAAACTTGGTTTAGAGTCCTAGAAACGCGTTGTTAGATGTTTCATAAGTTCGTAAAACTTGTCAAAGCTCATTGAGACACTTATAAGCACTGATGTGGAATGAAACTTGGTTTAGAGTCCTAGAACCCGCGTTGTTAGATGTTTCATATGTTCGTCAAACTAGTCAAAATCTCATTGAGACACTTATAAACACTCATGTTGCATGAAACTTAGTTTAGAGTCCTAGAAACCGCGTTGTTAGATGTTTCATAAGTTCGTCAAACTAGTACAAAGCTCATTGAGACACTTATAAGCACTCATGTTGCATGAAACATGGTTTAGAGTCCTAGAAAGGCGTTGTTCGATGTTTCATAAGTTCGTAAAACTTGTACAAAGCTCATTGAGACACTTATAAGCACTCATGTTGCATGAAACTTGGTTTAGAGTCCTAGATACGCGTTGTTCGATGTTTCATAAGTTCGTCAAACTAGTACAAAGCTCATTGAGACACTTATAAGCACTCATGTTGCATGAAACTTTGTTTAGATTCCTAGAAATTGCGTTGTTAGATGTTTCATAAGTTCGTCAAACTAGTACAAAGCTCATTGAGACACTTATAAGCACTCATGTTGCATGAAACTTCGTTTGGAGTCTTAGAAACCGCGTTGTTAGATGTTTCATAAGTTCGTCAAACTAGTACAAAGCTCATTGAGACAAATATAAGCACTCATGTTGCATGAAACTTGGTTTAGAGTCCTAGGAACGCGTTGTTAGTCGTTTCATAAGTTTGTAGAACTAGTACAAAGCTCATTGAGCCACTTATAAGCACTCATGTTGAATGAAACTTGGTTTAGAATCCTAGAAACGCGTTGTTAGATGTTTCATAAGTTCGTCAAACTAGTACAAAGCTCATTGAGACACTTATAAGCACTCATGTTGCATGAAACTTCGTTTGGAGTCTTAGAAACCGCGTTGTTAGATGTTTCATAACTTTGTCAAATTAGTACAAAACTCATTGAGACACATATAAGCAGTCATGTTGCATGAAACTTGGTTTAGAGTCCTAAAAACGCAATGTTAGATGTTTCATAAGTTCGTCAAACTTGTACAAAGCTCATTGAGACACTTATAAGCACTCATGTTGTATCAAACTTGGTTTAGAGTCCTAGAACCCGCGTTGTTAGATGTTTCATATGTTCGTCAAACTAGTCAAAAGCTCATTGAGACACTTATAAGCACTCATGTTGCATGAAACTTAGTTTAGAGTCCTAGAAACCGCGTTGTTAGATGTTTCATAAGTTCGTCAAACTAGTACAAAGCTAATTGAGACACTTATAAGTACTCATGTTGCATGAAACTTGGTTTAGAGTCCTAGAAACGCGTTGTTAGATGTTTCATAAGTTCGTAAAACTTGTCAAAGCTCATTGAGACACTTATAAGCACTGATGTGGAATGAAACTTGGTTTAGAGTCCTAGAACCCGCGTTGTTAGATGTTTCATATGTTCGTCAAACTAGTCAAAAGCTCATTGAGACACTTATAAGCACTCATGTTGCATGAAACTTAGTTTAGAGTCCTAGAAACCGCGTTGTTAGATGTTTCATAAGTTCGTCAAACTAGTACAAAGCTCATTGAGACACTTATAAGCATTCATGTTTCATGAAACATGGTTTAGTGTCCTAGAAAGGCGTTGTTCGATGTTTCATAAGTTCGTAAAACTTGTACAAAGCTCATTGAGACACTTATAAGCACTCATGTTGCATGAAACTTGGTTTAGAGTCCTAGATACGCGTTGTTCGATGTTTCATAAGTTCGTCAAACTAGTACAAAGATCATTGAGACACTTATAAGCACTCATGTTGCATGAAACTTTGTTTAGAGTCCTAGAAACTGCGTTGTTAGATGTTTCATAAGTTCGTCAAACTAGTACAAAGCTCATTGAGACACTTATAAGCACTCATGTTGCATGAAACTTCGTTTGGAGTCTTAGAAACCGCGTTGTTAGATGTTTCATAAGTTTGTCAAACTAGTACAAAGCTCATTGAGACAAATATAAGCACTCATGTTGCATGAAACTTGGTTTAGAGTCCTAGAAACGCGTTGTTAGATGTTTCATAAGTTCGTCAAACTTGTAGAAAGCTCTTTGAGACACTTATAAGCACTTATGTTGTATCAAACTTGGTTTAGAGTCCTAGAACCCGCGTTGTTAGATGTTTCATATGTTCGTCAAACTAGTCAAAAGCTCATTGAGACACTTATAAGCACTCATGTTGCATGAAACTTAGTTTAGAGTCCTAGAAACCGCGTTGTTAGATGTTTCATAAGTTCGTCAAACTAGTACAAAGCTCATTGAGACACTTATAAGCCCTCATGTTGCATGAAACTTGGTTTAGAGTCCTAGAAAGGCGTTGTTCGATGTTTCATAAGTTCGTAAAACTTGTACAAAGCTCATTGAAACACTTATAAGCACTCATGTTGCATGAAACTTGGTTTAGAGTCCTAGAAAAGCGTTGTTCGATGTTTCACAAGTTCGTCAAACTAGTACAAAGCTCATTGAGACACTTATAAGCACTCATGTTGCGTGAAACTTTGTTTAGAGTCTTAGAAACCGCGTTGTTAGATATTTCATAAGTTTGTCAAACTAGTACAAAGCTCATTGAGACACATATAAGCACTCATGTTGCATGAAACTTGGTTTAGAGTCCTAGAAACGCGTTGTTAGTCGTTTCATAAGTTTGTAGAACTAGTACAAAGCTCATAAAGCCACTTATAAGCACTCATGTTGAATGAAACTTGGTTTAGAGTCCTAGAAACGCGTTGTTAGATGTTTCATAAGTTCCTCAAACAAGTACAAAGCTCATTGAGACTTTTATAAGCACTCATGTTGCATGAAACTTGGTTTAGAGTCCTAGAAAGGCGTTGTTCGATGTTTCATAAGTTCGTAAAACTTGTACAAAGCTCATTGAGACACTTATAAGCACTTATGTTGCATGAAACTTGGTTTAGAGTCCTAGATACGCGTTGTTCGATGTTTCATAAGTTCGTCAAACTTGTACAAAGCCCATTGAGACACTTATAAGCACTCATGTTGCATGAAACTTTGTTTAGAGTCTGATATGATCGTAGAGCCGAAGCCGGAAACGCACTTCGACATCGACCACATCGGCATCGAGCACAACGGCATCGACATCGACATCGACCACAACGGCATCGACCACTTCGACATCGACCACATCGGCATCGACCACAACGGCATCGACATCGATATCGACCACATCGGCATCGACCATACAGCGCCCGACCATCGCGAACCGAGGAACCAAAAGGAGCGATTACGCGATCGAGAGCTAAGGAGTTAGCTCGGGATGTCCATGCGATGATCATGGAGGAGCTTGGAGGAGCAGCTAGGAGCTTCTTCAACATTTTCACCGCGACTACATAAGAAGACCAAGCTATGAGAGCTAAGCGGACTAGGTGTCTCGCTTGGTACTCTTTCCCACCGGGTTTTAACGAGGCCAAGAAGAACACCACGTCGTCCTTTGGTAATCATAGCTTGAAGAGTGTAAGAGACGAGGCACTAACACGCTACTCGTCGTTTTATATCGCACGCCTTGTTGTTTTTCTGTTTTATGGTTAAACGTTGCGTTGTTTTCTATACTTTCCTTATTTGGCATAGGCGAGATACCCTAGGGAAGTGGCGAGTTGTGCCTTCTCCCTTTATAATCTCAGCCGCCTCCTTCTTGTCAAGGAGTCAAACTTTTATCATCAACCTCTTGTTAGACTCACCTTGATTCTTCATCGAATCCGAAGCACTTACAAGTCCTAGTTACTTCCAAGTGTTTCGCGAATCATCAAGCAATCCTCCCATCGATTGCTTGAGTTGTCCACCATCCATCTCGCATCCCACTCACCCCCCGTATCCCCCTTGTTCTGTTCTTGAAGCCGCCACCATCTACACCATCCTTCCCTATCCGCTTGCCTCTCGTTTCCAGTTCCAAACCGCAGCCACCTTCCATCTATCCGTCAATACCCGTAGAAGTGAGCTTGCCTTTGCCATAGAGTTGAGATCCTAGCCAAGGGTGTATCACGTGGTATCAGAGCCAAACTCTGTACCAAAGGATGAGTCTTTCTATCCTTTAACTTCTTGATTCAAAATCTGTTCTAGTCGCTTGCTAAGTTACTAGAAACTTCGTACATGCTTATTGATAGTCTCGACCTCCTAGGACCGATTTGATTAGATGCTTGTTCACGCTTGTTTAGGATTGTTGAGATTGCTTGTTTGTGAAGATTTGAATCTTGTTGATCTGTTGTTTGTCGTGTTATTTGATAAACTTGTTGAAAAACTGTCGCGAAACTTTTGTCATCGTTTGTGCTTGACGGCCGCGAGCTAAGAGGGAAGAACCCTAAGGCGATTTCCTTTTTCGTCTTTGCCCCGAATTTCCTTTTCTCTCGCCGAGTTTCCTTTTTTGCTAAAACTCGTTGTTGAACTAGAGGTTTTTGATCTCCTTTTTTGTTTGCGTTCGGCTTAGCGAACTATACCTTCTCGTTTTGCTTAAACCTTTCCTAAGAACTACTTACTTTGAGTTATTTGTTTGTGTACCGGTACATGGCACTTCCCACGGAAGCAACCGATGACTTACAAAAGCTCATCGCGGACCGGATCGCCGCAACCCTTCGCAGATGCTTCCCCAACGATTTCTCAACACCTTACCCCGGAACGCGAACAACAATCCAAGAAGACCGCGGTTGTCTCGTCCGAGTCCGAGAGTGAGCCTACTCCTACACCCTCGACGCCATCCGGATTACCAGGGGGAAAGGGCGTAGCCGGTACGTCCAAACTCCAAGCCGTCCGCAACGTCTTTCCTATCGGTACCCGTAAGAACCCTGCTGGCCGAGACTACCTCAACCTTGACGCGGATGAAGAAGACCCGTCACCCCGGCGTCGAGTGCAAGGAGAACGTGACGAGAACGGACAGAATGCCCATCGGCACCGAGGACATGCCCAACGCCGAACCCAAACCATCGCCGGTCACCGTGTCCATGTGGATTCGGATGACGAGTATTACAACCACTCGGATCGAAGTAGAAGAAGCCGTAGGCACGAGAGACGTGACCGAGATGACCCGAGGGATTCCGAGAGGCAACAACTGAAACACATCAAGGCTAAGTTCCCTCCTTTCCAAGGCAAGAACGACCCGAAGCCTATCTAGATTGGGAGAGAAAGATGGAATCTAGTTTCTTGTGCCACGACACCTACGCGGCCAACAAGGTGAAGATAGCCATCTCGGAATTCAGCGACTATGCTTTGCTTTGGTGGGATCAACAGTGTACGTCTCGGAGCCGACACAATGAGCAGCCCATCCATACTTGGCCTCAACTCACCGCCCTCATGAGAAAACGGTTTGTTCCCACCACTACCACCGGGAAGTTCTCAACAAACTCAGGAAGCTTACCCAAGGATCCAGCTCCGTCCGAGATTATTTCCAAGAGATGGAAACCCTCTTGATTAGGGCTGGCCTAGAAGAGGATGAAGAGGTCACTCTAGCTCGGTTCATTGGTGGACTTAGCCGAGACATCCAGGACAAAGTAGAGCTTCAAACCTATGGAGATCTTGAGGAGCTTGTGCACAAGGCAGAACTAGTGGAGAGTCGAACAAGAGACGGTATGCCAAGCCCAGCCTTCTCCACGCCGAGCAAGCCCAAGGACTTCACCCCCACACGGACACCTTTCACCAAAGACACCAAACCAACTCCTGCGGCTAAGGAAGAGACCAAGTATGATCCTAAGAGCCGAGGCAACACCCCTTCTAGTAACGTCAGGTGCTTCAGGTGTCAAGGGATGGGCCATTACTCCGGAGAATGTCCCAACAAGAAGGTGTTTATGCTGCTTGATAGCGGTGAGGTTGTACCCCAAGACTCTGATTCTGAGTCAGAAGCCGAGGAAGGAGAAGAAGAGACAGCCGCTATTGGAGAGATGTTAGTAGCTCGGAGGACCCTAAGCGTCCAGAACCAACCGGAGGAGCTGGTGCAGCGTGATCATCTCTTCCACACCCGGTGTCTCATCAAGGGTAAGGTTTGCAGCTTGATCATCGATGGTGGTAGCTGTACCAACGCTGCTAGTGAGCTTATGGTGAAGAAGTTAAGCCTAGCCACCATCTCCCACCCCCGGCCATATAAGTTACAATGGCTTAACGAGAGTGGGGCTCTCACGGTAACACATCAGGTCCGGTTTACTCTTGCCATTGGTAAGTATGAGGATGAAGTCCTGTGTGATGTGATACCAATGGGGTCGAGCCATGTGCTTCTTGGTAGGCCTTGGCAATCAGATAGAAGGGTTATGCATGACGGGTACACCAACAAGCACTCCTTTGAGTTCAAAGGCCGAAAGATTACTCTTGCTCCTCTTACACCAAGTGAAGTCTACCAAGATCAGCTTTATCTCAAGCTCAAGGAAGACAAAGAGAGGGAGCATGTTCCAGCCACCAGCCTCTACATAAACCAAAGAGAAGTTTCTCAACTCTTAGCTTCAGATTGTTCTATTCTGTTATTTGTGTACAAGGAGAGCCTTGTTAGTACTAACCCCACACAGGATCTCCCTAGTGCTATGTCTAAGCTATTGCAGGATTTTAGTGATGTCTTTCCCCAGGAGATACCCCCAGGCCTACCACCCATCCGAGGCATTGAGCACCAGATTGACTTGGTACCCGGATCAGCACTACCAAATCGACCAGCTTATAGGACCAATCCGGTGGAGACCAAGGAACTTCAAAAGCAAGTAGAAGAACTTATGAGCAAGGGACACATTCGTGAGAGAATGAGTCCGTGTGCCGTGCCGGTTCTTCTCGTGCCAAAGAAGGACGGATCATGGAGGATGTGTGTTGATTGCCGAGCCATCAACAACATCACGGTTAAGTATCGCCATCCTATCCCTAGACTTGATGATATGCTTGATGAATTGTGCGGTTCTAACATTTTCTCTAAGATTGATCTTAAGAGCGGTTATCATCGATTAGGATGAAGGAAGGTGATGAATGGAAGACGGCTTTCAAGACCAAGCAAGGCCTCTATGAGTGGCTAGTCATGCCTTTTGGACTTACTAATGCACCGAGTACATTTATGCGTCTAATGAACCATGTTTTGAGATCTTTTATAGGTGTATTCGTGGTGGTATACTTTGATGACATCCCGATCTTCAAGTAGGAGCTTAGCCGAGCACATTGACCACGTCCGAGCCGTTCTTGAAGTTCTAAGGAGGGAAAACCTGTTTGCCAACATAGACAAATGTACCTTTTGTACTAACCAGGTTGTATTCTTAGGCTTTGTTGTGAGTGCAGAAGGAGTACAGGTCGATGAGGAGAAGATCAAGGCTATCCGAGATTGGCCTAAGCCGACCACCATTGGAGAAGTCCGGAGCTTTCATGGGCTTGCCGGGTTCTACCGCCGATTTGTCCGGGACTTTAGCACCATTGCCGCACCACCGACCGAAGTGATCAAGAAGGATGTGGGATTTAAGTGGGGAGAAGCACAAGACAAGGCTTTCGAATGCCTTAAAGAGAAGCTTATCAATTCCCCTTTGCTTTTATTACCTGATTTCCTTAAGACTTTTGAGATTGAATGTGATGCGTCCGGTGTAGGGATTGGGGCGGTTCTAATGCAGAACGGAGGCCTATAGCTTACTTCGGTGAGAAGTTAAGTGGAGCCACGCTGAACTATCCCACATACGACAAGGAGCTCTACGCGCCGGTGAGAGCCTTGCGTACTTGGCAACACTACCTTTGGCCGAAGGAGTTTGTTATCCACACCGATCATGAGTCTCTCAAGCATCTTAAGGGCCAACGAAGCTGAACAAGAGACATGGCCGCTGGATAGAGTTCATAGAGACTTTCCCTTACGTGATCAAATACAAGAAAGGTAAGGACAATGTCGTGGCCGACGCATTGTCCCGGAGGTACACCCTTATCTCTGAATTGACGTCTAGACTTATCGGATTTGAAGTGATCAAAACCTTATATGAGACTGATTCTGAATTTAGTGGTTACTACGCAAAATGCTCTAAGTTTGGTTTTGAGAATTACTTTAGACAGGATGGTTATCTCTTTTACAACAACAAGCTATGTATACCCGGCGGTTCGGTAAGAGAGTTGTTGGTTAGGGAAGCACACGGAGGAGGCCTAGCTGGGCACTTTGGCCAAGCCAAGACATTGGCCAGCCTCCAAGCCTACTTCTATTGGCCTCACATGAGAAGAGATGTCGACAGGATCTGCCTTGCTTGTGTCACGTGCAAGCAAGCCAAGAGTAAGGTGCAACCTCACGGTTTGTACACCCCTTTACCAATACCTTCTCATCCTTGGACAGAAATTTCTATGGATTTTGTAATAGGCTTACCTCGAACCAGGAATGGTAGAGACTCTATATTTGTGGTTGTAGACAGGTTTAGCAAGATGGCTCACTTCATAGCTTGCCACAAGACCGATGACGCGGTTAGTGTAGCTAATTTGTTTTTCGTGGAAGTGGTCGATTGCACGGCATGCCTCGGGTGATTGTCTCGGATCGTGACACCAAGTTCTTGAGTCACTTCGGCGTACCTTGTGGGCCAAGCTAGGGACCAAACTCTCATTCTCCACCACCTGCCATCCCCAAACCGATGGCCAAACCGAAGTAGTCAATAGGTCCTTATCAACACTTCTCGGGACCCGGTAAGAAGCAACCTCAAGGCATGGGAGGAGTGTCTACCCCATGCCGAGTTTGCTTACAATCACGCTAAGCACTCTACTACTCTATACTCTCCGTTTGAATTGGTTTATGGCTTTAACCCTATGTCTCCCCTTGATCTAATCGCGTTGCCTTTGAGTGAGGTATCTAGTTTTGATGGCAGCAAGAAGGCCGAGCAGGTTAAGAAGATGCACGAGAAGGCCAAGGCGAACATCGAGAAGAAGACCGAGCAATACGTTCGGCAAGCGAACAAGGGCCGCAAGGAGATATTATTTGAGGAAGGCGACTTGGTGTGGATCCACTTGAGGAAGGAGAGGTTTCCAGCTGAGAGGAAGTCCAAGCTTATGCCGCGAGTCGATGGACCATTCAAAGTTACCAAGCGGATCAACAACAATGCCTACAAGATCGATCTCCAAGGTAAGTATTCGATATCCGATTCCTTCAATGTTACCGACTTGTCTCCTTATGTTGCGTATTCAGATTTGAGGACAAATCCTTTTCAAGAGGGAGGGGATGATATGATCGTAGAGCCGAAGCCGGAAACGCACTTCGACATCGACCACATCGGCATCGACCACAACGGCATCGACATCGACATCGACCACAACGGCATCGACCACTTCGACATCGACCACATCGGCATCGACCACAACGGCATCGACATCGATATCGACCACATCGGCATCGACCATACAGGCGCCCGACCATCGCGAACCGAGGAACCAAAAGGAGCGATTACGCGATCGAGAGCTAAGGAGTTAGCTCGGGATGTCCATGCGATGATCATGGAGGAGCTTGGAGGAGCAGCTAGGAGCTTCTTCAACATTTTCACCGCGACTACATAAGAAGACCAAGCTATGAGAGCTAAGCGGACTAGGTGTCTCGCTTGGTACTCTTTCCCACCGGGTTTTAACGAGGCCAAGAAGAACACCACGTCGTCCTTTGGTAATCATAGCTTGAAGAGTGTAAGAGACGAGGCACTAACACGCTACTCGTCGTTTTATATCGCACGCCTTGTTGTTTTTCTGTTTTATGGTTAAACGTTGCGTTGTTTTCTATACTTTCCTTATTTGGCATAGGCGAGATACCCTAGGGAAGTGGCGAGTTGTGCCTTCTCCCTTTATAATCTCAGCCGCCTCCTTCTTGTCAAGGAGTCAAACTTTTATCATCAACCTCTTGTTAGACTCACCTTGATTCTTCATCGAATCCGAAGCACTTACAAGTCCTAGTTACTTCCAAGTGTTTCTCGCGAATCATCAAGCAATCCTCCCATCGATTGCTTGAGTTGTCCACCATCCATCTCGCATCCCACTCACCCCCCCGTATCCCCCTTGTTCTGTTCTTGAAGCCGCCACCATCTACACCATCCTTCCCTATCCGCTTGCCTCTGTTTCCAGTTCCAAACCGCAGCCACCTTCCATCTATCCGTCAATACCCGTAGAAGTGAGCTTGCCTTTGCCATAGAGTTGAGATCCTAGCCAAGGGTGTATCAGAGTCCTAGAAACTGCGTTGTTAGATGTTTCATAAGTTCGTCAAACTAGTACAAAGCTCATTGAGACACTTATAAGCACTCATGTTGCATGAAACTTCGTTTGGAGTCTTAGAAACCGTGTTGTTAGATGTTTCATAAGTTTGTCAAATTAGTACAAAGCTCATTGAGACACATATAAGCACTCATGTTGCATGAAACTTGGTTTAGAGTCCTAGAAACTCGTTGTTAGATGTTTCATAAGTTCGTCAAACTTGTAGAAAGCTCATTGAGACACTTATAAGCACTCATGTTGTATCAAACTTGGTTTAGAGTCCTAGAACCCGCGTTGTTAGATGTTTCATATGTTCGTCAAACTAGTCAAAAGCTCATTGAGACACTTATAAGCACTCATGTTGCATGAAACTTAGTTTAGAGTCCTAGAAATCGCGTTGTTAGATGTTTCATAAGTTCGTCAAACTAGTACAAAGCTCATTGAGACACTTATAAGCCCTCATGTAGCATGAAACTTGGTTTAGAGTCCTAGAAAGGCGTTGTTCGATGTTTCATAAGTTCGTAAAACTTGTACAAAGCTCATTGAGACACTTATAAGCACTCATGTTGCATGAAACTTGGTTTAGAGTCCTAGAAACGCGTTGTTCGATGTTTCATAAGTTCGTCAAACTAGTACAAAGCTCATTGATACACTTATAAGCACTCATGTTGCATGAAATTTAGTTTAGAGTCTTAGAAACCGCGTTGTTGGATGTTTCATAAGTTTGTCAAACTAGTACAAAGCTCATTGAGACACATATAAGCACTCATGTTGCATGAAACTTGGTTTAGAGTCCTAGAAACGCGTTGTTAGTCGTTTCATAAGTTTGTAGAACTAGTACAAAGCTCATGAAGCCACTTATAAGCACTCATGTTGAATGAAACTTGGTTTAGAGTCCTAGAAACGCGTTGTTAGATGTTTCATAAGTTCTTCAAACTAGTAAAAAGCTCATTGAGACACTTATAAGCACTCATGTTGCATGAAACTTCGTTTGGAGTCTTAGAAACCGCGTTGTTAGATGTTTCATAAGTTTGTCAAATTAGTACAAAGCTCATTGAGACACATATAAGCACTCATGTTGCATGAAACTTGGTTTAGAGTCCTAGAAACGCGTTGTTAGATGTTTCATAAGTTCGTCAAACTTGTAGAAAGCTCATTGAGACACTTATAAGCACTCATGTTGTATCAAACTTGGTTTAGAGTCCTAGAACCCGCGTTGTTAGATGTTTCATATGTTCGTCAAACTAGTCAAAAGCTCATTGAGACACTTATAAGCACTCATGTTGCATGAAACTTAGTTTAGAGTCCTAGAAACCGCGTTGTTAGATGTTTCATAAGTTCTTCAAACTAGTACAAAGCTCATTGAGACACTTATAAGCCCTCATGTTGCATGAAACTTGGTTTAGAGTCCTAGAAAGGCGTTGTTCGATGTTTCATAAGTTCGTAAAACTTGTACAAAGCTCATTGAGACACTTATAAGCACTCATGTTGCATGAAACTTGGTTTAGAGTCCTAGAAACGCCTTGTTCGATGTTTCATAAATTCGTCAAACTAGTACAAAGCTCATTGAGACACTTATAAGCACTCATGTTGCATGAAACTTTGTTTAGAGTCTTAGAAACCGCGTTGTTAGATATTTCATAAGTTTGTCAAACTAGTACAGAGCTCATTGAGACACTTATAAGCACTCATGTTGCATGAAACTTGGTTTAGAGTCCTAGAAATGCGTTGTTAGATATTTCATAAGTTCGTCAAGCTAGTACAAAGCTCATTGAGACACTTATAAGCACTCATGTTGCATGAAACTTTTCTTAGAGTCCTAGAAACGCTTTGTTAGATGTTTCATAAGTTCGTAAAAATTGTACAAAGCTCATTGAGACACTTATAAGCACTCATGTTGCATGAAACTTTGTTTAGAGTCCTAGAAACTGCGTTGTTAGATGTTTCATAAGTTCGTCAAACTAGTACAAAGCTCATTGAGACACTTATAATCAGTCATGTTGTATGAAACTTGGTTTAGAGTCCTAGAACCCGCGTTGTTAGATGTTTCATATGTTCGTCAAACTAGTCAAAAGCTCATTGAGACACTTATAAGCACTCATGTTGCATGAAACTTAGTTTAGAGTCCTAGAAACCGCGTTGTTAGATGTTTCATAAGTTCGTCAAACTAGTACAAAGTTCATTGAGACACTTATAAGCACTCATGTTGCATGAAACTTAGTTTAGAGTCCTAGAAACCGCGTTGTTAGATGTTTCATAAGTTCGTCAAACTAGTACAAAGTTCATTGAGACACTTATAAGTACTCATGTTGCATGAAACTTGGTTTAGGGTCCTAGAAACGCGTTGTTAGATGTTTCATAAGTTCGTAAAACTTGTCAAAGCTCATTGAGACACTTATAAGCACTGATGTGGAATGAAACTTGGTTTAGAGTCCTAGAACCCGCGTTGTTAGATGTTTCATATGTTCGTCAAACTAGTCAAAAGCTCATTGAGACACTTATAAGCACTCATGTTGCATGAAACTTAGTTTAGAGTCCTAGAAACCGCGTTGTTAGATGTTTCATAAGTTCGTCAAACTAGTACAAAGCTCATTGAGACACTTATAAGCACTCATGTTGCATGAAACTTGGTTTAGAGTCCTAGAAACGCGTTGTTAGATGTTTCATAAGTTCGTCAAACTTATACAAAGCTTGTTGAGACAATTATAAGCACTCATGTTGCATGAAACTTGGTTTAGAGTACTAGAAACGCTTTGTTAGATGTTTCATAAGTTCGTCAAACAAGTACAAAACTCATTGAGACACTTATAAGCACTCATGTTGCATGAAACTTGGTTTAGAGTCATAGAAAGGCGTTGTTCGTTGTTTCATAAGTTCGTAAAACTTGTACAAAGCTCATTGAGACACTTATAAGCACTCATGTTGCATGAAACTTGGTTTAGAGTCCTAGAAACGCATTGTTCGATGTTTCATAAGTTCGTCAAACTAGTACAGAGCTCATTGAGACACTTATAAGCACTCATGTTGCATGAAACTTGGTTTAGAGTCCTAGAAATGCGTTGTTAGATATTTCATAAGTTCGTCAAGCTAGTACAAAGCTCATTGATATTAAAGAGACTAAGGCACCTATCCGGATTCATAGTCCACTAAGGTAAGTGCCCACACTTGTGGACCGAGCAAAGGCCCAAGTACCTCTCAACATTGTTACCGTTACAAGAGAAGAGCAAGGAAGGATCTAGAAGACTCAAGTCCACCAAGTAGCCGTTGCAAAAGAGCCGTTGGCAAAAGTCACATGTGTGACTTAAGGCGCGTGTAGCCTACTCGGCCGTACAAGTCACGGACCGAGTTAAGGAGGCGCGGCTAGCCACACCGATAGTGACGTTTCTAGCATATTCTCTTTATGCCATTTAGGGCGACTTGTTTTTCTTTGTTATATATACTCTCTCTCTTGTAAACTTCAAGGTTAACACACTTAATGAAAATCTTATCTTTATGAAATCTCTTTATACTCTCGCTAATGTTCTTGATGTTCTTCATTGAACACAAGAACACACACTCCAAATCTACTCTCTAAACACATAAAAACTAACATGGTATCGAGCAACCTTGCTCCCGAACCTATTTCGCTTCCGCACAAATCTCTTGGCTACTCGCGGCCACAAATCTCTCGGTTACAACTTTCTCGACATCGACAACTCTCGACATCGACAACTCTCGGCATCGACATTTCTCGACATCGACAACTCTCGGCATCGACATTTCTCGACATCGACAACTCTCAGCACCGACCATTCTCGACATCGATACCGAGCACTCTCGATAACCATTCTCGGTAACGGTTCTTCGATTTCAAACCAAGAAATTTCAAAACAAGAAATTTCAAAACAATGGAAGACAAAGAACAAAAGAAGAATCTCTGCCCGGTTACTCTTAAAGGCATAAACTATCTTCTATGGGCTAGAACCATGAAGATAGCCCTTTGTGGCCGAGGTTATTGGAATCACATTCTCACACGGCAAGAAGCTCCTATCGAGTTTAACAATGAGCTGACCAACGATGATGAAAAGTGGTTTCAACTAGACCAAAAGGTCCCGGGAATCATCCAAGGATCCCTTGAACCCTCCATCCTAGAAGCCTATTCATATTGTGAAAGCGCTAAGGAATTGTGGGATACTCTTCAAACCGTCTACGGCAACGTCTCCAATCTAAGCCGGGTATATGAAGTCAAGAAGGCCATCAATGACCTTAATCAAGAAGACACCGAGTTCACCAAACATTTTGGGAGGTTTAGATCACTATGGGCCGAGCTAGAGATGCTCCGACCAAGCACCGTGGAACCTAGAGTCTTAAACGAACGAAGAGAGCAAGACAAAGTCTTTGGCTTGCTTCTCACCCTCAACGGTAGCTACAAGGACATCATCAAGCATCTTCTACGCTCGACATGTTACCAAATCTTGAAGAAGTGTGCTCTCAATTACAAAGGGAACAAGGGTCCATAGACCTCTTTGATAGCAAGAAGGAGTTGGTCTCGGCCAACAGGGTAGAGTTCAAACCATCTTCAAAGACCTATGAAGAAAGGAGGTCCTTGCTCTGTGACCACTGCAAGAAGAAGGGACATACCAAGGACAAGTGTTGGAGCCTTCACCCTCATCTCAAGCCGGCCAAATTCAAGGATGCCAAGGCACACTTCTCCAACGATGATACCATGGGCAGTCCGAGTACAAGTGGGTCAAACCGGAGCAACAAAGAGGAAGAAAGCTCGGCCATTGTTCCTTTCAAGGATGACTTTGTGAGGAGATCCGATCTCGATGCTCTTCTCAAGGCCTTAAAAGGCTCCGGTATTGGTAAAACTCCCTTTTACTCCCTTAGTGCTAACATCCTTGGTAAAGATCTTAGTAAACCTATTGTCATTGATTCCGGTGCTTCTCATCACATGATTAGTAACCTAGACTTGATTAGTGACATAGAACCGGCTCTAGGGAATGTAATCATTGCAAATGGGAGTAAAATACCTATAGAAGGATTAGGGAACCTTAAGCTATTTGATAGAGAATCTAAGGCCCTTTATATGCCTAGTTTCACATCTAATCTTCTATCCGTTAAACAAATAGCTTGTGACTTAAATTGCAATGTTATCTTCGGTCCTAATGATGTGATTTTTCAGGATATTGAGAGTAAAAGGATTGTGGGAAAGGGGATCACAAGAGGCGATCTCTATGTCCTAGAGAAAAACTCCTTTAAAAATTCTAATGCTTTATTTTGTCATGCTTTTAAAACGGTTTTATCCGAAGTTAACAATGTAATTTGGCATTTTAGACTCGGTCACCCTCATCTTAATGCTTTAAAAACCATTTTGCCTAATGTTAAGTTTAATCATGAAACTTGTGAAGCTTGCATTTTAGGTAAACATTGTCGAACCGTTTTTCAAAAATCAAACATGACTTATAAACCTTTTGAACTTGTGCATTCGGATGTGTGGTCATCACCTTGTAAATCTAGGGATAATCACTCTTACTTTGTCACATTCATAGATGAAAGTTCAAAATACACATGGGTGACCCTTTTACAAACAAAAGATAGGGTGTTAGAAGCTTTTCAAAACTTTCAAAACTATGTGACTAACCACTATAATGTCAAGATTAAGACTTTTAGGTCCGACAATGGTGGAGAATACACAAGTAGAGCATTCAAAGAGCACATAGCCAAGCATGGGATCCTCCATCAAACCACATGCCCATACACACCACAACAAAATGGTGTAGCCGAAAGGAAGAATCGGCACCTAATGGAAGTGACACGGTCCATGATGTTCCACATGAACATACCAAAGAGGTTTTGGTCCGATGGAGTTCTCACGGCATGCTACCTTATCAACCGCACACCAACACAAGTCTTGAAGAATGAATCTCCATTCAAGGTATTGAATAAAACTAATCCTTTTATCAATCATCTAAGAGTGTTCGGTTGTGTGTGCTTTGTGTTTGTACCTAGTGAGCAAAGGAACAAGCTTGAAGCTAAAAGCATCAAGGCAATGTTCATTGGCTACTCAAACACACAAAAGGGGTACAAGTGTTATGTACCGGAGACAAGAAGGGTACTAGTATCAAGGGAGGTCAAGTTTCTAGAGGGACAAAGCTACTACAAGGAGAACAATTGGGATAGTGTAAAGGACTTACCCGAAGTTGTTACGGATAGAGCCACAAGTCTTAGGAACTTGATGAGAAATCTTGGTATGGATAGCTATGAAGAAACAAGAAGTGAGGAACCAACTCAAGAAACCCACCTTGATCATGAGGGGGAGAACAATGAGCAAGCCGGTACTCAAGAACCAACTACGTCCGGGGGAGAGTCAAATGAGTCAAATGGTCAAGAAGAACCACAAGCCTCAACCGAGACTAATACTCAACAACAAAATGATCAAGAAGTCCATGACCAAGGTGTGTCCCAAGAAGAAGAGCCGCTGGTTCTAAGAAGGAGCACTAGAGTCAAGAGGCATCCATCTAATTGGGTCAACACAAGGGTGTACTTTAACAACAAAGCCGAGGCGCATCCCACTCAAGCCGTGTGTTCTCTGGCAAGCTTTCCAAAGGAACATAAAGCCTTTACCACCTCCATGGATCAACAAGTTATTCCAAGGACTTATGAAGAGGCAATGAAGGAGGACGTTTGGGTTAAAGCAAAGGAAGCCGAGAACAAGGCCATGGAAGACAATGAAACTTTCTATGAAACCAACCTACCAAAAGGGAAGAAAGCCGTGAGCTCAAGGTATGTCTTCACCATCAAATATCTAAGTAATGGAGAGATAGAAAGACACAAGGCAAGATTGGTAGCAAGAGGCTTTACTCAAACCTATGGAGAGGACTACCTAGACACATTTGCCCCGGTTGCAAAACTCCATACGGTTCGGGTAATCTTATCACTTGCTACTAACCTATCATGGGATCTCTTTCAAATGGATGTGAAGAATGCCTTTCTACAAGGAGAGCTTGAAGAGGAAGTCTACATGACTCCACCACCCGGCTTAGAAATTACACCCGGAAAAGTCCTACGGCTAAGGAAAGCCATCTACGGTCTCAAGCAATCACCAAGAGCTTGGTACCACAAGCTTAGCTCAACATTGATGGCAAAAGGATTCAAGAGATCACAAGCCGAGCATACTCTCTTTACCCTACAAAACCAAGAAGGTATAGTAGTAGTACTAGTGTATGTAGACGACATCATCATCTCCGGAAACAACAAGGAAGGTATTCAAGAAACCAAATCTTTCCTTAAGTCTAAATTTGATATTAAGGACTTAGGTACTCTTAAGTACTTCCTTGGGATTGAAGTGTGTAGATCTAGAGAAGGTCTATTTCTTTCCCAAAGGAAGTACACCCATGATCTTTTAAGTGTTGTCAATATGATAGGTACAAAGGTGGCTAAAACTCCTCTTGAAGACGGCTACAAGACCATTCAAGAAGGTAGTGAGGAAGATCAACCATACCAAGACCCAATGCTCTATAGACGGCTAGTTGGTAAACTCATTTACTTGACAATCACTAGGCCGGACTTATGCTTTGCCGTGAACCAAGTCTCCCAATACATGCAAAAGCCGAAGCAACACCATTGGAACATGATCATGAGGATCTTGGGCTATCTCAAAGGAACCTCAAGTTTGGGTATTTGGATGGGTTGCAACAAGAACACGGAGGTTATTGGGTATTGTGACGCGGACTATGCCGGGGATCTAGATAGTAGACGGTCAACCACCGGCTATTGCACTTTCATTGGTGGCAACCTTGTCACATGGAAGACCAAGAAGCAAAAGATAGTATCTTGCTCAACCGCCGAAGCCGAGTATAGAGCCATGAGGAAATTGACTCAAGAACTCATGTGGCTAAAGAACTTGCTAGGAGATTTGGGACTCAAGATTGAAGCACCAATGACCATGCATTGTGATAATCAAGCGGCTATCCACATAGCAACAAACTCGGTCTTCCATGAGAGGACTAAACACATAGAGGTGGATTGTCACAAGGTTAGAGAACAAATGGTCAAGGGCACTATTCTACCTTGCTACACGAAGAGTCAAGATCAACTCGCGGACATCTTCACCAAGTCCGCAAGCTTGAAGGTTTGTGAGTCCATTCTACCAAGACTTGGACTCATCCGGGCTCTCAATGCCTAAGTCCCTAAACCGTATGATCATGCACTCTTTTCCCTTAGGTAAGTTTTATCCCAAGTGGTTTTCTTACCAAGGTTTTAACGAGGCAAGGTCATACGGGTTCCAAGCTTAACCGTTTCACTAGGTTGAGCTTGAGGGGGAGTATTAAAGAGACTAAGGCACCTATCCGGATTCATAGTCCACTAAGGTAAGTGCCCACACTTGTGGACCGAGCAAAGGCCCAAGTACCTCTCAACATTGTTACCGTTACAAGAGAAGAGCAAGGAAGGATCTAGAAGACTCAAGTCCACCAAGTAGCCGTTGCAAAAGAGCCGTTGGCAAAAGTCACATGTGTGACTTAAGGCGCGTGTAGCCTACTCGGCCGTACAAGTCACGGACCGAGTTAAGGAGGCGCGGCTAGCCACACCGATAGTGACGTTTCTAGCATATTCTCTTTATGCCATTTAGGGCGACTTGTTTTTCTTTGTTATATATACTCTCTCTCTTGTAAACTTCAAGGTTAACACACTTAATGAAAATCTTATCTTTATGAAATCTCTTTATACTCTCGCTAATGTTCTTGATGTTCTTCATTGAACACAAGAACACACACTCCAAATCTACTCTCTAAACACATAAAAACTAACAATTGAGACACTTATAAGCACTCATGTTGCATGAAACTTTTCTTAGAGTCCTAGAAACGCTTTGTTAGATGTTTCATAAGTTCGTAAAAATTGTACAAAGCTCATTGAGACGCTTATAAGCACTCATGTTGCATGAAACTTGGTTTAGAGTCCTAGAAACTGCGTTGTTAGATGTATCATAAGTTCGTGAAACCAGTACAATGCTCATTGAGACACTTATAAGCACTCATGTTGCATGAAACTTGGTTTAGAGTCTTAGAAACAGCGTTGTTTGATGTTTCATAAGTTCGTCAAACCAGTACAATGCTCATTGAGACACTTATAAGCACTCATGATGCATGAAACTTCGTTTAGAGTCCTAGAAACCGTGTTGTTAGATGTTTCATAAGTTCGTCAAACTAGTACAAAGCTCATTGAGACACATATAAGCACTCATGTTGCATGAAACTTCGTTTAGAGTCCTAGAAACGCGTTGTTAGATGTTTCATAAGTTCTTCAAACTAGTAAAAAGCTCATTGAGACACTTATAAGCACTCATGTTGCATGAAACTTCGTTTAGAGTCTTAGAAACCGCGTTGTTAGATGTTTGATAATTTTGTCAAACTAGTACAAAGCTCATTGAGACACATATAAGCACTCATGTTGCATGAAACTTGGTTTAGAGTCATAGAAACGCGTTGTTAGATGTTTCATAAGTTCGTCAAACTAGTACAAAGCTCATTGAGACACTTATAAGCATTCATGTTGCATGAAACTTGGTTTAGAGTCCAAAAAACGCGTTGTTAGTCGTTTCATAAGTTCGTAAAACTAGTACAAAGCTCATTGAGCCACTTATAAGCACACATGTTGAATGAAACTTGGTTTAGAGTCCTAGAAACGCGTTGTTAGATGTTTCATAAGTTCGTAAAACTTGTACAAAGCTCATTGAGACACTTATAAGCACTCATGTTGTATGAAACTTGGTTTAGAGTCCTAGAAACGCATTGTTAAATGTTTCCTAAGTTCGTCAAACTAGTACAAAGCTCATTGAGACACATATAAGCACTCATGTTGCAGGAAACTTGATTTAGAGTCCTAGAAACGCGTTGTTAGATGCTTCATAAGTTCGTCAAACTTGTACAAAGCTCATTGAGATACTTATAATCAGTCATGTTGTATGAAACTTGGTTTAGAGTCCTAGAACCCGCGTTGTTAGATGTTTCATATATTCGTCAAACTAGTCAAAAGCTCATTGAGACACTTATAAGCACTCATATTGCATGAAACTTAGTTTAGAGTCCTAGAAACCGTGTTGTTAGATGTTTCATAAGTTCGCCAAACTAGTACAAAGCTCATTGAGACACTTATAAGCACTCATGTTGCATGAAACTTGGTTTAGAGTCCTAGAAACGCGTTGTTAGATGTTTCATAAGTTCGTCAAACTTGTACAAAGCTCATTGAGACACTTATAAGCACTCAAGTTGCATGAAACTTCGTTTAGAGTCTTAGAAACCGCGTTGTTAGATGTTTCATAATTTCGTCAAACTAGTACAAAGCTCATTGAGACACATATAAGCACTCATGTTGCATGAAACTTGGTTTAGAGTCCTAGAAACGCGTTTTTAGATGTTTCATAAGTTCGTCAAACTTGTACAAAGCTCATTGAGACACTTATAAGCACTCATGTTGCATGAAACTTCATTTAGAGTCCTAGAAACGCGTTCTTAGATGTTTCATAAGTTTTTCAAACTAGTACAAAGCTCATTGAGACACTTATAAGCACTCATGTTGAATGAAACTTGGTTTAGAGTCCTAGAAATGCGTTGTTAGATGTTTCATAAGTTCTTCAAACTAGTACAAAGCTCATTGAGTCACTTATAAGAACTCATGTTGCATGAAACTTGGTTTAGAGTCCTAGAAACGCGTTGTTAGATGTTTCATAAGTTCGTCAAACTAGTAAAAAGCTCATTGAGACACTTATAAGCACTCATGTTGCATGAAACTTCGTTTGGAGTCTTAGAAACCGCGTTGTTAGATGTTTCATAAGTTTGTCAAACTAGTACAAAGCTCATTGAGACACATATAAGCACTCATGTTGCATGAAACTTGGTTTAGAGTCCTAGAAACGCGTTGTTAGTCGTTTCATAAGTTTGTATAACTAGTACAAAGCTCATTGAGCCACTTATAAGCACTCATGTTGAATGAAACCTTGTTTAGAGTCCTAGAAACGCGTTGTTAGATGTTTCATAAGTTCTTCAAACTTGTAAAAAGCTCATTGAGACACTTATAAGCACTCATGTTGCATGAAACTTCGTTTGGAGTCTTAGAAACCGCGTTGTTAGATGTTTCATAAGTTTGTCAAATTAGTACAAAGCTCATTAAGAAACATATAAGCACTCATGTTGCATGAAACTTGGTTTAGAGACCTAGAAACGCGTTGTTAGATGTTTCATAAGTTCGTCAAACTTGTACAAAGCTCATTGAGACAATAAGCACTCATGTTGTATCAAACTTGGTTTAGAATCCTAGAACCCGCGTTGTTAGATGTTTCATATGTTCGTCAAACTAGTCAAAAGCTCAGTGAGACACTTATAAGCACTCATGTTGCATGAAACTTAGTTTAGAGTCCTAGAAACCGCGGTGTTAGATGTTTCATAAGTTCGTCAAACTAGTACAAAGCTCATTGAGACACTTATAAGTACTCATGTTGTATGAAACTAGGTTTAGAGTCCTAGAAACGCGTTGTTAGATGTTTCATAAGTTCGTAAAACTTGTACAAAGCTCATTGAGACACTTATAAGCACGCATGTGGAATGAAACTTGGTTTAGAGTCCTAGAACCCGCGTTGTTAGATGTTTCATATATTCGTCAAACTAGTCAAAAGCTCATTGAGACACTTATAAGCACTCATGTTGCATGAAACTTAGTTTAGAGTCCTAGAAACCGTGTTGTTAGATGTTTCATAAGTTCGTCAAACTAGTACAAAGCTCATTGAGACACTTATAAGCACTCATGTTGCATGAAACTTGGTTTAGAGTCCTAGAAACGCGTTGTTAGATGTTTCATAAGTTCGTCAAACTTGTACAAAGCTCATTGAGACACTTATAAGCACTCAAGTTGCATGAAACTTCGTTTAGAGTCTTAGAAACCGCGTTGTTAGATGTTTCATAATTTCGTCAAACTAGTACAAAGCTCATTGAGACACATATAAGCACTCATGTTGCATGAAACTTGGTTTAGAGTCCTAGAAACGCGTTTTTAGATGTTTCATAAGTTCGTCAAACTTGTACAAAGCTCATTGAGACACTTATAAGCACTCATGTTGCATGAAACTTCATTTAGAGTCCTAGAAACGCGTTCTTAGATGTTTCATAAGTTTTTCAAACTAGTACAAAGCTCATTGAGACACTTATAAGCACTCATGTTGAATGAAACTTGGTTTAGAGTCCTAGAAATGCGTTGTTAGATGTTTCATAAGTTCTTCAAACTAGTACAAAGCTCATTGAGTCACTTATAAGAACTCATGTTGCATGAAACTTGGTTTAGAGTCCTAGAAACGCGTTGTTAGATGTTTCATAAGTTCGTCAAACTAGTAAAAAGCTCATTGAGACACTTATAAGCACTCATGTTGCATGAAACTTCGTTTGGAGTCTTAGAAACCGCGTTGTTAGATGTTTCATAAGTTTGTCAAACTAGTACAAAGCTCATTGAGACACATATAAGCACTCATGTTGCATGAAACTTGGTTTAGAGTCCTAGAAACGCGTTGTTAGTCGTTTCATAAGTTTGTATAACTAGTACAAAGCTCATTGAGCCACTTATAAGCACTCATGTTGAATGAAACCTTGTTTAGAGTCCTAGAAACGCGTTGTTAGATGTTTCATAAGTTCTTCAAACTAGTAAAAAGATCATTGAGACACTTATAAGCACTCATGTTGCATGAAACTTCGTTTGGAGTCTTAGAAACCGCGTTGTTAGATGTTTCATAAGTTTGTCAAATTAGTACAAAGCTCATTAAGAAACATATAAGCACTCATGTTGCATGAAACTTGGTTTAGAGACCTAGAAACGCGTTGTTAGATGTTTCATAAGTTCGTCAAACTTGTGTTGAGGATAAGTATCGCTCTAGAGTCTATTGAGAGTCGATTGAGAGTCGATTGAGAGTCGTTGAAGTATCGCTCTAGAGTCTATTGAGAGTCGATTGAGAGTCGATTGAGAGTCGTTGAAGAAAAGAGCCGTTAGCACTTGGAGACTTATATCGGTAAGGTGTATCGGCCACACTTGGCCGATACATTCAAACGGTAACCTCCCAACGGTCGGATCCGACTCATATCGGTGGAAGCATATCGGCCACACATGGCCGATACACCGTACCAAAATAGAGCCGTTAGAACTCCAACGGCTATATTCTTCTCTCTCTCTCTTTATACACTTTGTAATCTTCATTGTAAACATTAAGGAAGATACTTCCTCTTATACTTATCAATAAAAATCTCACTTATTCTCTCTTAATCTCTCCTTAATCCACATAATCTCTCACAAATCTACATGGTATCAGAGCATAATTGCTCCTAATCTCTCTATTCCGCAATTTATTCTCTGTTTTGAGCATCATAAAGCTCAAAACTTTCGGTGTTCTTGAACTTTAAGCATCACAAAGCTTAAAATTCACACCTTTCTTATTCTCCCCCTCTTCAATCTTAAAAGTTACCATCTTTCTCTCGAATCCAAATCGGTTGTATCATGGAGGATACTCAAGACAAGGCCTATCAAGGCTCCAAGTTTGGCTTGCCCTCGGTGATTCTCAAAGGAAGCAACTATCTCCTTTGGACTCGGACCATCAAGACCGCTCTTGGAGGTCGAGGACTTTTAAAGCACATCACCAAGATCCAAGATCCAAGTAAAACGGAGAGACTTCTCGGTGATGAAGACTTGACCGATGAAGAGGAGAAATGGTTCCAAGGAGATCAACGAGTGCTAGGAATCATACAACATGCTCTAGATCCGGCAATACTTGAGGCTTACTCTTATTGTGAGACGGCTAAGGAGCTTTGGGATACACTCAAGAACATCTATGGGAATGTATCCAATCTAAGCCGAGTATATGAGGTAAAGAAAGCTCTCAACAATCTCTCTCAAGAAGATACCGAACTCACCACCCACTATGGAAAGTTCCGAGCTTTATGGGCGGAGCTAGAGATGTTAAGGCCGAGCTCTATAGATGTGAAGGTGATTAATGAGAGGAAGGAGCAAGACAAAGTCTTCGGACTTCTCTTGACTCTTAAATCAAGTTATAAGGACCTCATCAAACATCTCTTAAGAGCCGACACTCTCCCATCTCTAGACTCCGTTGTCTCTCAACTCCAAAGGGAACAAGGAGGTGATGAGCTATTCGGTAAGAAGGAGATTGTCTTAGCCAACAAAGCCTTTCTCAAGCCGCGTGAAGGAAGAAAGTCAATGGTGTGTGATCATTGCAAGAGGGGAGGGCACATGAAGGACAAGTGCTGGATCCTTCATCCCCATCTTAAACCAAGCAAGTTCTCGGAGTCCAAGGCCAATCTCACTCAAGAAGACTCGGCTAATGGAGCAAGCACTTCTAGCCGAGGCAAAGATGAGCAAGCATTAGCCGCGGCTCCTTTCACCGATGAATTTGTCCGGAAGTCGGATATTGAAGCACTCATAAAGGCCCTAAAGGGGTCCGGTATTGCTTCTTATTCTCTAAATGCTATTAAGATAGACAATGATCATAGGATAGTCAAGCCAATAATTGTAGACTCGGGTGCCTCTCACCATATGATTAGTAATGAGAATCTTATGAGAAATGTTAAACCGGCCGTAGGTGATGTCATTGTTGCTAATGGAAGTAAAGTACCGATAAAAGGACTAGGAGATCTTAGGTTGTTTGATAGAAATATGAAAGCCCTTTATATGCCTAGTTTCACTTCTAATCTTTTATCGGTAAAACGGATAGCTAATGAATTGAATTGCAATGTTGTGTTTGGACCTAATGGTGTAACATTTCAGGATATTAACTCAAAGAAGATCATTGGTAGAGGGAGCACCAAGGGAGATCTATATGTGCTTGATACAAATCCGACAAGCTCTCATCTTTCTTTTGCTTTTAAAACGGTTTTATCCGAGGCTAATAGTTCTATTTGGCATGCTAGATTAGGCCACCCTAACTCTAAAGCCCTTAAGCTTATGATGCCTTGTGTTTCTTTTGATAATGATCTTTGTGAATCTTGCATTCTTGGTAAACATTGTAGAACCGTTTTCTCAAAGTCTTTAAAAGTTTATGAACATTGTTTTGAGCTAATCCATTCGGATGTATGGACTTCTCCGTGCGTTTCTAGAGAAAACCACAAGTACTTTGTTACTTTCATAGATGAGAAGTCCAAATTCACATGGTTAACTCTCATTTCCTCTAAGGATAGAGTCTTAGACGCTTTTAAAAACTTTCAAACCTATATATCTAACCAATACAATGCCAAGATAAAATGTTTTAGGTCGGACAATGGGGGAGAATACACGGGCCAAATGTTCAAAGATCACTTAGCAAAGCATGGGATACTTCATCAAACAAGTTGCCCTTACACACCACAACAAAACGGCGTAGCCGAGAGGAAGAATAGGCATCTTATGGAAGTTGCAAGATCAATGATGTTTCACACCAATGTCCCAAAGAGATTTTGGGGAGACGCGGTGACATCGGCTTGCTATCTAATTAATAGAACTCCAACTCAAATTCTCAATAATTTATCTCCTTTTGAAGTTCTAAACAATATCAAGCCTTTTATCTCTCACTTACGCGTATTTGGATGTGTTTGCTTTGTTCTAATTCCAGGGGAACAAAGGAGTAAGCTAGATGCAAAGAGCCTAAAAGGAATGTTCATCGGCTACTCCACTACTCAAAAGGGCTACAAGGCCTACATACCCGAGAGAAGAAGGGTAATGGTCTCAAGAGATGTGAAGTTTCTTGAAGGACAAGGCTACTATGAGGAGAAGAATTGGGAGAGCATCAAGGATCTACCCAATCCTTCCCAAGATAGAGCCGCAAACCTCAAAAGACTTATGGAAGATCTCGGATTAAACCTCGGTGATGATCTTGATGATAGAGTACCATCAAATTCCCAAGAACCTCATCTTGATCATGAGGGGGAGAATGAAGAAGAATCGGCTATGAATGATCAAGAGGATCATGTAGTACAAGATTCATCCCAAACTCAAGCCCAAGCTCAAGCCGATCCGGTTCATGATCAAGATGATCATAGAGAAGATACGGTTCAAGAGAATCGACAAGAAGGTGTAAATGAAGAAGTAGTGCAACATCCTCTACGGAGAAGCACTAGAATCAAGCACCCCCCATCCAATTGGGTCAATACTCGAGTCTACTTCAACAATAAAGCCGTTGCTCATCCAATCCAAGCCGTATGCAATATGGTATCCTTTCCTCAAGAGCATCAAGTCTTTATGGCTAGCATTGATGAGAATTGGATACCTAAGACGTATGAAGAAGCTATGGAACATGAAGTATGGGTTCAAGCCGTAGACCAAGAAGACAAAGCCATGGTGCTTAATGACACTTGGTATGAGACCGACTTACCCAAAGGAAAGAGGACGGTTAGCTCTCGGTATGTCTTTACTATCAAGTACAAGAGTAACGGAGAGATAGAAAGACATAAGGCTCGGCTAGTGGCAAGGGGCTTTACCCAAACCTATGGTGAGGATTATCTTGAGACCTTTGCTCCGGTTGCTAAGCTTCACACGGTGAGAGTTATCTTCTCTATTGCCACAAACCTTGAATGGGATCTATGGCAAATGGACGTCAAGAATGCATTCTTACAAGGTGAATTAGAGGATGAAGTGTACATGACTCCTCCTCCGGGTATCAAAGACAAGATCACTCCGGGTAAAGTACTTAGATTGAAGAAGGCTATCTATGGTCTAAAGCAATCGCCACGGGCTTGGTACCACAAGCTTAGTACCACTCTTCTCAACAAAGGATTCAAGAAATCCGAATCCGACCATACTCTCTTCACAAGCAAACGCCGAACGGGTATAGTAGTCATCCTCGTGTATGTTGATGATATCATCATCACCGGGGATGACAAGGTAAGGATTGAGGCTACCAAAGCTCATCTCAAATCTGTGTTTGACATTAAAGATCTCGGAGAACTTAAGTACTTCCTTGGTATTGAAGTGTGTAGGTCTAAAGAAGGCCTATTCCTCTCTCAAAGGAAGTATACTCTTGATTTACTTGTTGAAACAGGAAAGCTTGGAGCTAAACCCGCAAAGACACCCTTGGAGGAGAACTACAAAGATATCCGCAAGGGGGAGCTTGAAGACAAGCCATACAAAGATCCAAAGCAATATAGGAGACTTGTTGGTAAGCTAATATACTTGACTATAACTCGGCCGACATTTGTTTTGCCGTGAACCAGGTCTCACAACACATGCAATCACCAAAGAATCACCATTGGAACTTGGTGGATAGAGTGCTAAGGTATCTCAAAGGAGCTCCCGGACAAGGCATTTGGATGGGATGCAACAAGAACACGGAGATAGTGGGCTATTGTGATGCGGATTGGGCTGGTGATAGAGGGGATAGGAGATCCACAACTGGCTATTGCACGTTCATAGGAGGCAATCTTGTCACTTGGAAGAGCAAGAAGCAAAAGGTAGTCTCATGCTCCACAACCGAGTCCGAGTACCGAGCCATGAGGAAGTTGACTCAAGAGCTCATTTGGCTTAGAGGATTGGTCACAGATCTTGGTATTCAAGTCAATGGACCAATGACTATGCACGCCGACAACAAGTCCGCAATCAACTTAGCATTAAACTCCGTGTTCCATGAGAGGACAAAGCACATTGAGGTAGATTGCAATAAAGTCCGAGAAGCAATAGTCAAGAAGATCATCCTTCCTTGTTTCACCAAGAGTGAAGACCAATTGGCGGATATTTTTACAAAGGCAGCAAGCACCAAGGTTTGTGAGTTCATCCACTCAAAGATGGGACTCACGAATCTCATCAAACAATAAGGAGATCCCTAACCAAAGAGATTAGTACTCTTTTTCCCTTAGCAAGTTTTTATCCCAAGTGGTTTTACTTGCAAGGTTTTAATGAGGCTAGTCACGAGGTTCCAAGTCTAGCCATTCCATTAGGCTAGACTTGAGGGGGAGTGTTGAGGATAAGTATCGCTCTAGAGTCTATTGAGAGTCGATTGAGAGTCGATTGAGAGTCGTTGAAGTATCGCTCTAGAGTCTATTGAGAGTCGATTGAGAGTCGATTGAGAGTCGTTGAAGAAAAGAGCCGTTAGCACTTGGAGACTTATATCGGTAAGGTGTATCGGCCACACTTGGCCGATACATTCAAACGGTAACCTCCCAACGGTCGGATCCGACTCATATCGGTGGAAGCATATCGGCCACACATGGCCGATACACCGTACCAAAATAGAGCCGTTAGAACTCCAACGGCTATATTCTTCTCTCTCTCTCTTTATACACTTTGTAATCTTCATTGTAAACATTAAGGAAGATACTTCCTCTTATACTTATCAATAAAAATCTCACTTATTCTCTCTTAATCTCTCCTTAATCCACATAATCTCTCACAAATCTACAACTTGTACAAAGCTCATTGAGACAATAAGCACTCATGTTGTATCAAACTTGGTTTAGAATCCTAGAACCCGCGTTGTTAGATGTTTCATATGTTCGTCAAACTAGTCAAAAGCTCATTGAGACACTTATAAGCACTCATGTTGCATGAAACTTAGTTTAGAGTCCTAGAAACCGCGGTGTTAGATGTTTCATAAGTTCGTCAAACTAGTACAAAGCTCATTGAGACACTTATAAGTACTCATGTTGTATGAAACTAGGTTTAGAGTCCTAGAAACGCGTTGTTAGATGTTTCATAAGTTCGTAAAACTTGTACAAAGCTCATTGAGACACTTATAAGCACGCATGTGGAATGAAACTTGGTTTAGAGTCCTAGAACCCGCGTTTTTAGATGTTTCATATGTTCGTCAAACTAGTCAAAAGCTCATTAAGACACTTATAAGCACTCATGTTGCATGAAACTTGGTTTAGAGTCCTAGAAACCGCGTTGTTAGATGTTTCATAAGTTCGTCAAACCAGTACAATGCTCATTGAGACACTTATAAGCACTCATGTTGCATGAAACTTGGTTTAGATTCCTAGAAACGCGTTGTTAGATGTTTCGAAGTTCGTCAAACAAGTACAAAGCTCATTGAGACACTTATAAGCACTCATGTTGCATGAAACTTGGTTTAGAGTCCTAGAAACGCGTTGTTCGATGTTTCATAAGTTCGTAAAACTTGTACAAAGCTCATTGAGACACTTATAAGCATTCATGTTGCATGAAACTTGGTTTAGAGTCCTAGAAACGCGTTGTTAGATGATTCATAAGTTCGTAAAACTAGTACAAAGCTCATTGAGACACTTATAAGCACTCATGTTGAATGAAACTTGGTTTAGAGTCCTAGAAATGCGTTGTTAGATATTTCATAAGTTCGTCAAGCTAGTACAAAGCTCATTGAGACACTTATAAGCACTCATGTTGCATGAAACTTGGTTTAGAGTCCTAGAAACGCATTGTTAGATGTTTCATAAGTTCGTCAAACTTGTACAAAGCTCATTGAGACGCTTATAAGCACTCATGTTGCATGAAACTTGGTTTATAGTCCTAGAAACCGCGTTGTTAGATGTTTCATAAGTTCGTCAAACCAGTACAATGCTCATTGAGACACTTATAAGCACTCATGTTGGATGAAACTTGGTTTAGAGTCTTAGAAACCGCGTTGTTAGATGTTTCATAAGTTCGTCAAACCAGTACAGTGCTCATTGAGTCACTTATAAGCACTCATGTTGCATGAAACTTCGTTTAGAGTCCTAGAAACCGCGTTGTTAGATGTTTCATAAGTTCGTCAAACTAGTACAAAGCTCATTGAGACACATATAAGCACTCATGTTGCATGAAACTTGGTTTAGAGTCCTAGAAACGCGTTGTTAGATGTTTCATAAGTTCGTAAAACTTGTACAAAGCTCATTGAGACACTTATAAGCCATGTTGCATGAAACTTCGTTTAGAGTCTTAGAAACCGCGTTGTTAGATGTTTAATAAGTTCGTCAAACTAGTACAAAGCTCATTGAGACACTTATAAGCACTCATGTTGCATGAAACTTGGTTTAGAGTCCGAGAAACGCGTTGTTAGATGTTTCATAAGTTTGTAAAACTTGTACAAAGCTCATTGAGACACTTATAAGCACTCATGTTGCATGAAACTTGGTTTAGAGTCCTAGAAACGCGTTGTTAGATGTTTCATAAGTTCGTAAAACTTGTACAAAGCTCATTGAGACACTTATAAGCACTCATGTTGTATGAAAATTGGTTTAGAGTCCTAGAAACGCATTGTTAAATGTTTCCTAAGTTCGTCAAACTAGTACAAAGCTCATTGAGACACATATAAGCACTCATGTTGCGGGAAACTTGATTTAGAGTCCTAGAAACGCGTTGTTAGATGCTTCATAAGTTCGTCAAACTTGTACAAAGCTCATTGAGATACTTATAATCAGTCATGTTGTATGAAACTTGGTTTAGAGTCCTAGAACCCGCGTTGTTAGATGTTTCATATATTCGTCAAACTAGTCAAAAGCTCATTGAGACACTTATAATTAAGCACTCATGTTGCATGAAACTTAGTTTAGAGTCCTAGAAACCGTGTTGTTAGATGTTTCATAAGTTCGTCAAACTAGTACAAAGCTCATTGAGACACTTATAAGCACTCATGTTGCATGAAACTTGGTTTAGAGTCCTAGAAACGCGTTGTTAGATGTTTCATAAGTTCGTCAAACTTGTACAAAGCTCATTGAGACACTTATAAGCACTCAAGTTGCATGAAACTTCGTTTAGAGTCTTAGAAACCGCGTTGTTAGATGTTTCATAATTTCGTCAAACTAGTACAAAGCTCATTGAGACACATATAAGCACTCATGTTGCATGAAACTTGGTTTAGAGTCCTAGAAACGCGCGATGTTTCATAAGTTCGTCAAACTTGTACAAAGCTCATTGAGACACTTATAAGCACTCATGTTGCATGAAACTTCATTTAGAGTCCTAGAAACGCGTTCTTAGATGTTTCATAAGTTTTTCAAACTAGTACAAAGCTCATTGAGACACTTATAAGCACTCATGTTGAATGAAACTTGGTTTAGAGTCCTAGAAATGCGTTGTTAGATGTTTCATAAGTTCTTCAAACTAGTACAAAGCTCATTGAGTCACTTATAAGAACTCATGTTGCATGAAACTTGGTTTAGAGTCCTAGAAACGCGTTGTTAGATGTTTCATAAGTTCGTCAAACTAGTAAAAAGCTCATTGAGACACTTATAAGCACTCATGTTGCATGAAACTTCGTTTGGAGTCTTAGAAACCGCGTTGTTAGATGTTTCATAAGTTTGTCAAACTAGTACAAAGCTCATTGAGACACATATAAGCACTCATGTTGCATGAAACTTGGTTTAGAGTCCTAGAAACGCGTTGTTAGTCGTTTCATAAGTTTGTATAACTAGTACAAAGCTCATTGAGCCACTTATAAGCACTCATATTGAATGAAACCTTGTTTAGAGTCCTAGAAACGCGTTGTTAGATGTTTCATAAGTTCTTCAAACTAGTAAAAAGCTCATTGAGACACTTATAAGCACTCATGTTGCATGAAACTTCGTTTGGAGTCTTAGAAACCGCGTTGTTAGATGTTTCATAAGTTTGTCAAATTAGTACAAAGCTCATTAAGAAACATATAAGCACTCATGTTGCATGAAACTTGGTTTAGAGACCTAGAAACGCGTTGTTAGATGTTTCATAAGTTCGTCAAACTTGTACAAAGCTCATTGAGACAATAAGCACTCATGTTGTATCAAACTTGGTTTAGAATCCTAGAACCCGCGTTGTTAGATGTTTCATATGTTCGTCAAACTAGTCAAAAGCTCATTGAGACACTTATAAGCACTCATGTTGCATGAAACTTAGTTTAGAGTCCTAGAAACCGCGGTGTTAGATGTTTCATAAGTTCGTCAAACTAGTACAAAGCTCATTGAGACACTTATAAGTATTCATGTTGTATGAAACTAGGTTTAGAGTCCTAGAAACGCGTTGTTAGATGTTTCATAAGTTCGTAAAACTTGTACAAAGCTCATTGAGACACTTATAAGCACGCATGTGGAATGAAACTTGGTTTAGAGTCCTAGAACCCGCGTTTTTAGATGTTTCATATGTTCGTCAAACTAGTCAAAAGCTCATTAAGACACTTATAAGCACTCATGTTGCATGAAACTTGGTTTAGAGTCCTAGAAACCGCGTTGTTAGATGTTTCATAAGTTCGTCAAACCAGTACAATGCTCATTGAGACACTTATAAGCACTCATGTTGCATGAAACTTGGTTTAGATTCCTAGAAACGCGTTGTTAGATGTTTCAGAAGTTCGTCAAACAAGTACAAAGCTCATTGAGACACTTATAAGCACTCATGTTGCATGAAACTTGGTTTAGAGTCCTAGAAACGCGTTGTTCGATGTTTCATAAGTTCGTAAAACTTGTACAAAGCTCATTGAGACACTTATAAGCATTCATGTTGCATGAAACTTGGTTTAGAGTCCTAGAAACGCGTTGTTAGATGATTCATAAGTTCGTAAAACTAGTACAAAGCTCATTGAGACACTTATAAGCACTCATGTTGAATGAAACTTGGTTTAGAGTCCTAGAAATGCGTTGTTAGATATTTCATAAGTTCGTCAAGCTAGTACAAAGCTCATTGAGACACTTATAAGCACTCATGTTGCATGAAACTTGGTTTAGAGTCCTAGAAACGCATTGTTAGATGTTTCATAAGTTCGTCAAACTTGTACAAAGCTCATTGAGACGCTTATAAGCACTCATGTTGCATGAAACTTGGTTTATAGTCCTAGAAACCGCGTTGTTAGATGTTTCATAAGTTCGTCAAACCAGTACAATGCTCATTGAGACACTTATAAGCACTCATGTTGGATGAAACTTGGTTTAGAGTCTTAGAAACCGCGTTGTTAGATGTTTCATAAGTTCGTCAAACCAGTACAATGCTCATTGAGACACTTATAAGCACTCATGTTGCATGAAACTTCGTTTAGAGTCCTAGAAACCGCGTTGTTAGATGTTTCATAAGTTCGTCAAACTAGTACAAAGCTCATTGAGACACATATAAGCACTCATGTTGCATGAAACTTGGTTTAGAGTCCTAGAAACGCGTTGTTAGATGTTTCATAAGTTCGTAAAACTTGTACAAAGCTCATTGAGACACTTATAAGCAGTCATGTTGCATGAAACTTCGTTTAGAGTCTTAGAAACCGCGTTGTTAGATGTTTAATAAGTTCGTCAAACTAGTACAAAGCTCATTGAGACACTTATAAGCACTCATGTTGCATGAAACTTGGTTTAGAGTCCTAGAAACGCGTTGTTAGATGTTTCATAAGTTTGTAAAACTTGTACAAAGCTCATTGAGACACTTATAAGCACTCATGTTGCATGAAACTTGGTTTAGAGTCCTAGAAACGCGTTGTTAGATGTTTCATAAGTTCGTAAAACTTGTACAAAGCTCATTGAGACACTTATAAGCACTCATGTTGTATGAAAATTGGTTTAGAGTCCTAGAAACGCATTGTTAAATGTTTCCTAAGTTCGTCAAACTAGTACAAAGCTCATTGAGACACATATAAGCACTCATGTTGCAGGAAACTTGATTTAGAGTCCTAGAAACGCGTTGTTAGATGCTTCATAAGTTCGTCAAACTTGTACAAAGCTCATTGAGATACTTATAATCAGTCATGTTGTATGAAACTTGGTTTAGAGTCCTAGAACACGCGTTGTTAGATGTTTCATATATTCGTCAAACTAGTCAAAAGCTCATTGAGACACTTATAATTAAGCACTCATGTTGCATGAAACTTAGTTTAGAGTCCTAGAAATCGTGTTGTTAGATGTTTCATAAGTTCGTCAAACTAGTACAAAGCTCATTGAGACACTTATAAGCACTCATGTTGCATGAAACTTGGTTTAGAGTCCTAGAAACGCGTTGTTAGATGTTTCATAAGTTCGTCAAACTTGTACAAAGCTCATTGAGACACTTATAAGCACTCAAGTTGCATGAAACTTCGTTTAGAGTCTTAGAAACCGCGTTGTTAGATGTTTCATAATTTCGTCAAACTAGTACAAAGCTCATTGAGACACATATAAGCACTCATGTTGCATGAAACTTGGTTTAGAGTCCTAGAAACGCGCGATGTTTCATAAGTTCGTCAAACTTGTACAAAGCTCATTGAGACACTTATAAGGACTCATGTTGCATGAAACTTCATTTAGAGTCCTAGAAACGCGTTCTTAGATGTTTCATAAGTTTTTCAAACTAGTACAAAGCTCATTGAGACACTTATAAGCACTCATGTTGAATGAAACTTGGTTTAGAGTCCTAGAAATGCGTTGTTAGATGTTTCATAAGTTCTTCAAACTAGTACAAAGCTCATTGAGTCACTTATAAGAACTCATGTTGCATGAAACTTGGTTTAGAGTCCTAGAAACGCGTTGTTAGATGTTTCATAAGTTCGTCAAACTAGTAAAAAGCTCATTGAGACACTTATAAGCACTCATGTTGCATGAAACTTCGTTTGGAGTCTTAGAAACCGCGTTGTTAGATGTTTCATAAGTTTGTCAAACTAGTACAAAGCTCATTGAGACACATATAAGCACTCATGTTGCATGAAACTTGGTTTAGAGTCCTAGAAACGCGTTGTTAGTCGTTTCATAAGTTTGTATAACTAGTACAAAGCTCATTGAGCCACTTATAAGCACTCATATTGAATGAAACCTTGTTTAGAGTCCTAGAAACGCGTTGTTAGATGTTTCATAAGTTCTTCAAACTAGTAAAAAGCTCATTGAGACACTTATAAGCACTCATGTTGCATGAAACTTCGTTTGGAGTCTTAGAAACCGCGTTGTTAGATGTTTCATAAGTTTGTCAAATTAGTACAAAGCTCATTAAGAAACATATAAGCACTCATGTTGCATGAAACTTGGTTTAGAGACCTAGAAACGCGTTGTTAGATGTTTCATAAGTTCGTCAAACTTGTACAAAGCTCATTGAGACAATAAGCACTCATGTTGTATCAAACTTGGTTTAGAATCCTAGAACCCGCGTTGTTAGATGTTTCATATGTTCGTCAAACTAGTCAAAAGCTCATTGAGACACTTATAAGCACTCATGTTGCATGAAACTTAGTTTAGAGTCCTAGAAACCGCGGTGTTAGATGTTTCATAAGTTCGTCAAACTAGTACAAAGCTCATTGAGACACTTATAAGTACTCATGTTGTATGAAACTAGGTTTAGAGTCCTAGAAACGCGTTGTTAGATGTTTCATAAGTTCGTAAAACTTGTACAAAGCTCATTGAGACACTTATAAGCACGCATGTGGAATGAAACTTGGTTTAGAGTCCTAGAACCCGCGTTTTTAGATGTTTCATATGTTCGTCAAACTAGTCAAAAGCTCATTAAGACACTTATAAGCACTCATGTTGCATGAAACTTGGTTTAGAGTCCTAGAAACCGCGTTGTTAGATGTTTCATAAGTTCGTCAAACCAGTACAATGCTCATTGAGACACTTATAAGCACTCATGTTGCATGAAACTTGGTTTAGATTCCTAGAAACGCGTTGTTAGATGTTTCAGAAGTTCGTCAAACAAGTACAAAGCTCATTGAGACACTTATAAGCACTCATGTTGCATGAAACTTGGTTTAGAGTCCTAGAAACGCGTTGTTCGATGTTTCATAAGTTCGTAAAACTTGTACAAAGCTCATTGAGACACTTATAAGCATTCATGTTGCATGAAACTTGGTTTAGAGTCCTAGAAACGCGTTGTTAGATGATTCATAAGTTCGTAAAACTAGTACAAAGCTCATTGAGACACTTATAAGCACTCATGTTGAATGAAACTTGGTTTAGAGTCCTAGAAATGCGTTGTTAGATATTTCATAAGTTCGTCAAGCTAGTACAAAGCTCATTGAGACACTTATAAGCACTCATGTTGCATGAAACTTGGTTTAGAGTCCTAGAAACGCATTGTTAGATGTTTCATAAGTTCGTCAAACTTGTACAAAGCTCATTGAGACGCTTATAAGCACTCATGTTGCATGAAACTTGGTTTATAGTCCTAGAAACCGCGTTGTTAGATGTTTCATAAGTTCGTCAAACCAGTACAATGCTCATTGAGACACTTATAAGCACTCATGTTGGATGAAACTTGGTTTAGAGTCTTAGAAACCGCGTTGTTAGATGTTTCATAAGTTCGTCAAACCAGTACAATGCTCATTGAGACACTTATAAGCACTCATGTTGCATGAAACTTCGTTTAGAGTCCTAGAAACCGCGTTGTTAGATGTTTCATAAGTTCGTCAAACTAGTACAAAGCTCATTGAGACACATATAAGCACTCATGTTGCATGAAACTTGGTTTAGAGTCCTAGAAACGCGTTGTTAGATGTTTCATAAGTTCGTAAAACTTGTACAAAGCTCATTGAGACACTTATAAGCAGTCATGTTGCATGAAACTTCGTTTAGAGTCTTAGAAACCGCGTTGTTAGATGTTTAATAAGTTCGTCAAACTAGTACAAAGCTCATTGAGACACTTATAAGCACTCATGTTGCATGAAACTTGGTTTAGAGTCCTAGAAACGCGTTGTTAGATGTTTCATAAGTTTGTAAAACTTGTACAAAGCTCATTGAGACACTTATAAGCACTCATGTTGCATGAAACTTGGTTTAGAGTCCTAGAAACGCGTTGTTAGATGTTTCATAAGTTCGTAAAACTTGTACAAAGCTCATTGAGACACTTATAAGCACTCATGTTGTATGAAACTTGGTTTAGAGTCCTAGAAACGCATTGTTAAATGTTTCCTAAGTTCGTCACACTAGTACAAAGCTCATTGAGACACATATAAGCACTCATGTTGCAGGAAACTTGATTTAGAGTCCTAGAAACGCGTTGTTAGATGCTTCATAAGTTCGTCAAACTTGTACAAAGCTCATTGAGATACTTATAATCAGTCATGTTGTATGAAACTTGGTTTAGAGTCCTAGAACCCGCGTTGTTAGATGTTTCATATATTCGTCAAACTAGTCAAAAGCTCATTGAGACACTTATAAGCACTCATGTTGCATGAAACTTAGTTTAGAGTCCTAGAAACCGTGTTGTTAGATGTTTCATAAGTTCGTCAAACTAGTACAAAGCTCATTGAGACACTTATAAGCACTCATGTTGCATGAAACTTGGTTTAGAGTCCTAGAAACGCGTTGTTAGATGTTTCATAAGTTCGTCAAACTTGTACAAAGCTCATTGAGACACTTATAAGCACTCAAGTTGCATGAAACTTCGTTTAGAGTCTTAGAAACCGCGTTGTTAGATGTTTCATAATTTCGTCAAACTAGTACAAAGCTCATTGAGACACATATAAGCACTCATGTTGCATGAAACTTGGTTTAGAGTCCTAGAAACGCGTTTTTAGATGTTTCATAAGTTCGTCAAACTTGTACAAAGCTCATTGAGACACTTATAAGCACTCATGTTGCATGAAACTTCATTTAGAGTCCTAGAAACGCGTTCTTAGATGTTTCATAAGTTTTTCAAACTAGTACAAAGCTCATTGAGACACTTATAAGCACTCATGTTGAATGAAACTTGGTTTAGAGTACTAGAAATGCGTTGTTAGATGTTTCATAAGTTCTTCAAACTAGTACAAAGCTCATTGAGTCACTTATAAGAACTCATGTTGCATGAAACTTGGTTTAGAGTCTTAGAAATGCGTTGTTAGATGTTTCATAACTTTGTCAAACTAGTAAAAAGCTCATTGAGACACTTATAAGCACTCATGTTGCATGAAACTTCGTTTGGAGTCTTAGAAACCGCGTTGTTAGATGTTTCATAAGTTTGTCAAACTAGTACAAAGCTCATTGAGACACATATAAGCACTCATGTTGCATGAAACTTGGTTTAGAGTCCTAGAAACGCGTTGTTAGTCGTTTCATAAGTTTGTATAACTAGTACAAAGCTCATTGAGCCACTTATAAGCACTCATGTTAAATGAAACCTTGTTTAGAGTCCTAGAAACGCGTTGTTAGATGTTTCATAAGTTCTTCAAACTAGTAAAAAGCTCATTGAGACACTTATAAGCACTCATGTTGCATGAAACTTCGTTTGGAGTCTTAGAAACCGCGTTGTTAGATGTTTCATAAGTTTGTCAAATTAGTACAAAGCTCATTAAGAAACATATAAACACTCATGTTGCATGAAACTTGGTTTAGAGACCTAGAAACGCGTTGTTAGATGTTTCATAAGTTCGTCAAACTTGTACAAAGCTCATTGAGACAATAAGCACTCATGTTGTATCAAACTTGGTTTAGAATCCTAGAACCCGCGTTGTTAGATGTTTCATATGTTCGTCAAACTAGTCAAAAGCTCATTGAGACACTTATAAGCACTCATGTTGCATGAAACTTAGTTTAGAGTCCTAGAAACCGCGGTGTTAGATGTTTCATAAGTTCGTCAAACTAGTACAAAGCTCATTGAGACACTTATAAGTACTCATGTTGTATGAAACTAGGTTTAGAGTCCTAGAAACGCGTTGTTAGATGTTTCATAAGTTCGTAAAACTTGTACAAAGCTCATTGAGACACTTATAAGCACGCATGTGGAATGAAACTTGGTTTAGAGTCCTAGAACCCGCGTTTTTAGATGTTTCATATGTTCGTCAAACTAGTCAAAAGCTCATTAAGACACTTATAAGCACTCATGTTGCATGAAACTTGGTTTAGAGTCCTAGAAACGCTTTGTTAGATATTTCATAAGTTCGTAAAACTAGTACAAAGCTCATTGAGACACTTATAAGCCCTCATGTTGAATGAAACTTGGTTTAAAGTCCTAGAAACGTTTTGTTAGATGATTCATAAGTTCGTAAAACTAGTACAAAGCTCATTGAGACACTTATAAGCACTCATGTTGAATGAAACTTGGTTTAGAGTCCTAGAAATGCGTTGTTAGATATTTCATAAGTTCGTCAAGCTAGTACAAAGCTCATTGAGACACTTATAAGCACTCATGTTGCATGAAACTTGGTTTAGAGTCCTAGAAACGTGATATGAGCGTGGGACTAGAATCGGATACCGATGCCGATCAACATCGACCACTCGGTATCGACCAGCATCGACCACTCGATACCGATACCGATCAACATCGACCACTCGACATCGATACCGATCAACAAGGCGCACGTGCACCAATCACCAAAGGACGGGAAGGCATTATCACAAGGTCACGAGCTAAGGAATTAGCTAAGGATGCGCATACGATGATGCTAAAGGAGGAACCAAGAATGGAAGCAACCGAGAGCTTCTACAACATTCATCACCACGTCTAAGTACGAAGACCAAGCTATGAGAGTTAAGCGGCTAAGTGTCTCGCTTGGTACTCTTTCCCACTGGGTTTTAACGAGGCCAAGAAGAACACTACGTCGGCCACTTAGCAATCATAGCTTGAAGAGTGTAAGAGACGAGGCACTTTAAACTACTCGTTGTTTTATCATGTTTTAAACGCCGTGTTGTTTTGGCGGATTTCCTTTTTGGCGAATTTCCTTTTTGCACAAGTGCACGGTTTCCTTTTTGCCGGACACTTTCCTTTTCTCTTGTGCGCAGCCCTAGAAAGGAGGACGCGTTTTGTGCCGACTCTATAAAAGGCTGCGCCGCACCATTGTAACAGCTTAGCAAACTTTTTATACACAAACTTCTTACAAAGGTTTCGCTCTCGATCTAGTGTTGTTCTAGGTCCGATCTCCTCCTAAGCTGTTCGCTACCTAGGAGACCTTCACGAACTTAGCTCGTTTCCCATCGCTTGCTAAGTAATCACCCTCCGTATACACGCTTCCACCAACCACCAACCCCTTGTCCCGTGTGCAATACCGCTACTCCACCGATCCATCACACCATACCGACGTCCTCGTTGCTCAGCCACGGTCAGAGCGTATCCTCGAGGAGGGAGAGCGTATCATCTGGTATCAGAGCCTCCTCTGTACCAAAAGGCTGAGTTATCTCTAAACTCTCTAACACTAAATCTTGTTCTGTCTAGATCTAGTAGCGCTTGTTAGGATTGATAGATTCATCGGATATTGTGTTGTTATTTGCGGTGTGAATTTGTTTGAGTTAAAACTGCTTGAATATTGTTTGAAAACTTGTTCGATTTGGTTGAAACTTGATAAGATCGCATCTAGAGCCTCACCTTTACTCCCGCTTGCTTAAGATCTCGTGTGTAGTTTTGAAAGTTCGTCGCTGTTTTGCTTGAACAAGCTTTGTCTAAGCGGCGGCAAGCTAGACAAGGCGAAAACCCTTTTCAAATTTCCTTTTGTTTTGAATTGCCGATTTCCTTTTCTTCAAAACTTGCGTTTCAATAACTTGTCCGTTTTCCTTTTTCTTTCAAACCGCGTCCTTGATTTCCTTTTCTTGTTTATCACGCGTTTGTCCTTGTGTGTGTGGCGTGTAGTTCTATTGGTTTAACTATCCCGTGAACTACTTACTGCGAACTATTTGTTTGTGTAACAGGTACCATGGCCCTATCACCGGAGGCGCTCGATGACCTCAAGAAGCTTATAGCAACCCAAGTGGCCGAGGCCATGACCCAACTACTTCCCCAACAAATTTCTCAACAGCTCACCTTGGAACGTGAGAAACAAGCTAGGGAGGCTCCAAGGGTAACCTCGGACTCCGAAGGTGGGTCGACGCCGACTCCGTCCGAGGCCATGAGGGTCATAAGAGGTAAAGGTGTAGCCGGTACCTCCAAATTCCAAGCCATCCGCAACTTACGTCCCGTCAACGACAATGGACCGCCCAAGGAACCGGGACGCCCAACGCGTAATGGACCTACCGAACCCGAGCTAAGGGCTCCACGACAAAGAGCACCGACCGGTCGCGATCGCCGAACGGAGACCATAGCCGGCCAACGAATCTACATCGACTCCGATGACGAGTACTACAACTCCAACGCCTCCGACCGAAGTAGGAGGAGCTATAGACGAGACATGCGCGATAGAGATCCCGAGAGGCAGCAATTGAAGCACATCAAAGCCAAGTTTCCTCCGTTCCAAGGGAAGAATGACCCAGAAGCTTACTTGGATTGGGAGAGGAAAATGGAGTCGAGCTTTCTTTGTCATGACACCTACGCCTCCAACAAGGTGAAGATTGCCATCTCGGAATTCAGTGATTATGCTCTACTATGGTGGGATCAGCTCAGCACCACCAGGAATCGTCACAATGAGCTACCCATCACCACGTGGCCGCAACTTACTACCCACATGCGGAAAAGGTTTGTACCCAACCACTATCACCGAGAGGTCCTCAACAAACTCCGAAAGCTGACCCAAGGCTCCAGCACGGTGAGAGACTACTTCCAAGAGATGGAGACTCTCCTTATCCGAGCCGGTCTAGAAGAGGACGAAGAGGTAACCATGGCCAGGTTTGTTGGTGGACTTAGCCGGGACATTCAGGATAAGGTGGAACTACAAACATATGTAGACCTTGAAGAGCTGGTCCATAAGGCAGAGCTGGTCGAGACTCAGCACAAGCGGAGATATGTCAAACCTAGCTACCCCTCTGGCCAATCCAAGCCAAGAGACTTCTCCACTGCCCGACCACCTTACACCAAGGATGTCAAACCCCCTTCCACGGGCAAGGAGGAAACTAAAGCTGATCCTAAGGCCAGGAGCGGTACCTCCCTAAGTAACGTCAAGTGCTTTAGATGCCAAGGGATGGGTCACTACTCCAGAGACTGCCCCAACAAGAAGGTGTTCCTTACGCTTGACAACGGAGAGATAGTACCCCAGGACTCTGAGTCTGAGCAAGAGGAAGAAGGGGAGGAAGAAGAGACAGCTGCTATTGGCGAGATGCTGGTTGCTAGGAGGACCTTGAGTGTTCAGAACCAGCCGGCCGAATTGGTGCAAAGGGATCACCTCTTTCACACCCGATGCCTCATCAAGGGAAAAGTATGTAGCTTGATCATCGACGGTGGTAGTTGTACCAATGCCGCCAGTGAGCTCATGGTTAAGAAGCTTAGTCTAGAGACCCTTCCCCACCCCAGGCCGTATAAGCTCCAATGGCTGAATGAGAGTGGCGCGTTAACCGTGACACATCAGGTCAAGGTCTCTTTCTCCATAGGAAAGTATGATGACGAAGTGCTATGTGATGTCATACCCATGGGATCCAGCCATGTGTTACTTGGAAGGCCTTGGCAATCCGACCGCCGTGTGCTACATGATGGTTACACCAACAAGCATTCGTTTGAATTCAAAGGCCGGAAGATCACATTAGCGCCTCTCACACCAAGCGAAGTATACCAAGATCAACTCTACCTCAAGCTCAAGGAGGACACGGAGAAAGAACTGGTCACAAACAGCAACCTCCACATCAACCATAGTGAAGTGTCTAGACTCCTAAATTCTGATTATCCCATGTTAATGCTTGTTTATAAGGAAACTCTTGTTAGCACTAACCCCACACAGGAGTTGCCTAGTGGAATGTCTAAGCTTTTGCAGGATTACAGTGACGTCTTTCCCAAGGAGATTCCACCAGGCCTACCTCCCATCCGCGGCATAGAGCACCAGATTGACCTAGTCCCCGGTTCAGCCCTTCCCAACCGGCCCGCCTACAGAACCAACCCGGTGGAGACCAAGGAACTTCAGAGACAAGTTGAGGAGCTGATGAGCAAAGGGCACATCCGAGAGAGCATGAGTCCCTGTGCCGTCCCGGTGCTGCTGGTGCCAAAGAAGGATGGATCTTGGCGCATGTGTGTTGATTGCCGAGCCATCAACAACATCACGGTGAAGTATCGCCACCCTATCCCTAGATTAGATGATATGTTAGATGAATTGTGTGGCTCTAACGTGTTCTCTAAGATTGATCTTAAGAGTGGTTACCATCAGATTAGGATGAAAGAGGGTGACGAGTGGAAAACAGCCTTCAAGACCAAACAAGGGTTGTATGAGTGGCTTGTGATGCCGTTTGGCCTTACCAATGCGCCTAGCACTTTTATGCGACTAATGAATCATGTTTTGAGATCTTTTATAGGTGTATTCGTGGTAGTATACTTTGATGACATCCTGATCTTTAGCAAGAGCCTAGCCGAGCATCTTGACCACATACAAGCTGTCCTTGACGTGCTAAGAAGGGAGAATCTCTTTGCTAACCTAGACAAGTGTACTTTTTGCACTAACCAGATTGTGTTCTTAGGTTTTGTTGTGAGTACAGAAGGAGTCAAGGTGGATGAGGAGAAGATCAAGGCGATCAAAGAATGGCCCAGACCAACCACCGTAGGAGAAGTCAGGAGCTTCCATGGACTAGCCGGCTTCTATCGGCGGTTTGTCAAAGACTTCAGCACACTTGCGGCACCACTCACCGAGATCATAAAGAAGGATGTAGGCTACAAGTGGGGAGACGCCCAAGACCAGGCTTTCCAAAGCCTTAAAGAGAAGCTTATCAATGCCCCTTTACTCATGCTTCCTGATTTTCTCAAAACGTTTGAAATTGAATGCGATGCTTCTGGTGTAGGTATTGGAGCGGTTCTCATGCAGGACAGGAAACCAATAGCCTATTTCAGTGAGAAGCTGGGAGGAGCCACGCTGAATTACCCTACCTATGACAAGGAGCTGTACGCACTGGTGAGGGCACTACAGACTTGGCAACACTACCTCCGGCCCAAGGAGTTTGTAATCCACACCGACCATGAGTCCCTCAAACACCTCAAAGGCCAACGAAACTCAACAAGAGGCACGGCCGCTGGATTGAGTTCATTGAGACTTTTCCCTACGTAATCAAATATAAGAAAGGTAAGGACAATGTCGTAGCCGACGCATTGTCCAGGAGGTACACCCTAATCTCTGAGTTACATTCTAGACTTATTGGCTTTGAAACGCTAAAGGACTTGTATGAATCAGATTCAGAGTTTGGTGAGAAATACTCAAAATGTGCTAAGTTTGCGTATGAGAACTTCTTTAGACAGGATGGATACCTATTTTGCCATAACAAGCTATGCATACCTAGCGGATCGATCCGAGAACTGTTAGTAAGAGAAGCCCATGGAGGAGGATTGGCCGGGCACTTTGGAGTAGCCAAGACCTTAGCCAGCCTCCAAGCCTACTTCTATTGGGCCCAAATGCGGAGAGACGTGGAGAGGATTTGTGCTAGATGCATTACATGTAAACTGGCTAAGAGTAAGGTACAACCGCACGGTTTGTACACCCCTTTGCCTATTCCGTCTCATCCTTGGACGCATATTTCAATGGATTTTGTTGTTGGCTTACCTCGAACCAGAAATGGTAGAGATTCTATCTTTGTTGTGGTAGACAGGTTCAGCAAAATGGCCCATTTCATCGCTTGCCACAAGACGGATGACGCCGTGAGTGTAGCTAACTTGTTTTTCAGGGAAGTGGTAAGACTACATGGGATGCCCCAAGTCATTGTTTCCGATCGTGACACCAAATTCCTGAGCCATTTTTGGCGAACCCTGTGGGCGAAGCTAGGAACCAAGTTGTCCTTTTCTACTACTTGTCATCCACAAACGGACGGCCAAACTGAGGTGGTAAACCGGTCGTTGTCCACACTCTTGAGAACACTAGTAAAGAGCAACATCAAGTCATGGGAAGAGTGTCTACCCCATGTTGAGTTCGCTTATAACCACGCTAAACACTCTTCTACTCTCTACTCCCCTTTTGAACTAGTATACGGTTTTAATCCCATGTCCCCGTTAGATCTAATCGCGTTACCTTTGAGTGAAATGTCTAGTGTTGATGGCAAGAAAATGGCTGAACAGGTTAGGAAGATGCACGAGAAGGCCAAGGAGAACATCGAGAAGAGGACCGAGCAATACGCCAAGCATGCCAACAAGGGCCGGAGAAAAATGGTGTTTCAAGAAGGCGACTTGGTGTGGATCCATCTGAGGAAAGAACGGTTCCCAGCCGAGAGGAAGTCCAAACTCATGCCCCGAGTAGACGGACCTTTCAAGGTGGCCCGGCGGATCAACGACAACGCCTACAAGATCGACCTCCAAGGTAAGTACACGATATCGGATTCCTTCAATGTTGCTGATTTGTCTCCCTTTATTCATGATGCAGATTTGAGGACAAATCCTTTTCAAGAAGGAGGGGATGATATGAGCGTGGGACTAGAATCGGATACCGATGCCGATCAACATCGACCACTCGGTATCGACCAGCATCGACCACTCGATACCGATACCGATCAACATCGACCACTCGACATCGATACCGATCAACAAGGCGCACGTGCACCAATCACCAAAGGACGGGAAGGCATTATCACAAGGTCACGAGCTAAGGAATTAGCTAAGGATGCGCATACGATGATGCTAAAGGAGGAACCAAGAATGGAAGCAACCGAGAGCTTCTACAACATTCATCACCACGTCTAAGTACGAAGACCAAGCTATGAGAGTTAAGCGGCTAAGTGTCTCGCTTGGTACTCTTTCCCACTGGGTTTTAACGAGGCCAAGAAGAACACTACGTCGGCCACTTAGCAATCATAGCTTGAAGAGTGTAAGAGACGAGGCACTTTAAACTACTCGTTGTTTTATCATGTTTTAAACGCCGTGTTGTTTTGGCGGATTTCCTTTTTGGCGAATTTCCTTTTTGCACAAGTGCACGGTTTCCTTTTTGCCGGACACTTTCCTTTTCTCTTGTGCGCAGCCCTAGAAAGGAGGACGCGTTTTGTGCCGACTCTATAAAAGGCTGCGCCGCACCATTGTAACAGTTAGCAAACTTTTTATACACAAACTTCTTACAAAGGTTTCGCTCTCGATCTAGTGTTGTTCTAGGTCCGATCTCCTCCTAAGCTGTTCGCTACCTAGGAGACCTTCACGAACTTAGCTCGTTTCCCATCGCTTGCTAAGTAATCACCCTCCGTATACACGCTTTCACCAACCACCAACCCCTTGTCCCGTGTGCAATACCGCTACTCCACCGATCCATCACACCATACCGACGTCCTCGTTGCTCAGCCACGGTCAGAGCGTATCCTCGAGGAGGGAGAGCGTATCAAAACGCATTGTTAGATGTTTCATAAGTTCGTCAAACTTGTACAAAGCTCATTGAGACGCTTATAAGCACTCATGTTGCATGAAACTTGGTTTATAGTCCTAGAAACCGCGTTGTTAGATGTTTCATAAGTTCGTCAAACCAGTACAATGCTCATTGAGACACTTATAAGCACTCATGTTGGATGAAACTTGGTTTAGAGTCTTAGAAACCGCGTTGTTAGATGTTTCATAAGTTCGTCAAACCAGTACAATGCTCATTGAGACACTTATAAGCACTCATGTTGCATGAAACTTCGTTTAGAGTCCTAGAAACCGCGTTGTTAGATGTTTCATAAGTTCGTCAAACTAGTACAAAGCTTATTGAGACACATATAAGCACTCATGTTGCATGAAACTTGGTTTAGAGTCCTAGAAACGCGTTGTTAGATGTTTCATAAGTTCGTAAAACTTGTACAAAGCTCATTGAGACACTTATAAGCAGTCATGTTGCATGAAACATCGTTTAGAGTCTTAGAAACCGCGTTGTTAGATGTTTAATAAGTTCGTCAAACTAGTACAAAGCTCATTGAGACACTTATAAGCACTCATGTTGCATGAAACTTGGTTTAGAGTCCTAGAAACGCGTTGTTAGATGTTTCATAAGTTTGTAAAACTTGTACAAAGCTCATTGAGACACTTATAAGCACTCATGTTGCATGAAACTTGGTTTAGAGTCCTAGAAACGCGTTGTTAGATGTTTCATAAGTTCGTAAAACTTGTACAAAGCTCATTGAGACACTTATAAGCACTCATGTTGTATGAAACTTGGTTTAGAGTCCTAGAAACGCATTGTTAAATGTTTCCTAAGTTCGTCAAACTAGTACAAAGCTCATTGAGACACATATAAGCACTCATGTTGCAGGAAACTTGATTTAGAGTCCTAGAAACGCGTTGTTAGATGCTTCATAAGTTCGTCAAACTTGTACAAAGCTCATTGAGATACTTATAATCAGTCATGTTGTATGAAACTTGGTTTAGAGTCCTAGAACCCGCGTTGTTAGATGTTTCATATGTTCGTCAAACTAGTCAAAAGCTCATTGAGACACTTATAAGCACTCATGTTGCATGAAACTTAGTTTAGAGTCCTAGAAACCGTGTTGTTAGATGTTTCATAAGTTCGTCAAACTAGTACAAAGCTCATTGAGACACTTATAAGCACTCATGTTGCATGAAACTTGGTTTAGAGTCCTAGAAACGCGTTGTTAGATGTTTCATAAGTCCGTCAAACTTGTACAAAGCTCATTGAGACACTTATAAGCACTCATGTTGCATGAAACTTCGTTTAGAGTCTTAGAAACCGCGTTGTTAGATGTTTCATAATTTCGTCAAACTAGTACAAAGCTTATTGAGACACATATAAGCACTCATGTTGCATGAAACTTGGTTTAGAGTCCTAGAAACGCGTTTTTAGATGTTTCATAAGTTCGTCAAACTTGTACAAAGCTCATTGAGACACTTATAAGCACTCATGTTGCATGAAACTTCATTTAGAGTCCTAGAAACGCGTTCTTAGATGTTTCATAAGTTTTTCAAACTAGTACAAAGCTCATTGAGACACTTATAAGCACTCATGTTGAATGAAACTTGGTTTAGAGTACTAGAAATGCGTTGTTAGATGTTTCATAAGTTCTTCAAACTAGTACAAAGCTCATTGAGTCACTTATAAGAACTCATGTTGCATGAAACTTGGTTTAGAGTCCTAGAAACGCGTTGTTAGATGTTTCATAACTTCGTCAAACTAGTAAAAAGCTCATTGAGACACTTATAAGCACTCATGTTGCATGAAACTTCGTTTGGAGTCTTAGAAACCGCGTTGTTAGATGTTTCATAAGTTTGTCAAACTAGTACAAAGCTCATTGAGACACATATTGTAGATTTGTGAGAGATTATGTGGATTAAGGAGAGATTAAGAGAGAATAAGTGAGATTTTATTGATAAGTATAAGAGGAAGTATCTTCCTTAATGTTTACAATGAAGATTACAAAGTATATAAAGAGAGAGAGAGAAGAATATAGCCGTTGGAGTTTTAACGGCTCTATTTTGGTACGGTGTATGCTTCCACCGATATGAGTCGGATTCGACCGTTGGGAGGTTACCGTTTGAATGTATCGGCCAAGTGTGGCCGATACACCTTACCGATATAAGTCTCCAAGTGCTAACGGCTCTTTTCTTCAACGACTCTCAATCGACTCTCAATCGACTCTCAATAGACTCTAGAGCGATACTTCAACGACTCTCAATCAACTCTCAATCGACTCTCAATAGACTCTAGAGCGATACTTATCCTCAACACTCCCCCTCAAGTCTAGCCTAATGGAATGGCTAGACTTGGAACCTCGTGACTAGCCTCATTAAAACCTTGCAAGTAAAACCACTTGGGATAAAAACTTGCTAAGGGAAAAAGAGTACTAATCTCTTTGGTTAGGGATCTCCTTATTGTTTGATGAGATTCGTGAGTCCCATCTTTGAGTGGATGAACTCACAAACCTTGGTGCTTGCTGCCTTTGTAAAAATATCCGCCAATTGGTCTTCACTCTTGGTGAAACAAGGAAGGATGATCTTCTTGACTATTGCTTCTCGGACTTTATGGCAATCTACCTCAATGTGCTTTGTCCTCTCATGGAACACGGAGTTTAATGCTAAGTTGATTGCGGACTTGTTGTCGGCGTGCATAGTCATTGGTCCATTGACTTGAATACCAAGATCTGTGACCAATCCTCTAAGCCAAATGAGCTCTTGAGTCAACTTCCTCATGGCTCGGTACTCGGACTCGGTTGTGGAGCATGAGACTACCTTTTGCTTCTTGCTCTTCCAAGTGACAAGATTGCCTCCTATGAACGTGCAATAGCCAGTTGTGGATCTCCTATCCCCTCTATCACCAGCCCAATCCGCATCACAATAGCCCACTATCTCCGTGTTCTTGTTGCATCCCATCCAAATGCCTTGTCCGGGAGCTCCTTTGAGATACCTTAGCACTCTATCCACCAAGTTCCAATGGTGATTCTTCGGTGATTGCATGTGTTGTGAGACCTGGTTCACGGCAAAACAAATGTCAGGCCGAGTTATAGTCAAGTATATTAGCTTACCAACAAGTCTCCTATATTGCTTTGGATCTTTGTATGGCTTGTCTTCAAGCTCCCCCTTGCGGATATCTTTGTAGTTCTCCTCCAAGGGTGTCTTTGCGGGTTTAGCTCCAAGCTTTCCTGTTTCAACAAGTAAATCAAGAGTATACTTCCTTTGAGAGAGGAATAGGCCTTCTTTAGACCTACACACTTCAATACCAAGGAAGTACTTAAGTTCTCCGAGATCTTTAATGTCAAACACAGATTTGAGATGAGCTTTGGTAGCCTCAATCCTTACCTTGTCATCCCCGGTGATGATGATATCATCAACATACACGAGGATGACTACTATACCCGTTCGGCGTTTGCTTGTGAAGAGAGTATGGTCGGATTCGGATTTCTTGAATCCTTTGTTGAGAAGAGTGGTACTAAGCTTGTGGTACCAAGCCCGTGGCGATTGCTTTAGACCATAGATAGCCTTCTTCAATCTAAGTACTTTACCCGGAGTGATCTTGTCTTTGATACCCGGAGGAGGAGTCATGTACACTTCATCCTCTAATTCACCTTGTAAGAATGCATTCTTGACGTCCATTTGCCATAGATCCCATTCAAGGTTTGTGGCAATAGAGAAGATAACTCTCACCGTGTGAAGCTTAGCAACCGGAGCAAAGGTCTCAAGATAATCCTCACCATAGGTTTGGGTAAAGCCCCTTGCCACTAGCCGAGCCTTATGTCTTTCTATCTCTCCGTTACTCTTGTACTTGATAGTAAAGACATACCGAGAGCTAACCGTCCTCTTTCCTTTGGGTAAGTCGGTCTCATACCAAGTGTCATTAAGCACCATGGCTTTGTCTTCTTGGTCTACGGCTTGAACCCATACTTCATGTTCCATAGCTTCTTCATACGTCTTAGGTATCCAATTCTCATCAATGCTAGCCATAAAGACTTGATGCTCTTGAGGAAAGGATACCATATTGCATACGGCTTGGATTGGATGAGCAACGGCTTTATTGTTGAAGTAGACTCGAGTATTGACCCAATTGGATGGGGGTTGCTTGATTCTAGTGCTTCTCCGTAGAGGATGTTGCACTACTTCTTCATTTACACCTTCTTGTCGATTCTCTTGAACCGTATCTTCTCTATGATCATCTTGATCATGAACCGGATCGGCTTGAGCTTGGGCTTGAGTTTGGGATGAATCTTGTACTACATGATCCTCTTGATCATTCATAGCCGATTCTTCTTCATTCTCCCCCTCATGATCAAGATGAGGTTCTTGGGAATTTGATGGTACTCTATCATCAAGATCATCACCGAGGTTTAATCCGAGATCTTCCATAAGTCTTTTGAGGTTTGCGGCTCTATCTTGGGAAGGATTGGGTAGATCCTTGATGCTCTCCCAATTCTTCTCCTCATAGTAGCCTTGTCCTTCAAGAAACTTCACATCTCTTGAGACCATTACCCTTCTTCTCTCGGGTATGTAGGCCTTGTAGCCCTTTTGAGTAGTGGAGTAGCCGATGAACATTCCTTTTAGGCTCTTTGCATCTAGCTTACTCCTTTGTTCCCCTGGAATTAGAACAAAGCAAACACATCCAAATACGCGTAAGTGAGAGATAAAAGGCTTGATATTGTTTAGAACTTCAAAAGGAGATAAATTATTGAGAATTTGAGTTGGAGTTCTATTAATTAGATAGCAAGCCGATGTCACCGCGTCTCCCCAAAATCTCTTTGGGACATTGGTGTGAAACATCATTGATCTTGCAACTTCCATAAGATGCCTATTCTTCCTCTCGGCTACGCCGTTTTGTTGTGGTGTGTAAGGGCAACTTGTTTGATGAAGTATCCCATGCTTTGCTAAGTGATCTTTGAACATTTGGCCCGTGTATTCTCCCCCATTGTCCAACCTAAAACATTTTATCTTGGCATTGTATTGGTTAGATATATAGGTTTGAAAGTTTTTAAAAGCGTCTAAGACTCTATCCTTAGAGGAAATGAGAGTTAACCATGTGAATTTGGACTTCTCATCTATGAAAGTAACAAAGTACTTGTGGTTTTCTCTAGAAACGCACGGAGAAGTCCATACATCCGAATGGATTAGCTCAAAACAATGTTCATAAACTTTTAAAGACTTTGAGAAAACGGTTCTACAATGTTTACCAAGAATGCAAGATTCACAAAGATTATTATCAAAAGAAACACAAGGCATCATAAGCTTAAGGGCTTTAGAGTTAGGGTGGCCTAATCTAGCATGCCAAATAGAACTATTAGCCTCGGATAAAACCGTTTTAAAAGCAAAAGAAAGATGAGAGCTTGTCGGATTTGTATCAAGCACATATAGATCTCCCTTGGTGCTCCCTCTACCAATGATCTTCTTTGAGTTAATATCCTGAAATGTTACACCATTAGGTCCAAACACAACATTGCAATTCAATTCATTAGCTATCCGTTTTACCGATAAAAGATTAGAAGTGAAACTAGGCATATAAAGGGCTTTCATATTTCTATCAAACAACCTAAGATCTCCTAGTCCTTTTATCGGTACTTTACTTCCATTAGCAACAATGACATCACCTACGGCCGGTTTAACATTTCTCATAAGATTCTCATTACTAATCATATGGTGAGAGGCACCCGAGTCTACAATTATTGGCTTGACTATCCTATGATCATTGTCTATCTTAATAGCATTTAGAGAATAAGAAGCAATACCGGACCCCTTTAGGGCCTTTATGAGTGCTTCAATATCCGACTTCCGGACAAATTCATCGGTGAAAGGAGCCGCGGCTAATGCTTGCTCATCTTTGCCTCGGCTAGAAGTGCTTGCTCCATTAGCCGAGTCTTCTTGAGTGAGATTGGCCTTGGACTCCGAGAACTTGCTTGGTTTAAGATGGGGATGAAGGATCCAGCACTTGTCCTTCATGTGCCCTCCCCTCTTGCAATGATCACACACCATTGACTTTCTTCCTTCACGCGGCTTGAGAAAGGCTTTGTTGGCTAAGACAATCTCCTTCTTACCGAATAGCTCATCACCTCCTTGTTCCCTTTGGAGTTGAGAGACAACGGAGTCTAGAGATGGGAGAGTGTCGGCTCTTAAGAGATGTTTGATGAGGTCCTTATAACTTGAGTTAAGAGTCAAGAGAAGTCCGAAGACTTTGTCTTGCTCCTTCCTCTCATTAATCACCTTCACATCTATAGAGCTCGGCCTTAACATCTCTAGCTCCGCCCATAAAGCTCGGAACTTTCCATAGTGGGTGGTGAGTTCGGTATCTTCTTGAGAGAGATTGTTGAGAGCTTTCTTTACCTCATATACTCGGCTTAGATTGGATACATTCCCATAGATGTTCTTGAGTGTATCCCAAAGCTCCTTAGCCGTCTCACAATAAGAGTAAGCCTCAAGTATTGCCGGATCTAGAGCATGTTGTATGATTCCTAGCACTCGTTGATCTCCTTGGAACCATTTCTCCTCTTCATCGGTCAAGTCTTCATCACCGAGAAGTCTCTCCGTTTTACTTGGATCTTGGATCTTGGTGATGTGCTTTAAAAGTCCTCGACCTCCAAGAGCGGTCTTGATGGTCCGAGTCCAAAGGAGATAGTTGCTTCCTTTGAGAATCACCGAGGGCAAGCCAAACTTGGAGCCTTGATAGGCCTTGTCTTGAGTATCCTCCATGATACAACCGATTTGGATTCGAGAGAAAGATAGTAACTTTTAAGATTGAAGAGGGGGAGAATAAGAAAGGTGTGAATTTTAAGCTTTGTGATGCTTAAAGTTCAAGAACACCGAAAGTTTTGAGCTTTATGATGCTCAAAACAGAGAATAAATTGCGGAATAGAGAGATTAGGAGCAATTATGCTCGATACCATGTAGATTTGTGAGAGATTATGTGGATTAAGGAGAGATTAAGAGAGAATAAGTGAGATTTTATTGATAAGTATAAGAGGAAGTATCTTCCTTAATGTTTACAATGAAGATTACAAAGTATATAAAGAGAGAGAGAGAAGAATATAGCCGTTGGAGTTCTAACGGCTCTATTTTGGTACGGTGTATCGGCCATGTGTGGCCGATATGCTTCCACCGATATGAGTCGGATCCGACCGTTGGGAGGTTACCGTTTGAATGTATCGGCCAAGTGTGGCCGATACACCTTACCGATATAAGTCTCCAAGTGCTAACGGCTCTTTTCTTCAACGACTCTCAATCGACTCTCAATCGACTCTCAATAGACTCTAGAGCGATACTTCAACGACTCTCAATCAACTCTCAATCGACTCTCAATAGACTCTAGAGCGATACTTATCCTCAACACATATAAGCACTCATGTTGCATGAAACTTGGTTTAGAGTCCTAGAAACGCGTTGTTAGTCGTTTCATAAGTTTGTATAACTAGTACAAAGCTCATTGAGCCACTTATAAGTACTCATGTTAAATGAAACCTTGTTTAGAGTCCTAGAAACGCGTTGTTAGATGTTTCATAAGTTCTTCAAACTAGTAAAAAGCTCATTGAGACACTTATAAGCACTCATGTTGCATGAAACTTCGTTTGGAGTCTTAGAAACCGCGTTGTTAGATGTTTCATAAGTTTGTCAAATTAGTACAAAGCTCATTAAGAAACATATAAGCACTCATGTTGCATGAAACTTGGTTTAGAGACCTAGAAACGCGTTGTTAGATGTTTCATAAGTTCGTCAAACTTGTACAAAGCTCATTGAGACAATAAGCACTCATGTTGTATCAAACTTGGTTTAGAATCCTAGAACCCGCGTTGTTAGATGTTTCATATGTTCGTCAAACTAGTCAAAAGCTCATTGAGACACTTATAAGCACTCATGTTGCATGAAACTTAGTTTAGAGTCCTAGAAACCGCGGTGTTAGATGTTTCATAAGTTCGTCAAACTAGTACAAAGCTCATTGAGACACTTATAAGTACTCATGTTGTATGAAACTAGGTTTAGAGTCCTAGAAACGCGTTGTTAGATGTTTCATAAGTTCGTAAAACTTGTACAAAGCTCATTGAGACACTTATAAGCACGCATGTGGAATGAAACTTGGTTTAGAGTCCTAGAACCCGCGTTTTTAGATGTTTCATATGTTCGTCAAACTAGTCAAAAGCTCATTAAGACACTTATAAGCACTCATGTTGCATGAAACTTGGTTTAGAGTCCTAGAAACCGCGTTGTTAGATGTTTCATAAGTTCGTCAAACCAGTACAATGCTCATTGAGACACTTATAAGCACTCATGTTGCATGAAACTTGGTTTAGAGTCCTAGAAACGCGTTGTTCGATGTTTCATAAGTTCGTAATACTTGTACAAAGCTCATTGAGACACTTATAAGCATTCATGTTGCATGAAACTTGGTTTAGAGTCCTAGAAACGCGTTGTTAGATGATTCATAAGTTCGTAAAACTAGTACAAAGCTCATTGAGACACTTATAAGCACTCATGTTGAATGAAACTTGGTTTAGAGTCCTAGAAATGCGTTGTTAGATATTTCATAAGTTCGTCAAGCTAGTACAAAGCTCATTGAGACACTTATAAGCACTCATGTTGCATGAAACTTGGTTTAGATTCCTAGAAACGCATTGTTAGATGTTTCATAAGTTCGTCAAACTTGTACAAAGCTCATTGAGACGCTTATAAGCACTCATGTTGCATGAAACTTGGTTTATAGTCCTAGAAACCGCGTTGTTAGATGTTTCATAAGTTCGTCAAACCAGTACAATGCTCATTGAGACACTTATAAGCACTCATGTTGGATGAAACTTGGTTTAGAGTCTTAGAAACCGCGTTGTTAGATGTTTCATAAGTTCGTCAAACTTGTACAAAGCTCATTGAGACGCTTATAAGCACTCATGTTGCATGAAACTTGGTTTATAGTCCTAGAAACCGCGTTGTTAGATGTTTCATAAGTTCGTCAAACCAGTACAATGCTCATTGAGACACTTATAAGAACTCATGTTGCATGAAACTTCGTTTAGAGTGCTAGAAACCGCGTTGTTAGATGTTTCATAAGTTCGTCAAACTAGTACAAATCTCATTGAGACACATATAAGCACTCATGTTGCATGAAACTTGGTTTAGAGTCCTAAAAACGCGTTGTTAGATGTTTCATAAGTTCGTAAAACTTGTACAAAGCTCATTGAGACACTTATAAGCAGTCATGTTGCATGAAACTTCGTTTAGAGTCTTAGAAACCGCGTTGTTAGATGTTTAATAAGTTCGTCAAACTAGTACAAAGCTCATTGAGACACTTATAAGCACTCATGTTGCATGAAACTTGGTTTAGAGTCCTAGAAACGCGTTGTTAGATGTTTCATAAGTTCGTAAAACTTGTACAAAGCTCATTGAGACACTTATAAGCACTCATGTTGCATGAAACTTGGTTTAGAGTCCTAGAAACGCGTTGTTAGATGTTTCATAAGTTCGTAAAACTAGTACAAAGCTCATTGAGACACTTATAAGCACTCATGTTGAATGAAACTTGGTTTAGAGTCCTAGAAACGCGTTGTTAGATGTTTCATAAGTTCTTCAAACTTGTACAAACCTCATTGAGACACTTATAAGCAATTAGGTTGCATGAAACTTGGTTTAGAGTCCTAGAAACGCGTTGATAGATATTTCATAAGTTCGTAAAACTAGTACAAAGCTCATTGAGACACTTATAAGCACTCATGTTGAATGAAACTTGGTTTAGAATCCTAGAAACGCGTTGTTAGATGTTTCATAAGTTCGTAAAACTAGAACAAAGCTCATTGAGACACTTATAAGCACTCAAGTTGAATGAAACTTGGTTTAGAGTCCTAGAAACGTGTTGTTAGATGATTCATAAGTTCGTAAAACTAGTACAAACCTCATTGAGACACTTATAAGCACTCATGTTTCATGAAACTTGGTTTAGAGTCCTAGAAACTGCGTTGTTAGATGTTTCATAAGTTCGTCAAGCTAGTACAACGCTCATTGAGACACTTATAAGTACTCATGTTGCATGAAACTTGGTTTAGAATCCTAGAAACGCATTGTTAGATGTTTCATAAGTTCGTCAAACTTGTACAAAGCTCATTGAGACGCTTATAAGCACTCATGATGCATGAAACTTGGTTTAGAGTCCTAGAAACCGCGTTGTTAGATGTTTCATAAGTTCGTCAAACCAGTAAAATGCACATTGAGACACTTATAAGCACTCTTGTTGCATGAAACTTGGTTTAGGTTCCAAGAAACCGCGTTGTTAGATGTTTCATAAGTTCGTCAAACTAGTACAAAGCTCATTGAGACACTTATAAGCACTCAAGTTGCATGAAACTTCGTTTAGAGTCTTAGAAACCGCGTTGTTAGATGTTTCATAATTTCGTCAAACTAGTACAAAGCTCATTGAGACACATATAAGCACTCATGTTGCATGAAACTTGGTTTAGAGTCCTAGAAACGCGTTTTTAGATGTTTCATAAGTTCGTCAAACTTGTACAAAGCTCATTGAGACACTTATAAGCACTCATGTTGCATGAAACTTCATTTAGAGTCCTAGAAACGCGTTCTTAGATGTTTCATAAGTTTTTCAAACTAGTACAAAGCTCATTGAGACACTTATAAGCACTCATGTTGAATGAAACTTGGTTTAGAGTACTAGAAATGCGTTGTTAGATGTTTCATAAGTTCTTCAAACTAGTACAAAGCTCATTGAGTCACTTATAAGAACTCATGTTGCATGAAACTTGGTTTAGAGTCTTAGAAACGCGTTGTTAGATGTTTCATAACTTTGTCAAACTAGTAAAAAGCTCATTGAGACACTTATAAGCACTCATGTTGCATGAAACTTCGTTTGGAGTCTTAGAAACCGCGTTGTTAGATGTTTCATAAGTTTGTCAAACTAGTACAAAGCTCATTGAGACACATATAAGCACTCATGTTGCATGAAACTTGGTTTAGAGTCCTAGAAACGCGTTGTTAGTCGTTTCATAAGTTTGTATAACTAGTACAAAGCTCATTGAGCCACTTATAAGCACTCATGTTAAATGAAACCTTGTTTAGAGTCCTAGAAACGCGTTGTTAGATGTTTCATAAGTTCTTCAAACTAGTAAAAAGCTCATTGAGACACTTATAAGCACTCATGTTGCATGAAACTTCGTTTGGAGTCTTAGAAACCGCGTTGTTAGATGTTTCATAAGTTTGTCAAATTAGTACAAAGCTCATTAAGAAACATATAAACACTCATGTTGCATGAAACTTGGTTTAGAGACCTAGAAACGCGTTGTTAGATGTTTCATAAGTTCGTCAAACTTGTACAAAGCTCATTGAGACAATAAGCACTCATGTTGTATCAAACTTGGTTTAGAATCCTAGAACCCGCGTTGTTAGATGTTTCATATGTTCGTCAAACTAGTCAAAAGCTCATTGAGACACTTATAAGCACTCATGTTGCATGAAACTTAGTTTAGAGTCCTAGAAACCGCGGTGTTAGATGTTTCATAAGTTCGTCAAACTAGTACAAAGCTCATTGAGACACTTATAAGTACTCATGTTGTATGAAACTAGGTTTAGAGTCCTAGAAACGCGTTGTTAGATGTTTCATAAGTTCGTAAAACTTGTACAAAGCTCATTGAGACACTTATAAGCACGCATGTGGAATGAAACTTGGTTTAGAGTCCTAGAACCCGCGTTTTTAGATGTTTCATATGTTCGTCAAACTAGTCAAAAGCTCATTAAGACACTTATAAGCACTCATGTTGCATGAAACTTGGTTTAGAGTCCTAGAAACGCTTTGTTAGATATTTCATAAGTTCGTAAAACTAGTACAAAGCTCATTGAGACACTTATAAGCCCTCATGTTGAATGAAACTTGGTTTAGAGTCCTAGAAACGTTTTGTTAGATGATTCATAAGTTCGTAAAACTAGTACAAAGCTCATTGAGACACTTATAAGCACTCATGTTGAATGAAACTTGGTTTAGAGTCCTAGAAATGCGTTGTTAGATATTTCATAAGTTCGTCAAGCTAGTACAAAGCTCATTGAGACACTTATAAGCACTCATGTTGCATGAAACTTGGTTTAGAGTCCTAGAAACGCATTGTTAGATGTTTCATAAGTTCGTCAAACTTGTACAAAGCTCATTGAGACGCTTATAAGCACTCATGTTGCATGAAACTTGGTTTATAGTCCTAGAAACCGCGTTGTTAGATGTTTCATAAGTTCGTCAAACCAGTACAATGCTCATTGAGACACTTATAAGCACTCATGTTGGATGAAACTTGGTTTAGAGTCTTAGAAACCGCGTTGTTAGATGTTTCATAAGTTCGTCAAACCAGTACAATGCTCATTGAGACACTTATAAGCACTCATGTTGCATGAAACTTCGTTTAGAGTCCTAGAAACCGCGTTGTTAGATGTTTCATAAGTTCGTCAAACTAGTACAAAGCTCATTGAGACACATATAAGCACTCATGTTGCATGAAACTTGGTTTAGAGTCCTAGAAACGCGTTGTTAGATGTTTCATAAGTTCGTAAAACTTGTACAAAGCTCATTGAGACACTTATAAGCAGTCATGTTGCATGAAACTTCGTTTAGAGTCTTAGAAACCGCGTTGTTAGATGTTTAATAAGTTCGTCAAACTAGTACAAAGCTCATTGAGACACTTATAAGCACTCATGTTGCATGAAACTTGGTTTAGAGTCCTAGAAACGCGTTGTTAGATGTTTCATAAGTTTGTAAAACTTGTACAAAGCTCATTGAGACACTTATAAGCACTCATGTTGCATGAAACTTGGTTTAGAGTCCTAGAAACGCGTTGTTAGATGTTTCATAAGTTCGTAAAACTTGTACAAAGCTCATTGAGACACTTATAAGCACTCATGTTGTATGAAACTTGGTTTAGAGTCCTAGAAACGCATTGTTAAATGTTTCCTAAGTTCGTCAAACTAGTACAAAGCTCATTGAGACACATATAAGCACTCATGTTGCAGGAAACTTGATTTAGAGTCCTAGAAACGCGTTGTTAGATGCTTCATAAGTTCGTCAAACTTGTACAAAGCTCATTGAGATACTTATAATCAGTCATGTTGTATGAAACTTGGTTTAGAGTCCTAGAACCCGCGTTGTTAGATGTTTCATATGTTCGTCAAATTAGTCAAAAGCTCATTGAGACACTTATAAGCACTCATGTTGCATGAAACTTAGTTTAGAGTCCTAGAAACCGTGTTGTTAGATGTTTCATAAGTTCGTCAAACTAGTACAAAGCTCATTGAGACACTTATAAGCACTCATGTTGCATGAAACTTGGTTTAGAGTCCTAGAAACGCGTTGTTAGATGTTTCATAAGTCCGTCAAACTTGTACAAAGCTCATTGAGACACTTATAAGCACTCATGTTGCATGAAACTTCGTTTAGAGTCTTAGAAACCGCGTTGTTAGATGTTTCATAATTTCGTCAAACTAGTACAAAGCTTATTGAGACACATATAAGCACTCATGTTGCATGAAACTTGGTTTAGAGTCCTAGAAACGCGTTTTTAGATGTTTCATAAGTTCGTCAAACTTGTACAAAGCTCATTGAGACACTTATAAGCACTCATGTTGCATGAAACTTCATTTAGAGTCCTAGAAACGCGTTCTTAGATGTTTCATAAGTTTTTCAAACTAGTACAAAGCTCATTGAGACACTTATAAGCACTCATGTTGAATGAAACTTGGTTTAGAGTACTAGAAATGCGTTGTTAGATGTTTCATAAGTTCTTCAAACTAGTACAAAGCTCATTGAGTCACTTATAAGAACTCATGTTGCATGAAACTTGGTTTAGAGTCCTAGAAACGCGTTGTTAGATGTTTCATAACTTCGTCAAACTAGTAAAAAGCTCATTGAGACACTTATAAGCACTCATGTTGCATGAAACTTCGTTTGGAGTCTTAGAAACCGCGTTGTTAGATGTTTCATAAGTTTGTCAAACTAGTACAAAGCTCATTGAGACACATATAAGCACTCATGTTGCATGAAACTTGGTTTAGAGTCCTAGAAACGCGTTGTTAGTCGTTTCATAAGTTTGTATAACTAGTACAAAGCTCATTGAGCCACTTATAAGTACTCATGTTAAATGAAACCTTGTTTAGAGTCCTAGAAACGCGTTGTTAGATGTTTCATAAGTTCTTCAAACTAGTAAAAAGCTCATTGAGACACTTATAAGCACTCATGTTGCATGAAACTTCGTTTGGAGTCTTAGAAACCGCGTTGTTAGATGTTTCATAAGTTTGTCAAATTAGTACAAAGCTCATTAAGAAACATATAAGCACTCATGTTGCATGAAACTTGGTTTAGAGACCTAGAAACGCGTTGTTAGATGTTTCATAAGTTCGTCAAACTTGTACAAAGCTCATTGAGACAATAAGCACTCATGTTGTATCAAACTTGGTTTAGAATCCTAGAACCCGCGTTGTTAGATGTTTCATATGTTCGTCAAACTAGTCAAAAGCTCATTGAGACACTTATAAGCACTCATGTTGCATGAAACTTAGTTTAGAGTCCTAGAAACCGCGGTGTTAGATGTTTCATAAGTTCGTCAAACTAGTACAAAGCTCATTGAGACACTTATAAGTACTCATGTTGTATGAAACTAGGTTTAGAGTCCTAGAAACGCGTTGTTAGATGTTTCATAAGTTCGTAAAACTTGTACAAAGCTCATTGAGACACTTATAAGCACGCATGTGGAATGAAACTTGGTTTAGAGTCCTAGAACCCGCGTTTTTAGATGTTTCATATGTTCGTCAAACTAGTCAAAAGCTCATTAAGACACTTATAAGCACTCATGTTGCATGAAACTTGGTTTAGAGTCCTAGAAACCGCGTTGTTAGATGTTTCATAAGTTCGTCAAACCAGTACAATGCTCATTGAGACACTTATAAGCACTCATGTTGCATGAAACTTGGTTTAGAGTCCTAGAAACGCGTTGTTCGATGTTTCATAAGTTCGTAATACTTGTACAAAGCTCATTGAGACACTTATAAGCATTCATGTTGCATGAAACTTGGTTTAGAGTCCTAGAAACGCGTTGTTAGATGATTCATAAGTTCGTAAAACTAGTACAAAGCTCATTGAGACACTTATAAGCACTCATGTTGAATGAAACTTGGTTTAGAGTCCTAGAAATGCGTTGTTAGATATTTCATAAGTTCGTCAAGCTAGTACAAAGCTCATTGAGACACTTATAAGCACTCATGTTGCATGAAACTTGGTTTAGATTCCTAGAAACGCATTGTTAGATGTTTCATAAGTTCGTCAAACTTGTACAAAGCTCATTGAGACGCTTATAAGCACTCATGTTGCATGAAACTTGGTTTATAGTCCTAGAAACCGCGTTGTTAGATGTTTCATAAGTTCGTCAAACCAGTACAATGCTCATTGAGACACTTATAAGCACTCATGTTGGATGAAACTTGGTTTAGAGTCTTAGAAACCGCGTTGTTAGATGTTTCATAAGTTCGTCAAACCCAGTACAATGCTCATTGAGACACTTATAAGAACTCATGTTGCATGAAACTTCGTTTAGAGTGCTAGAAACCGCGTTGTTAGATGTTTCATAAGTTCGTCAAACTAGTACAAAGCTCATTGAGACACATATAAGCACTCATGTTGCATGAAACTTGGTTTAGAGTCCTAGAAACGCGTTGTTAGATGTTTCATAAGTTCGTAAAACTTGTACAAAGCTCATTGAGACACTTATAAGCAGTCATGTTGCATGAAACTTCGTTTAGAGTCTTAGAAACCGCGTTGTTAGATGTTTAATAAGTTCGTCAAACTAGTACAAAGCTCATTGAGACACTTATAAGCACTCATGTTGCATGAAACTTGGTTTAGAGTCCTAGAAACGCGTTGTTAGATGTTTCATAAGTTCGTAAATGATACACCCTTGGTTAGGATCTCAACTCTATGGCAAAGGCAAGCTCTCTTCTTTGGCGGATTGATGGCTGAAGTGAAGGTGATGATGATTAAGTGTCAGAAACCAGCGGATATGGAGGTGAATGAGTATGAGATGGTGGTGGACGTCTCAAGCAATCTATGGGTTGATGGCTTGATGGTTTGTAGATGCTCTTGAAAGTATCTATGACTTGTAAGAGAATCAGATTCAAATCACATGAATCGTTTTGATAATAAAGCTCAATCTCTCGAGCTAAGGTGAGTCTAAACACAAAGGGGTTTTCTTTCAAGGTTTGACTGCCTTATTATAAAGAAGGTGGCGTGATATATAAAGAAGAAGAGCACATGTCGCTCCTCCTCTTAGGGTTTATGCATTTTAAACAAAAAAGGAAAGTGCACAAAACAGCACAACGTTTAAAAGAAACAGAAAATAACAAGGCGTTGGGGATAGAACAGCGAGTAGTGTGTAGTGCCTCGCCTCATACACTCTTCAAGCTATTATCATTAAGCAACCGACATAGCATTCTTCTTGGCCTCGTTAAAACCCTTGCACAACAAACCCAATGGGATAAATCTATGCAAAGGGAAAGAGTACCAAGCGAGATACTTAGTCACTTAATGGCTAATAGCTTGGTCTTCTTTCTCGGCCTGAATGAACTCGTTGATGATGATCTTTGCTGCTAATCCTCCTTGTTCCTCATCTACAAGCATTGATTGAACTCCTCTAGCTAGCTCCTTGGCTCTTGATCGAGTGATATCTCCTTGTATCAGCTCGTCCTTATCATGTTGTTGGATCAACTTCTTCTCTTCAGGTTGTGAGCTTGGCAAGATCATATCATCCTCTCCCACTTGAAAAGGATTTGTCCTCAAATCTGAATATGCAATACAAGGGGACAAGTTAGAAACGTTGAAGTCATTAGAATTTAGATACTTCCCTTGTAGGTATATTCGATAAGCATTGTCATTGATCTCCTCTTCAGCCGTTTTCCTCTCTGATCTGATACGAAAGACATCTCCTGGCTTCCAAATGAAACTCTGAAACAATAGAAATGTACTCAAGTGAGTAATCAAGGAGATATCCTTATATAAGTTCAAAATAATGCAATTAAGAGAGTTGAGTAATCCTGTTGGTTGAGTCATTGTCTTGATCAGATCTTGGGCATTATGGAGTATTAAGATGATGGAATCTTTATGTTGTAGGCGTTCTCGTGGTCTCCATATGAGCACCTGAAACAAACACAAATAGTTTAAACCAAAGATGAAATAATAATCCTTATATGAGCTCAAATGTGTTCGGTTTAGAAAGTGTGTTGATCCAGCTGTGAGGGTTGTGGTTTTGATCAGCTCTTGATGGTTCTCGATCTTTGAAAGGTTGGATTTGATGATCCAAGGTGGTGCAGCTGTTGGTCTTTTCCTCTTGTGCTTCACTTGAGCTTGAAGATCCAATGGAGAGGCAAGGTTCTTCTCAAGGCTCGGCTTTGTCATAGTCTCTTCCTCGATTTCTTTCTTCTTGTGAGGCAAGTAAAAGTGATAGATCGGCTTCTCGAGACTCCTCGTGGTATCCTCATATCCTATAAGCTCTCCTCCCTGTGCTTCCCTACACAATTTCTCACAAAGAACAAAACTAGACAAGCACAAGTTATCGTAAAACAAGTAGAAATCTCTTCTAAGGTAATGATTACTAACAAACTTTCCACAAGCTTTATATGATTTTCCAAACTCATTACCACAACCATATAGTTCTTTATAAACTACAAAGCTAACATCCTTGGTACTAAAGTTATAGAGTAGAAGGTACCTCCTTGACAATGTGTTGGTCACAACATTGTCCTTACCCTGTCTTGGAATGAATGGGATAAGAAAATACCTCATAGAAGTAGACACTTCTATCTCGTTCTTTGTCAATCTCTGGTGGTACTTCACGATGGGTGAAAGACTCATAATCAACATGGATGAGAGGCTCATTAGTCGCCATGGATCTAGCTCGGTTTTGAAATGAGACATCTTGAAGGTTTGGTGGTTCTTTGTCTTTGGGAAACTCATGCTCATGCTGCTGCGAAACAAAAGAAAACTCACTCGGAAACACCGGTGGAAGATTAGAGAAACTCATAAGAGTTTCTTTATACACAAAACGTGACCGAGATTTACTAAAAGAATAAGTTTTCTCGATCTCACCCGATTGGTTCATGGGGCTGGTACTCTTGGACTTAGTCTCTTCTTGACTTTGCTTCAAACACAGCTGGTCTTTAGAGTAGCTATGATCTCGATCCTTGAACTTAGATGCATGAAAAGAATCACCATACATAATAGACTTTCGCCTAAGTGGTTGCTTGATAAGCATGGTAGCGTGTTGCTCTTGATGGCACATGCTTGGAATCAACGTCTTGATATGGACCAGGGGGTTATGAACTTGTAGAACGTCTCCAAGAGGAACTGGTGTGTGCTGTGGAATAGCTCCAGGTCGCCATATGAAGGTTTGAAGTGGACCACACGTACTCATCTTCATAAATAGCAAGCTGCCATTAGCCCAGTAGCTGATATTGGTCCTATTTTCAGCTGCACAAGCCGCAGCTATCAATCTGTCAATTTCTGGACTTGGCAGGTAGTTGTTGCTTTGAGTTGGAGAGTCTGTTCTGGTCAACTTTGCACTCTTCTTGATGTTTGACATGGCTGTAAGGGATCCTTTTGGGGTGAATAGTATGGCATCATCGGCTTCAAGAGGTAGGTTTTGCTCATAGATCACCATAGGCTTTGTAGAAGCTTCTTCTTCGGTTGTGATCATCTCCTTAGCACCTGAAAGTTCCTCAAGTCTCTTGACACAAGATAAGTGCTTTAACACAGTCATGGAGATATCAAAATCAGATTTAAAATCAGATTTAAAATCAAAAGAATTAAGCGACTCCCCTTGTTCTTCAATATCAGAATCAGATCGTAAAAGTTCTTGATTGTCTCCTTGTTCTTTAACCGTACAACGCTCAATAAGCTTCAATGCTTCGTGTCCCTTCTTGTACACCACTTTGTCATTATCTTGCTCCACGTTCTGTTCCACGTCTCCTCCTTGATCCTTTTGATCTTTATCTACAAGAGAAGACTTTGGCAAAACCAAGTGCATTATACTAGAAATAAAAGCATCATCAAAGACATTATCAACAACTCTCTTAATACCTTCTTCTAGCACAAGTTGCGAGTTCTTTCTCTTGTTAATTCGTTCATTAAGTTTTCTTTCCTCATGATATTCATATGTATTTTTTTCTTTGGAAATTGAAAAATTAGAAGACTTAGCTCGATTATATGTATCTTGAGGCTTATGTGTAGATCGAGTAGACTTTAGCTTGAGGTGAGGAGCATACTTTCTTCTCATTAGTGCTTTGAGTTTTGTCCAAGTGGTGATAGGTTGTTTAGGCCATCGTCTCCACTCAATCTCTTCCCACCAAGTAAGAGCATCGCCACGAAAGCTTGAAACAGCGGCCCTTAGTAGCTCTTCTTCGGTGAAGTAGTGGCACTTGGAGGCGTAATACATTCCAATCTCCCAATCGACATACTCATCAGGATCTTCGCTTCCGTGAAACGGTGGAGTGCTTTTATGGAGCTCTTCATACCGATACATTCTTCGCTGCCTATGAATTCCTCGAGGAACCTCCATAGTACCTGTTTCAACACAAGAAACTCGCAGTAAGATGTTCTAAAAGATGATAAGAACAAGTAAAGAGCAAGACGGCAAATTAAAGTACAAGACAGATTCGAATCAAGTGCTATTATTTAACAAGCAAAGTCCAAAACCGAAGGTATTGATCAAGCTTCTCAAACGTTTCGAACAAGTTTCAAGCAAAGGTGACAAGGGTTTATGATCAATAACAAGCAAGTTCAACTAACAAACAATGGATTAGGATCAATAACAAGCGAGGTTGCAGCAAGCAAGCAATGGTATAGGATCACAAAGAGAGCACAAGATGCAAGTTGTAAGAAAACAAAGCACGAGACAAGGAAAAAGGAAATCCGGATACTCTCTTTAAACACAAGGTTTTCAAAAAGGAAATTCGCTTAAAGAAAAAAGGAAATTGACGTAGGGCTTTCTCCTTTACTAACGACCTAATGTCGCAGCCGTCACGCGAAGAACACGAAGAACACAAAATTTTCAGGCGTGATAAGCAAGCAACAAAGAACAAGCAGCTCAAGAATCTATTTCAAAGAACAGATTTCATGATTTCTAACAACCTAGCAACGTTTAAACAAACCACAAATTGATTTCAAGCAAGCGAGATGATCAAAAGAGTTTTTAAAACGAATATAACTCAAACACAGAACAAGAACACAACAAATTCAATAAGAATCAAGCAGTTCAGTTCATAAAACTCGCAAGCAATTCAGTTTTAAAAACAGTTTCAATGCAAACAGAATCACAAAGGTATCTATCAAGTTAACAACACAAAGCGACTTAAATCTGCTCAAGAACACGAATAGAGGACATATTTGAAAGTTCTCTAGCACCTTAACAATTGATTACTCAACAAGTTCAAGCAATCAAAGTAACAAACCACCTTAGATAAATCACAAGAAAGCAGATATGACAAGCTAAAACAAGTGCTATGCGATTCAATTCAAGAACTTAACAAGAACAGATTTGAATCAATGGAGGTTAGGGATAGAAAAGCTCAGCCTTTGGTACAGAGTTTGGCTCTGATACCACGTGATACACCCTTGGTTAGGATCTCAACTCTATGGCAAAGGCAAGCTCTCTTCTTTGGCGGATTGATGGCTGAAGTGAAGGTGATGATGATTAAGTGTCAGAAACCAGCGGATATGGAGGTGAATGAGTATGAGATGGTGGTGGACGTCTCAAGCAATCTATGGGTTGATGGCTTGATGGTTTGTAGATGCTCTTGAAAGTATCTATGACTTGTAAGAGAATCAGATTCAAATCACATGAATCGTTTTGATAATAAAGCTCAATCTCCGAGCTAAGGTGAGTCTAAACACAAAGGGGTTTTCTTTCAAGGTTTGACTGCCTTATTATAAAGAAGGTGGCGTGATATATAAAGAAGAAGAGCACATGTCGCTCCTCCTCTTAGGGTTTATGCATTTTAAACAAAAAAGGAAAGTGCACAAAACAGCACAACGTTTAAAAGAAACAGAAAATAACAAGGCGTTGGGGATAGAACAGCGAGTAGTGTGTAGTGCCTCGCCTCATACACTCTTCAAGCTATTATCATTAAGCAACCGACATAGCATTCTTCTTGGCCTCGTTAAAACCCTTGCACAACAAACCCAATGGGATAAATCTATGCAAAGGGAAAGAGTACCAAGCGAGATACTTAGTCACTTAATGGCTAATAGCTTGGTCTTCTTTCTCGGCCTGAATGAACTCGTTGATGATGATCTTTGCTGCTAATCCTCCTTGTTCCTCATCTACAAGCATTGATTGAACTCCTCTAGCTAGCTCCTTGGCTCTTGATCGAGTGATATCTCCTTGTATCAGCTCGTCCTTATCATGTTGTTGGATCAACTTCTTCTCTTCAGGTTGTGAGCTTGGCAAGATCATATCAGTAAAACTTGTACAAAGCTCATTGAGACACTTATAAGCACTCATGTTGCATGAAACTTGGTTTAGAGTCCTAGAAACGCGTTGTTAGATGTTTCATAAGTTCGTAAAACTAGTACAAAGCTCATTGAGACACTTATAAGCACTCATGTTGAATGAAACTTGGTTTAGAGTCCTAGAAACGCGTTGTTAGATGTTTCATAAGTTCTTCAAACTTGTACAAACCTCATTGAGACACTTATAAGCAATTAGGTTGCATGAAACTTGGTTTAGAGTCCTAGAAACGCGTTGATAGATATTTCATAAGTTCGTAAAACTAGTACAAAGCTCATTGAGACACTTATAAGCACTCATGTTGAATGAAACTTGGTTTAGAATCCTAGAAACGCGTTGTTAGATGTTTCATAAGTTCGTAAAACTAGAACAAAGCTCATTGAGACACTTATAAGCACTCAAGTTGAATGAAACTTGGTTTAGAGTCCTAGAAACGTGTTGTTAGATGATTCATAAGTTCGTAAAACTAGTACAAACCTCATTGAGACACTTATAAGCACTCATGTTTCATGAAACTTGGTTTAGAGTCCTAGAAACTGCGTTGTTAGATGTTTCATAAGTTCGTCAAGCTAGTACAACGCTCATTGAGACACTTATAAGTACTCATGTTGCATGAAACTTGGTTTAGAATCCTAGAAACGCATTGTTAGATGTTTCATAAGTTCGTCAAACTTGTACAAAGCTCATTGAGACGCTTATAAGCACTCATGATGCATGAAACTTGGTTTAGAGTCCTAGAAACCGCGTTGTTAGATGTTTCATAAGTTCGTCAAACCAGTAAAATGCACATTGAGACACTTATAAGCACTCTTGTTGCATGAAACTTGGTTTAGGTTCCAAGAAACCGCGTTGTTAGATGTTTCATAAGTTCGTCAAACTAGTACAAAGCTCATTGAGACACTTATAAGCACTCATGTTGAATGAAACTTGGTTTAGAGTCCTAGAAACGCATTGTTAGATGATTCATAAGTTCGTAAAACTAGTACAAACCTCATTGAGACACTTATAAGCACTCATGTTGCATGAAACTTGGTTTAGAGTCCTAGAAATGCGTTGTTAGATATTTCATAAGTTCGTCAAGCTAGTACAAGCTCATTGAGACACTTATAAGCACTTATGTTGCATGAAACTTGATTTAGAGTCCTAGAAACGCATTGTTAGATGTTTCATAAGTTCGTCAAACTTGTACAAAGCTCATTGAGACGCTTATAAGCACTCATGTTGCATGAAACTTGGTTTAGAGTCCTAGAAACCGCGTTGTTAGATGTTTCATAAGTTCGTCAAACCAGTACAATGCTCATTGAGACACTTATAAGCACTCATGTTGCATGAAACTTGGTTTAGAGTCTTAGAAACAGCGTTGTTAGATGTTTCATAAGTTCGTCAAACCAGTACAATGCTCATAGAGACACTTATAAGCACTCATGTTGCATGCAACTTCGTTTAGAGTCCTAGAAACCGCGTTGTTAGATGTTTCATAAGTTCGTCAAACTAGTTCAAAGCTCATTGAGACACATATAAGCACTCATGTTGCATGAAACTTGGTTTAAAGTCCTAGAAACGCGTCGTTAGATGTTTCATAAGTTCGTCAAACTTGTACAAAGCTCATTGAGACACTTATAAGCAGTCATGTTGTATGAAAATTGGTTTATAGTCCTAGAACCCGCGTTGTTAGATGTTTCATATATTCGTCAAACTAGTCAAAAGCTCATTGAAACACTTATAAGCACTCATGTTGCATGAAACTTACTTTAAAGTCCTAGAAACCGCGTTGTTAGATGTTTCATAAGTTCGTCAAACTAGTACAAAGCTCATTGAGACACTTATAAGCACTCATGTTGAATGAAACTTGGTTTAGAGTCCTAGAAACGCGTTGTTAGATGTATCATAAGTTCGTCAAACTTGTACAAAGCTCATTGAGACACTTATAAGCACTCATGTTGTATGAAACTTGGTTTAGAGTCCTAGAACCCGCGTTGTTAGATGTTTCATATATTCGTCAAACTAATCAAAAGCTCATTGAGACACTTATATGCACTCATGTTGCATGAAACTTAGTTTAGAGTCCTAGAAACCGCGTTGTTAGATGTTTCATAAGTTCGTCAAACTTGTACAAAGCTCATTGAGACACTTATAAGCACTCATGTTGCATGAAACTTCGTTTAGAGTCTTAGAAACCGCGTTGTTAGATGTTTCATAAGTTCGTCGAACTAGTACAAAGCTCATTGAGACACTTATAAGCACTCATGTTGCATGAAACTTGGTTTAGAGTCCTAGAAACGCGTTGTTAGATGTTTCATAAGTTCGTAAAACAAGTACAAAGCTCATTGAGACACTTATAAGCACTCATGTTGAATGAAACTTGGTTTCGAGTCCTAGAAACGTGTTGTTAGATGTTTCATAAGTTCGTAAAACTAGTACAAAGCTCATTGAGACACTTATAAGCACTCATGTTGAATGAAACTTGGTTTAGAGTGATATAAACGCGTTGTTAGATGTTTCAGAAGTTCGTCAAACAAGTACAAAGCTCATTGAGACACTTATAAGCACTCATGTTGCATGAAACTTGGTTTAGAGTCCTAGAAACGCGTTGTTCGATGTTTCATAAGTTCGTAATACTTGTACAAAGCTCATTGAGACACTTATAAGCATTCATGTTGCATGAAACTTGGTTTAGAGTCCTAGAAACGCGTTGTTAGATGATTCATAAGTTCGTAAAACTAGTACAAAGCTCATTGAGACACTTATAAGCACTCATGTTGAATGAAACTTGGTTTAGAGTCCTAGAAATGCGTTGTTAGATATTTCATAAGTTCGTCAAGCTAGTACAAAGCTCATTGAGACACTTATAAGCACTCATGTTGCATGAAACTTGGTTTAGATTCCTAGAAACGCATTGTTAGATGTTTCATAAGTTCGTCAAACTTGTACAAAGCTCATTGAGACGCTTATAAGCACTCATGTTGCATGAAACTTGGTTTATAGTCCTAGAAACCGCGTTGTTAGATGTTTCATAAGTTCGTCAAACCAGTACAATGCTCATTGAGACACTTATAAGCACTCATGTTGGATGAAACTTGGTTTAGAGTCTTAGAAACCGCGTTGTTAGATGTTTCATAAGTTCGTCAAACCAGTACAATGCTCATTGAGACACTTATAAGAACTCATGTTGCATGAAACTTCGTTTAGAGTGCTAGAAACCGCGTTGTTAGATGTTTCATAAGTTCGTCAAACTAGTACAAAGCTCATTGAGACACATATAAGCACTCATGTTGCATGAAACTTGGTTTAGAGTCCTAGAAACGCGTTGTTAGATGTTTCATAAGTTCGTAAAACTTGTACAAAGCTCATTGAGACACTTATAAGCAAATCATGTTGCATGAAACTTCGTTTAGAGTCTTAGAAACCGCGTTGTTAGATGTTTAATAAGTTCGTCAAACTAGTACAAAGCTCATTGAGTCACTTATAAGCACTCATGTTGCATGAAACTTGGTTTAGAGTCCTAGAAACGCGTTGTTAGATGTTTCATAAGTTCGTAAAACTTGTACAAAGCTCATTGAGACACTTATAAGCACTCATGTTGCATGAAACTTGGTTTAGAGTCCTAGAAACGCGTTGTTAGATGTTTCATAAGTTCGTAAAACTAGTACAAAGCTCATTGAGACACTTATAAGCACTCATGTTGAATGAAACTTGGTTTAGAGTCCTAGAAACGCGTTGTTAGATGTTTCATAAGTTCTTCAAACTTGTACAAACCTCATTGAGACACTTATAAGCAATTAGGTTGCATGAAACTTGGTTTAGAGTCCTAGAAACGCGTTGATAGATATTTCATAAGTTCGTAAAACTAGTACAAAGCTCATTGAGACACTTATAAGCACTCATGTTGAATGAAACTTGGTTTAGAATCCTAGAAACGCGTTGTTAGATGTTTCATAAGTTCGTAAAACTAGAACAAAGCTCATTGAGACACTTATAAGCACTCAAGTTGAATGAAACTTGGTTTAGAGTCCTAGAAACGTGTTGTTAGATGATTCATAAGTTCGTAAAACTAGTACAAACCTCATTGAGACACTTATAAGCACTCATGTTTCATGAAACTTGGTTTAGAGTCCTAGAAACTGCGTTGTTAGATGTTTCATAAGTTCGTCAAGCTAGTACAACGCTCATTGAGACACTTATAAGTACTCATGTTGCATGAAACTTGGTTTAGAATCCTAGAAACGCATTGTTAGATGTTTCATAAGTTCGTCAAACTTGTACAAAGCTCATTGAGACGCTTATAAGCACTCATGATGCATGAAACTTGGTTTAGAGTCCTAGAAACCGCGTTGTTAGATGTTTCATAAGTTCGTCAAACCAGTAAAATGCACATTGAGACACTTATAAGCACTCTTGTTGCATGAAACTTGGTTTAGGTTCCAAGAAACCGCGTTGTTAGATGTTTCATAAGTTCGTCAAACTAGTACAAAGCTCATTGAGACACTTATAAGCACTCATGTTGAATGAAACTTGGTTTAGAGTCCTAGAAACGCATTGTTAGATGATTCATAAGTTCGTAAAACTAGTACAAACCTCATTGAGACACTTATAAGCACTCATGTTGCATGAAACTTGGTTTAGAGTCCTAGAAATGCGTTGTTAGATATTTCATAAGTTCGTCAAGCTAGTACAAGCTCATTGAGACACTTATAAGCACTTATGTTGCATGAAACTTGATTTAGAGTCCTAGAAACGCATTGTTAGATGTTTCATAAGTTCGTCAAACTTGTACAAAGCTCATTGAGACGCTTATAAGCACTCATGTTGCATGAAACTTGGTTTAGAGTCCTAGAAACCGCGTTGTTAGATGTTTCATAAGTTCGTCAAACCAGTACAATGCTCATTGAGACACTTATAAGCACTCATGTTGCATGAAACTTGGTTTAGAGTCTTAGAAACAGCGTTGTTAGATGTTTCATAAGTTCGTCAAACCAGTACAATGCTCATAGAGACACTTATAAGCACTCATGTTGCATGCAACTTCGTTTAGAGTCCTAGAAACCGCGTTGTTAGATGTTTCATAAGTTCGTCAAACTAGTTCAAAGCTCATTGAGACACATATAAGCACTCATGTTGCATGAAACTTGGTTTAAAGTCCTAGAAACGCGTCGTTAGATGTTTCATAAGTTCGTCAAACTTGTACAAAGCTCATTGAGACACTTATAAGCAGTCATGTTGTATGAAAATTGGTTTATAGTCCTAGAACCCGCGTTGTTAGATGTTTCATATATTCGTCAAACTAGTCAAAAGCTCATTGAAACACTTATAAGCACTCATGTTGCATGAAACTTACTTTAAAGTCCTAGAAACCGCGTTGTTAGATGTTTCATAAGTTCGTCAAACTAGTACAAAGCTCATTGAGACACTTATAAGCACTCATGTTGAATGAAACTTGGTTTAGAGTCCTAGAAACGCGTTGTTAGATGTATCATAAGTTCGTCAAACTTGTACAAAGCTCATTGAGACACTTATAAGCACTCATGTTGTATGAAACTTGGTTTAGAGTCCTAGAACCCGCGTTGTTAGATGTTTCATATATTCGTCAAACTAATCAAAAGCTCATTGAGACACTTATATGCACTCATGTTGCATGAAACTTAGTTTAGAGTCCTAGAAACCGCGTTGTTAGATGTTTCATAAGTTCGTCAAACTTGTACAAAGCTCATTGAGACACTTATAAGCACTCATGTTGCATGAAACTTCGTTTAGAGTCTTAGAAACCGCGTTGTTAGATGTTTCATAAGTTCGTCGAACTAGTACAAAGCTCATTGAGACACTTATAAGCACTCATGTTGCATGAAACTTGGTTTAGAGTCCTAGAAACGCGTTGTTAGATGTTTCATAAGTTCGTAAAACAAGTACAAAGCTCATTGAGACACTTATAAGCACTCATGTTGAATGAAACTTGGTTTAGAGTCCTAGAAACGTGTTGTTAGATGTTTCATAAGTTCGTAAAACTAGTACAAAGCTCATTGAGACACTTATAAGCACTCATGTTGAATGAAACTTGGTTTAGAGTAATATAAACGCGTTGTTAGATGTTTCAGAAGTTCGTCAAACAAGTACAAAGCTCATTGAGACACTTATAAGCACTCATGTTGCATGAAACTTGGTTTAGAGTCCTAGAAACGCGTTGTTCGATGTTTCATAAGTTCGTAATACTTGTACAAAGCTCATTGAGACACTTATAAGCATTCATGTTGCATGAAACTTGGTTTAGAGTCCTAGAAACGCGTTGTTAGATGATTCATAAGTTCGTAAAACTAGTACAAAGCTCATTGAGACACTTATAAGCACTCATGTTGAATGAAACTTGGTTTAGAGTCCTAGAAATGCGTTGTTAGATATTTCATAAGTTCGTCAAGCTAGTACAAAGCTCATTGAGACACTTATAAGCACTCATGTTGCATGAAACTTGGTTTAGATTCCTAGAAACGCATTGTTAGATGTTTCATAAGTTCGTCAAACTTGTACAAAGCTCATTGAGACGCTTATAAGCACTCATGTTGCATGAAACTTGGTTTATAGTCCTAGAAACCGCGTTGTTAGATGTTTCATAAGTTCGTCAAACCAGTACAATGCTCATTGAGACACTTATAAGCACTCATGTTGGATGAAACTTGGTTTAGAGTCTTAGAAACCGCGTTGTTAGATGTTTCATAAGTTCGTCAAACCAGTACAATGCTCATTGAGACACTTATAAGAACTCATGTTGCATGAAACTTCGTTTAGAGTGCTAGAAACCGCGTTGTTAGATGTTTCATAAGTTCGTCAAACTAGTACAAAGCTCATTGAGACACATATAAGCACTCATGTTGCATGAAACTTGGTTTAGAGTCCTAGAAACGCGTTGTTAGATGTTTCATAAGTTCGTAAAACTTGTACAAAGCTCATTGAGACACTTATAAGCAGTCATGTTGCATGAAACTTCGTTTAGAGTCTTAGAAACCGCGTTGTTAGATGTTTAATAAGTTCGTCAAACTAGTACAAAGCTCATTGAGTCAATTATAAGCACTCATGTTGCATGAAACTTGGTTTAGAGTCCTAGAAACGCGTTGTTAGATGTTTCATAAGTTCGTAAAACTTGTACAAAGCTCATTGAGACACTTATAAGCACTCATGTTGCATGAAACTTGGTTTAGAGTCCTAGAAACGCGTTGTTAGATGTTTCATAAGTTCGTAAAACTAGTACAAAGCTCATTGAGACACTTATAAGCACTCATGTTGAATGAAACTTGGTTTAGAGTCCTAGAAACGCGTTGTTAGATGTTTCATAAGTTCTTCAAACTTGTACAAACCTCATTGAGACACTTATAAGCAATTAGGTTGCATGAAACTTGGTTTAGAGTCCTAGAAACGCGTTGATAGATATTTCATAAGTTCGTAAAACTAGTACAAAGCTCATTGAGACACTTATAAGCACTCATGTTGAATGAAACTTGGTTTAGAATCCTAGAAACGCGTTGTTAGATGTTTCATAAGTTCGTAAAACTAGAACAAAGCTCATTGAGACACTTATAAGCACTCAAGTTGAATGAAACTTGGTTTAGAGTCCTAGAAACGTGTTGTTAGATGATTCATAAGTTCGTAAAACTAGTACAAACCTCATTGAGACACTTATAAGCACTCATGTTTCATGAAACTTGGTTTAGAGTCCTAGAAACTGCGTTGTTAGATGTTTCATAAGTTCGTCAAGCTAGTACAACGCTCATTGAGACACTTATAAGTACTCATGTTGCATGAAACTTGGTTTAGAATCCTAGAAACGCATTGTTAGATGTTTCATAAGTTCGTCAAACTTGTACAAAGCTCATTGAGACGCTTATAAGCACTCATGATGCATGAAACTTGGTTTAGAGTCCTAGAAACCGCGTTGTTAGATGTTTCATAAGTTCGTCAAACCAGTAAAATGCACATTGAGACACTTATAAGCACTCTTGTTGCATGAAACTTGGTTTAGGTTCCAAGAAACCGCGTTGTTAGATGTTTCATAAGTTCGTCAAACTAGTACAAAGCTCATTGAGACACTTATAAGCACTCATGTTGAATGAAACTTGGTTTAGAGTCCTAGAAACGCATTGTTAGATGATTCATAAGTTCGTAAAACTAGTACAAACCTCATTGAGACACTTATAAGCACTCATGTTGCATGAAACTTGGTTTAGAGTCCTAGAAATGCGTTGTTAGATATTTCATAAGTTCGTCAAGCTAGTACAAGCTCATTGAGACACTTATAAGCACTTATGTTGCATGAAACTTGATTTAGAGTCCTAGAAACGCATTGTTAGATGTTTCATAAGTTCGTCAAACTTGTACAAAGCTCATTGAGACGCTTATAAGCACTCATGTTGCATGAAACTTTGTTTAGAGTCCTAGAAACCGCGTTGTTAGATGTTTCATAAGTTCGTCAAACCAGTACAATGCTCATTGAGACACTTATAAGCACTCATGTTGCATGAAACTTGGTTTAGAGTCTTAGAAACAGCGTTGTTAGATGTTTCATAAGTTCGTCAAACCAGTACAATGCTCATAGAGACACTTATAAGCACTCATGTTGCATGCAACTTCGTTTAGAGTCCTAGAAACCGCGTTGTTAGATGTTTCATAAGTTCGTCAAACTAGTTCAAAGCTCATTGAGACACATATAAGCACTCATGTTGCATGAAACTTGGTTTAAAGTCCTAGAAACGCGTCGTTAGATGTTTCCTAAGTTCGTCAAACTTGTACAAAGCTCATTGAGACACTTATAAGCAAATCATGTTGTATGAAAATTGGTTTATAGTCCTAGAACCCGCGTTGTTAGATGTTTCATATATTCGTCAAACTAGTCAAAAGCTCATTGAAACACTTATAAGCACTCATGTTGCATGAAACTTACTTTAAAGTCCTAGAAACCGCGTTGTTAGATGTTTCATAAGTTCGTCAAACTAGTACAAAGCTCATTGAGACACTTATAAGCACTCATGTTGAATGAAACTTGGTTTAGAGTCCTAGAAACGCGTTGTTAGATGTATCATAAGTTCGTCAAACTTGTACAAAGCTCATTGAGACACTTATAAGCACTCATGTTGTATGAAACTTGGTTTAGAGTCCTAGAACCCGCGTTGTTAGATGTTTCATATATTCGTCAAACTAATCAAAAGCTCATTGAGACACTAATATGCACTCATGTTGCATGAAACTTAGTTTAGAGTCCTAGAAACCGCGTTGTTAGATGTTTCATAAGTTCGTCAAACTTGTACAAAGCTCATTGAGACACTTATAAGCACTCATGTTGCATGAAACTTCGTTTAGAGTCTTAGAAACCGCGTTGTTAGATGTTTCATAAGTTCGTCGAACTAGTACAAAGCTCATTGAGACACTTATAAGCACTCATGTTGCATGAAACTTGGTTTAGAGTCCTAGAAACGCGTTGTTAGATGTTTCATAAGTTCGTAAAACAAGTACAAAGCTCATTGAGACACTTATAAGCACTCATGTTGAATGAAACTTGGTTTAGAGTCCTAGAAACGTGTTGTTAGATGTTTCATAAGTTCGTAAAACTAGTACAAAGCTCATTGAGACACTTATAAGCACTCATGTTGAATGAAACTTGGTTTAGAGTAATATAAATGCGTTGTTAGATGTTTCATAAGTTCTTCAAACTAGTACAAAGCTCATTGAGACACTTATAAGCACTCATGTTGCATGAACCTTGGTTTAGAGTCCTAGAAACGCGTTGTTAGATGTTTCATAAGTTCGTAAAACTTGTACAAAGCTCATTGAGAAACTTATAAGCACTCATGTGGAATGAAACTTGGTTTAGAGTCCTAGAACCCGCGTTATTAGATGTTTCATATGTTCGTCAAACTAGTCAAAAGCTCATTGAGACACTTATAAGCACTCATGTTGCATGAAACTTAGTTTAGAGTCCTAAAAACCGCGTTGTTATATGTTTCATAAGTTCGTCAAACTAGTACAAAGCTCATTGAGACACTTATAAGCACTCATGTTGAATGAAACTTGGTTTAGAGTCCTAGAAACGCGTTGTTAGATGTATCATAAGTTCGTCAAACTTGTACAAAGCTCATTGAAACACTTATAAGCACTCATGTTGTATGAAACTTAGTTTAGAGTCATAGAACCCGCGTTGTTAGATGTTTCATATATTCGTCAAACTAGTCAAAAGCTCATTGAGACACTTATAAGCACTCATGTTGCATGAAACTTGGTTTAGAGTACTAGAAACGCGTTTTTAGATGTTTCATAAGTTCGTCAAACTTGTACAAAGCTCATTGAGACACTTATAAGCACTCATGTTGCATGAAACTTCGTTTAGAGTCTTAGAAACCTCGTTGTTAGATGTTTCATAAGTTCGTCAAACTAGTACAAAGCTCATTGAGACACTTATAAGCACTCATGTTGCATGAAACTTGGTTTAGAGTCCTAGAAACGCGTTGTTAGATGTTTCATAAGTTCGTAAAACAAGTACAAAGCTCATTGAGACACTTATAAGCACTCATGTTGAATGAAACTTGGTTTAGAGTCCTAGAAACGCGTTGTTAGATGTTTCACAAGTTCGTAAAACTAGTAGAAAGCTCATTGAGACACTTATAAGCACTCATGCTGAATGAAACTTGGTTTAGAGTCATAGAAATGTGTTGTTAGATGTTTCATAAGTTCTTCAAACTAGTACAAAGCTCATTTAGACACTTATAAGCACTCATGTTGCATGAACCTTGGTTTAGAGTCCTAGAAACGCGTTGTTAGATGTTTCATAAGTTCGTAAAACTTGTACAAAGCTCATTGAGACACTTATAAGCACTCATGTGGAATGAAACTTGGTTTAGAGTCCTAGAACCCGCGTTGTTAGATGTTTCATATGTTCGTCAAACTAGTCAAAAGCTCATTGAGACACTTATAAGCACTCATGTTGCATGAAACTTAGTTTAGAGTCCTAGAAACCGCGTTGTTAGATGTTTCATAAGTTCGTCAACCTAGTACAAAGCTCACATGTTGCATGAAATTTGGTTTAGAGTCCTAGAAACGCGTTGTTAGATGTTTCATAAGTTCGTCAAACTTTTACAAAGCTCATTGAGACACTTATAAGCACTCATGTTGCATGAAACTTAGTTTAGAGTCCTAGAAACCGCGTTGTTAGATGTTTCATAAGTTCGTCAAACTAGTACAAAGCTCATTGAGACACTTATAAGCACTCATGTTGCATGAAACTTGGTTTAGAGTCCTAGAAAAGCATTGTTAGATGTTTCATAAGTTCGTCAAACCAGTACAATGCTCATTGAGACACTTATAAGCACTCATGTTGGATGAAACTTGGTTTAGAGTCTTAGAAACCGCGTTGTTAGATGTTTCATAAGTTCGTCAAACCAGTACAATGCTCATTGAGACACTTATAAGCACTCATGTTGCATGAAACTTCGTTTAGAGTCCTAGAAACGCGTTGTTAGATGTTTCATAAGTTCGTAAAACTTGTACAAAGCTCATTGAGACACTTATAAGCACTCATGTTGCATGAAACTTGATTTAGAGTCCTAGAAACGCGTTGTTAGATGTTTCATAAGTTCGTAAAACTAGTACAAAGCTCATTGAGACACTTATAAGCACTCATGTTGAATGAAACTTGGTTTAGAGTCCTAGAAACGCGTTGTTAGATGTTTCATAAGTTCTTCAAACTTGTACAAACCTCATTGAGACACTTATAAGCAATTAGGTTGCATGAAACTTGGTTTAGAGTCCTAGAAACGCGTTGATAGATATTTCATAAGTTCGTAAAACTAGTACAAAGCTCATTGAGACACTTATAAGCACTCATGTTGAATGAAACTTGGTTTAGAATCCTAGAAACGCGTTGTTAGATGTTTCATAAGTTCGTAAAACTAGTACAAAGCTCATTGAGACACTTATAAGCACTCATGTTGAATGAAACTTGGTTTAGAGTCCTAGAAACATGTTGTTAGATGATTCATAAGTTCGTAAAACTAGTACAAACCTCATTGAGACACTTATAAGCACTCATGTTTCATGAAACTTGGTTTAGAGTCCTAGAAACTGCGTTGTTAGATGTTTCATAAGTTCGTCAAGCTAGTACAACGCTCATTGAGACACTTATAAGTACTCATGTTGCATGAAACTTGGTTTAGAATCCTAGAAACGCATTGTTAGATGTTTCATAAGTTCGTCAAACTTGTACAAAGCTCATTGAGACGCTTATAAGCACTCATGATGCATGAAACTTGGTTTAGAGTCCTAGAAACCGCGTTGTTAGATGTTTCATAAGTTCGTCAAACCAGTAAAATGCACATTGAGACACTTATAAGCACTCTTGTTGCATGAAACTTGGTTTAGGTTCCTAGAAACCGCGTTGTTAGATGTTTCATAAGTTCGTCAAACTAGTACAAAGCTCATTGAGACACTTATAAGCACTCATGTTGAATGAAACTTGGTTTAGAGTCCTAGAAACGCGTTGTTAGATGATTCATAAGTTCGTAAAACTAGTACAAACCTCATTGAGACACTTATAAGCACTCATGTTGCATGAAACTTGGTTTAGAGTCCTAGAAATGCGTTGTTAGATATTTCATAAGTTCGTCAAGCTAGTACAAGCTCATTGAGACACTTATAAGCACTTATGTAGCATGAAACTTGATTTAGAGTCCTAGAAACGCATTGTTAGATGTTTCATAAGTTCGTCAAACTTGTACAAAGCTCATTGAGACGCTTATAAGCACTCATGTTGCATGAAACTTGGTTTAGAGTCCTAGAAACCGCGTTGTTAGATGTTTCATAAGTTCGTCAAACCAGTACAATGCTCATTGAGACACTTATAAGCACTCATGTTGCATGAAACTTGGTTTAGAGTCTTAGAAACAGCGTTGTTAGATGTTTCATAAGTTCGTCAAACCAGTACAATGCTCATAGAGACACTTATAAGCACTCATGTTGCATGCAACTTCGTTTAGAGTCCTAGAAACCGCGTTGTTAGATGTTTCATAAGTTCGTCAAACTAGTTCAAAGCTCATTGAGACACATATAAGCACTCATGTTGCATGAAACTTGGTTTAAAGTCCTAGAAACACGTCGTTAGATGTTTCATAAGTTCGTAAAACTTGTACAAAGCTCATTGAGACACTTATAAGCAGTCATGTTGTATGAAACTTGGTTTATAGTCCTAGAACCCGCGTTGTTAGATGTTTCATATATTCGTCAAACTAGTCAAAAGCTCATTTGAAACACTTATAAGCACTCATGTTGCATGAAACTTACTTTAAAGTCCTAGAAACCGCGTTGTTAGATGTTTCATAAGTTCGTCAAACTAGTACAAAGCTCATTGAGACACTTATAAGCACTCATGTTGAATGAAACTTGGTTTAGAGTCCTAGAAACGCGTTGTTAGATGTATCATAAGTTCGTCAAACTTGTACAAAGCTCATTGAGACACTTATAAGCACTCATGTTGTATGAAACTTGTTTTTAGAGTCCTAGAACCCGCGTTGTTAGATGTTTCATATATTCGTCAAACTAGTCAAAAGCTCATTGAGACACTTATAAGCACTCATGTTGCATGAAACTTGGTTTAAAGTCCTAGAAACGCGTCGTTAGATGTTTCATAAAGTCGTAAAACTTGTACAAAGCTCATTGAGAAACTTATAAGCACTCATGTGGAATGAAACTTGGTTTAGAGTCCTAGAACCCGCGTTATTAGATGTTTCATATGTTCGTCAAACTAGTCAAAAGCTCATTGAGACACTTATAAGCACTCATGTTGCATGAAACTTAGTTTAGAGTCCTAGAAACCGCGTTGTTATATGTTTCATAAGTTCGTCAAACTAGTACAAAGTTCATTGAGACACTTATAAGCACTCATGTTGAATGAAACTTGGTTTAGAGTCCTAGAAACGCGTTGTTAGATGTATCATAAGTTCGTCAAACTTGTACAAAGCTCATTGAAACACTTATAAGCACTCATGTTGTATGAAACTTAGTTTAGAGTCCTAGAACCCGCGTTGTTAGATGTTTCATATATTCGTCAAACTAGTCAAAAGCTCATTGAGACACTTATAAGCACTCATGTTGCATGAAACTTGGTTTAGAGTACTAGAAACGCGTTGTTAGATGTTTCATAAGGTCGTCAAACTTGTACAAAGCTCATTGAGACACTTATAAGCACTCATGTTGCATGAAACTTCGTTTAGAGTCTTAGAAACCTCGTTGTTAGATGTTTCATAAGTTCGTCAAACTAGTACAAAGCTCATTGAGACACTTATAAGCACTCATGTTGCATGAAACTTGGTTTAGAGTCCTAGAAAGGCGTTGTTAGATGTTTCATAAGTTCGTAAAACAAGTACAAAGCTCATTGAGACACTTATAAGCACTCATGTTGAATGAAACTTGGTTTAGAGTCCTAGAAACGCGTTGTTAGATGTTTCACAAGTTCGTAAAACTAGTAGAAAGCTCATTGAGACACTTATAAGAACTCATGCTGAATGAAACTTGGTTTAGAGTCATAGAAATGCGTTGTTAGATGTTTCATAAGTTCTTCAAACTAGTACAAAGCTCATTGAGACACTTATAAGCACTCATGTTGCATGAACCTTGGTTTAGAGTCCTAGAAACGCGTTGTTAGATGTTTCATAAGTTCGTAAAACTTGTACAAAGCTCATTGAGACACTTATAAGCACTCATGTGGAATGAAACTTGGTTTAGAGTCCTAGAACCCGAGTTGTTAGATGTTTCATATGTTCGTCAAACTAGTCAAAAGCTCATTGAGACACTTATAAGCACTCATGTTGCATGAAACTTAGTTTAGAGTCCTAGAAACCGCGTTGTTAGATGTTTCATAAGTTCGTCAAACTAGTACAAAGCTCATTGAAACACTTATAAGCACTCATGTTGCATGAAATTTGGTTTAGAGTCCTAGAAACGCGTTGTTAGATGTTTCATAAGTTCGTCAAACTTTTACAAAGCTCGTTGAGACAATTATAAGCACTCATGTTGCATGAAACTTGGTTTAGAGTTCTAGAAACGCGTTGTTAGATGTTTCATAATTTTGTCAAACAAGTACAAAGCTCATTGAGACACTTATAAGCACTCATGTTGCATGAAACTTAGTTTAGAGTCCTAGAAACCGCGTTGTTAGATGTTTCATAAGTTCGTCAAACTAGTACAAAGCTCATTGAGACACTTATAAGCACTCATGTTGCATGAAACTTGGTTTAGAGTCCTAGAAACGCATTGTTAGATGTTTCATAAGTTCGTCAAACTTGTACAAAGCTCATTGAGACACTTATAAGCACTCATGTTGCATGAAACTTGGTTTAGAGTCCTAGAAAAGCGTTGTTAGATGATTCATAAGTTCGTAAAAAAAGTACAAAGCTCATTGAGACACTAATAAGCAGTCATGTTGAATGAAACTTGGTTTAGAGTCCTAGAAACGCGTTGTTAGATGTTTCATAAGTTCGTAAAACTAGTACAAAGCTCATTGAGACAGTTATAAGCACTCATGTTGAATGAAACTTGGTTTAGAGTCATAGAAATGTGTTGTTAGATGTTTCATAAGTTCTTCAAACTAGTACTAAGCTCATTGAGACACTTATAAGCACTCATGTTGCATGAACCTTGGTTTAGAGTCCTAGAAACGCGTTGTTAGATGTTTCATAAGTTCGTAAAACTTGTACAAAGCTCATTGAGACACTTATAAGCACTCATGTGGAATGAAACTTGGTTTAGAGTCCTAGAACCCGCGTTGTTAGATGTTTCATATGTTCGTCAAACTAGTCAAAAGTTCATTGAGACACTTATAAGCACTCATGTTGCATGAAACTTAGTTTAGAGTCCTAGAAACCTCGTTGTTAGATATTTCATAAGTTCGTCAAACTAGTACAAAGCTCATTGAGACACTTATAAGCACTCATGTTGCCTGAAACTTGGATTAGAGTCCTAGAAACGCCTTGTTAGATGTTTCATAAGTTCGTCAAACTTTTACAAAGCTCGTTGAGACAATTATAAGCACTCATGTTGCATGAAACTTGGTTTAGAGTACTAGAAACGCGTTGTTAGATGTCTCATAAGTTCGTCAAACAAGTACAAAGCTCATTGAGACACTTATAAGCACTCATGTTGCATGAAACTTGGTTTAGAGTCCTAGAAACGCGTTTTTCGATGTTTCATAAGTTCGTAAAACCTGTACAAAGCTCATTGAGACACTTATAAGCACTCATGTTGCATGAAACTTGGTTTAGAGTCCTAGAAATGCGTTGTTCGATGTTTCATAAGTTCGTGAAACTAGTACAAAGCTCATTGAGACACTTATAAGCACTCATGTTGCATGAAACTTTGTATAGAGTCATAGAAACTGTGTTTTTAGATGTTTCATAAGTTCGTCAAACTAGTGCAAAGCTCATTGAGACACTTATAAGCACTCATGTTGCCTGAAACTTGGTTTAGATTCCTAGAAACCGCGCTGTTAGATGTTTCATAAGTTCGTAAAACTAGTACAAAGCTCATTGAGACACTTATAAGCACTCATGTTGAATGAAACTTGGTTTAGAGTCCTAGAAACACGTTGTTAGATGTTTCATAAGTTCTTCAAACTTGTACAAAGCTCATTGAGACACTTATAAGCAGTCATGTTGTATGAAACTTGGTTTAGAGTCCTAGAAACGCGTTTTTCGATGTTTCATATATTCGTCAAACTAGTACAAAGCTCATTGAGACACTTATAAGCACTCATGTTGCATGAAACTTTGTTTAGAGTCCTAGAAACGCGTTGTTAGATGTTTCATAAGTTCGTCAAACTTGTACAAAGCTCATTGAGACACTTATAAGCACTCATGTTGCATGAAACTTTGTTTAGAGTCTTAGAAACCGCGTTGTTAGATGTTTCATAAGTTCGTCAAACTAGTACAAAGCTCATTGAGACACTTATAAGAACTCATGTTGCATGAAACTTGGTTTAGTGATATAAGATCCAAGGAGGTTGAATCTTAATGGTGCCAAGACAGAAGCTTGAAGAAGGATCTAAAGAATCTCCTCTCTTTGCTTCACACCAAGTCAGCCTAAGTAGTTGTCTTTAAGGAGCTCTCTACTTAAACTATAGAACCAGGGGAGTGATGAGACGCCACACAACTGATGGAGAAGCTGTGATAAGTCAGGGTTTGATTCAAGCTCTAAGGGGAATCCACACAAAGAGAATGAAGCGATAATAAGCAAGCTGTTCCTCGCAAGAAGGTGTTTTCTTTATTGATATCGTGAAAGTACAAAGACCTCAAAGGAGCTTTATAAATAGCTCTTAGGTCGTGCCTTCTAGGGCTTAACTCAAACAACATGCTGTTTGAATCAAAATTTAAAAGAAAACAACAAGGTTTTTAAATTAAAACTACAATCGAAACAAAAACGAGCAAAGCGTGCAACTTAAAGTTTAAAAAGGAAACTAATGTCTTTATAAAAAAAATAACATAACCTGCGCACCAAAGACAAGAAGATTATTAGTTTAATCATATGGAATTGACTCACCTTGATGAAGGATGGTGAAGAGGTTTAAAGTCTTGTTAGCTTTGATCAAAGGCCACTCGCAGCTCTTAAGTTCTTCTTCTGGTCCAGCTGATTCATAGTCCTCTCCCTTGTCTCCTAGTAGCAATCTTAGGCCTTGAGCTTCCTCAATCTCTTGCTTGTTCACCAAAGCTTGAACTGACTTGTTGAATGCTTCGCTTAGTCGTTTGGTGCCCGATCTTGTTCTAGGTGGTTCATACATTGTAGGGACTTTTACTTGATCATGTAGCTGGTTATAGTTCATGTCCTCATCATTCCCTCCCTCTTGAGAAGGTTCTGACCTCAGAACTTTTTCATCTACATTGAAAGGTACCAAATCAGTCACATTAAAGCTAGATGAAATTTTAAGATCTCCCGGGAGTTCTAGCTTGTAGGCGTTGTTGTTGATGCGTTCCAAGACTTTGAATGGACCATCCCCACGTGGTGCTAACTTGGACTTTCTTTGGCTTGGAAACCTCTCATGCCTCATATGTAGCCAAACCCAATCTCCTGGTTCAAAGATCACTTCTTTTCTACCCTTGTCAGCTTGTGCCTTGTATTGCATAGTTTTCTTCTCTAAGTTCTCCTTGACTTGTTGGTGAAGCTTCTTGATTGCGTCAGCCTTGCTCATAGCATCTTGATTAACATGTTCGGTAGGTGGTAAAGCAATAAGATCCAAAGGTGTTGCTGGCTTAAATCCATAAACAATCTCAAAAGGTGAAAGCTTAGTAGCAGAATGGTTAGCTCTATTATAAGCAAATTCAATGAATGGTAAACAATCTAACCAATTCCTAAGATTCTTACCCACCGTGGCTCTTAAAAGAGCCGATAGAGTTCTGTTTACCACTTCAGTTTGCCCATCTGTTTGGGGATGACATGTTGTTGAAAACAAGAGCTTGGTTCCGAGCTTTCTCCATAAGGTTTTCCAGAAATGGCCGAGGAACTTCACATCCCTATCCGACACAATTGTCCGTGGTATACCATGTAAACGCACCACTTCTTTGAAGAAGAGATCGGCGAGTCCGTGTTGCATCATTGGTCTTAGCACATGGAATGAAATGAGCCATCTTTGAGAACCTGTCTACTACAACAAAGATAGAGTCTTTGTGCCGAATTGGCGGTAAGCCTAATACAAAATCCATAGAAATATCTACCCAAGGCATAGTAGGAATAGGCAAAGGCATATATAGACCATGAGGATGTAACCTGGATTTTGTCTTAAGACAAGTGACACATTTAGAACAGAACTTCTCCACGTCTCTCTTCAAGTGAGGCCAAAAGAAATGCTCCACCAGCACACTTAGAGTCTTATCAACTCCAAAATGTCCCATTAGTCCTCCACCATGTGATTCTCTAATCAAAAGCTCTCTCATTGATCCTTGAGGAATGCATAGACGCTTGTTTCTGAACAAGAACCCTTCATGTTGGTAGAATGACCCAAAAGCAGCTTTACAACACGCTTGAAACATGGTTCCAAAGTCTGGATCACCTTCGTAGCTCTCCTTGATGTGCTCAAAACCCATCACTTTAGCTTCTAAAGTAGTAATAAGAGCATATCTCCTGGATAGTGCATCAGCCACTATGTTGTCTTTCCCTTTCTTGTATTTGATGATGTAAGGGAAGGTCTCTACAAACTCTAGCCACCTAGCATGTCTCCTCTTGAGTGTAGTCTGTCCCTTCAAGTGCTTAAGTGTCTCTATAAAAATAAGGAGGTACATACCTTTTTCTAAGGCTGAATCTCATGTCTTCCCAAGTGGTGATTTGAAGATGCCTATGCCTTCTTCTTTCAGCCACTTCTCTGTCCCACCAAGATAATGCATTCTCTGTGAGTTGAGCAGATGCTAAGGAAACTTTCTTTTGATCGGTATAGTTGTAATGATCAAAGATGTACTCCATGCGTCTCTCCCAATCCAAGTATGCATCTGGATTAACCCTGCCAGCAAAAGTAGGTGCCTTTAGTTTTATGTCATTATTCCCTCGCCTATTAAGATCTTCATCAATCACTCTGCCCCTATGGGCTTGAATTCTTGGCCTAGGATAGTTGTTTTGTTCAGGAGGATGATGTTGTCTAGGCTGGTTGTTTTGCTGAGGAGGATCATCTTCGTGCTCATCCATTGCTTCCTCTTCATCATTGTTAGGTTGGTGGTGTTGTTGTTGGGCTAATGGTGGCTCAAGGAGAGCCAAACGATTTCCGAGAGCTTGTAGTTGAGCTTGTATGGCTATTAAGGCTTGTGCTGTTGTGATCTGCTCATTTTCTTGCTCCATCTCTCTTTAGATTTTCTGTCTAACACTTAACAAAATATTAAACGCAAAAGGAAAAACTAAAACAGAAAAAATGGAAAAAAGCACCAACTGGTCAAAAAATGGAAATTCTCTAAAAACTTAAACTTTTCCTTTTCTTTTCTTTTCTCTAGGGTTTTTCTTAATGTTTTAACTTGAAAACACAGTAGCCACGAATTCTCTAGGTTTCTTAAAGGTTTTGAAACAAAAAAAACTAGAAGATACAAGCAGAAACTCTAAAACTAATTCAAAAGAGAGCAAACAAGCTAAGAACAAACTTTTTATGATTTTTTTTTGTTTATTAAAGACTAAACAGAGAGATAAACTATCAAGCAACGAAATTTTGTTATTTTGTTTTAGATTTATGAAAGTAAATAAACTAGAATCAAAGAACAGCAAGCAAAGAAAGCAAAGACAATTACTTTTTATGGATTTTCTTATAAAGATGAAACAAACGAAATAGAAAGCAAATAGACTAAAAGATAGAGGAAAGATCCAAAGGTTTAGGAACCTTTGGCTCTGATACCAGATGATATAAGATCCAAGGAGGTTGAATCTTAATGGTGCCAAGACGAAGCTTGAAGAAGGATCTAAAGAATCTCCTCTCTTTGCTTCACACCAAGTCAGCCTAAGTAGTTGTCTTTAAGGAGCTCTCTACTTAAACTATAGAACCAGGGGAGTGATGAGACGCCACACAACTGATGGAGAAGCTGTGATAAGTCAGGGTTTGATTCAAGCTCTAAGGGGAATCCACACAAAGAGAATGAAGCGATAATAAGCAAGTCGTTCCCGCAAGAAGGTGTTTTCTTTATTGATATCGTGAAAGTACAAAGACCTCAAAGGAGCTTTATAAATAGCTCTTAGGTCGTGCCTTCTAGGGCTTAACTCAAACAACATGCTGTTTGAATCAAAATTTAAAAGAAAACAACAAGGTTTTTAAATTAAAACTACAATCGAAACAAAAACAGCAAAGCGTGCAACTTAAAGTTTAAAAAGGAAACTAATGTCTTTATAAAAAAAATAACATAACCTGCGCACCAAAGACAAGAAGATTATTAGTTTAATCATATGGAATTGACTCACCTTGATGAAGGATGGTGAAGAGGTTTAAAGTCTTGTTAGCTTTGATCAAAGGCCACTCGCAGCTCTTAAGTTCTTCTTCTGGTCCAGCTGATTCATAGTCCTCTCCCTTGTCTCCTAGTAGCAATCTTAGGCCTTGAGCTTCCTCAATCTCTTGCTTGTTCACCAAAGCTTGAACTGACTTGTTGAATGCTTCGCTTAGTCGTTTGGTGCCTGATCTTGTTCTAGGTGGTTCATACATTGTAGGGACTTTTACTTGATCATGTAGCTGGTTATAGTGTTGGAATTCGAGTATAAGGATGAGAGAATCATGAGCTTGTGAGACTCGAAGAGTATTGGGAGAATCCGTGAGAGTTTGTGTGGAGAGTTTAGTGAGAGATTAAAAGAGATTAAGAGATTAAGAGAGAACAATGTATAAAGAGAGTTTTGTATTAATGTAGAAGAGAGGATATACCTCCTTAATGTTTACAATAGAGCTTGCACAGCTTATATAGAGATTACAATGGCATATAGCCGTTTAGAGATAAGAGAGAGTGTGTAACGGCTATATTTGTTCAAATGTATCGGCCAAGTGTGGCCGATATGATCCGACCGATATGAGCCGATCCGACCGTTGGGAGAACGCAGTTTGAATGTATCGGCCAAGTGTGGCCGATATACTTGACCGATACAAGTCTTTCTCTTAGCCATATCGACTTCATCTTGTATCGGTTACTCTAGACCGGTACACCTTACCGATATAGGTCTCGCCACTTTGTATCGGTCACATTCTTGACCGATACCTTTGGTCGATACTCCACATCTTGTCATCTTCATATGTTTTGACATAATGCCCTTATGGGTTACCATTAGTCTCAACACTCCCCCTCAAGCTTAGCCTAATGAAATGGCTAAGATTGGAAATCGCTTAGACAAACCTCATTAAAACCCTTAGTAAGCAAAACCACTTGGGATAAAAGCATTACTAAGGGGAAAAAGAGTGTAAGTCTTTGCAATAGGGGTCTTCTTAATCTTGGCCTTTATCTTCTTGACTTGGCCGAAACTCCCCCTTAAGATAGAACCGGTTTGATCTTCTTGACTTTGCCGTGTTCTTCAATGAGGGTTCTTTGGATACTTGATTTGGTCTTCACGGTTTGTTCTTCACAAACTTTGGTGTGAGACTTTGATTTGATTCCTTTCCACGGCTTTGTTCTTCACAAGCTTGGGTGTGGATTTTGACCGAACACTCATGGCTTCCTCCTTTCTTCTCTTGATTTCTCCTTGATGGCATTCTTCTTGTCATTCAAGCAACCGAGAATGATCACTTGGCTCTCACTTCTTTTAACCTTCAAAGGATTCAAGAAAGGTGTAAAGCTTAGTGAAAGGGTTAACTTGATACGCTTAGATAGAAATGCACATAAGAAGCTTAAGTCTAGATGCAACTAATAAACCAATGAGTAATTTTGTTATTTAAACCTAAGTTCTTTAACAAATTTTAAATGATTTTATTTAGGCCTAATAGACTAAACAACTTTTAACAAGGGCAATGATTAGATTCATCAAGAACTAAGCAAGATTATGTGATGCGGCTCTAGTTCTTATGAGAATACGGATCATAATAAAGAGAGAGTGTTAAGGGACAGCCTTTAGTTTGTAGAGGAATGACTTGTCCTTGTAGTCGCATCTAGGTTTGAGCTTTGGCTTCTTCTTGAAGTCTTGCTTTCTTCTTTGTGCGGTTGGAACAAGGATTTGTCGGAGTATTTTGGCTTATCTCTTGATAGATGCATAAGCCGAGTAACAAGATTAGGCCTTGCACTTTTGGTGAAGATGCTTTAGCCGCTTTGAGTGATTCTCCAAATTGATCATGAAGGAAGATATGTGATTTAACACTTTCTTTTCCCCCCCTTATGATCAAGATGGAGTAATCCCTTGATTGTTTGGTTCCTTTCTCGGCTTTGTTCTTCACAAGCTTGGTGAGAAAGGGTTCTCATCTTCTCTTTGGAAACCTTCCTTTGCACTTCTATTACCCTTTACCTCCTCTTTTATTTTCACATTTTCTAGTCACATAGCAATGCTTAGGGATTCTCATTGTTGATTCCTTGCTTGACTTTTAGAGATGATGATCCTACATCATCACAAAGATCAAAGGGAGTTTAATAACAATGGTAATCGGCAATGTTAGTGACATACTTGAAATACAAACCACTTAACTACTAGAACCAAGTACAAGGGAGGAAAAACAAGGAGAGCTTAAGCCTTAGATCAATAAATTCCCTAAGACATTTGACTAAGCTCGAGTATATATGTATCCTACCACAAGTTCAAGGTCTAGTTCTAGTTTCCATGGTTTGCACACAATTAATCCGAGAGGTTCAAAGCAAATAACAATTATAGACAATTATAGATAGTTAAGGTTTTAGAATTGGCCCTTTTTGGTTTGGTTCCTTGAGATGATGGTCATTGAGAAATTCTCTTGTTTGCTTCTTTACCTACACATAGATTCAAGTTAGCAACAAGGGACCATGGTCTTTTGTGCACAATGGCGGACCATGATCTTAAAACATAGATCATCATTCCATCTTCACCTTATATAGATGTTAATGTAGTGAATCATTTCCCCATGAGTCTAAAGATGGATTCATCATGACCCTTTAAAGTATCACCTTTCAAGTGGTCATGGATCTCTTTATAGACTCATGTTAGCCGAGGTTATGAAGGATTCATCAAGCTCTCGGTGTTTTATTAACACTTATGGAGGCTTGGTTCTCTTTCCTCTAAGAGAGTTTTGGATACCATAGACCTTAAGAGCTTTATCACAAGCGGGTCTTGGTACCTTACCCTTTTGATTAAACCGAAGATCTTTTGGATTAACCAAGGTTTGAAATTCACTTAGCCTTTCACCAAGATTCAAACCACTTCACCAAACAAGGACTAGTGGTTTGGTCTTGGACAAAGACATAAGTGAACCTTGTATCCTAGATCTTAAATTTGGACCAAGAACATGCTTTTAAACCGAAACTTTCATGGTATTGGATTCATCATGGTTCTTTTAGAAGCCATGGTTCTCATCCATTAGTCTTGGGTTAGACAAGGACCTTAAAGAACAATACAACCAAAACTATCATGTAGCTAAACCTTGTTGATTTATGCTAACAATGATTGTGTTTTGATTGTCTTGTACTTACCAAGGAAATTGGATTCAACATGTCCTTTACTCACTAAGAGTTAGGCGGATCATGGTTCACTTTCCAAAGGTCTTGTTTGAAGCATAAAAGGAAAGAGTTTTGGATTCATCAAGTGGCTTTGGACTCCTAAGAGTGAGCACACAAGGTTCACAAACCCTTTTGACTCGCAAGTTTCAAGTTTTGTTCTTGAATACTTGTTCATAGTCTAAACATGCCTAAGCAAAGTCCGATATGGATCTCAACATGGTTCCCTTTGGAGTCATAAGAGTGGGGAATCCATGGTTCTCATCCTCTTTGCTTTCGGCTTCTAAAAGTGCCTAAGCTTAGATGGCCTTGGATCTCAACATGGTTCCCTTTGGACTCATAAGAGTGGGGAATCCATGGTTCTCATCCTCTATGCTTTCGGCTTCCAAAACAACGCCTAAGCTTAGATGGTCTTGGATTCAACATGGTTCCCTTTGGACTCATAAGAGTGGGGAATCCATGGTTCTCATCCTCTATGCTTTTGGCTAAAAGAAACTATAGAGTGTTGGATTCAACGAGTTATTTGTTCTTAAAGGAGACAATAACAAGGTTCTCTAACTCTTTTAGCTCCCAAGTTTCAAGCTTTGATGCTTTGAATACTTGTTCATTGCTTATATGCCTAGGCTATTTGGATTCATCAATGTCCCTTTTGAACTCATAAGAGTGAGGGAACAATGATTCTCATCCACTAACTTTCGGCCTAACAAGGATCTTTAAGAACAACTCAACCAAAAACATCATGGAGCTAAATCCATTGATTTATGCTCACTATGATTCGGTTTTGATTGAATTGTTCTTGAAAGGAGCTTGGATTCAACATGTCTCTTTACTCATTAAGAGACAAAGAGATCATGGTTCACTTCCTAAGAGGAGAATTGATTCACCAAGATCTTAGTGCTCTAATCAAGCGAATCTTGGTCATTCCTCTTCTCCCCTAGATCCTTGTGTTTATAAGCAAATTAAAGAGAGGAGAATAGCGGAAGCGACTTACCTATGGGTCTCAAGAGCTTCGCTCCGATACCATGTTGGAATTCGAGTATAAGGATGAGAGAATCATGAGCTTGTGAGACTCGAAGAGTATTGGGAGAATCCGTGAGAGTTTGTGTGGAGAGTTTAGTGAGAGATTAAAAGAGATTAAGAGATTAAGAGAGAACAATGTATAAAGAGAGTTTTGTATTAATGTAGAAGAGAGGATATACCTCCTTAATGTTTACAATAGAGCTTGCACAGCTTATATAGAGATTACAATGGCATATAGCCGTTTAGAGATAAGAGAGAGTGTGTAACGGCTATATTTGTTCAAATGTATCGGCCAAGTGTGGCCGATATGATCCGACCGATATGAGCCGATCCGACCGTTGGGAGAACGCAGTTTGAATGTATCGGCCAAGTGTGACCGATATACTTGACCGATACAAGTCTTTCTCTTAGCCATATCGACTTCATCTTGTATCGGTTACTCTAGACCGGTACACCTTACCGATATAGGTCTCGCCACTTTGTATCGGTCACATTCTTGACCGATACCTTTGGTCGATACTCCACATCTTGTCATCTTCATATGTTTTGACATAATGCCCTTATGGGTTACCATTAGTCTCAACACTCCCCCTCAAGCTTAGCCTAATGAAATGGCTAAGATTGGAAATCGCTTAGACAAACCTCATTAAAACCCTTAGTAAGCAAAACCACTTGGGATAAAAGCATTACTAAGGGGAAAAAGAGTGTAAGTCTTTGCAATAGGGGTCTTCTTAATCTTGGCCTTTATCTTCTTGACTTGGCCGAAACTCCCCCTTAAGATAGAACCGGTTTGATCTTCTTGACTTTGCCGTGTTCTTCAATGAGGGTTCTTTGGATACTTGATTTGGTCATCATTTAGAGTCCTAGAAACGCGTTGTTAGATGTTTCATAAGTTCGTAAAACAAGTACAAAGCTCATTGAGACACTTATAAGCACTCATGTTGCATGAAACTTCGGTTAGAGTCTTAAAAACCGCGTTGTTAGATGTTTCATAAGTTCGTCAAACTAGTACAAAGCTCATTGAGACATTTATAAGCACTCATGTTGCATGAAACTTGGTTTAGAGTCCTAGAAACGCGTTGTTAGATGTTTCATAAGTTCGTAAAACAAGTACAAAGCTCATTGAGACACTTATAAGCACTCATGTTGCATGAAACTTCGGTTAGAGTCTTAGAAACCGCGTTGTTCGATGTTTCATAAGTTCGTCAAACTAGTACAAAGCTCATTGAGACACTAATAAGCACTCATGTTGCATGAAACTTGGTTTAGAGTCCTAGAAACGCGTTGTTAGATGTTTCATAAGTTCGTAAAACAAGTACAAAGCTCATTGAGACACTTATAAGCACTCATGTTGCATGAAACTTGGTTTAGAGTCCTAGAAACGCGTTGTTAGATGATTCATAAGTTCGTAAAACTAGTACAAATCTCATTGAGACACTTATAAGCACTCATGTTGAATGAAACTTGGTTTAGAGTCCTAGAAACGCGTTGTTAGATGATTCATAAGTTCGTAAAACTAGTACAAATCTCATTGAGACACTTATAAGCACTCATGTTGCATGAAACTTGGTTTAGAGTCCTAGAAATGCGTTGTTAGATATTTCATAAGTTCGTCAAGCTAGTACAAAGCTCATTGAGACACTTATAAGCACTCATGTTGCATGAAACTTGGTTTAGAGTCCTAGAAACGCATTGTTAGATGTTTCATAAGTTCGTCAAACCAGTACAATGCTCATTGAGACCCTTATAAGCACCCATGTTGCATGAAACTTGGTTTAGAGTCTTAGAAACCGCGTTGTTAGATGTTTCATAAGTTCGTCAAACCAGTACAATGCTCATTGAGACACTTATAAGCACTCATGTTGCATGAAACTTCGTTTAGAGTCCTAGAAACCGCGTTTTTAGATGTTTAATAAGTTCGTCAAACTAGTACAAAGCTCATTGAGACACATATAAGCACTCATGTTGCATGAAACTTGGTTTAGAGTCCTAGAAACGCGTTGTTAGATGTTTCATAAGTTCGTCAAACTTGTAGAAAGCTCATTGAGACACTTATAAGCAGTCATGTTGTATGAAACTTGGTTTAGAGTCCAAGAACCCGCGTTGTTAGATGTTTCATATATTCGTCAAACTAGTACAAAGCTCATTAAGACACTTATAAGCATTCATGTTGAATGAAACTTGGTTTAGAGTCCTAGAAACGCGTTGTTAGATGACTCATAAATTCGTAAAACTAGTACAAATCTCATTGAGACACTTATAAGCACTCATGTTGAATGAAACTTGGTTTAGAGTCCTAGAAACCGCGTTGTTAGTTGTTTCTTAAGTTCGTCTAACTAGTACAAAGCTCATTGAGACACTTATAAGCCCTCATGTTGAATGAAACTTGGTTTAGAGTCCTAGAAACACGTTGTTAGATGTTTCATAAGTTCGTAAAACTTGTACAAAGCTCATTGAGACACTTATAAGCACTCATGTTGTATGAAACTTGGTTTAGAGTCCTAGAACCCGCGTTGTTAGATGTTTCATATATTCGTCAAACTAGTCAAAAGCTCATTGAGACACTTATAAGCAGTTATGTTGCATGAAACTTAGTTTAGAGTCCTAGAAATCGCGTTGTTAGATGTTTCATAAGTTCGTCAAACTAGTACAAAGCTCATTTAGACACTTATAAGCACTCATTGATACGATTCTAAGGAGCAACAAACAAAGGGATGTGAAAACACCTCAGCTAGCCATTGAACCATTTACAATATCGCAAGACAAGAAGATCAAAGACGGATTTGATGAGCTGTTTCAAGACATTTTGGACAAAGAGAGCATGAAGAAGCCTACGGGGAATGATGAGGACATCCAAAGCAGCAAGGATGATCATGAGGATGCTTTGCAAGTACCCATTGGACCAATGACAAGAGCAAGAGCAAAGAAGGTCAAGGAGGTACTTAACGGGCTGATTCAAGAGCTTATTGACAAGGAGAACCTTCACAAGACCATTGGGTATGATGTACATCAAGTCCATGTTAGAATTTGAGAGATTTAGAAGAGATTTAGAGAATGAGGTTCTTGAGTTCTTAACAAGAACATCAAGGATAAGAATGAGAGAGAATAGAGAGAGTAAAGAGATTCCGTTTCATTTTATTCAAAAGTGTTAAATTGATACAATAAGGGGATATCACATATATAAACCAAAGACCAAAAATAGCATCTAACGAATATGCTTAATCCGTCCCTATCTCGTTTCCAGCCGCGCATTGATGGCATGGTTAGACGCGCCACTATGTTGACCCGTGAGTGTACGGACGGCGTGTATACCACGCCCCTTAACACGACCCGTGATCGTACGGACGGCGAGTGCATTCCACATTCCAACGGCTCTATTCCTAACGGCTCTTTCTAGATCCTTCTTCTTTGGTTTCATGATATCTTTTGTCCTCTTTGTAACGGTAACAAGAGAGTGTGCGACTTCTACTTCGGTCTCACGCTAGGTCAATGCCTTGGTGGACAATCCTTGTCCGGGCAATGCCTTGGTCTCTTTAACACTCCCCCGCAAGCTTAGCCTCGCGTAATGGCTAAGCTTGGAACCCGCATAACCTTGCCTCGTTAAAAACCTTGGTGAGAAAACCTCTTGGGATAAAACTCACCTAAGGGAAAAGAGTACAAGCTTATGCGGTTGGAGACTTAGGCTTTGGTAGCCCGGATGAGTCCAAGTCTAGGTAGAATGGACTCACAAACCTTCAAGCTTGCGGATTTGGTGAAGACGTCCGCAAGTTGATCTTGATTCTTGGTGAAGCATGGTAGGATTGTGCCCTTTACCATTTGTTCTCTAACCTTGTGACAATCCACTTCGATGTGCTTTGTCCTCTCATGGAATACCGAGTTAGATGCTATGTGGATAGCCGCTTGGTTGTCACAATGCATAGTCATTGGCCCTTCTATCTTGACTCCCAAATCTCCTAGCAAGTTCTTGAGCCACATGAGTTCTTGTGTTAGCTTTCTCATAGCTCTATACTCGGCTTCGGCGGTTGAGCAAGAGACTATCTTTTGCTTCTTAGTCTTCCATGTGACAAGGTTCCCACCAATGAATGTGCAATACCCCGTAGTGGATCTCCTATCTTCCACATTTCCGGCATAATCCGCATCACAATACCCAATCACCTCGGTGTTCTTGTTGCAGCCCATCCAAATACCCAAATTGGATGTCTCCTTGACATAGCTTAGTATTCTCTCTAGCATCTTCCAATGGTGTATCTTTGGCTTTTGCATTTGTTGTGCTACTTGGTTCACGGCAAAGCAAATGTCCGGTCTTGTGATTGTCAAATAGATGAGCTTGCCCACCATTTTCCTATAGAGTTTAGGATCCGTATATGGCTCGTCTTCCCCACTTCCCTCTTGGACAACCTTGTATCCTTCTTCTAGTGGTGTCTTAGCCTTCTTAACTCCTGTCATATTGACAACACTCAAAAGATCATGGGTATACTTCCTTTGGGAAAGGAATAGACCCTCTTCGGATCTACACACTTCAATCCCAAGGAAGTACTTGAGTTTTCCTAAATCTTTGATATCAAATTTAGACTTTAAATAGAGTTTAGTGTCATGGATACCTTCCTTGTTGTTTCCGGAGATGATGATATCATCAACATAGACAAGTACCACTACTATACCTTCTCCGTTTGTCCGGGTGAATAGAGTGTGTTCCACATGAGATCTTTTGAATCCCTTTGCCATCAAGGTTGAGCTGAGCTTATGGTACCAGGCTCTTGGTGATTGCTTGAGTCCATAGATGGCCTTCCTTAGTCTCAACACCTTTCCCGGAGTGATGGTTTCTTCTAGACCCGGTGGTGGTGTCATGTATACTTCTTCTTCAAGCTCTCCTTGAAGGAATGCATTCTTGACATCCATTTGGTATAAGTCCCATGAGAGGTTGGTGGCCAATGATAGAATAACTCTTACGGTGTGGAGCTTTGCAACCGGAGCAAAAGTGTCCAAGTAGTCTTCTCCATACGTTTGTGTAAACCCTCTTGCCACTAGCCGAGCTTTGTGTCTTTCTATCTCGCCATTGCTATGATACTTGATAGTGAAGATGTATCTTGAGCTCACGGTTCTTTTGCCTTGAGGGAGATCAGTCTCATAAAACGTCTCATTGTCCTCCATTGCTTTGTTCTCGGCTTTTACCGCATTGACCCATACTTCTTCTTTCATTGCTTCTTCATAAGTTCTTGGTATTACATGTTGATCCATGGAAGTGATGTATGCTTGGTGTTCCTTAGGAAGACTTGCAAGAGAGCATACGGCTTGAGTTGGATGAGACACCGCCTTGCTATTGAAGTATACCCTTGTGTTTACCCAATTGGATGGATCCTTCTTCACTCTAGTACTTCTTCTTAGAACCGGCACCGATGGTTCACTAGCTTCTTGACCCACTTCTTGATCATGATCTTCTTGAGCTTGTCCGTGGTTTTCTTGAGATGGATTTTGTTGTTGAGCATTTGGTTCTCCCCGGACTCATTAGGTTCTTGAGGTTCGGAGTTGACTTGCTCATTGTTCTCCCCCTCATGATCAAGAGGGGTGGGTTGTTGGTTTGGTGTATCTTGGCTTGGTTCTTCTTCAAAACTCATGCCAAGGTTCTTCATTAGGTTCCTTAGACTTGTAGCTCTATCTATGACCTTCTCGGGTAAGTCCTTCACACTATCCCAATTGGTGTCTTCATAGAAGCTTTTGCCTTCAAGGAACTTGACATCTCTTGATACTAATACCCGTCTTGTCTCGGGTACATAGCACTTGTATCCTTTTTGTGTGTTTGAGTAGCCTATGAACATGGCCTTGATGCTTTTTGCTTCAAGCTTGTTCCTTTGTTCACTAGGCACAAACACAAAACAAACACAACCAAATACTCTTAGATGGTTAATAAAGGGCTTACTCTTATTTAACACTTCAAAAGGAGATTGATTGTTTAAGATTTGAGTGGGGGTTCGGTTGATGAGATAACATGCGGTTAAAACACCATCCGACCAAAACCGTTTTGGGATGTTCATATGGAACATCATTGACCGTGTGACCTCCATGAGATGCCTATTCTTCCTCTCGGCCACACCATTTTGTTGCGGTGTATATGGGCATGTGGTTTGGTGAAGAATCCCATGGTTGGCTATGTGTTCTTTGAATGCTCGGCTTGTGTACTCCCCCCATTATCCGACCTAAAGGTTTTGATCTTAGCATTGTAATGGTTAGTCACATAGTTTTGAAAGTTTTTAAAAGCCTCTAATACCCTATCTTTGGTTTGTAAAAGAGTAACCCAAGTATATTTAGAGCTTTCATCTATGAATGTGACAAAATAGCTATGATTATCCCTAGATTTGCAAGGAGAGGACCAAACGTCCGAGTGAATTAGTTCAAAGGGTTTGTAACACATTTTTGATTTTGAGAAAACGGTTCTACAATGCTTGCCTAAAATGCACGCCTCACAAGTTTTATGATCAAACACAACATTAGGTAAAATAGTTTTCAATGCATTCAAATGAGGATGACCAAGTCTAAAGTGCCAAATAACATTGTTTGTTTCGGTTATAACCGAATTAAAAGCATGAAAAAGACAAGAACTAGATGGGTTTTCTTCAAGGACATATAGATCGCCTCTTGTGACCCCTTTCCCAATGATCTCCTTACTCTTAATATCCTGAAAAACCACATTATTAGGCCCAAAAATGACATTGCAATTCAAATCACAAGCAATGCGTTTTACGGATATAAGGTTTGAAGTAAAACTAGGCATGTAAAGCGCTTGTGAATCTCTATCAAACAACTTGAGGTTCCCTAATCCTTCTATAGGAATTTCACTTCCATTTGCAATAATGACATTACCTAAAGCCGGTTTAACATTACTAATCAATTCTAAGTTACTAATCATATGATGAGAAGCACCCGAATCAATAATAATCGGCTTAAAAGGTTTATTGTCTATATTTTGAGCACTAAGGGAGTAGAAGGGTGAAATACCGGAGCCCTTAAGGGCTTTGATGAGGGCGTCAAGGTCGGACTTCCTCACGTACTCATCCATGTAAGGGACAATGGCCGAAGACTCCTCTTCCTTGCCACGGTTTGATCCGCTTGTGCTAGGCATGCTTGCCGTGTCATCATGAGAGAGATTGGCCTTGGCTTCCTTAAACTTGGCCGGCTTGAGGTTAGGATGCAATATCCAACACTTCTCCTTCATGTGGCCCTTCTTCTTGCAATGTTCACAAGTCAAGGCTCTCCTTTCTTCATAGGTCTTGGAAGAGAGTTTGAATGCCACTTTGTTGGCGGTTACTAGCTCCTTCTTGCCATCAAAGAGTTCAATAGACCCTTGTTCCCTTTGGAGTTGTGCACATACCTCTTCAAGGTTAGGTAAGGTGTCGGATCGAAGCAAGTGCTTGGTCACATCTTTGTAGCTACCGTTGAGAGTGAGGAGTAAGCCAAATACTTTGTCTTGCTCTCTTCGTTCATTTAAGACTTTCGGATCCACGGTGCTTGGACGAAGTATCTCCAATTCGGCCCATAGTGACCGAAACTTCCCAAAGTGTTTTGTGAACTCGGTGTCTTCTTGGTTGAGGTCGTTGATGGCTTTCTTGACCTCATAGACTCGGCTAAGGTTGGATATGTTGCCGTAGACGGTTTGGAGGGTATCCCATAGTTCCTTGGCATTCTCACAATAAGAATATGCCTCCAAGATAGATGGTTCAAGAGATCCTTGGATAATTCCAAGTACCTTTTGGTCTAGTTGGAACCACTTCTCATCGTCGTTTGTGAGTTCGTTGTTGAACTCAATGGGGGCGTCTTGCCGAGTGAGGATATGGTTCCAATAGCCGCGGCCACAAAGGGCTATCTTCATGGTTCTTGCCCATAGAAGGTAGTTGATGCCTTTGAGAGTAACCGGACAAAGTGTCCTCTTGGATTCTTTGTCTTCCATGGTTGAGTTTTGGTTTTTGAGATTTCGGATCTAGAAATCGAGATCTAGAAATTTGAACCGAAGGGGCCGAGAAATCGTTACCGAGAGTCGAGGATGCTCGGTGTCGAGAAAAGATCTTGTCGAGAGTAGTCGAGTAACAGAGTATCGAGAGTTGTCGAACGTGTACGATAATGAGTATCGAGAGTTGTCGAACGTGTACGAAGAACAGAGTATCGAGAGTTGTCGAGACCGAGTATCGTCGATACCGAGAGTAACCGAGAGAGTTTGCGCGGAAGAAAAGTAGGTTCAAGAGCTTTGTAGCTCTGATACCATGTTAGAATTTGAGAGATTTAGAAGAGATTTAGAGAATGAGGTTCTTGAGTTCTTAACAAGAACATCAAGGATAAGAATGAGAGAGAATAGAGAGAGTAAAGAGATTCCGTTTCATTTTATTCAAAAGTGTTAAATTGATACAATAAGGGGATATCACATATATAAACCAAAGACCAAAAATAGCATCTAACGAATATGCTTAATCCGTCCCTATCTCGTTTCCAGCCGCGCATTGATGGCATGGTTAGACGCGCCACTATGTTGACCCGTGAGTGTACGGACGGCGTGTATACCACGCCCCTTAACACGACCCGTGATCGTACGGACGGCGAGTGCATTCCACATTCCAACGGCTCTATTCCTAACGGCTCTTTCTAGATCCTTCTTCTTTGGTTTCATGATATCTTTTGTCCTCTTTGTAACGGTAACAAGAGAGTGTGCGACTTCTACTTCGGTCTCACGCTAGGTCAATGCCTTGGTGGACAATCCTTGTCCGGGCAATGCCTTGGTCTCTTTAACAGTCCAACCACTTCTAAACATGATTGAGGCCCAAGAAAGCCCAAAATGAAGCACTTAAATTATGGTCAAAGAAGAGTGACGAAAATGAAAGATCAAGAGTCATATTTGGAGTCCAAGAGTCATTCAACACATCTTTTAATTCTATCTTTAATTATGTTTACTACATCCTTTGAACTTCTTTCTTTCTCTACAAGTTTTATTTCCCTTTAAATACATGTAATCTCCATTGGAGAAAGACATCCAACTTTTTAATCAAATATATTTTTTTCTATCTTTTTGTGAGAGTGATTCTCATTTAGTTCCTTGTGAACTTTTCGATCTTCGGTGTGATTCCGAGTGATCAACCGGCTTATCAAACAGTTCTTCATCCCTGTTTGTGGCGCCTTTCATTACCAAAGTTAGTTGTTTCTTGTTGAGAGTATTGGGTCTTAGGTTTAATATACCTAAGGTTTGTACTTACCAAGTTCTTCGAACTAAGGTCCACCGCCTTGTTTTGTTGAAGCGTTTTAAGAGAGTATTGGGTCTAAGGTTTAATATACCTTAGGTTTGTGCTTCGCGAGTTCATCGAAGTCGAGGATTATCCCTTCAACCACCTTAGAGATCCAATCCTTGGTCTTTTCCGCATCATTTGGTATCAGAGCCATCTCTAAGCTTGGTTTTATCTTTTTATCATTCATCTTCTTTCTATCATTTTCAAATCTTTTCATCTTCTTTCTATCATCTTCTTTCTATCATCTTCTATTTCTGTTTTTGTTTTATTAATTTTCTGAAAATCTAGATTTGAAAAAAAAAAAAAAAAAAGAAAAAAAAAAAACGAAAATCAAAAAAAAAAAAAAAAAAAAAGATCATAAAAGTTCTGGATTACTCTTTCTTTGTTCTTAAATTTCTTTCATTTTTCTTTTGTTATAATCCTTATAATCCTTATAACCCTTATAACCCTTATAACCCTTATAACTCTTATAACCCTTATAACCCTTATAACTCTTATAACATTTATAACCTTCTGTTATTCCCATTGCCCATACTCCCTTTGAGATTTTCGATTTCTTTGGTATCTTCTATTTGATTACTATGGGGATAATGAAGAAGAATCATCAACCGAGTTTCTCAAAACTTCAAATTAAAGATTTGATGGAAGAGTTTCAAAAGTTATTGAGAGGTGAAGTGCAAGTTTTAAACAAAAGGTTGGATCAAATTCAAGAGAGAACACAAGAAAGGAAACAACAACGTGTTTCTCATATTTTTAGAAGAGAAAGTATTCAACCGAGAGAAAGAAACAAAGAAGATACACCATCATCTACAAGGCATGATACTTCTTCTTACAAGTTAAAGTATCATCATAATTTCTGTTATGAAGAGAAGACAACCCCAAAACCAAAGGTCGAAACAAAGCCATCCACTACCAGCCATGAAATCAAAGGAAGAACGGAGTCTTCTAATACGCATAACCGCGATGTGCAATGCTTTAAGTGTCATGGCAGAGGTCATTATGCTAATGAGTGTCCAAACAAAAGGACAATGGTGATTAGAGATAATGGTGATGTAGAAACTGAAGAAGAAGAAGGGGATTCGATTCTATGCCATCATTAATAGAAGATAGTGAAGAGGTTGCTGCCAAGGGAGACTTATTGGTTACAAGGAGATCATTGAGTGTGCAAGCTAAAGAAGAACAAGAGGTACAACGTGAGAATCTATTTCACACAAGGTGTCACATTCAGAACAAGGTGTGTAGCTTGATTATTGATGGTGGGAGTTGTACAAACATGGCAAGTACTACTCTTGTGGAAAAACTGAGTTTGAAAACCACAATGCATTCAAAACCTTACAGGTTGCAATGGTTAAATGATAGTGGAGAAGTGAAGGTGACAAGTCAAGTTCTGGTTCCATTTTCCATTGGAAGGTATGAAGAAGAAGTTGAAGAGGTTGTCGAAGAATCTGATTTTGAAGATGTGCATAAGGTTTTTTCACATTTTGATCCTATGGTGGAAGTGCAACATGAGATGATATTTCAACCTCAAAGCATAATTCAAAGAAAGGCTGAAAGTGAAGTTTGTGCACTTTCAAGAAGGTATCCTCTGTTTCTTGATCCTGATCCATATATTCTATCCTTTGAATTGTTGGAAAAGATAGATTTTTGGGATAAGAGGGAGCTATGTGCATTACAAGACGAATTTCAAGGATCACATCTCGAGGGTATCAAGTTAGGGGATTTTGAGATTTATGCGGCGAATCAAAGGCACACGTGGTTAGGTGAGAGCTTGAAGTTGGTGGACCTTGATTCGATTTTCAATTCGCTATCTTACAAGGAGAAAACCGAAGATGTTGATTTTGTCTTTGGAGATTCAACATTTTGGCAAGCAAAGAACAAGACTAGGTCTGTTTTACTTCAGATTTTGAGCCTAAGTCCGAATGAGAGAGTTGTGAACTATAAGCAAGCAAAAGGAATGAACTTTCTATGCAAAAGAAAAGACAACATTGAGTTCCAGCTGTTTGGAGAGAATGGAGTTGCAAAAACATTTCGTACTCGAAAAGGAGCTCAAAAACTTGATCCTTTGGTTGATAAGGTAAAAAGTGGACGAGGTGTGACAAAAAAGAAGCGATTTTACAAGCTGCAACGTTTGAATAATGGTGGTGAAGTAAAGGTGTCGAGGCAAGTTAGAGTTTACTTTGGTTCAAAACATCCATTGTTTCCATTTGATGTAGGGGACAAGCATGATTTGAGGACAAATCATTTTCAAGTGGAGGAGTATGATACGATTCTAAGGAGCAACAAACAAAGGGATGTGAAAACACCTCAGCTAGCCATTGAACCATTTACAATATCGCAAGACAAGAAGATCAAAGACGGATTTGATGAGCTGTTTCAAGACATTTTGGACAAAGAGAGCATGAAGAAGCCTACGGGGAATGATGAGGACATCCAAAGCAGCAAGGATGATCATGAGGATGCTTTGCAAGTACCCATTGGACCAATGACAAGAGCAAGAGCAAAGAAGGTCAAGGAGGTACTTAACGGGCTGATTCAAGAGCTTATTGACAAGGAGAACCTTCACAAGACCATTGGGTATGATGTACATCAAGTCCAACCACTTCTAAACATGATTGAGGCCCAAGAAAGCCCAAAATGAAGCACTTAAATTATGGTCAAAGAAGAGTGACGAAAATGAAAGATCAAGAGTCATATTTGGAGTCCAAGAGTCATTCAACACATCTTTTAATTCTATCTTTAATTATGTTTACTACATCCTTTGAACTTCTTTCTTTCTCTACAAGTTTTATTTCCCTTTAAATACATGTAATCTCCATTGGAGAAAGACATCCAACTTTTTAATCAAATATATTTTTTTCTATCTTTTTGTGAGAGTGATTCTCATTTAGTTCCTTGTGAACTTTTCGATCTTCGGTGTGATTCCGAGTGATCAACCGGCTTATCAAACAGTTCTTCATCCCTGTTTGTGGCGCCTTTCATTACCAAAGTTAGTTGTTTCTTGTTGAGAGTATTGGGTCTTAGGTTTAATATACCTAAGGTTTGTAGTTACCAAGTTCTTCGAACTAAGGTCCACCGCCTTGTTTTGTTGAAGCGTTTTAAGAGAGTATTGGGTCTAAGGTTTAATATACCTTAGGTTTGTGCTTCGCGAGTTCATCGAAGTCGAGGATTATCCCTTCAACCACCTTAGAGATCCAATCCTTGGTCTTTTCCGCATCACTCATGTTGCATGAAACTTGGTTTAGAGTCCTAGAAACGCGTTGTTAGATGTTTCATAAGTTCGTCAAACTTGTACAAAGCTCATTGAGACACTTATAAGCACTCATGTTGCATGAAACTTCGTTTAGAGTCTTAGAAACCGCGTTGTTAGATGTTTCATAAGTTCGTCAAACTAGTACAATGATCATTGAGACACTTATAAGAACTCATGTTGCATGAAACTTGGTTTAGAGTCCTAGAAACGCGTTGTTAAATGTTTCATAAGTTCGTAAAACTAGTACAAAGTTCATTGAGACACTTATAAGCACTCATGTTGAATGAAACTTGGTTTAGAGTCGTAGAAACGCATTGTTAGATGTTTCATAAGTTCGTAAAACTAGTACAAAGCTCATTGAGACACTTATAAGCACTCATGTTGAATGAAACTTGGTTTAGAGTCTTAGAACCCGCGTTGTTAGATGTTTCATATGTTCGTCAAACTAGTCAAAAGCTCATTGAGACACTTATAAGCACTCATGTTGCATGAAACTTAGTTTAGAGTCCTAGAAACGCGTTGTTAGATGTTTCATAAGTTCGTAAAACTTGTACAAAGCTCATTGAGACACTTATAAGCACTGATGTGGAATGAAACCTGGTTTAGAGTCCTAGAAACCGTTTTGTTAGATGTTTCATAAGTTCGTTAAACTAGTACAAAGCTCATTGAGACACTTATAAGCACTCATGTTGCATGAAACTTTGTTTCGAGACCTAGAAACTACGTTGTTAGATGTTTCATAAGTTCGTCAAACTAGTACAAAGCTCATTGAGAAACTTATAAGCACTCATGTTTCATGATACTTTGTTTAGAGTCCTAGAAACTGCGTTGTTAGATGTTTCATAAGTTCGTCAAACTAGTACAAAGCTCATTGAGACACTTATAAGCACTCATGTTGCATGAAACTTGGTTTAGATTCCTAGAAACAGCGTTGTTAGATGTTTCATAAGTTCGTCAAACTACTACAAAGCTCATTGAGACACTTATAAGCACTCTTGTTGAATGAAACTTGGTTTAGAGTCCTAGAAACGCGTTGTTAGATGATTCATAAGTTCGTAAAACTAGTAAAAATCTCATTGAGACACTTATAAGCACTCATGTTGAATGAAACTTGGTTTAGAGTCCTAGAAACCGCGTTGTTAGCTATTTCAAAAGTTCGTCAAACTAGTACAAAGCTCATTGAGACACTTATAAGAAATCATGTTGAATGAAACTTGGTTTAGAGTCCTAGAAACGGGTTGTTAGATGTTTCATAAGTTCGTCAAACTTGTACAAAGCTCATTGAGACACTTATAAGCACTCATGTTGTATGAAACTTGGTTTAGAGTCCTAGAACCCGCGTTGTTAGATGTTTCATATATTCGTCAAACTAGTGAAAAGCTCATTGAGACACTTATAAGCACTCATGTTGCATGAAACTTAGTTTAGAGTCCTAGAAACCGCGTTGTTAGATGTTTCATAAGTTCGTCAAACTAGTACAAAGCTCATTTAGACACTTATAAGCACTCGTGTTGCATGAAACTTGGTTTAGAGTCCTAGAAACGCGTTGTTAGATGTTTCATAAGTTCGTAAAACTAGTAGAAACCTCATTGAGACACTTATAAGCACTCATGTTGCATGAAACTTGGTTTAGAGTCCTAGAAATGTGTTTTTAGATGTTTCATAAGTTCTTCAAACTAGTACAAAGCTCATTGAGACACTTATAAGCACTCATGTTGCATGAAACTTGGTTTAGATTCCTAGAAACCGCGTTGTTAGATGTTTCATAAGTTCGTCAAACTAGTACAAAGCTCATTGAGACACTTATAAGCACTCATGTTGAATGAAACTTGATTTAGAGTCCTAGAAACGCGTTGTTAGATGATTCATAAGTTCGTAAAACTAGTACAAATCTCATTGAGACACTTATAAGCACTCATGTTGCATGAAACTTGGTTTAGAGTCCTAGAAATGCGTTGTTAGATATTTCATAAGTTCGTCAAGCTAGTACAAAGCTCATTGAGACACTTATAAGCACTCATGTTGTATGAAACTTGGTTTAGAGTCCTAGAACCCGCGTTGTTAGATGTTTCATATATTCGTCAAACTAGTGAAAAGCTCATTGAGACACTTATAAGCACTCATGTTGCATGAAACTTGGTTAAGAGTCCTAGAAACGCATTGTTAGATGTTTCATAAGTTCGTCAAACTTGTACAAAGCTCATTGAGACGCTTATAAGCACTCATGTTGCATGAAACTTGGTTTAGAGTCCTAGAAACCGCGTTGTTAGATGTTTCATAAGTTCGTCAAACCAGTACAATGCTCATTGAGACACTTATAAGCACTCATGTTGCATGAAACTTGGTTTAGAGTCTTAGAAACCGCGTTGTTAGATGTTTCATAAGTTCGTCAAACCAGTAAAATGCTCATTGAGACACTTATAAGCACTCATGTTGCATGAAACTTCGTTTAGAGTCCTAGAAACCGCGTTGTTAGATGTTTAATAAGTTCGTCAAACTAGTACAAAGCTCATTGAGACACATATAAGCACTCATGTTGCATGAAACTTGGTTTAGAGTCCTAGAAACGCGTTGTTAGATGTTTCATAAGTTCGTCAAATTTGTACAAAGCTCATTGAGACACTTATAAGCAGTCATGTTGTATGAAACTTGGTTTAGAGTCCTAGAACCCGCGTTGTTAGATGTTTCATATATTCGTCAAACTAGTACAAAGCTCATTGAGACACTTATAAGCACTCATGTTGAATGAAACTTGGTTTAGAGTCCTAGAAACGCGTTGTTAGATGACTCATAAGTTCGTAAAACTAGTACAAATCTCATTGAGACACTTATAAGCACTCATGTTGAATGAAACTTGGTTTAGAGTCCTAGAAACCGCGTTGTTAGCTGTTTCATAAGTTCGTCTAACTAGTACAAAGCTCATTGAGACACTTATAAGCACTCATATTGAATGAAACTTGGTTTAGAGTCCTAGAAACGCGTTGTTAGATGTTTCATAAGTTCGTCAAACTTGTACAAAGCTCATTGAGACACTTATAAGCACTCATGTTGTATGAAACTTGGTTTAGAGTCCTAGAACCCGCGTTGTTAGATGTTTCATATATTCGTCAAACTAGTCAAAAGCTCATTGAGACACTTATAAGCAGTCATGTTGCATGAAACTTAGTTTAGAGTCCTAGAAACCGCGTTGTTAGATGTTTCATAAGTTCGTCAAACTAGTACAAAGCTCATTTAGACACTTATAAGCACTCATGTTGCATGAAACTTGGTTTAGAGTCCTAGAAACGCGTTGTTAGATGTTTCATAAGTTCGTCAAACTTGTACAAAGCTCATTGAGACACTTATAAGCACTCATGTTGCATGAAACTTCGTTTAGAGTCTTAGAAACCGCGTTGTTAGATGTTTCATAAGTTCGTCAAACTAGTACAAAGATCATTGAGACACATATAAGCACTCATGTTGCATGAAACTTGGTTTACAGTCCTAGAAACGTGTTGTTAAATGTTTCATAAGTTCGTAAAACTAGTACAAAGCTCATTGAGACACTTATAAGCACTCATGTTGAATGAAACTTGGTTTAGAGTCCTAGAAACGCGTTGTTAGATGTTTCATAAGTTCGTAAAACTAGTACAAAGCTCATAGAGACACTTATAAGCACTCATGTTGAATGAAACTTGGTTTAGAGTCCTAGAACCCGCGTTGTTAGATGTTTCATATGTTCGTTAAACTAGTCAAAATCTCATTGAGACACTTATAAGCACTCATGTTGTATGAAACTTAGTTTAGAGTCCTAGAAACGCGTTGTTAGATGTTTCATAAGTTCGTAAAACTTGTACAAAGCTCATTGAGACACTTATAAGCACTGATGTGGAATGAAACCTGGTTTAGAGTCCTAGAAACCGCGTTGTTAGATGTTTCATAAGTTCGTCAAACTAGTAAAAAGCTCATTGAGACACTTATAAGAACTCATGTTGTATGAAACTTGGTTTAGAGTCCTAGAACCCGCGTTGTTAGATGTTTCATATATTCGTCAAACTAGTCAAAAGCTCGTTGCGACACTTATAAGCACTCATGTTGCATGAAACTTAGTTTAGAGTCCTAGAAACCGCGTTGTTAGATGTTTCATAAGTTCGTCAAACTAGTACAAAGCTCATTTAGACACTTATAAGCACTCATGTTGCATGAAACTTGGTTTAGAGTCCTAGAAACGCGTTGTTAGATGTTTCATAAGTTCGTCAAACTTGTACAAAGCTCATTGAGACACTTATAAGCACTCATGTTGCATGAAACTTCGTTTAGAGTCTTAGAAACCGCGTTGTTAGATGTTTCATAAGTTCGTCAAACCAGTACAATGCTCATTGAGACACTTATAAGCACTCATGTTGCATGAAACTTGGTTTAGAGTCTTAGAAACCGCGTTGTTAGATGTTTCATAAGTTCGTCAAACCAGTAAAATGCTCATTGAGACACTTATAAGCACTCATGTTGCATGAAACTTCGTTTAGAGTCCTAGAAACCGCGTTGTTAGATGTTTAATAAGTTCGTCAAACTAGTACAAAGCTCATTGAGACACATATAAGCACTCATGTTGCATGAAACTTGGTTTAGAGTCCTAGAAACGCGTTGTTAGATGTTTCATAAGTTCGTCAAATTTGTACAAAGCTCATTGAGACACTTATAAGCAGTCATGTTGTATGAAACTTGGTTTAGAGTCCTAGAACCCGCGTTGTTAGATGTTTCATATATTCGTCAAACTAGTACAAAGCTCATTGAGACACTTATAAGCACTCATGTTGAATGAAACTTGGTTTAGAGTCCTAGAAACGCGTTGTTAGATGACTCATAAGTTCGTAAAACTAGTACAAATCTCATTGAGACACTTATAAGCACTCATGTTGAATGAAACTTGGTTTAGAGTCCTAGAAACCGCGTTGTTAGCTGTTTCATAAGTTCGTCTAACTAGTACAAAGCTCATTGAGACACTTATAAGCACTCATATTGAATGAAACTTGGTTTAGAGTCCTAGAAACGCGTTGTTAGATGTTTCATAAGTTCGTCAAACTTGTACAAAGCTCATTGAGACACTTATAAGCACTCATGTTGTATGAAACTTGGTTTAGAGTCCTAGAACCCGCGTTGTTAGATGTTTCATATATTCGTCAAACTAGTCAAAAGCTCATTGAGACACTTATAAGCAGTCATGTTGCATGAAACTTAGTTTAGAGTCCTAGAAACCGCGTTGTTAGATGTTTCATAAGTTCGTCAAACTAGTACAAAGCTCATTTAGACACTTATAAGCACTGATGTTGCATGAAACTTGGTTTAGAGTCCTAGAAACGCGTTGTTAGATGTTTCATAAGTTCGTCAAACTTGTACAAAGCTCATTGAGACACTTATAAGCACTCATGTTGCATGAAACTTCGTTTAGAGTCTTAGAAACCGCGTTGTTAGATGTTTCATAAGTTCGTCAAACTAGTACAAAGATCATTGAGACACATATAAGCACTCATGTTGCATGAAACTTGGTTTACAGTCCTAGAAACGTGTTGTTAAATGTTTCATAAGTTCGTAAAACTAGTACAAAGCTCATTGAGACACTTATAAGCACTCATGTTGAATGAAACTTGGTTTAGAGTCCTAGAAACGCGTTGTTAGATGTTTCATAAGTTCGTAAAACTAGTACAAAGCTCATAGAGACACTTATAAGCACTCATGTTGAATGAAACTTGGTTTAGAGTCCTAGAACCCGCGTTGTTAGATGTTTCATATGTTCGTTAAACTAGTCAAAATCTCATTGAGACACTTATAAGCACTCATGTTGCATGAAACTTAGTTTAGAGTCCTAGAAACGCGTTGTTAGATGTTTCATAAGTTCGTAAAACTTGTACAAAGCTCATTGAGACACTTATAAGCACTGATCTGGAATGAAACCTGGTTTAGAGTCCTAGAAACCGCGTTGTTAGATGTTTCATAAGTTCGTCAAACTAGTAAAAAGCTCATTGAGACACTTATAAGAACTCATGTTGTATGAAACTTGGTTTAGAGTCCTAGAACCCGCGTTGTTAGATGTTTCATATATTCGTCAAACTAGTCAAAAGCTCGTTGCGACACTTATAAGCACTCATGTTGCATGAAACTTAGTTTAGAGTCCTAGAAACCGCGTTGTTAGATGTTTCATAAGTTCGTCAAACTAGTACAAAGCTCATTTAGACACTTATAAGCAATCATGTTGCATGAAACTTGGTTTAGAGTCCTAGAAACGCGTTGTTAGATGTTTCATAAGTTCGTCAAACTTGTACAAAGCTCATTGAGACACTTATAAGCACTCATGTTGCATGAAACTTCGTTTAAAGTCTTAGAAACCGCGTTGTTAGATGTTTCATAAGTTCGTCAAACTAGTACAAAGCTCATTGAGACACTTATTAAGCACTCATGTTGCATGAAACTTGGTTTAGAGTCCTAGAAACGCGTTGTTAAATGTTTCATAAGTTCGTAAAACTAGTACAAAGCTCATTGAGACACTTATAAGCACTCATGTTGCATGAAACTTGGTTTAGAGTCCTAGAAACGCGTTGTTAGATGTTTCATAGGTTCGTCAAACTTATACAAAGCTCGTTGAGACAATTATAAGCACTCATGTTGCATGAAACTTGGTTTAGAGTACTAGAAACCCGTTGTTAGATGTTTAATAAGTTCGTCAAACAAGTACAAACCTCATTGAGACACTTATAAGCACTCATGTTGCATGAAACTTGGTTTAGAGTCATAGAAACCGCGTTGTTAGATGTTTCATAAGTTCGTCAAACTAGTACAAAGCTCATTGAGACACTTATAAGCACTCATGTTGCATGAAACTTGGTTTAGAGTCCTAGAAACGAGTTGTTAGATGTTTCATAAGTTCATCAAACTTGTACAATGCTCATTGAGACACTTATAAGCAGTCATGTTTTATGAAACTTGGTTTAGAGTCCTAGAACCCGCGTTGTTAGATGTTTCATATATTCGTCAAACTAGTCAAAAGCTCATTGAGACACTTATAAGCACTCCTGTTGCATGAAACTTAGTTTAGAGTCCTAGAAACCGCGTTGTTAGATGTTTCGTAAGTTCGTCAAACTAGTACAAAGCTCATTGAGACACTTATAAGCACTCATGTTGAATGAAACTTGGTTCAGAATCCTAGAAACGCGTTGTTAGATGTTTCATAAGTTCGTCAAACTTGTACAAAGCTCATTGAGACACTTATAAGCACTCATGTTGTATGAAACTTGGTTTAGAGTCTTAGAACCCGCGTTGTTAGATGTTTCATATATTCGTCAAACTAGTCAAAAGCTCATTGAGACACTTATAAGCATTCATGTTGCATGAAACTTAGTTTAGAGTCCTAGAAACCGCGTTGTTAGATGTTTCATAAGTTCGTCAAACTAGTACAAACCTCATCGAGACACTTATAAGCACTCATGTTGCATGAAACTTGGTTTAGAGTCTTAGAAACGCGTTGTTAGATGTTTCATAAGTTCGTCAAACTTGTACAAAGATCATTGAGACACTTATAAGACTCATGTTGCATGAAACTTCGTTTAAAGTCTTAGAAACCGCGTTGTTAGATGTTTCATAAGTTCGTCAAACTAGTACAAAGCACATTGAGACACTTATAAGCACTCATGTTGCATGAAACTTCGTTTAAAGTCTTAGAAACCGCGTTGTTAGATGTTTCATAAGTTCGACAAACTAGTAAAAAGCACATTGAGACACTTATAAGCACTCATGTTGAATGAAACTTGGTTTAGAGTCATAGAAATGCGTTGTTAGATGTTTCATAAGTTCGTAAAACTAGTACAAAGCTCATTGAGACACTTATAAGCACTCATGTTGAATGAAACTTGGTTTAGAGTCCTAGAAATGGGTCGTTAGATGTTTCATAAGTTCTTCAAACTAGTACAAAGCTCATTGAGACACTTATAAGCACTCATGTTGCATGAACCTTGGTTTGGAGTCCTAGAAACGCGTTGTTAGATGTTTCATAAGTTCGTAAAACTTGTACAAAGCTCATTGAGACACTTATAAGCACTGATGTGGAATGAAACTTGGTTTAGAGTCCTAGAAACCGCGTTGTTAGATGTTTCATAAGTTCGTCAAACTAGTACAAAGCTCATTGAGACACTTATAAGCACTCATGTTGCATGAAACTTGGTTTAGAGTCTTAGAAACGCGTTGTTAGATGTTTCATTAGTTCGTCAAACTTGTACAAAGATCATTGAGACACTTATAAGCACTCATGTTGCATGAAACTTCGTTTAAAGTCTTAGAAACCGCGTTGTTAGATGTTTCATAAGTGATGTGATATTGTGAGACAGAAGTACATGTGTTCATTCATCGGATCATATCTTTTCAACTGCGAGGCCAAAACTCATGAGACCACTTTCGGAATGTGCTCAGCTCATTTATCTAACTCCGAAAAGAAGAATCGAACCAAACGGAGATCAGATGACAGAGTTATTCAACTTACAAAAGAGGTGATCTGCTGTTTACTCTATTCGGACCTACGTGCATTCATCGAACCACTCCGACCAAACCATAAGGAATTAAGTTATAAACGGAGTTGTTCTATAATCCTGGTTCAATAGAGAAGCCCGTCAAGTTTTAATAGGCCCAAGAAGAGTAAAAGAAGATCAATTTTCGTTCATTTCAAAAGAGCATTCATTGTGACTTTTTGTCTTCCTTACATGCACCTTAATAGTTCTATTCATCTTCCAAGATGCTTTGCATGTTAAACATTTATTATGGACGAATTTATTGTAATATCCTCTATATAATGAGTCTCATATGATGAATAAAAAGAGAAGTTTAAGTGAGTATTTTTGGAACCTTTGAGAGTGATTCTCTTTTCTTTTGTCAATGGTGTGTAATATCCATTGATAGATCATGGTGTGTAATATCCATTGATCGTCCGATCCGTCTTGGTGCGTCATATCCAAGGGATCACCCGGTATATCAAGAGACTTTCACATCTCTTGTGCGGCCATTCAATCCACGGTATATCAAGAGTCTTTCACATCTCTTGTGCGGCCATTCAATCCACGGCATATCAAGAGTCTTTCACATCTCTTGTGCGGCCATTCAATCCACGGTAAATCAAGAGCCTTTCCGCATCTCTTGTGTGACCCTTCAATCCACCGCCTTGTTTTGTTGGAGCGTTTTAAGAAAGTATTGGGTCTAAGGTTTAATATACCTTAGGTTTGTGCTTCACGAGTTCATCAAAGTCGAGGATTATCCCTTTTTCAACTTAGAGTGTCGAGTCCTTGGGAGATTTTCATCATTTGGTATCAGAGCACCACTCTAAGTCTGGTTTATTTTTAATTTTTTTTTCTTTCTATTTTATCTCTTTTGTTATTCGGATTTGAGGGCAAATCCTTTTGAAGAAAGGGAGTATGATGCGATATTGTGAGACAGAAGTACATGTGTTCATTCATCGGATCATATCTTTTCAACCGTGAGGCCAAAACTCATGAGACCACATTCGGAATGTGCTCAGATCATTTATCTAACTCTAAAAAGAAGAATCGAACCAAACAGAGATCATATGACAGAGTTATTCAACTTACAAAAGAGATGATCTGCTGTTTACTCTATTTGGACCTACGTGCATTCATCGAACCACTCCGACCAAACCATAAGGAATTAAGTTACAAACGGAGTTGTTCTATAATCCTGATTCAATAGAGAAGCCCGTCAAGTTTTAATAGGCCCAAGAAGAGTAAAAGAAGATCAATTTTCGTTCATTTCAAAAGAGCATTCATTGTGACTTTTTGTCTTCCTTACATGCACCTTAATAGTTCTATTCATCTTCCAAGATGCTTTGCATGTTAAACATTTATTATGGACGAATTTATTGTAATATCCTCTATATAATGAGTCTCATATGATGAATAAAAAGAGAAGTTTAAGTGAGTATTTTTGGAACCTTTGAGAGTGATTCTCTTTTCTTTTGTCAATGGTGTGTAATATCCATTGATAGATCATGGTGTGTAATATCCATTGATCGTCCGATCCGTCTTGGTGCGTCATATCCAAGGGATCACCCGGTATATCAAGAGACTTTCACATCTCTTGTGCGGCCATTCAATCCACGGTATATCAAGAGTCTTTCACATCTCTTGTGCGGCCATTCAATCCACGGTATATCAAGAGTCTTTCACATCTCTTGTGCGGCCATTCAATCCACGGTAAATCAAGAGCCTTTCCGCATCTCTTGTGTGACCCTTCAATCCACCGCCTTGTTTTGTTGGAGCGTTTTAAGAAAGTATTGGGTCTAAGGTTTAATATACCTTAGGTTTGTGCTTCACGAGTTCATCAAAGTCGAGGATTATCCCTTTTCCAACTTAGAGTGTCGAGTCCTTGGGAGATTTGCATCATTTGGTATCAGAGCACCACTCTAAGTCTGGTTTATTTTTAATTTTTTTTTCTTTCTATTTTATCTCTTTTGTTATTCGGATTTGAGGGCAAATCCTTTTGAAGAAAGGGAGTATGATGTGATATTGTGAGACAGAAGTACATGTGTTCATTCATCGGATCATATCTTTTCAACCGTGAGGCCAAAACTCATGAGACCACTTTCGGAATGTGCTCAGATCATTTATCTAACTCTAAAAAGAAGAATCGAACCAAACGGAGATCAGATGACAGAGTTATTCAACTTACAAAAGAGGTGATCTGCTGTTTACTCTATTCGGACCTACGTGCATTCATCGAACCACTCCGACCAAACCATAAGGAATTAAGTTATAAACGGAGTTGTTCTATAATCCTGGTTCAATAGAGAAGCCCGTCAAGTTTTAATAGGCCCAAGAAGAGTAAAAGAAGATCAATTTTCGTTCATTTCAAAAGAGCATTCATTGTGACTTTTTGTCTTCCTTACATGCACCTTAATAGTTCTATTCATCTTCCAAGATGCTTTGCATGTTAAACATTTATTATGGACGAATTTATTGTAATATCCTCTATATAATGAGTCTCATATGATGAATAAAAAGAGAAGTTTAAGTGAGTATTTTTGGAACCTTTGAGAGTGATTCTCTTTTCTTTTGTCAATGGTGTGTAATATCCATTGATAGATCATGGTGTGTAATATCCATTGATCGTCCGATCCGTCTTGGTGCGTCATATCCAAGGGATCACCCGGTATATCAAGAGACTTTCACATCTCTTGTGCGGCCATTCAATCCACGGTATATCAAGAGTCTTTCACATCTCTTGTGCGGCCATTCAATCCACGGCATATCAAGAGTCTTTCACATCTCTTGTGCGGCCATTCAATCCACGGTAAATCAAGAGCCTTTCCGCATCTCTTGTGTGACCCTTCAATCCACCGCCTTGTTTTGTTGGAGCGTTTTAAGAAAGTATTGGGTCTAAGGTTTAATATACCTTAGGTTTGTGCTTCACGAGTTCATCAAAGTCGAGGATTATCCCTTTTTCAACTTAGAGTGTCGAGTCCTTGGGAGATTTTCATCATTTGGTATCAGAGCACCACTCTAAGTCTGGTTTATTTTTAATTTTTTTTTCTTTCTATTTTATCTCTTTTGTTATTCGGATTTGAGGGCAAATCCTTTTGAAGAAAGGGAGTATGATGTGATATTGTGAGACAGAAGTACATGTGTTCATTCATCGGATCATATCTTTTCAACCGTGAGGCCAAAACTCATGAGACCACTTTCGGAATGTGCTCAGATCATTTATCTAACTCTAAAAAGAAGAATCGAACCAAACAGAGATCATATGACAGAGTTATTCAACTTACAAAAGAGATGATCTGCTGTTTACTCTATTTGGACCTACGTGCATTCATCGAACCACTCCGACCAAATGATATGATCGTAGAGCCGAAGCCGGAAACGCACTTCGACATCGACCACATCGGCATCGACCACAACGGCATCGACATCGACATCGACCACAACGGCATCGACCACTTCGACATCGACCACATCGGCATCGACCACAACGGCATCGACATCGATATCGACCACATCGGCATCGACCATACGGGCGCCCGACCATCGCGAACCGAGGAACCAAAAGGAGCGATTACGCGATCGAGAGCTAAGGAGTTAGCTCGGGATGTCCATGCGATGATCATGGAGGAGCTTGGAGGAGCAGCTAGGAGCTTCTTCAACATTTTCACCGCGACTACATAAGAAGACCAAGCTATGAGAGCTAAGCGGACTAGGTGTCTCGCTTGGTACTCTTTCCCACTGGGTTTTAACGAGGCCAAGAAGAACACCACGTCGTCCTTTGGTAATCATAGCTTGAAGAGTGTAAGAGACGAGGCACTAACACGCTACTCGTCGTTTTATATCGCACGCCTTGTTGTTTTTCTCGTTTTATGGTTAAACGTTGCGTTGTTTTCTATACTTTCCTTATTTGGCATAGGCGAGATACCCTAGGGAAGTGGCGAGTTGTGCCTTCTCCCTTTATAATCTCAGCCGCCTCCTTCTTGTCAAGGGAGTCAAACTTTTATCATCAACCTCTTGTTAGACTCACCTTGATTCTTCATCGAATCCGAAGCACTTACAAGTCCTAGTTACTTCCAAGTGTTTCGCGAATCATCAAGCAATCCTCCCATCGATTGCTTGAGTTGTCCACCATCCATCTCGCATCCCACTCACCCCCCCGTATCCCCCTTGTTCTGTTCTTGAAGCCGCCACCATCTACACCATCCTTCCCTATCCGCTTGCCTCTGTTTCCAGTTCCAAACCGCAGCCACCTTCCATCTATCCGTCAATACCCGTAGAAGTGAGCTTGCCTTTGCCATAGAGTTGAGATCCTAGCCAAGGGTGTATCACGTGGTATCAGAGCCAAACTCTGTACCAAAGGCTGAGTCTTTCTATCCTTTAACTTCTTGATTCAAAATCTGTTCTAGTCGCTTGCTAAGTTACTAGAAACTTCGTACATGCTTATTGATAGTCTCGACCTCCTAGGACTGATTTGATTATATGCTGTTCACGCTTGTTTAGGATTGTTGAGATTGCTTGTTTGTGAAGATTTGAATCTTGTTGATCCGTTGTTTGTCGTGTTATTTGATAAACTTGTTGAAAAACTGTCGCGAAACTTTTGTCATCGTTTGTGCTTGACGGCCGCGAGCTAAGAGGGAAGAACCCTAAGGCGATTTCCTTTTCTGTCTTTGCCTGAATTTCCTTTTCTCTGCCGAGTTTCCTTTTTGCTAAAACTGTTGTTGAACTAGAGGTTTTTGATCTCCTTTTTTGTTTGCGTTCGGCTTAGCGAACTATACCTTCTGTTTTGCTTAAACCTTTCCTAAGAACTACTTACTTTGAGTTATTTGTTTGTGTACCAGGTACATGGCACTTCCCACGGAAGCAACCGATGACTTACAAAAGCTCATCGCGGACCAGATCGCCGCAACCCTTCAGCAGATGCTTCCCCAACAGATTTCTCAACACCTTACCCTGGAACGCGAACAACAATCCAAGAAGACCGCGGTTGTCTCGTCCGAGTCCGAGAGTGAGCCTACTCCTACACCCTCAGACGCCATCCGGATTACCAGGGGAAAGGGCGTAGCCGGTACGTCCAAACTCCAAGCCGTCCGCAACGTCTTTCCTATCGGTACCCGTAAGAACCCTGCTGGCCGAGACTACCTCAACCTTGACGCGGATGAAGAAGACCCGTCACCCCGGCGTCGAGTGCAAGGAGAACGTGACGAGAACGGACAGAATGCCCATCGGCACCGAGGACATGCCCAACGCCGAACCCAAACCATCGCCGGTCACCGTGTCCATGTGGATTCGGATGACGAGTATTACAACCACTCGGATCGAAGTAGAAGAAGCCGTAGGCACGAGAGACGTGACCGAGATGACCCGAGGGATTCTGAGAGGCAACAGCTGAAACACATCAAGGCTAAGTTCCCTCCTTTCCAAGGCAAGAACGACCCGGAAGCCTATCTAGATTGGGAGAGAAAGATGGAATCTAGTTTCTTGTGCCACGACACCTACGCGGCCAACAAGGTGAAGATAGCCATCTCGGAATTCAGCGACTATGCTTTGCTTTGGTGGGATCAACAGTGTACGTCTCGGAGCCGACACAATGAGCAGCCCATCCATACTTGGCCTCAACTCACCGCCCTCATGAGAAAACGGTTTGTTCCCAGCCACTACCACCGGGAAGTTCTCAACAAACTCAGGAAGCTTACCCAAGGATCCAGCTCCGTCCGAGATTATTTCCAAGAGATGGAAACCCTCTTGATTAGGGCTGGCCTAGAAGAGGATGAAGAGGTCACTCTAGCTCGGTTCATTGGTGGACTTAGCCGAGACATCCAGGACAAAGTAGAGCTTCAAACCTATGGAGATCTTGAGGAGCTTGTGCACAAGGCAGAACTAGTGGAGAGTCAGAACAAGAGACGGTATGCCAAGCCCAGCTTCTCCACGCCGAGCAAGCCCAAGGACTTCACCCCCACACGGCCACCTTTCACCAAAGACACCAAACCAACTCCTGCGGCTAAGGAAGAGACCAAGTATGATCCTAAGAGCCGAGGCAACACCCCTTCTAGTAACGTCAGTGCTTCGGGTGTCAAGGGATGGGCCATTACTCCGCAGAATGTCCCAACAAGAAGGTGTTTATGCTGCTTGATAGCGGTGAGGTTGTACCCCAAGACTCTGATTCTGAGTCAGAAGCCGAGGAAGGAGAAGAAGAGACAGCCGCTATTGGAGAGATGTTAGTAGCTCGGAGGACCCTAAGCGTCCGTAACCAACCGGAGGAGCTGGTGCAGCGTGATCATCTCTTCCACACCCGGTGTCTCATCAAGGGTAAGGTTTGCAGCTTGATCATCGATGGTGGTAGCTGTACCAACGCTGCTAGTGAGCTTATGGTGAAGAAGTTAAGCCTAGCCACCATCTCCCACCCCGGCCATATAAGTTACAATGGCTTAACGAGAGTGGGGCTCTCACGGTAACACATCAGGTCCGGTTTACTCTTGCCATTGGTAAGTATGAGGATGAAGTCCTGTGTGATGTGATACCAATGGGGTCGAGCCATGTGCTTCTTGGTAGGCCTTGGCAATCAGATAGAAGGGTTATGCATGACGGGTACACCAACAAGCACTCCTTTGAGTTCAAAGGCCGAAAGATTACTCTTGCTCCTCTTACACCAAGTGAAGTCTACCAAGATCAGCTTTATCTCAAGCTCAAGGAAGACAAAGAGAGGGAGCATGTTCCAGCCACCAGCCTCTACATAAACCAAAGAGAAGTTTCTCAACTCTTAGCTTCAGATTGTTCTATTCTGTTATTTGTGTACAAGGAGAGCCTTGTTAGTACTAACCCCACACGGGATCTCCCTAGTGCTATGTCTAAGCTATTGCAGGATTTTAGTGATGTCTTTCCCCAGGAGATACCCCCAGGCCTACCACCCATCCGAGGCATTGAGCACCGATTGACTTGGTACCCGGATCGCACTACCAAATCGACCAGCTTATAGGACCAATCCGGTGGAGACCAAGGAACTTCAAAAGCAAGTAGAAGAACTTATGAGCAAGGGACACATTCGTGAGAGCATGAGTCCGTGTGCCGTGCCGGTTCTTCTCGTGCCAAAGAAGGACGGATCATGGAGGATGTGTGTTGATTGCCGAGCCATCAACAACATCACGGTTAAGTATCGCCATCCTATCCCTAGACTTGATGATATGCTTGATGAATTGTGCGGTTCTAACATTTTCTCTAAGATTGATCTTAAGAGCGGTTATCATCGATTAGGATGAAGGAAGGTGATGAATGGAAGACGGCTTTCAAGACCAAGCAAGGCCTCTATGAGTGGCTAGTCATGCCTTTTGGACTTACTAATGCACCGAGTACATTTATGCGTCTAATGAACCATGTTTTGAGATCTTTTATAGGTGTATTCGTGGTGGTATACTTTGATGACATCCCGATCTTCGGTAGGAGCTTAGCCGAGCACATTGACCACGTCCGAGCCGTTCTTGAAGTTCTAAGGAGGGAAAACCTGTTTGCCAACATAGACAAATGTACCTTTTGTACTAACCAGGTTGTATTCTTAGGCTTTGTTGTGAGTGCGAAGGAGTACAGGTCGATGAGGAGAAGATCAAGGCTATCCGAGATTGGCCTAAGCCGACCACCATTGGAGAAGTCCGGAGCTTTCATGGGCTTGCCGGGTTCTACCGCCGATTTGTCCGGGACTTTAGCACCATTGCTGCACCACCGACCGAAGTGATCAAGAAGGATGTGGGATTTAAGTGGGGAGAAGCACAAGACAAGGCTTTCGAATGCCTTAAAGAGAAGCTTATCAATTCCCCTTTGCTTTTATTACCCGATTTCCTTAAGACTTTTGAGATTGAATGTGATGCGTCCGGTGTAGGGATTGGGGCGCTTCTAATGCAGAACGGAGGCCTATAGCTTACTTCGGTGAGAAGTTAAGTGGAGCCACGCCGAACTATCCCACATACGACAAGGAGCTCTACGCGCCGGTGAGAGCCTTGCGTACTTGGCAACACTACCTTTGGCCGAAGGAGTTTGTTATCCACACCGATCATGAGTCTCTCAAGCATCTTAAGGGCCAACGAAGCCGAACAAGAGACATGGCCGCCGGATAGAGTTCATAGAGACTTTCCCTTACGTGATCAAATACAAGAAAGGTAAGGACAATGTCGTGGCCGACGCATTGTCCCGAGGTACACCCTTATCTCTCTCGAATTGACGTCTAGACTTATCGGATTTGAAGTGATCAAAACCTTATATGAGATCGATTCTGAATTTAGTGGTTACTACGCAAAATGCTCTAAGTTTGGTTTTGAGAATTACTTTAGACAGGATGGTTATCTCTTTTACAACAACAAGCTATGTATACCCGGCGGTTCGGTAAGAGAGTTGTTGGTTAGGGAAGCACACGGAGGAGGCCTAGCTGGGCACTTTGGCCAAGCCAAGACATTGGCCAGCCTCCAAGCCTACTTCTATTGGCCTCACATGAGAAGAGATGTCGACAGGATCTGCCTTGCTTGTGTCACGTGCAAGCAAGCCAAGAGTAAGGTGCAACCTCACGGTTTGTACACCCCTTTACCAATACCTTCTCATCCTTGGACAGAAATTTCTATGGATTTTGTAATAGGCTTACCTCGAACCAGGAATGGTAGAGACTCTATATTTGTGGTTGTAGACAAGTTTAGCAAGATGGCTCACTTCATAGCTTGCCACAAGACCGATGACGCGGTTAGTGTAGCTAATTTGTTTTTCAGGGAAGTGGTCAGATTGCACGGCATGCCTCGGGTGATTGTCTCGGATCGTGACACCAAGTTCTTGAGTCACTTCGGCGTACCTTGTGGGCCAAGCTAGGGACCAAACTCTCATTCTCCACCACCTGCCATCCCCAAACCGATGGCCAAACCGAAGTAGTCAATAGGTCCTTATCAACACTTCTCGGGACCCGGTAAGAAGCAACCTCAAGGCATGGGAGGAGTGTCTACCCCATGCCGAGTTTGCTTACAATCACGCTAAGCACTCTACTACTCTATACTCTCCGTTTGAATTGGTTTATGGCTTTAACCCTATGTCTCCCCTTGATCTAATCGCGTTGCCTTTGAGTGAGGTATCTAGTTTTGATGGCAGCAAGAAGGCCGAGCAGGTTAAGAAGATGCACGAGAAGGCCAAGGCGAACATCGAGAAGAAGACCGAGCAATACGTTCGGCAAGCGAACAAGGGCCGCAAGGAGATATTATTTGAGGAAGGCGACTTGGTGTGGATCCACTTGAGGAAGGAGAGGTTTCCAGCTGAGAGGAAGTCCAAGCTTATGCCGCGAGTCGATGGACCATTCAAAGTTACCAAGCGGATCAACAACAATGCCTACAAGATCGATCTCCAAGGTAAGTATTCGATATCCGATTCCTTCAATGTTACTGACTTGTCTCCTTATGTTGCAGATTCAGATTTGAGGACAAATCCTTTTCAAGAGGGAGGGGATGATATGATCGTAGAGCCGAAGCCGGAAACGCACTTCGACATCGACCACATCGGCATCGACCACAACGGCATCGACATCGACATCGACCACAACGGCATCGACCACTTCGACATCGACCACATCGGCATCGACCACAACGGCATCGACATCGATATCGACCACATCGGCATCGACCATACAGGCGCCCGACCATCGCGAACCGAGGAACCAAAAGGAGCGATTACGCGATCGAGAGCTAAGGAGTTAGCTCGGGATGTCCATGCGATGATCATGGAGGAGCTTGGAGGAGCAGCTAGGAGCTTCTTCAACATTTTCACCGCGACTACATAAGAAGACCAAGCTATGAGAGCTAAGCGGACTAGGTGTCTCGCTTGGTACTCTTTCCCACTGGGTTTTAACGAGGCCAAGAAGAACACCACGTCGTCCTTTGGTAATCATAGCTTGAAGAGTGTAAGAGACGAGGCACTAACACGCTACTCGTCGTTTTATATCGCACGCCTTGTTGTTTTTCTCGTTTTATGGTTAAACGTTGCGTTGTTTTCTATACTTTCCTTATTTGGCATAGGCGAGATACCCTAGGGAAGTGGCGAGTTGTGCCTTCTCCCTTTATAATCTCAGCCGCCTCCTTCTTGTCAAGGCAGTCAAACTTTTATCATCAACCTCTTGTTAGACTCACCTTGATTCTTCATCGAATCCGAAGCACTTACAAGTCCTAGTTACTTCCAAGTGTTTCGCGAATCATCAAGCAATCCTCCCATCGATTGCTTGAGTTGTCCACCATCCATCTCGCATCCCACTCACCCCCCCGTATCCCCCTTGTTCTGTTCTTGAAGCCGCCACCATCTACACCATCCTTCCCTATCCGCTTGCCTCTGTTTCCAGTTCCAAACCGCAGCCACCTTCCATCTATCCGTCAATACCCGTAGAAGTGAGCTTGCCTTTGCCATAGAGTTGAGATCCTAGCCAAGGGTGTATCACCAAACCATAAGGAATTAAGTTACAAACGGAGTTGTTCTATAATCCTGATTCAATAGAGAAGCCCGTCAAGTTTTAATAGGCCCAAGAAGAGTAAAAGAAGATCAATTTTCGTCCATTTTAAAAGAGCATTCATTGTGACTTTTTGTCTTCCTTACATGCACCTTAATAGTTCTATTCATCTTCCAAGATGCGTTGCATGTTAAACATTCATTATGGACGAATTTATTGTAATATCCTCTATATAAAGAGTCTCATATGATGAATAAAAAGATAAGTTTAAGTGAGTATTTTTGGAACCTTTGAGAGTGATTCTCTTTTCTTTTGTCAATGGTGTGTAATATCCATTGATAGATCATGGTGTGTAATATCCATTGATCGTCCGATCCGTCTTGGTGCGTCATATCCAAGGGATCACCCGGTATATCAAGAGACTTTCACATCTCTTGTGCGGCCATTCAATCCACGGTATATCAAGAGTCTTTCACATCTCTTGTGCGGCCATTCAATCCACGGCATATCAAGAGTCTTTCACATCTCTTGTGCGGCCATTCAATCCACGGTAAATCAAGAGCCTTTCCGCATCTCTTGTGTGACCCTTCAATCCACCGCCTTGTTTTGTTGGAGTGTGTTAAGAAAGTATTGGGTCTAAGGTTTAATATACCTTAGGTTTGTGCTTCACGAGTTCATCAAAGTCGAGGATTATCCCTTTTTCAACTTAGAGTGTCGAGTCCTTGGGAGATTTTCATCATTTGGTATCAGAGCACCACTCTAAGTCTGGTTTATTTTTAATTTTTTCTTTTTCTTTCTATTTTATCTCTTTTGTTATTCGGATTTGAGGGCAAATCATTTTGAAGAAAGGGAGTATGATGTGATATTGTGAGACAGAAGTACATGTGTTCATTCATCGGATCATATCTTTTCAACTGCGAGGCCAAAACTCATGAGACCACTTTCGGAATGTGCTCAGCTCATTTATCTAACTCCGAAAAGAAGAATCGAACCAAACGGAGATCAGATGACAGAGTTATTCAACTTACAAAAGAGGTGATCTGCTGTTTACTCTATTCGGACCTACGTGCATTCATCGAACCACTCCGACCAAACCATAAGGAATTAAGTTATAAACGGAGTTGTTCTATAATCCTGGTTCAATAGAGAAGCCCGTCAAGTTTTAATAGGCCCAAGAAGAGTAAAAGAAGATCAATTTTCGTTCATTTCAAAAGAGCATTCATTGTGACTTTTTGTCTTCCTTACATGCACCTTAATAGTTCTATTCATCTTCCAAGATGCTTTGCATGTTAAACATTTATTATGGACGAATTTATTGTAATATCCTCTATATAATGAGTCTCATATGATGAATAAAAAGAGAAGTTTAAGTGAGTATTTTTGGAACCTTTGAGAGTGATTCTCTTTTCTTTTGTCAATGGTGTGTAATATCCATTGATAGATCATGGTGTGTAATATCCATTGATCGTCCGATCCGTCTTGGTGCGTCATATCCAAGGGATCACCCGGTATATCAAGAGACTTTCACATCTCTTGTGCGGCCATTCAATCCACGGTATATCAAGAGTCTTTCACATCTCTTGTGCGGCCATTCAATCCACGGCATATCAAGAGTCTTTCACATCTCTTGTGCGGCCATTCAATCCACGGTAAATCAAGAGCCTTTCCGCATCTCTTGTGTGACCCTTCAATCCACCGCCTTGTTTTGTTGGAGCGTTTTAAGAAAGTATTGGGTCTAAGGTTTAATATACCTTAGGTTTGTGCTTCACGAGTTCATCAAAGTCGAGGATTATCCCTTTTTCAACTTAGAGTGTCGAGTCCTTGGGAGATTTTCATCAATAAGTTCGTCAAACTAGTACAAAGCACATTGAGACACTTATAAGCACTCATGTTGCATGAAACTTCGTTTAAAGTCTTAGAAACCGCGTTGTTAGATGTTTCATAAGTTCGTCAAACTAGTAAAAAGCACATTGAGACACTTATAAGCACTCATGTTGAATGAAACTTGGTTTAGAGTCATAGAAACGCGTTGTTAGATGTTTCATAAGTTCGTAAAACTAGTACAAAGCTCATTGAGACACTTATAAGCACTCATGTTGAATGAAACTTGGTTTAGAGTCCTAGAAATGCGTCGTTAGATGTTTCATAAGTTCTTCAAACTAGTACAAAGCTCATTGAGACACTTATAAGCACTCATGTTGCATGAACCTTGGTTTGGAGTCCTAGAAACGCGTTGTTAGATGTTTCATAAGTTCGTCAAACTACTACAAAGTTCATTGAGACACTTATAAGCACTCTTGTTGAATGAAACTTGGTTTAGAGTCCTAGAAACGCGTTGTTAGATGATTCATAAGTTCGTAAAACTCGTACAAATCTCATTGAGACACTTATAAGCACTCATGTTGAATGAAACTTGGTTTAGAGTCCTAGAAACCGCGTTGTTAGATGTTTCATAAGTTCGTCAAACTAGTACAACGCTCATTGAGACACTTATAAGAAATCATGTGGAATGAAACTTGGTTTAGAGTCCTAGAAACACGTTGTTAGATGTTTCATAAGTTCGTCAAACTTGTACAAAGCTCATTGAGACACTTATAAGCACTCATGTTGTATGAAACTTGGTTTAGAGTCCTAGAACCCGCGTTGTTAGATGTTTCATATATTCGTCAAACTAGTCAAAAGCTCATTGAGACACTTATAAGCACTCATGTGGCATGAAACTTAGTTTAGAGTTCTAGAAACCGCGTTGTTAGATGTTTCATAAGTTCGTCAAACTAGTACAAAGCTCATTTAGACACTTATAAGCACTCATGTTGCATGAAACTTGGTTTAGAGTCCTAGAAACGCGTTGTTAGATGTTTCATAAGTTCGTCAAACTAGTACAAAGCACATTGAGACACTTATAAGCACTCATGTTGCATGAAACTTCGTTTAAAGTCTTAGAAACCGCGTTGTTAGATGTTTCATAAGTTCGTCAAACTAGTAAAAAGCACATTGAGACACTTATAAGCACTCATGTTGAATGAAACTTGGTTTAGAGTCATAGAAACGCGTTGTTAGATGTTTCATAAGTTCGTAAAACTAGTACAAAGCTCATTGAGACACTTATAAGCACTCATGTTGAATGAAACTTGGTTTAGAGTCCTAGAAATGCGTCGTTAGATGTTTCATAAGTTCTTTAAACTAGTACAAAGCTCATTGAGACACTTATAAGCACTCATGTTGCATGAACCTTGGTTTGGAGTCCTAGAAACGCGTTGTTAGATGTTTCATAAGTTCGTAAAACTTGTACAAAGCTCATTGAGACACTTATAAGCACTGATGTGGAATGAAACTTGGTTTAGAGTCCTAGAAACCGCGTTGTTAGATGTTTCATAAGTTCGTCAAACTAGTACAAAGCTCATTGAGACACTTATAAGCACTCATGTTGCATGAAACTTGGTTTAGAGTCTTAGAAACGCGTTGTTAGATGTTTCATAAGTTCGTCAAACTTGTACAAAGATCATTGAGACACTTATAAGGACTCATGTTGCATGAAACTTCGTTTAAAGTCTTAGAAACCACGTTGTTAGATGTTTCATAAGTTCGTCAAACTAGTACAAAGCACATTGAGACACTTATAAGCACTCATGTTGCATGAAACTTCGTTTAAAGTCTTAGAAACCGCGTTGTTAGATGTTTCATAAGTTCGTCAAACTAGTAAAAAGCACATTGAGACACTTATAAGCACTCATGTTGAATGAAACTTGGTTTAGAGTCATAGAAACGCGTTGTTAGATGTTTCATAAGTTCGTAAAACTAGTACAAAGCTCATTGAGACACTTATAAGCACTAGTGTTGAATGAAAATTGGTTTAGAGTCCTAGAAATGCGTCGTTAGATGTTTCATAAGTTCTTCAAACTAGTACAAAGCTCATTGAGACACTTATAAGCACTCATGTTGCATGAACCTTGGTTTGGAGTCCTAGAAACACGTTGTTAGATGTTTCATAAGTTCGTAAAACTTGTACAAAGCTCATTGAGACACTTATAAGCACTGATGTGGAATGAAACTTGGTTTAGAGTCCTAGAAACCGCGTTGTTAGATGTTTCATAAGTTCGTTAAACTAGTACAAAGCTCATTGAGACACTTATAAGCACTCATGTTGCATGAAACTTGGTTTAGATTCCTAGAAACCGCGTTGTTAGATGTTTCATAAGTTCGTCAAACTACTACAAAGCTCATTGAGACACTTATAAGCACTCTTGTTGAATGAAACTTGGTTTAGAGTCCTAGAAACACGTTGTTAGATGATTCATAAGTTCGTAAAACTAGTACAAATCTCATTGAGACACTTATAAGCACTCATGTTGAATAAAACTTGGTTTAGAGTCCTAGAAACCGCGTTGTTAGATGTTTCATAAGTTCGTCAAACTAGTACAAAGCTCATTGAGACACTTATAAGAAATCATGTGGAATGAAACTTGGTTTAGAGTCCTAGAAACACGTTGTTAGATGTTTCATAAGTTCGTCAAACTTGTACAAAGCTCATTGAGACACTTATAAGCACTCATGTTGTATGAAACTTGGTTTAGAGTCCTAGAACCCGCGTTGTTAGATGTTTCATATATTCGTCAAACTAGTCAAAAGCTCATTGAGACACTTATAAGCACTCATGTGGCATGAAACTTAGTTTAGAGTCCTAGAAACCGCGTTGTTAGATGTTTCATAAGTTCGTCAAACTAGTACAAAGCTCATTTAGACACTTATAAGCACTCATGTTGCATGAAACTTGGTTTAGAGTCCTAGAAACGCGTTGTTAGATGTTTCATAAGTTCGTCAAACTTGTACAAAGCTCATTGAGACACTTATAAGCACTCATGTTGCATGAAACTTCGTTTAGAGTCTTAGAAACCGTGTTGTTAGATGTTTCATAAGTTCGTCAAACTAGTACAAAGCTCATTGAGACACTTATAAGCACTCATGTTGCATGAAACTTGGTTTAGAGTCCTAGAAACGCGTTGTTAAATGTTTCATAAGTTCGTAAAACTAGTACAAAGCTCATTGAGACACTTATAAGCACTCATGTTGAATGAAACTTGGTTTAGAGTCCTAGAAACGCGTTGTTAGAGGTTTCATAAGTTCGTAAAACTAGTACAAAGCTCATTGAGACACTTATAAGCACTCATGTTAAATGAAACTTGGTTTAGAGTCCTAGAAATGCGTTGTTACATGTTTCATAAGTTCTTCAAACTAGTACAAAGCTCATTGAGACACTTATAAGCACTCATGTTGCATGAAACTTGGTTTAGAGTACTAGAAACCCGTTGTTAGATGTTTCATAAGTTCGTCAAACAAGTACAAACCTCATTGAGACACTTATAAGCACTCATGTTGCATGAAACTTGGTTTAGAGTCCTAGAAACCGCGTTGTTAGATGTTTCATAAGTTCGTCAAACTAGTACAAAGCTCATTGAGACACTTATAAGCACTCATTTTGCATGAAACTTGGTTTAGAGTCCTAGAAACGCGTTGTTAGATGTTTCATAAGTTCATCACACTTGTACAAAGCTCATTGAGACACTTATAAGCAATCATGTTGCATGAAACTTGGTTTAGAGTCCTAGAACCCGCGTTGTTAGATGTTTCATATATTCGTCAAACTAGTCAAAAGCTCATTGAGACACTTATAAGCACTCATGTTGCATGAAACTTAGTTTAGAGTCCTAGAAACCGCGTTGTTAGATGTTTCATAAGTTCGTCAAACTAGTACAAAGCTCATTGAGACACTTATAAGCACTCATGTTGAATGAAACTTGGTTTAGAGTCCTAGAAACGCGTTGTTAGATGTTTCATAAGTTCGTCAAACTTGTACAAAGCTCATTGAGACACTTATAAGCACTCATGTTGTATGAAACTTGGTTTAGAGTCCTAGAACCCGCGTTGTTAGATGTTTCATATATTCGTCAAACTAGTCAAAAGCTCATTGAGACACTTATAAGCACTCATGTTGCATGAAACTTAGTTTAGAGTCCTAGAAACCGCGTTGTTAGATGTTTCATAAGTTCGTCAAACTAGTACAAAGCTCATTGAGACACTTATAAGTACTCATGTTGCATGAAACTTGGTTTAGAGTCTTAGAAACGCATTGTTAGATGTTTCATAAGTTCGTCAAACTTTTACAAAGCTCATTGAGACACTTATAAGCACTCATGTTGCATGAAACTTCGTTTAGAGTCTTAGAAACCGCGTTGTTAGATGTTTCATAAGTTCGTCAAACTAGTACAAAGTTCATTGAGACACTTATAAGCACTCATGTTGCATGAAACTTGGTTTAGAGTCCTAGAAACGCGTTGTTAGATGTTTCAAAACTTCGTAAAACTAGTACATAGCTCATTGAGACACTTATAAGCACTCATGTTGAATGAAACTTGGTTTAGAGTCCTAGAAACGTGTTGTTAGATGTTTCATAAGTTCGTAAAACTAGTACAAAGCTCATTGAGACACTTATAAGCACTCATGTTGAATAAAACTTGGTTTAGAGTCCTAGAAATGCGTTGTTAGATGTTTCATAAGTTCTTCAAACTAGTACAAAGCTCATTGAGACACTTATAATTAAGCACTCATGTTGTATGAAACTTTTCTTAGAGCCCTAGAAACGCTTTGTTAGATGTTTCATAAGTTCGTCAAAATAGTACAAAGCTCATTGAGACACTTATAAGCACTCATGTTGCATGAAACTTTGTTTAGAGTCCTAGAAACTGCGTTGTTAGATGTTTCATAAGTTCGTCAAACTAGTACAAAGCTCATTGAGACACTTATAAGCACTCCCGTTGCATGAAACTTTGTTTAGAGTCCTAGAAACCGCGTTGTTAGATGTTTCATAAGTTCGTCAAACTAGTACAAAGCTCATTGAGACACTTATAAGCACTCATGTTGCATGAAACTTGGTTTAGATTCCTAGAACCCGCGTTGTTAGATGTTTCATAAGTTCGTCAAACTTGTACAAAGCTCATTGAGACACTTATAAGCACTCATGTTGTATGAAACTTGGTTTAGAGTCCTAGAACCCGCGTTGTTAGATGTTTCATATATTCGTCAAACTAGTCAAAAGTTCATTGAGACACTTATAAGCACTCATGTTGCATGAAACTTAGTTTAGAGTCCTAGAAACCGCGTTGTTAGATGTTTGATAAGTTCATCAAACTAGTACAAACCTCATTTAGACACTTATAAGCACTCATGTTGCATGAAACTTGGTTTAGAGTCCTAGAAACGTGTTGTTAAATGTTTCATAAGTTCGTCAAACTTGTACAAAGCTCTTGAGACACTTATAAGCACTCATGTTGCATGAAACTTCGTTTAGAGTCTTAGAAACCGCGTTGTTAGATGTTTCATAAGTTCGTCAAACTAGTACAAAGCTCATTGAGACACTTATAAGCACTCATGTTGCATGAAACTTAGTTTAGAGTCCTAGAAACGCGTTGTTAAATGTTTCATAAGTTCGTAAAACTAGTACAAAGCTCATTGAGACACTTATAAGCACTCATGTTGAATGAAACTTGGTTTAGAGTCCTAGAAACGCGTTGTTAGAGGTTTCATAAGTTCGTAAAACTAGTACAAAGCTCATTGAGACACTTATAAGCACTCATGTTGAATGAAACTTGGTTTAGAGTCCTAGAAATGCGTTGTTAGATGTTTCATAAGTTCTTCAAACTAGTACAAAGCTCGTTGAGACAATTATAAGCACTCATGTTGCATGAAACTTGGTTTAGAGTACTAGAAACCCGTTGTTAGATGTTTCATAAGTTCGTCAAACAAGTACAAACCTCATTGAGACACTTATAAGCACTCATGTTGCATGAAACTTGGTTTAGAGTTCTAGAAACCGCGTTTTTAGATGTTTCATAACTTCGTCAAACTAGTACAAAGCTCATTGAGACACTTATAAGCACTCATTTTGCATGAAACTTGGTTTAGAGTCCTAGAAACGCGTTGTTAGATGTTTCATAAGTTCATCAAACTTGTACAAAGCTCATTGAGACACTTATAAGCAGTCATGTTGTATGAAACTTGGTTTAGAGTCCTAGAACCCGCGTTGTTAGATGTTTCATATATTCGTCAATCTAGTCAAAAGCTCATTGAGACACTTATAAGCACTCATGTTGCATGAAACTTAGTTTAGAGTCCTAGAAACCGCGTTGTTAGATGTTTCATAAGTTCGTCAAACTAGTACAAAGCTCATTGAGACACTTATAAGCACTCATGTTGAATGAAACTTGGTTTAGAGACCTAGAAACGCGTTGTTAAATGTTTCATAAGTTCGTCAAACTTGTACAAAGCTCATTGAGACACTTATAAGCACTCATGTTGTATGATACTTGGTTTAGAGTCCTAGAACCCGCGTTGTTAGATGTTTCATATATTCGTCAAACTAGTCAAAAGCTCACTGAGACACTTATAAGCACTCATGTTGCATGAAACTTAGTTTAGAGTCCTAGAAACCGCGTTGTTAGATGTTTCATAAGTTCGTCAAACTAGTACAAAGCTCATTGAGACACTTATAAGCACTCATATTGCATGAAACTTGGTTTAGAGTCTTAGAAACCCGTTGTTAGATGTTTCATAAGTTCGTCAAACTTGTACAACGCTCATTGAGACACTTATAAGAACTCATGTTGCATGAAACTTCGTTTAGAGTCTTAGAAACCGCGTTGTTAGATGTTTCATAAGTTCGTCAAACTAGTACAAAGCTCATTGAGACACTTATAAGCACTCATTTTGCATGAAACTTGGTTTAGAGTCCTAGAAACGCGTTGTTAGATGTTTCATAAGTTCATCAAACTTGTACAAAGCTCATTGAGACACTTATAAGCAAATCATGTTGTATGAAACTTGGTTTAGAGTCCTAGAACCCGCGTTGTTAGATGTTTCATATATTCGTCAAACTAGTCAAAAGCTCATTGAGACACTTATAAGCACTCATGTTGCATGAAACTTAGTTTAGAGTCCTAGAAACCGCGTTGTTAGATGTTTCATAAGTTCGTCAAACTAGTACAAAGCTCATTGAGACACTTATAAGCACTCATGTTGAATGAAACTTGGTTTAGAGTCCTAGAAACGCGTTGTTAAATGTTTCATAAGTTCGTCAAACTTGTACAAAACTCATTGAGACACTTATAAGCACTCATGTTGTATGATACTTGGTTTAGAGTCCTAGAACCCGCGTTGTTAGATGTTTCATATATTCGTCAAACTAGTCAAAAGCTCACTGAGACACTTATAAGCACTCATGTTGCATGAAACTTAGTTTAGAGTCCTAGAAACCGCGTTGTTAGATGTTTCATAAGTTCGTCAAACTAGTACAAAGCTCATTGAGACACTTATAAGCACTCATGTTGCATGAAACTTGGTTTAGAGTCTTAGAAACGCGTTGTTAGATGTTTCATAAGTTCGTCAAACTTGTACAACGCTCATTGAGACACTTATAAGAACTCATGTTGCATGAAACTTCGTTTAGAGTCTTAGAAACCGCGTTGTTAGATGTTTCATAAGTTCGTCAAACTAGTACAAAGCTCATTGAGACACTTATAAGCACTCATGTTGCATGAAACATGGTTTAGAGTCCTAGAAACGCGTTGTTAGATGTTTCATAAGTTCGTAAAACTAGTACAAAGCTCATTGAGACACTTATAAGCACTCATGTTGAATGAAACTTGGTTTAGAGTCCTAGAAACGCGTTGTTAGAGGTTTCATAAGTTCGTAAAACTAGTACAAAGCTCATTGAGACACTTATAAGTACTCATATTGAATGAAACTTGGTTTAGAGTCCTAGAAATGCGTTGTTAGATGTTTCATAAGTTCTTCAAAGTAGTACAAAGCTCATTAAGACACTTATAAGCACTCATGTTGCATGAAACTTGGTTTAGAGTACTAGAAACCCGTTGTTAGATGTTTCATAAGTTCGTCAAACAAGTACAAACCTCATTGAGACACTTATAAGCACTCATGTTGCATGAAACTTGGTTTAGAGTCCTAGAAACCGCGTTGTTAGATGTTTCATAAGTTCGTCAAACTAGTACAAAGCTCATTGAGACACTTATAAGCACTCATGTTGCATGAAACTTGGTTTAGAGTCCTAGAAACGCGTTGTTAGATGTTTCATAAGTTCATCAAACTTGTACAAAGCTCATTGAGACACTTATAAGCAGTCATGTTGTATGAAACTTGGTTTAGAGTCCTAGAACCCGCGTTGTTAGATGTTTCATATATTCGTCAAACTAGTCAAAAGCTCATTGAGACACTTATAAGCACTCATGTTGCATGAAACTTAGTTTAGAGTCCTAGAAACCGCGTTGTTAGATGTTTCATAAGTTCGTCAAACTAGTACAAAGCTCATTGAGACACTTATAAGCACTCATGTTGAATGAAACTTGGTTTAGAGTCCTAGAAACGCGTTGTTAAATGTTTCATAAGTTCGTCAAACTTGTACAAAGCTCATTGAGACACTTATAAGCACTCATGTTGTATGATACTTGGTTTAGAGTCCTAGAACCCGCGTTGTTAGATGTTTCATATATTCGTCAAACTAGTCAAAAGCTCACTGAGACACTTATAAGCACTCATGTTGCATGAAACTTAGTTTAGAGTCCTAGAAACCGCGTTGTTAGATGTTTCATAAGTTCGTCAAACTAGTACAAAGCTCATTGAGACACTTATAAGCACTCATATTGCATGAAACTTGGTTTAGAGTCTTAGAAACGCGTTGTTAGATGTTTCATAAGTTCGTCAAACTTGTACAACGCTCATTGAGACACTTATAAGAACTCATGTTGCATGAAACTTCGTTTAGAGTCTTAGAAACCGCGTTGTTAGATGTTTCATAAGTTCGTCAAACTAGTACAAAGCTCATTGAGACACTTATAAGCACTCATTTTGCATGAAACTTGGTTTAGAGTCCTAGAAACGCGTTGTTAGATGTTTCATAAGTTCATCAAACTTGTACAAAGCTCATTGAGACACTTATAAGCAGTCATGTTGTATGAAACTTGGTTTAGAGTCCTAGAACCCGCGTTGTTAGATGTTTCATATATTCGTCAAACTAGTCAAAAGCTCATTGAGACACTTATAAGCACTCATGTTGCATGAAACTTAGTTTAGAGTCCTAGAAACCGCGTTGTTAGATGTTTCATAAGTTCGTCAAACTAGTACAAAGCTCATTGAGACACTTATAAGCACTCATGTTGAATGAAACTTGGTTTAGAGTCCTAGAAACGCGTTGTTAAATGTTTCATAAGTTCGTCAAACTTGTACAAAGCTCATTGAGACACTTATAAGCACTCATGTTGTATGATACTTGGTTTAGAGTCCTAGAACCCGCGTTGTTAGATGTTTCATATATTCGTCAAACTAGTCAAAAGCTCACTGAGACACTTATAAGCACTCATGTTCCATGAAACTTAGTTTAGAGTCCTAGAAACCGCGTTGTTAGATGTTTCATAAGTTCGTCAAACTAGTACAAAGCTCATTGAGACACTTATAAGCACTCATGTTGCATGAAACTTGGTTTAGAGTCTTAGAAACGCGTTGTTAGATGTTTCATAAGTTCGTCAAACTTGTACAACGCTCATTGAGACACTTATAAGAACTCATGTTGCATGAAACTTCGTTTAGAGTCTTAGAAACCGCGTTGTTAGATGTTTCATAAGTTCGTCAAACTAGTACAAAGCTCATTGAGATACTTATAAGCACTCATGTTGCATGAAACATGGTTTAGAGTCCTAGAAACGCGTTGTTAGATGTTTCATAAGTTCGTAAAACTAGTACAAAGCTCATTGAGACACTTATAAGCACTCATGTTGAATGAAACTTGGTTTAGAGTCCTAGAAACGCGTTGTTAGAGGTTTCATAAGTTCGTAAAACTAGTACAAAGCTCATTGAGACACTTATAAGCACTCATATTGAATGAAACTTGGTTTAGAATCCTAGAAATGCGTTGTTAGATGTTTCATAAGTTGTTCAAAGTAGTACAAAGCTCATTAAGACACTTATAAGCACTCATGTTGCATGAAACTTGGTTTAGAGTACTAGAAACCCGTTGTTAGATGTTTCATAAGTTCGTCAAACAAGTACAAACCTCATTGAGACACTTATAAGCACTCATGTTGCATGAAACTTGGTTTAGAGTCCTAGAAACCGCGTTGTTAGATGTTTCATAAGTTCGTCAAACTAGTACAAAGCTCATTGAGATACTTATAAGCACTCATGTTGCAGGAAACTTGGTTTAGAGTCCTAGAAACGCGTTGTTAGATGTTTCATAAGTTCATCAAACTTGTACAAAGCTCATTGAGACACTTATAAGCAAATCATGTTGTATGAAACTTGGTTTAGAGTCCTAGAACCCGCGTTGTTAGATGTTTCATATATTCGTCAAACTAGTCAAAAGCTCATTGAGACACTTATAAGCACTCATGTTGCATGAAACTTAGTTTAGAGTCCTAGAAACCGCGTTGTTAGATGTTTCATAAGTTCGTCAAACTAGTACAAAGCTCATTGAGACACTTATAAGCACTCATGTTGAATGAAACTTGGTTTAGAGTCCTAGAAACGCGTTGTTAGATGTTTCATAAGTTCGTCAAACTTGTACAAAGCTCATTGAGACACTTATAAGCACTCATGTTGTATGAAACTTGGTTTAGAGTCCTAGAACCCGCGTTGTTAGATGTTTCATATATTCGTCAAACTAGTCAAAAGCTCATTGAGACACTTATAAGCACTCATGTTGCATGAAACTTAGTTTAGAGTCCTAGAAACCGCGTTGTTAGATGTTTCATAAGTTCGTCAAACTAGTACAAAGTTCATTGAGACACTTATAAGCATTGTTAGATGTTTCATAAGTTCGTCAAACTTTTACAAAGCTCATTGAGACACTTATAAGCACTCATATTGCATGAAACTTCGTTTAGAGTCTTAGAAACCGCGTTGTTAGATGTTTCATAAGTTTGTCAAACTAGTACAAAGTTCATTGAGACACTTATAAGTATTAAAGAGACTAAGGCACCTATCCGGATTCATAGTCCACTAAGGTAAGTGCCCACACTTGTGGACCGAGCAAAGGCCCAAGTACCTCTCAACATTGTTACCGTTACAAGAGAAGAGCAAGGAAGGATCTAGAAGACTCAAGTCCACCAAGTAGCCGTTGCAAAAGAGCCGTTGGCAAAAGTCACATGTGTGACTTAAGGCGCGTGTAGCCTACTCGGCCGCACAAGTCACGGACCGAGTTAAGGAGGCGCGGCTAGCCACACCGATAGTGACGTTTCTAGCATATTCTCTTTATGCCATTTAGGGCGACTTGTTTTTCTTTGTTATATATACTCTCTCTCTTGTAAACTTCAAGGTTAACACACTTAATGAAAATCTTATCTTTATGAAATCTCTTTATACTCTCGCTAATGTTCTTGATGTTCTTCATTGAACACAAGAACACACACTCCAAATCTACTCTCTAAACACATAAAAACTAACAACAATATCCTCACACACACACAAGAAGTTCTCCTCGGTTCTTAAGAAACTAAATCGAAACAATTCGATGGTAGCGTCAAAAACCAAATCGTCAAACTAAGGTAGATAGATAGATAGATAGTGAAGAATTTCTTTAACCAAATTGTTTTTTTTTTTTTTTTTTTTGATCTTCGATTTCTTTTTTTTTTTTTTTGAATTGGTTTCTTACAAAAGATAGAAAGAAAAGATATAGAATAAAGAAGTGAAGAGATATAGCTTGCTTAGAAAATACCGATATTCAAGAGCGTGGCTCTGATACCATCGAATTGCTTAGATAGTATCAGAGCCACGCTCTTGAATATCGGTATTTTCTAAGCAAGCTATATCTCTTCACTTCTTTATTCTATATCTTTTCTTTCTATCTTTTGTAAGAAACCAATTCAAAAAAAAAAAAAAAGAAATCGAAGATCAAAAAAAAAAAAAAAAAAAAAACAATTTGGTTAAAGAAATTCTTCACTATCTATCTATCTATCTACCTTAGTTTGACGATTTGGTTTTTGACGCTACCATCGAATTGTTTCGATTTAGTTTCTTAAGAACCGAGGAGAACTTCTTGTGTGTGTGTGAGGATATTGTTGTTAGTTTTTATGTGTTTAGAGAGTAGATTTGGAGTGTGTGTTCTTGTGTTCAATGAAGAACATCAAGAACATTAGCGAGAGTATAAAGAGATTTCATAAAGATAAGATTTTCATTAAGTGTGTTAACCTTGAAGTTTACAAGAGAGAGAGTATATATAACAAAGAAAAACAAGTCGCCCTAAATGGCATAAAGAGAATATGCTAGAAACGTCACTATCGGTGTGGCTAGCCGCGCCTCCTTAACTCGGTCCGTGACTTGTACGGCCGAGTAGGCTACACGCGCCTTAAGTCACACATGTGACTTTTGCCAACGGCTCTTTTGCAACGGCTACTTGGTGGACTTGAGTCTTCTAGATCCTTCCTTGCTCTTCTCTTGTAACGGTAACAATGTTGAGAGGTACTTGGGCCTTTGCTCGGTCCACAAGTGTGGGCACTTACCTTAGTGGACTATGAATCCGGATAGGTGCCTTAGTCTCTTTAATACTCCCCCTCAAGCTCAACCTAGTGAAACGGTTAAGCTTGGAACCCGTATGACCTTGCCTCGTTAAAACCTTGGTAAGAAAACCACTTGGGATAAAACTTACCTAAGGGAAAAGAGTGCATGATCATACGGTTTAGGGACTTAGGCATTGAGAGCCCGGATGAGTCCAAGTCTTGATAGAATGGACTCACAAACCTTCAAGCTTGCGGACTTGGTGAAGATGTCCGCGAGTTGATCTTGACTCTTCGTGTAGCAAGGTAGAATAGTGCCCTTGACCATTTGTTCTCTAACCTTGTGACAATCCACCTCTATGTGTTTAGTCCTCTCATGGAAGACCGAGTTTGTTGCTATGTGGATAGCCGCTTGATTATCACAATGCATGGTCATTGGTGCTTCAATCTTGAGTCCCAAATCTCCTAGCAAGTTCTTTAGCCACATGAGTTCTTGAGTCAATTTCCTCATGGCTCTATACTCGGCTTCGGCGGTTGAGCAAGATACTATCTTTTGCTTCTTGGTTTTCCATGTGACAAGGTTGCCACCAATGAAAGTGCAATAGCCGGTGGTTGACCGTCTACTATCTAGATCCCCGGCATAGTCCGCGTCACAATACCCAATAACCTCCGTGTTCTTGTTGCAACCCATCCAAATACCCAAACTTGAGGTTCCTTTGAGATAGCCCAAGATCCTCATGATCATGTTCCAATGGTGTTGCTTCGGCTTTTGCATGTATTGGGAGACTTGGTTCACGGCAAAGCATAAGTCCGGCCTAGTGATTGTCAAGTAAATGAGTTTACCAACTAGCCGTCTATAGAGCATTGGGTCTTGGTATGGTTGATCTTCCTCACTACCTTCTTGAATGGTCTTGTAGCCGTCTTCAAGAGGAGTTTTAGCCACCTTTGTACCTATCATATTGACAACACTTAAAAGATCATGGGTGTACTTCCTTTGGGAAAGAAATAGACCTTCTCTAGATCTACACACTTCAATCCCAAGGAAGTACTTAAGAGTACCTAAGTCCTTAATATCAAATTTAGACTTAAGGAAAGATTTGGTTTCTTGAATACCTTCCTTGTTGTTTCCGGAGATGATGATGTCGTCTACATACACTAGTACTACTACTATACCTTCTTGGTTTTGTAGGGTAAAGAGAGTATGCTCGGCTTGTGATCTCTTGAATCCTTTTGCCATCAATGTTGAGCTAAGCTTGTGGTACCAAGCTCTTGGTGATTGCTTGAGACCGTAGATGGCTTTCCTTAGCCGTAGGACTTTTCCGGGTGTAATTTCTAAGCCGGGTGGTGGAGTCATGTAGACTTCCTCTTCAAGCTCTCCTTGTAGAAAGGCATTCTTCACATCCATTTGAAAGAGATCCCATGATAGGTTAGTAGCAAGTGATAAGATTACCCGAACCGTATGGAGTTTTGCAACCGGGGCAAATGTGTCTAGGTAGTCCTCTCCATAGGTTTGAGTAAAGCCTCTTGCTACCAATCTTGCCTTGTGTCTTTCTATCTCTCCATTACTTAGATATTTGATGGTGAAGACATACCTTGAGCTCACGGCTTTCTTCCCTTTTGGTAGGTTGGTTTCATAGAAAGTTTCATTGTCTTCCATGGCCTTGTTCTCGGCTTCCATCGCTTTAACCCAAACGTCCTCCTTCATTGCCTCTTCATAAGTCCTTGGAATAACTTGTTGATCCATGGAGGTGGTAAAGGCTTTATGTTCCTTTGGAAAGCTTGCCGTAGAACACACGGCTTGAGTGGGATGCGCCTCGGCTTTGTTGTTAAAGTACACCCTTGTGTTGACCCAATTAGATGGATGCCTCTTGACTCTAGTGCTCCTTCTTAGAACCAGCGGCTCTTCTTCTTGGGACACACCTTGGTCATGGACTTCTTGATCATTTTGTTGTTGAGTATTAGTCTCGGTTGAGGCTTGTGGTTCTTCTTGACCATTTGACTCATTTGACTCTCCCCCGGACGTAGTTGGTTCTTGAGTACCGGCTTGCTCATTGTTCTCCCCCTCATGATCAAGGTGGGTTTCTTGAGTTGGTTCCTCACTTCTTGTTTCTTCATAGCTATCCATACCAAGATTTCTCATCAAGTTCCTAAGACTTGTGGCTCTATCCGTAACAACTTCGGGTAAGTCCTTTACACTATCCCAATTGTTCTCCTTGTAGTAGCTTTGTCCCTCTAGAAACTTGACCTCCCTTGATACTAGTACCCTTCTTGTCTCCGGTACATAACACTTGTACCCCTTTTGTGTGTTTGAGTAGCCAATGAACATTGCCTTGATGCTTTTAGCTTCAAGCTTGTTCCTTTGCTCACTAGGTACAAACACAAAGCACACACAACCGAACACTCTTAGATGATTGATAAAAGGATTAGTTTTATTCAATACCTTGAATGGAGATTCATTCTTCAAGACTTGTGTTGGTGTGCGGTTGATAAGGTAGCATGCCGTGAGAACTCCATCGGACCAAAACCTCTTTGGTATGTTCATGTGGAACATCATGGACCGTGTCACTTCCATTAGGTGCCGGTTCTTCCTTTCGGCTACACCATTTTGTTGTGGTGTGTATGGGCATGTGGTTTGATGGAGGATCCCATGCTTGGCTATGTGCTCTTTGAATGCTCTACTTGTGTATTCTCCACCATTGTCGGACCTAAAAGTCTTAATCTTGACATTATAGTGGTTAGTCACATAGTTTTGAAAGTTTTGAAAAGCTTCTAACACCCTATCTTTTGTTTGTAAAAGGGTCACCCATGTGTATTTTGAACTTTCATCTATGAATGTGACAAAGTAAGAGTGATTATCCCTAGATTTACAAGGTGATGACCACACATCCGAATGCACAAGTTCAAAAGGTTTATAAGTCATGTTTGATTTTTGAAAAACGGTTCGACAATGTTTACCTAAAATGCAAGCTTCACAAGTTTCATGATTAAACTTAACATTAGGCAAAATGGTTTTTAAAGCATTAAGATGAGGTTGACCGAGTCTAAAATGCCAAATTACATTGTTAACTTCGGATAAAACCGTTTTAAAAGCATGACAAAATAAAGCATTAGAATTTTTAAAGGAGTTTTTCTCTAGGACATAGAGATCGCCTCTTGTGATCCCCTTTCCCACAATCCTTTTACTCTCAATATCCTGAAAAATCACATCATTAGGACCGAAGATAACATTGCAATTTAAGTCACAAGCTATTTGTTTAACGGATAGAAGATTAGATGTGAAACTAGGCATATAAAGGGCCTTAGATTCTCTATCAAATAGCTTAAGGTTCCCTAATCCTTCTATAGGTATTTTACTCCCATTTGCAATGATTACATTCCCTAGAGCCGGTTCTATGTCACTAATCAAGTCTAGGTTACTAATCATGTGATGAGAAGCACCGAATCAATGACAATAGGTTTACTAAGATCTTTACCAAGGATGTTAGCACTAAGGGAGTAAAAGGGAGTTTTACCAATACCGGAGCCTTTTAAGGCCTTGAGAAGAGCATCGAGATCGGATCTCCTCACAAAGTCATCCTTGAAAGGAACAATGGCCGAGCTTTCTTCCTCTTTGTTGCTCCGGTTTGACCCACTTGTACTCGGACGCCCATGGTATCATCGTTGGAGAAGTGTGCCTTGGCATCCTTGAATTTGGCCGGCTTGAGATGAGGGTGAAGGCTCCAACACTTGTCCTTGGTATGTCCCTTCTTCTTGCAAGTGGTCACAGAGCAAGGACCTCCTTTCTTCATAGGTCTTTGAAGATGGTTTGAACTCTACCCCGTTGGCCGAGACCAACTCCTTCTTGCTATCAAAGAGGTCTATGGACCCTTGTTCCCTTTGTAATTGAGAGCACACTTCTTCAAGATTTGGTAACATGTCCGAGCGTAGAAGATGCTTGATGATGTCCTTGTAGCTACCGTTGAGGGTGAGAAGCAAGCCAAAGACTTTGTCTTGCTCTCTTCGTTCGTTTAAGACTCTAGGTTCCACGGTGCTTGGTCGGAGCATCTCTAGCTCGGCCCATAGTGATCTAAACCTCCCAAAATGTTTGGTGAACTCGGTGTCTTCTTGATTAAGGTCATTGATGGCCTTCTTGACTTCATATACCCGGCTTAGATTGGAGACGTTGCCGTAGACGGTTTGAAGAGTATCCCACAATTCCTTAGCGCTTTCACAATATGAATAGGCTTCTAGGATGGAGGGTTCAAGGGATCCTTGGATGATTCCCAGGACCTTTTGGTCTAGTTGAAACCACTTTTCATCATCGTTGGTCAGCTCATTGTTAAACTCGATAGGAGCTTCTTGCCGTGTGAGAATGTGATTCCAATAACCTCGGCCACAAAGGGCTATCTTCATGGTTCTAGCCCATAGAAGATAGTTTATGCCTTTAAGAGTAATCGGGCAGAGATTCTTCTTTTGTTCTTTGTCTTCCATTGTTTTGAAATTTCTTGTTTTGAAATTTCTTGGTTTGAAATCGAAGAACCGTTACCGAGAATGGTTATCGAGAGTGCTCGGTATCGATGTCGAGAATGGTCGGTGCCGAGAGTTGTCGATGTCGAGAAATGTCGATGCCGAGAGTTGTCGATGTCGAGAAATGTCGATGCCGAGAGTTGTCGATGTCGAGAGTTGTCGATGTCGAGAAAGTTGTAACCGAGAGATTTGTGGCCGCGAGTAGCCAAGAGATTTGTGCGGAAGCGAAATAGGTTCGGGAGCAAGGTTGCTCGATACCATGTTAGTTTTTATGTGTTTAGAGAGTAGATTTGGAGTGTGTGTTCTTGTGTTCAATGAAGAACATCAAGAACATTAGCGAGAGTATAAAGAGATTTCATAAAGATAAGATTTTCATTAAGTGTGTTAACCTTGAAGTTTACAAGAGAGAGAGTATATATAACAAAGAAAAACAAGTCGCCCTAAATGGCATAAAGAGAATATGCTAGAAACGTCACTATCGGTGTGGCTAGCCGCGCCTCCTTAACTCGGTCCGTGACTTGTACGGCCGAGTAGGCTACACGCGCCTTAAGTCACACATGTGACTTTTGCCAACGGCTCTTTTGCAACGGCTACTTGGTGGACTTGAGTCTTCTAGATCCTTCCTTGCTCTTCTCTTGTAACGGTAACAATGTTGAGAGGTACTTGGGCCTTTGCTCGGTCCACAAGTGTGGGCACTTACCTTAGTGGACTATGAATCCGGATAGGTGCCTTAGTCTCTTTAATAATTGTGAGGGTTGTGAGAAACACTTGAGTGAAACACTTGTGAGGAATATTTTTACTAACGTGTTTGTTCTTTTTGCGAGGAAAAATGTCCAATGGAAGCAATTTTTCACGGAATGAAAGAGAAGCCGAAATGGCCCGCCAAATGGAAGCCATGTCCACAATGCTAGACGAAATGAGAGACCAAATGGCCACCCTTGCTGTTGGACGAGAAAGATCTAACCATGGCCATGAAAGAGGAAATAACTCGACGGAGAGTCAAGGATCGGGCAGAATTGTTCATCAAAGACGTCATCGAGTACCGCCTAGACATAGGCAACACCGGCGAAACCAACAACAACAACGAATGGAGCCATACGACAATCCGTTTCACGACTTCACCGATGGGGAACAAGATAGGCAACCACCGGCCGAGGAAGAAATGAAAATGATCTTGGCGGCTTGAAGCTACGCATTCCACCATTCCATGGGAAAAACGATCCCGATGCTTTCCTTGAGTGGGAAAAAAAGATCGATCTACTCTTCGATTGTCAACACTTTTCCGATCGCAAGAAAGTCAGGTTAGCACCACCGGATTTCATGATTATGCTATTGACTGGTGGGATCAATTGGTGACTAACAGAAGCGAAATAGAGAAAATCCCGTAGAGACTTGGGAAGAGATGATGATACTTATGAGAAGACGGTTCATTCCGAGCCATTACCACCGAGAATTGCACCAAAAACTACGAAGGCTATCTCAAGGAAGTAGGAATGTGGAAGATTATTTCCAAGAGATGGAGAAACTCATGCTCAAAGCCGATGTAGATGAACACCGTGATGCAACAATGGCCCGATTCCTATCCGGAATGAATCGAGAATTACAAGATCGTATGGAGATGCAAACTTATGACACCATAGAGGATATGTTGCACAAGGCCATTCTCGTGGAACAACAACTTAGGAGAAAGAGCGTCACAACCAAGCCAAGTTACCCTAAAAGCGAGAAGCCAAGTTACCCAAGCCGCACCGATTCCAAGCCAAAATCGGAATTCAAGCCTAACGTTTCAAGTCAAGACTACAAGGGTAAGACCGAGGCTTCTACTTCTAGTCGTAACCGTGACATAGAATGTTTCAGGTGTAAAGGCAAAGGTCATTATGCGAACAAGTGTCCAAACCAGCGCGCCATGTTGATGCTAGATAGCGGCGAAATCGTGACCGAAGATGAGAAGGACTATGACTCCGCACCAATCTATGATGACGATGAGGAACATGCGGTTAAAGGAGAGTTACTTGTGGCAAGACGAGTTCTTCTTTCTCAAGAGAAAAGTCTAGAAGACGAACAACGGGAAAACTTGTTCCACACGCGATGCCATATCAAAGATAAGGTATGTAGCCTAATTATCGATGGCGGAAGTTGTACTAATGTTGCTAGCATGACTTTGGTGAAGAAACTAAACTTGGAGATGAAGAAACATCCACGGCCGTATAGTCTAAGATGGTTGAGTAACCAAAAACAAACGGTGACACATCAAGTTTTGGTATCTTTGTCTATTGGCCGATATGAGGATGAAATCCTTTGCGATGTGTTATCCATGGAAGCTGGTCACATTCTACTTGGAAGACCATGGCAGTACGATCGAAGGACGGTTCATGATGGGTACACTAACAAGTATTCCTTTGAGTACCAAGGACGGAAGATCACTCTTGCACCTATGTCACCACATGAGGTGTACCTAGATCAGCTCAAGCTTGAGCAAAACCAAGGAAAGAACATAGTGAGTAATCCCCTAAACACTTCTTCTACTAAAAATGAGAGTGAGAGTTCGAGAAAAACCCCGCTAAAGGCCTTTGAGAGTAAACCCGTGAGGCAAGAAACTCTTTTTGTGAGACCGAGTGAGATTAAGCATGCTCTTGTTACTAAGCAACCTTTCGTGTTGCTTGTCTTTAAAGATGCTCTCTTGACTAACCCCGAGCCGGATCTTCCGAGCAATGTGTTGTCTCTTTTGTAGGAATATAGTGATGTCTTTCCGGAAGACAGTCCAGGCGGTCTACCTCCCATTCGTGGAATAGAACATCAAATAGACTTTGTTCCCGGAGCAACACTTCCGAACCGGCCCGCTTACCGAACCAACCCGGTTGAAACCAAGGAACTCCAACGACAAGTCGGTGAACTTTTGGAGAAGGGTCATATCCGAGAAAGTATGAGTCCTTGCGCCGTTCCGGTATTACTTGTGCCCAAGAAGGATGGATCTTGGCGGATGTGTGTTGATTGTCGAGCCATCAACAATATTACGGTAAAGTATCGCCATCCAATTCCTAGGCTAGATGACATGTTAGACGAACTTCATGGGTCTAGTGTCTTTTCTAAAATTGATTTGAAAAGTGGATATCACCAAATCCGGATGAAGGAAGGTGATGAATGGAAAACCGCTTTCAAAACTAAGCACGGATTGTATGAGTGGCTTGTTATGCCGTTTGGCCTTACGAATGCACCTAGTACTTTCATGCGTCTTATGAATCATGTTCTTAGGTCATTTATAGGTGTCTTTGTTGTTGTTTATTTTGATGACATCTTGGTTTATAGCAAGACCTTGGACGAACATGTGGAGCATTTGCGAAAGGTGTTGAACGTGCTTAGGAAGGAACGCCTCTTTGGCAATTTTAAAAAGTGTTCTTTTTGTTCAAATGACGTGGTGTTTCTAGGTTTTGTTGTGAGTTCACAGGGCATACAGGTCGATGTGAGCAAGATCAAGGCGATCCAAGATTGGCCGAGTCCTAAGACGGTAGGTGAGGTCCGAAGCTTCCACGGTTTAGCCGGTTTCTATAGACGGTTTGTTCGGGACTTCAGCACCATTGCCGCACCACTAACCGAAGTGATCAAGAAGGACGTGGGCTTTAAATGGGAACAAGCTCAAGAGGACGCTTTCCAACTCCTAAAACACAAGCTTACTCACGCCCCTCTTCTCGTTCTACCTGATTTTATGAAAACATTTGAGATTGAATGCGATGCTTCGGTGTAGGTATAGGAGCCGTGCTCATGCAAGAGAAGAAGCCAATTGCTTTCTTTAGTGAGAAACTCGGAGGAGCTACTCTCAACTACCCGACGTACGATAAGGAGTTCTACGCCTTAGTCCGTGCACTCCAAACATGGCAACACTATCTCTGGCCGAAGGAGTTCGTGATCCACACCGATCATCAATCACTTAGGCACCTAAAGAGCCAACAAAAGTTGAACAAGAGGCATGCCCGTTGGATGGAGTTCGTGGAAACCTTTCCATATGTGATTCAATACAAGCAAGGCAAAGAGAATGTGGTGGCCGATGCTCTATCTCGGAGGTACACTTTGATCTCGACTCTCGATGCCAAGATTCTCGGGTTTGAGATGATTAAGGGAGCATACGCAACCGATCCGTACTTTCGTGAAGTATTCCTTACTTGTGAAAAGTTTGCTAAAGGAAAGTACTTTAGAAGTGATGGGTTTTTGTTTTATGAAAACCGACTTTGCATTCCCAACTCTTCTTTGCGAGATCTTCTTGTTAGGGAAGCACACGGAGGAGGCTTGATGGGACACTTTGGCGTGGCCAAAACTCTTTCCATTGTGCAAGATCATTTCTTTTGGCCGCACATGAAGCGTGATGTTGAACGAATTTGCAGCCGATGCACCACATGTAAGCTCGCTAAATCAAAAAGCCAAGGCCAAGGTATGTACACTCCTTTACCGATTCCTAGTGCACCATGGACCGACATTTCGATGGATTTTGTCTTAGGTTTACCTCGGACTAGGAATGGTAGAGATTCGGTCTTTGTTGTGGTCGATAGGTTTTCTAAAATGGCACATTTCATACCTTGCCATAAAACTGATGATGCATCTAACATTGCTGACTTATTCTTTAAGGAGATTGTCCGTCTACATGGAATGCCTAGGACTATAGTCTCGGGTAGGGATACAAAGTTTCTGAGTTATTTTTGGAAGACCCTATGGTCTAAGCTAGGAACTAAGCTTTGTTTCTCTACTACTTGTCATCCGCAAACCGATGGACAAACCGAAGTGGTTAATAGGACTCTAGGGACACTCTTGAGAACCGTGATCAAAAAGAATCTTAAGTCATGGGAGGATTGTTTACCACATGTAGAGTTTGCATATAATCATGCCGTGCATTCTACTACTTGTTTTTCTCCTTTTCAACTTGTTTATGGCTTTAATCCGCTTACACCTCTTGATCTAACTCCTTTACCTTTGAGTGAGCGTGTACTATGGACGGAAAGAAAAAGGCTGAGTTAGTCAAACTAATGCACGAAAAGGCAAAGCAAAACATCGAGCATAAAACCGAGCAATACCGCAAGCAAGCCAACAAAGGTCGGAACAAAAAGACGTTTGAACCCGGCGACCTTGTTTGGATTTACTTGAGAAAGGAGCGGTTCCCGAAGAAAGGAAGTCTAAACTCTTGCCAAAAGTTGATGGACCATTTACTATTTTGGAGAAGATCAATGATAATGCTTACAAAATTGATCTCCAAGGTAAGTATTCTCGTTAGCTCTAGCTTCAACATTGCCGATATCATTCCTTTTATTGCAGATGGAGTCGATTTGAGGACAAATCCTTTTCAAGAGGAGAGGGATGATATGATCATGGATACGCAAGCTTTGGATGAGGTTCCCGAGGAAGCATTGATCGTTCCCGAAGGCCCCATGACGCGATCCAAGACAAGGAAGCTAGCCGGAGCTGTTTGGAAAGTACTTGGCAACGTTAGGAACAAGGAGGAAGACCAACTTACGCAATGCACCTTCATCTCAATATCATTTGTGGATTCATCTTGAGGTTGGCCGCAAGCTAAGTTGTTGTACTCTTTTTCCTATACTCGGTTTTGTCCCATTGGGTTTTCCGAGTAGAGGTTTTAACGAGGCAATGACTTATGCTTACCATGGACGGTCCAAACTCACGTGAATTACATTTACATTATGGTTGGAAATAAATCAAAAGGACATGACCAAACCATGGAACATTCTCACCAACTTGGAGTCCAAGGGTCATTCAAACTCTAATTTATTTTAGTCTTTGGTCTTAGTCTTTGTTTTCATTCCCAAGGTAGTCTTGTTGACTAGCCTCTTCTCATTCTTCTTCTTATAAACTCATGTAATCCTTTCATTTGGATAATCAATCTTTTATCAAAAAAAAATCTTTGAGAAGTTTCTCTCTTGTTCTTTTGTGAACTTTTTCGATCTCTTTGGTGGTTAGCCAACGAAATCACTTCGATCATTGGGTGGTTAGCCTCTTGATCTCAATCGATTCCAAGGTGGTTAGCCGAAGAGTCACAACCGTTCCTTAGGTGGTTAGCCTGCGATTCGAATTAGGTTTACCGAGTGCCGTTCATAGCCCTCGACGCAGCCCATTCACTTTCCCGCCTTGTTCATCCAAGGATCTATCCATTTCAATACCAACAAGAGTGTGCAATCTTTGGGAGTTCGTATCAGTAAAACTAGTACAAAGCTCATTGAGACACTTATAAGCACTCATGTTGAATGAAACTTGGTTTAGAGTCCTAGAAACGCGTTGTTAGAGGTTTCATAAGTTCGTAAAACTAGTACAAAGCTCATTGAGACACTTATAAGCACTCATGTTGAATGAAACTTGGTTTAGAGTCCTAGAAATGCGTTGTTAGATTTTTCATAAGTTCTTCAAAGTAGTACAAAGCTCATTAAGACACTTATAAGCACTCATGTTGCATGAAACTTGGTTTAGAGTACTAGAAACCCGTTGTTAGATGTTTCATAAGTTCGTCAAACAAGTACAAACCTCATTGAGACACTTATAAGCACTCATGTTGCATGAAACTTGGTTTAGAGTCCTAGAAACCGCGTTGTTAGATGTTTCATAAGTTCGTCAAACTAGTACAAAGCTCATTGAGACACTTATAAGCACTCATGTTGCATGAAACTTGGTTTAGAGTCCTAGAAACGCGTTGTTAGATGTTTCATAACTTCGTAAAACTAGTACAAAGCTCATTGAGACACTTATAAGCACTCATGTTGAATGAAACTTGGTTTAGAGTCCTAGAAACGCGTTGTTAGATGTTTCATAAGTTCGTAAAACTAGTACAAAGCTCATTGATACACTTATAAGCACTCATGTTGAATGAAACTTGGTTTAGAGTCCTAGAAATGCGTTGTTAGATGTTTCATAAGTTCTTCAAACTAGTACAAAGCTCATTGAGACACTTATAAGCACTCATGTTGCATGAAAATTTTCTTAGAGTCCTAGAAACGCTTTGTTAGATGTTTCATAAGTTCGTCAAAATTGTATAAAGCTCATTGAGACACTTATAAGCACTCATGTTGCATGAAACTTGGTTTAGAGTCCTAGAAACGCGTTGTTCGATGTTTCATAAGTTCGTCAAACTAGTACAAAGCTCATTGAGACACTTATAAGCACTCATGTTGCATGAAACTTTGTTTAGAGTCCTAGAAACTGCGTTGTTAGATGTTTCATAAGTTCGTAAAACTAGTACAAAGCTCATTGAGACACTTATAAGCACTCATGTTGAATGAAACTTGGTTTAGAGTCCTAGAAATGCGTTGTTAGATGTTTCATAAGTTCTTCAAACTAGTACAAAGCTCATTGAGACACTTATAAGCACTCATGTTGCATGAAACTTTTCTTAGAGTCCTAGAAACGCTTTGTTAGATGTTTCATAAGTTCGTCAAAATTGTACAAAGCTCATTGAGACACTTATAAGCACTCATGTTGCATGAAACTTGGTTTAGAGTCCTAGAAACGCGTTGTTCGATGTTTCATAAGTTCGTCAAACTAGTAAAAAGCTCATTGAGACACTTATAAGCACTCATGTTGCATGAAACTTTGTTTAGAGTCCTAGAAACTGCGTTGTTAGATGTTTCATAAGTTCGTCAAACTAGTACAAAGCTCATTGAGACACTTATAAGCACTCCTGTTGCATGAAACTTTATTTAGAGTCCTACAAACTGCGTTGATATATGTTTCATAAGTTCGTCAAACTAGTACAAAGCTCAGTGAGACACTTATAAGCACTCATGTTGCATGAAACTTGGTTTAGATTCCTAGAAACCGCGTTGTTAGATGTTTCATAGGTTCGTCAAACTAGTACAAAGCTCATTGAGACACTTATAAGCACTCATGTTGCATGAAACTTAGTTTAGAAACGATTTGTTAGATGTTTCATATAAGTTCGTCAAACTAGTACAAAGCTCATTGAGACACTTATAAGCACTCATGTTGCATGAAACTTGGTTTAGAGTCCTAGAAACGCGTTGTTAGATGTTTCATAAGTTCGTCAAACTAGTACAAAGCTCATTGAGACACTTATAAGCACTCAAGTTGCATGAAACTTGGTTTAGAGTCCTAGAAACGCGTTGTTAAATGTTTCATAAGTTCGTAAAACTAGTACAAAGCTCATTGAGACACTTATAAGCACTCATGTTAAATGAAACTTGGTTTAGAGTCCTAGAAGCGCGTTGTTAGATGTTTCATAAGTTCGTAAAACTAGTACAAAGGTCATTGAGACACTTATAAGCACTCATGTTGAATGAAACTTGGTTTGAAGTCCTAGAAATGCGTTGTTAGATGTTTCATAAGTTCTTCAAACTAGTACAAAGCTCATTGAGACACTTATAAGCACTCATATTGCATGAACCTTGGTTTAGAGTCCTAGAAACGCGTTGTTAGATGTTTCATAAGTTCGTAAAACTTGTACAAAGCTCATTGAGACACTTATAAGCACTGATGTGGAATGAAACTTGGTTTAGAGTCCTAGAAACCGCGTTGATAGATGTTTCATAAGTTCGTCAAACTAGTACAAAGCTCATTGAGAAACTTATAAGCACTCATGTTGCATGAAACTTTGTTTAGAGTCCTAGAAACTGCGTTGTTAGATGTTTCATAAGTTCGTCAAACTAGTACAAAGCTCATTGACACACTTATAAGCGCTCATGTTTCATGAAACTTTGTTTAGAGTCCAAGAAACGCGTTGTTAGATGTTTCATAAGTTCGTAAAACTAGTACAAAGCTCATTGAGACACTTATAAGCACTCATGTTTCATGAAACTTTGTTTAGAGTCCTAGAAACGCGTTGTTAGATGTTTCATAAGTTCGTAAAACTAGTACAAAGCACATTGAGACACTTATAAGCACTCATGTTGAATGAAACTTGGTTTAGAGTCCAAGAAACGCGTTGTTAGATGTTTCATAAGTTCGTAAAACTAGTAAAAAGCTCATTGAGACACTTATAAGCACTCATGTTGAATGAAACTTGGTTTAGAGTCCTAGAAATGCGTTGTTAGATGTTTCATAAGTTCTTCAAACTAGTGCAAAGCTCATGGAGACACTTATAAGCACTCATGTTGCATGAACCTTGGTTTAGAGTCCTAGAAACGCGTTGTTAGATGTTTAATAAGTTCGTAAAACTTGTACAAAACTCATTGAGACACTTATAAGCACTCATGTGGAATGAAACTTGGTTTAGAGTCCTAGAACCCGCGTTGTTAGATGTTTCATATCTTCGTCAAACTAGTCAAAAGCTCATTGAGACACTTATAAGCACTCATGTTGCATGAAACACTTTTTAGAGTCCTAGAAACTGCGTTATTAGATGTTTCATAAGTTCGTCAAACTAGTACAAAGCTCATTGAGACACTTATAAGCACTCATGTTGCATGAAACTTGGTTTAGATTCCTAGAAACCGCGTTGTTAGATGTTTCATAAGTTCGTAAAACTAGTCAAAAGCTCATTGAGACACTTATAAGCACTCATGTTGCATGAAACTTAGTTTAGAGTCCTAGAAACCGCGTTGTTAGATGTTTCATAAGTTCAATAAACTAGTACAAAGCTCATTGAGACACTTATAAGCACTCATGTTGCATGAAACTTGGTTTAGAGTCCTAGAAACGCGTTGTTAGATGTTTCATAAGTTCGTCAAACTTGTACAAAGCTCATTGAGACACTTATAAGCACTCATGTTGCATGAAACTTCGTTTAGAGTCTTAGAAACCGCGTTGTTAGATGTTTCATATGTTCGTCAAACTAGTACAAAGCTCATTGAGACACTTATAAGCACTCAAGTTGCATGAAACTTGGTTTAGAGTACTAGAAACGCGTTGTTAAATGTTTCATAAGTTCGTAAAACTAGTACAAAGCTCATTGAGACACTTATAAGCACTCATGTTGAATGAAACTTGGTTTAGAGTCCTACAAACGCGTTGTTAGATGTTTCATAAGTTCGTAAAACTAGTACAAAGCTCATTGAGACACTTATAAGCACTCATGTTGAATGAAACTTGGTTTAGAGTCCTAGAAATGCGTTGTTAGATGTTTCATAAGTTCTTCAAACTAGTACAAAGCTCATTGAGACACTTATAAGCACTCATGTTGCATGAACCTTGGTTTAGAGTCCTAGAAACGCGTTGTTAGATGTTTCATAAGTTCGTAAAACTTGTACAAAGCTCATTGAGACACTTATAAGCACTGATGTGGAATGAAACTTGGTTTAGAGTCCTAGAAACCGCGTTTTTAGATGTTTCATAAGTTCGTCAAACTAGTACAAAGCTCATTGAGACACTTATAAGCACTCATGTTGCATGAAACTTTGTTTAGAGTCCTAGAAACTGCGTTGTTAGATGTTTCATAAGTTCGTCAAACTAGTACAAAGCTCATTGAGACACTTATAAGCACTCATGTTTCATGAAACTTTGTTTAGAGTCCTAGAAACGCGTTGTTAGATGTTTCATAAGTTCGTAAAACTAGTACAAAGCACATTGAGACACTTATAAGCACTCATGTTGAATGAAACTTCGTTTAGAGTCCAAGAAACGCGTTGTTAGATGTTTCATAAGTTCGTAAAACTAGTAAAAAGCTCATTGAGACACTTATAAGCACTCATGTTGAATGAAACTTGGTTTAGAGTCCTAGAAATGCGTTGTTAGATGTTTCATAAGTTCTTCAAACTAGTGCAAAGCTCATGGAGACACTTATAAGCACTCATGTTGCATGAACCTTGGTTTAGAGTCCTAGAAACGCGTTGTTAGATGTTTAATAAGTTCGTAAAACTTGTACAAAACTCATTGAGACACTTATAAGCACTCATGTGGAATGAAACTTGGTTTAGAGTCCTAGAACCCGCGTTGTTAGATGTTTCATATCTTCGTCAAACTAGTCAAAAGCTCATTGAGACACTTATAAGCACTCATGTTGCATGAAACACTTTTTAGAGTCCTAGAAACTGCGTTATTAGATGTTTCATAAGTTCGTCAAACTAGTACAAAGCTCATTGAGACACTTATAAGCACTCATGTTGCATGAAACTTGGTTTAGATTCCTAGAAACCGCGTTGTTAGATGTTTCATAAGTTCGTAAAACTAGTACAAACCTCATTGAGACACTTATAAGCACTCATGTTGCATGAAACTTGATTTAGAGTCCTAGAAACGCGTTTTTAGATGTTTCATAAGTTCGTCAAACTTGTACAAAGCTCATTGAGACACTTATAAGCACTCATGTTGTATGAAACTTGGTTTAGAGTCCTAGAAACGCGTTGTTAGATGTTTCATAAGTTCGTCAAACTTGTACAAAGCTCATTGAGACACTTATAAGGACTCATGTTGCATGAAACTTCGTTTAGAGTCTTAGAAACCGCGTTGTTAGATGTTTCATAAGTTCGTCAAACTAGTACAAAGCTCATTGAGACACTTATAAGCACTCAAGTTGCTTGAAACTTGGTTTAGAGTCCTAGAAACGCGTTGTTAAATGTTTCATAAGTTCGTAAAGCTAGTACAAAGCTCATTGAGACACTTATAAGCACTCATGTTAAATGAAACTTGGTTTAGAGTCCTAGAAACGCGTTGTTAGATGTTTCATAAGTTCGTAAAACTAGTACAAAGGTCATTGAGACACTTATAAGCACTCATGTTGAATGAAACTTGGTTTAGAGTCCTAGAAATGCGTTGTTAGATGTTTCATAAGTTCTTGAAACTATAACAAAGCTCATTGAGACACTTATAAGCACTCATGTTGCATGAACCTTGGTTTAGAGTCCTAGAAACGCGTTGTTAGATGTTTCAAAAGTTCGTAAAACTTGTACAAAGCTCATTGAGACACTTATAAGCACTGATGTGGAATGAAACTTGGTTTAGAGTCCTAGAACCCGCGTTGTTAGATGTCCTAGAACCCGCGTTGTTAGATGTTTCATAAGTTTGTAAAACTAGTCAAAAGCTCATTGAGACACTTATAAGCACTCATGTTGCATGAAACTTTGTTTAGAGTCCTAGAAACCGCGTTGTTAGATGTTTCATAAGTTCGTCAAACTAGTACAAAGCTCATTGAGACACTTATAAGCACTCATGTTGCATGAAACTTGGTTTAGAGTCCTAGAAACGCGTTGTTAGATGTTTCATAAGTTCGTCAAACTTGTACAAATCTCATTGAGACACTTATAAGCACTCATGTTGCATGAAACTTCGTTTAGAGTCTTAGAAACCGCGTTGTTAGATGTTTCATAAGTTCGTCAAACTAGTACAAAGCTCATTGAGACACTTATAAGCACTCATGTTGCATGAAACTTGATTTAGAGTCCTAGAAACGCGTTTTTAGATGTTTCATAAGTTCGTCAAACTTGTACAAAGCTCATTGAGACACTTATAAGCACTCATGTTGTATGAAACTTGGTTTAGAGTCCTAGAAACGCGTTGTTAGATGTTTCATAAGTTTGTCAAACTTGTACAAAGCTCATTGAGACACTTATAAGGACTCATGTTGCATGAAACTTCGTTTAGAGTCTTAGAAACCGCGTTGTTAGATGTTTCATAAGTTCGTCAAACTAGTACAAAGCTCATTGAGACACTTATAAGCACTCAAGTTGCATGAAACTTGGTTTAGAGTCCTAGAAACGCGTTGTTAAATGTTTCATAAGTTCGTAAAGCTAGTACAAAGCTCATTGAGACACTTATAAGCACTCATGTTAAATGAAACTTGGTTTAGAGTCCTAGAAACGCGTTGTTAGATGTTTCATAAGTTCGTAAAACTAGTACAAAGGTCATTGAGACACTTATAAGCACTCATGTTGAATGAAACTTGGTTTAGAGTCCTAGAAATGCGTTGTTAGATGTTTCATAAGTTCTTGAAACTAGTACAAAGCTCATTGAGACACTTATAAGCACTCATGTTGCATGAACCTTGGTTTAGAGTCCTAGAAACGCGTTGTTAGATGTTTCATAAGTTCGTAAAACTTGTTCAAAGCTCATTGAGACACTTATAAGCACTGATGTGGAATGAAACTTGGTTTAGAGTCCTAGAAACCGCGTTGTTAGATGTTTCATAAGTTCGTCAAACTAGTACAAAGCTCATTGAGAAACTTATAAGTACTCATGTTGCATGAAACTTGGTTTAGAGTCCTAGAAACGCGTTGTTAGATGTTTCATAAGTTCGTCAAACTTGTACAAAGCTCATTGAGACACTTATAAGGACTCATGTTGCATGAAACTTCGTTTAGAGTCTTAGAAACCGCGTTGTTAGATGTTTCATAAGTTCGTCAAACTAGTACAAAGCTCATTGAGACACTTATAAGCCCTCAAGTTGCATGAAACTTGGTTTAGAGTCCTAGAAACGCGTTATTAAATGTTTCATAAGTTCGTAAAACTAGTACAAAGCTCATTGAGACACTTATAAGCACTCATGTTAAATGAAACTTGGTTTAGAGTCCTAGAAACGCGTTGTTAGATGTTTCATAAGTTCGTAAAACTAGTACAAAGGTCATTGAGACACTTATAAGCACTCATGTTGAATGAAACTTGGTTTAGAGTCCTAGAAATGCGTTGTTAGATGTTTCATAAGTTCTTCAAACTAGTATAAAGCTCATTGAGACACTTATAAGCACTCATGTTGCATGAACCTTGGTTTAGAGTCCTAGAAACGCGTTGTTAGATGTTTCATAAGTTCGTAAAACTTGTACAAAGCTCATTGAGACACTTATAAGCACCGATGTGGAATGAAACTTGGTTTAGAGTCCTAGAAACCGCGTTGTTAGATGTTTCATAAGTTCGTCAAACTAGTACAAAGCTCATTGAGAAACTTATAAGCACTCATGTTGCATGAAACTTTGTTTAGAGTCCTAGAAACTGCGTTGTTAGATGTTTCATAAGTTCGTCAAACTAGTACAAAGCTCATTGAGACACTTATAAGCACTCATGTTTCATGAAACTTTGTTTAGAGTCCAAGAAACGCGTTGTTAGATGTTTCATAAGTTTGTCAAACTTGTACAAAGCTCATTGAGACACTTATAAGGACTCATGTTGCATGAAACTTCGTTTAGAGTCTTAGAAACCACGTTGTTAGATGTTTCATAAGTTCGTCAAACTAGTACAAAGCTCATTGAGACACTTATAAGCACTCAAGTTGCATGAAACTTGGTTTAGAGTCCTAGAAACGCGTTGTTAAATGTTTCATAAGTTCGTAAAGCTAGTACAAAGCTCATTGAGACACTTATAAGCACTCATGTTAAATGAAACTTGGTTTAGAGTCCTAGAAACGCGTTGTTAGATGTTTCATAAGTTCGTAAAACTAGTACAAAGGTCATTGAGACACTTATAAGCACTCATGTTGAATGAAACTTGGTTTAGAGTCCTAGAAATGCGTTGTTAGATGTTTCATAAGTTCTTGAAACTAGTACAAAGCTCATTGAGACACTTATAAGCACTCATGTTGCATGAACCTTGGTTTAGAGTCCTAGAAACGCGTTGTTAGATGTTTCATAAGTTCGTAAAACTTGTACAAAGCTCATTGAGACACTTATAAGCACTCGATGTGGAATGAAACTTGGTTTAGAGTCCTAGAAACCGCGTTGTTAGATGTTTCATAAGTTCGTCAAACTAGTACAAAGCTCATTGAGAAACTTATAAGTACTCATGTTGCATGAAACTTGGTTTAGAGTCCTAGAAACGCGTTGTTAGATGTTTCATAAGTTCGTCAAACTTGTACAAAGCTCATTGAGACAATTATAAGGACTCATGTTGCATGAAACTTCGTTTAGAGTCTTAGAAACCGCGTTGTTAGATGTTTCATAAGTTCGTCAAACTAGTACAAAGCTCATTGAGACACTTATAAGCCCTCAAGTTGCATGAAACTTGGTTTAAAGTCCTAGAAACGCGTTATTAAATGTTTCATAAGTTCGTAAAACTAGTACAAAGCTCATTGAGACACTTATAAGCACTCATGTTAAATGAAACTTGGTTTAGAGTCCTAGAAACGCGTTGTTAGATGTTTCATAAGTTCGTAAAACTAGTACAAAGGTCATTGAGACACTTATAAGCACTCATGTTGAATGAAACTTGGTTTAGAGTCCTAGAAATGCGTTGTTAGATGTTTCATAAGTTCTTCAAACTAGTATAAAGCTCATTGAGACACTTATAAGCACTCATGTTGCATGAACCTTGGTTTAGAGTCCTAGAAACGCGTTGTTAGATGTTTCATAAGTTCGTAAAACTTGTACAAAGCTCATTGAGACAATTATAAGCACTGATGTGGAATGAAACTTGGTTTAGAGTCCTAGAAACCGCGTTGTTAGATGTTTCATAAGTTCGTCAAACTAGTACAAAGCTCATTGAGAAACTTATAAGCACTCATGTTGCATGAAACTTTGTTTAGAGTCCTAGAAACTCGCGTTGTTAGATGTTTCATAAGTTCGTCAAACTAGTATAAAGCTCATTGAGACACTTATAAGCACTCATGTTTCATGAAACTTTGTTTAGAGTCCAAGAAACGCGTTGTTAGATGTTTCATAAGTTTGTCAAACTTGTGCAAAGCTCATTGAGACACTTATAAGGACTCATGTTGCATGAAACTTCGTTTAGAGTCTTAGAAACCGCGTTGTTAGATGTTTCATAAGTTCGTCAAACTAGTACAAAGCTCATTGAGACACTTATAAGCACTCAAGTTGCATGAAACTTGGTTTAGAGTCCTAGAAACGCGTTGTTAAATGTTTCATAAGTTCGTAAAGCTAGTACAAAGCTCATTGAGACACTTATAAGCACTCATGTTAAATGAAACTTGGTTTAGAGTCCTAGATACGCGTTGTTAGATGTTTCATAAGTTCGTAAAACTAGTACAAAGGTCATTGAGACACTTATAAGCACTCATGTTGAATGAAACTTGGTTTAGAGTCCTAGAAATGCGTTGTTAGATGTTTCATAAGTTCTTGAAACTAGTACAAAGCTCATTGAGACACTTATAAGCACTCATGTTGCATGAACCTTGGTTTAGAGTCCTAGAAACGCGTTGTTAGATGTTTCATAAGTTCGTAAAACTTGTACAAAGCTCATTGAGACACTTATAAGCACCGATGTGGAATGAAACTTGGTTTAGAGTCCTAGAAACCGCGTTGTTAGATGTTTCATAAGTTCGTCAAACTAGTACAAAGCTCATTGAGAAACTTATAAGTACTCATGTTGCATGAAACTTGGTTTAGAGTCCTAGAAACGCGTTGTTAGATGTTTCATAAGTTCGTCAAACTTGTACAAAGCTCATTGAGACACTTATAAGGACTCATGTTGCATGAAACTTCGTTTAGAGTCTTAGAAACCGCGTTGTTAGATGTTTCATAAGTTCGTCAAACTAGTACAAAGCTCATTGAGACACTTATAAGCACTCAAGTTGCATGAAACTTGGTTTAGAGTCCTAGAAACGCGTTATTAAATGTTTCATAAGTTCGTAAAACTAGTACAAAGCTCATTGAGACACTTATAAGCACTCATGTTAAATGAAACTTGGTTTAGAGTCCTAGAAACGCGTTGTTAGATGTTTCATAAGTTCGTAAAACTAGTACAAAGGTCATTGAGACACTTATAAGCACTCATGTTGAATGAAACTTGGTTTAGAGTCCTAGAAATGCATTGTTAGATGTTTCATAAGTTCTTCAAACTAGTATAAAGCTCATTGAGACACTTATAAGCACTCATGTTGCATGAACCTTGGTTTAGAGTCCTAGAAACGCGTTGTTAGATGTTTCATAAGTTTGTAAAACTTGTACAAAGCTCATTGAGACACTTATAAGCACTGATGTGGAATGAAACTTTATTTAGAGTCCTAGAAACCGCGTTGTTAGATGTTTCATAAGTTCGTCAAACTAGTACAAAGCTCATTGAGAAACTTATAAGCACTCATGTTGCATGAAACTTTGTTTAGAGTCCTAGAAACGCGTTGTTAGATGTTTCATAAGTTCGTCAAACTAGTACAAAGCTCATTGAGACACTTATAAGCACTAATGTTTCATGAAACTTTGTTTAGAGTCCAAGAAACGCGTTGTTAGATGTTTCATAAGTTCGTAAAACTAGTACAAAGCTCATTGAGACACTTATAAGCACTCATGTTGTATGAAACTTTGTTTAGAGTCCTAGAACCCGCGTTGTTAGATGTTTCATAAGTTTGTAAAACTAGTCAAAAGCTCATTGAGACACTTATAAGCATGAAACTTTGTTTAGAGTCTAGAAACGCGTTGTTGCATAAGTTCGTAAAACTTGTACAAAGCTCATTGAGACACTTATAAGCACTCATGTAGAATGAAACTTGGTTTAGAGTCCTAGAAACCGCATTGTTAGATGTTTCATAAGTTCGTCAAACTAGTACAAAGCTCATTGAGACACTTATAAGCACTCATGTTTCATGAAACTTTGTTTAGAGTCCTAGAAACGCGTTGTTAGATGTTTCATAAGTTCGTAAAACTAGTACAAAGATCATTGAGACACTTATAAGCACTCATGTTGAATGAAACTTGGTTTAGAGTCCAAGAAACGCGTTGTTAGATGTTTCATAAGTTCGTAAAACTAGTACAAAGCTCATTGAGACACTTATAAGCACTCATGTTGAATGAAACTTGGTTTAGAGTCCTAGAAATGCGTTGTTAGATGTTTCATAAGTTCTTCAAACTAGTATAAAGCTCATTGAGACACTTATAAGCACTCATGTTGCATGAACCTTGGTTTAGAGTCCTAGAAACGCGTTGTTAGATGTTTCATAAGTTTGTAAAACTTGTACAAAGCTCATTGAGACACTTATAAGCACTGATGTGGAATGAAACTTTGTTTAGAGTCCTAGAAACCGCGTTGTTAGATGTTTCATAAGTTCGTCAAACTAGTACAAAGCTCATTGAGAAACTTATAAGCACTCATGTTGCATGAAACTTTGTTTAGAGTAGAACCCGCGTTGTTAGATGTTTCTAGAAACTGCGTTGACACTTTAGCACTCATGTTTCATAAGTTCGTCAAACTAGTACAAAGCTCATTGAGACACTTATAAGCACTCATGTTTCATGAAACTTTGTTTAGAGTCCAAGAAACGCGTTGTTAGATGTTTCATAAGTTCGTAAAACTAGTACAAAGCTCATTGAGACACTTATAAGCACTCATGTTGTATGAAACTTTGTTTAGAGTCCTAGAACCCGCGTTGTTAGATGTTTCATAAGTTAAAACTGTAAAACATTAGTCACTTATAAGCACTCATGTTGAATGACACTTGGTTTAGAGTCCAAGAAACACGTTGTTCATGTTGCATAAGTTCGTAAAACTTGTACAAAGCTCATTGAGACACTTATAAGCACTCATGTAGAATGAAACTTGGTTTAGAGTCCTAGAAACCGCATTGTTAGATGTTTCATAAGTTCGTCAAACTAGTACAAAGCTCATTGAGACACTTATAAGCACTCATGTTTCATGAAACTTTGTTTAGAGTCCTAGAAACGCGTTGTTAGATGTTTCATAAGTTCGTAAAACTAGTACAAAGATCATTGAGACACTTATAAGCACTCATGTTGAATGAAACTTGGTTTAGAGTCCAAGAAACCGCGTTGTTAGATGTTTCATAAGTTCGTAAAACTAGTACAAAGCTCATTGAGACACTTATAAGCACTCATGTTGAATGAAACTTGGTTTAGAGTCCTAGAAACTGCGTTGTTAGATGTTTCATAAGTTCTTCAAACTAGTATAAAGCTCATTGAGACACTTATAAGCACTCATGTTGCATGAACCTTGGTTTAGAGTCCTAGAAACGCGTTGTTAGATGTTTCATAAGTTTGTAAAACTTGTACAAAGCTCATTGAGACACTTATAAGCACTGATGTGGAATGAAACTTTGTTTAGAGTCCTAGAAACCGCGTTGTTAGATGTTTCATAAGTTCGTCAAACTAGTCACAAAGCTCATTGAGAAACTTATAAGCACTCATGTTGCATGAAACTTTGTTTAGAGTCCTAGAAACCGCGTTGTTAGATGTTTCATAAGTTCGTCAAACTAGTACAAAGCTCATTGAGACACTTATAAGCACTCATGTTTCATGAAACTTTGTTTAGAGTCCAAGAAACCGCGTTGTTAGATGTTTCATAAGTTCGTAAAACTAGTACAAAGCTCATTGAGACACTTATAAGCACTCATGTTGTATGAAACTTTGTTTAGAGTCCTAGAACCCGCGTTGTTAGATGATTCATAAGTTTGTAAAACTAGTCAAAAGCTCATTGAGACACTTATAAGCACTCATGTTGCATGAAACTTAGTTTAGAGTCCTAGAAACCGCGTTGTTAGATGTTTCATAAGTTCGTCAAACTAGTACAAAGCTCATTGAGACACTTATAAGGACTCATGTTGCATGAAACTTCGTTTAGAGTCTTAGAAACCGCGTTGTTAGATGTTTCATAAGTTCGTCAAACTAGTACAAAGCTCATTGAGACACTTATAAGCACTCAAGTTGCATGAAACTTGGTTTAGAGTCCTAGAAACGCGTTATTAAATGTTTCATAAGTTCGTAAAACTAGTACAAAGCTCATTGAGACACTTATAAGCACTCGATGTTAAATGAAACTTGGTTTAGAGTCCTAGAAACCGCGTTGTTAGATGTTTCATAAGTTCGTAAAACTAGTACAAAGGTCATTGAGACACTTATAAGCACTCATGTTGAATGAAACTTGGTTTAGAGTCCTAGAAATGCGTTGTTAGATGTTTCATAAGTTCTTCAAACTAGTATAAAGCTCATTGAGACACTTATAAGCACTCATGTTGCATGAACCTTGGTTTAGAGTCCTAGAAACGCGTTGTTAGATGTTTCATAAGTTTGTAAAACTTGTACAAAGCTCATTGAGACACTTATAAGCACTGATGTGGAATGAAACTTTATTTAGAGTCCTAGAAACCGCGTTGTTAGATGTTTCATAAGTTTGTAAAACTAGTCAAAAGCTCATTGAGACACTTATAAGCACTCATGTTGCATAAGTTCGTAAAACTTGTACAAAGCTCATTGAGAAACTTATAAGCACTCATGTTGCATGAAACTTTGTTTAGAGTCCTAGAAACCGCGTTGTTAGATGTTTCATAAGTTCGTCAAACTAGTACAAAGCTCATTGAGACACTTATAAGCACTAATGTTTCATGAAACTTTGTTTAGAGTCCAAGAAACGCGTTGTTAGATGTTTCATAAGTTCGTAAAACTAGTACAAAGCTCATTGAGACACTTATAAGCACTCATGTTGTATGAAACTTTGTTTAGAGTCCTAGAACCCGCGTTGTTAGATGTTTCATAAGTTTGTAAAACTAGTACAAAAGCTCATTGAGACACTTATAAGCACTCATGTTGAATGAAACTTGGTTTAGAGTCCTAGAAATGCGTTGTTAGATGTTTCATAAGTTCTTCAAACTAGTACAAAGCTCATTGAGACACTTATAAGCACTCATGTAGAATGAAACTTGGTTTAGAGTCCTAGAAACCGCATTGTTAGATGTTTCATAAGTTCGTCAAACTAGTACAAAGCTCATTGAGACACTTATAAGCACTCATGTTTCATGAAACTTTGTTTAGAGTCCTAGAAACCGCGTTGTTAGATGTTTCATAAGTTCGTAAAACTAGTACAAAGATCATTGAGACACTTATAAGCACTCATGTTGAATGAAACTTGGTTTAGAGTCCAAGAAACTGCGTTGTTAGATGTTTCATAAGTTCGTAAAACTAGTACAAAGCTCATTGAGACACTTATAAGCACTCATGTTGAATGAAACTTGGTTTAGAGTCCTAGAAATGCGTTGTTAGATGTTTCATAAGTTCTTCAAACTAGTATAAAGCTCATTGAGACACTTATAAGCACTCATGTTGCATGAACCTTGGTTTAGAGTCCTAGAAACGCGTTGTTAGATGTTTCATAAGTTTGTAAAACTTGTCACAAAGCTCATTGAGACACTTATAAGCACTCGATGTGGAATGAAACTTTGTTTAGAGTCCTAGAAACCGCGTTGTTAGATGTTTCATAAGTTCGTCAAACTAGTACAAAAGCTCATTGAGAAACTTATAAGCACTCATGTTGCATGAAACTTTGTTTAGAGTCCTAGAAACTGCGTTGTTAGATGTTTCATAAGTTCGTCAAACTAGTACAAAGCTCATTGAGACACTTATAAGCACTCATGTTTCATGAAACTTTGTTTAGAGTCCAAGAAACCGCGTTGTTAGATGTTTCATAAGTTCGTAAAACTAGTACAAAGCTCATTGAGACACTTATAAGCACTCAAGTTGCATGAAACTTGGTTTAGAGTCCTAGAAACGCGTTGTTAAATGATTCATAAGTTCGTAAAACTAGTCAAAAGCTCATTGAGACACTTATAAGCACTCATGTTAAATGAAACTTAGTTTAGAGTCCTAGAAACCGCGTTGTTAGATGTTTCATAAGTTCGTAAAACTAGTACAAAGCTCATTGAGACACTTATAAGCACTCATGTTGAATGAAACTTGGTTTAGAGTCCTAGAAACGCGTTGTTAGATGTTTCATAAGTTCGTCAAACTAGTACAAAGCTCATTGAGACACTTATAAGCACTCATGTTGCATGAAACTTCGTTTAGAGTCCTAGAAACCGCGTTGTTAGATGTTTCATAAGTTCGTAAAACTAGTACAAAGCTCATTGAGACACTTATAAGCACTCAAGTGGAATGAAACTTGGTTTAGAGTCATAGAAACGCGTTGTTAAATGTTTCATAAGTTCGTAAAGCTAGTACAAAGCTCATTGAGAAACTTATAAGCACTCATGTTAAATGAAACTTGGTTTAGAGTCCTAGAAACGCGTTGTTAGATGTTTCATAAGTTCGTAAAACTAGTACAAAGCTCATTGAGACACTTATAAGCACTCATGTTGAATGAAACTTCGTTTAGAGTCCTAGAAATGCGTTGTTAGATGTTTCATAAGTTCGTCAAACTAGTACAAAGCTCATTGAGACACTTATAAGCACTCAAGTTGCATGAAACTTGGTTTAGAGTCCTAGAAACGCGTTATTAAATGTTTCATAAGTTCGTAAAACTAGTACAAAGCTCATTGAGACACTTATAAGCACTCATGTTAAATGAAACTTGGTTTAGAGTCATAGAAACCGCGTTGTTAGATGTTTCATAAGTTCGTAAAACTAGTACAAAGCTCATTGAGAAACTTATAAGCACTCATGTTGAATGAAACTTGGTTTAGAGTCCTAGAAACGCGTTGTTAGATGTTTCATAAGTTCGTCAAACTAGTACAAAGCTCATTGAGACACTTATAAGCACTCATGTTGCATGAAACTTCGTTTAGAGTCCTAGAAACCGCGTTGTTAGATGTTTCATAAGTTCGTAAAACTAGTACAAAGCTCATTGAGACACTTATAAGCACTCAAGTGGAATGAAACTTGGTTTAGAGTCCTAGAAACGCGTTATTAAATGTTTCATAAGTTCGTAAAACTAGTACAAAGCTCATTGAGAAACTTATAAGCACTCATGTTAAATGAAACTTGGTTTAGAGTCCTAGAAACGCGTTGTTAGATGTTTCATAAGTTCGTAAAACTAGTACAAAGCTCATTGAGACACTTATAAGCACTCATGTTGAATGAAACTTGGTTTAGAGTCCAAGAAACGCGTTGTTAGATGTTTCATAAGTTCGTAAAACTAGTACAAAGCTCATTGAGACACTTATAAGCACTCATGTTGCATGAAACTTGGTTTAGAGTCCTAGAAACGCGTTGTTAGATGTTTCATAAGTTCGTAAAACTAGTACAAAGCTCATTGAGACACTTATAAGCAACGATGTGGAATGAAACTTAGTTTAGAGTCCTAGAAACCGCGTTGTTAGATGTTTCATAAGTTCGTCAAACTAGTACAAAGCTCATTGAGAAACTTATAAGCAGTCATATTGCATGAAACTTGGTTTAGAGTCCTAGAAACGCGTTGTTAGATGTTTCATAAGTTCGTCAAACTAGTACAAAGCTCATTGAGACACTTATAAGCACTCATGTTGCATGAAACTTCGTTTAGAGTCCAAGAAACGCGTTGTTAGATGTTTCATAAGTTCGTAAAACTAGTACAAAGCTCATTGAGACACTTATAAGCACTCAAGTTGCATGAAACTTGGTTTAGAGTCTAGAAACCGCGTTGTTAAATGTTTCATAAGTTCGTAAAACTAGTCAAAATCTCATTGAGACACTTATAAGCACTCATGTTAAATGAAACTTAGTTTAGAGTCCTAGAAACCGCGTTGTTAGATGTTTCATAAGTTCGTAAAACTAGTACAAAGCTCATTGAGACACTTATAAGCACTCATATTGAATGAAACTTGATTTAGAGTCCTAGAAACGCGTTGTTAGATGTTTCATAAGTTCGTCAAACTAGTACAAAGCTCATTGAGACACTTATAAGCACTCATGTTGCATGAAACTTCGTTTAGAGTCCTAGAAACCGCGTTGTTAGATGTTTCATAAGTTCGTAAAACTAGTACAAAGCTCATTGAGACACTTATAAGCACTCAAGTGGAATGAAACTTGGTTTAGAGTCCTAGAAACGCGTTGTTAAATGTTTCATAAGTTCGTAAAGCTAGTACAAACCTCATTGAGACACTTATAAGCACTCATGTTAAATGAAACTTGGTTTAGAGTCCTAGAAACGCGTTGTTAGATGTTTCATAAGTTCGTAAAACTAGTACAAAGCTCATTGAGACACTTATAGCACTCATGTTGAATGAAACTTGATTTAGAGTCCTAGAAACGCGTTGTTAGATGTTTCATAAGTTCGTAAAACTAGTACAAAGCTCATTGAGACACTTATAAGCACTCATGTTGAATGAAACTTGGTTTAGAGTCCAAGAAACGCGTTGTTAGATGTTTCATAAGTTCGTAAACTAGTACAAAGCTCACCGAGACACTTATAAGCACTCATGTGGAATGAAACTTGGTTTAGAGTCCTAGAAACCGCGTTGTTAGATGTTTCATAAGTTCGTCAAACTAGTACAAACCTCATGGAGACACTTATAAGCACTCATGTTGCATGAAACTTGGTTTAGAGTCCTAGAAACTGCGTTGTTAGATGTTTAATAAGTTCGTAAAACTAGTACAAAACTCATTGAGACACTTATAAGCACTCATGTGGAATGAAACTTGGTTTAGAGTCCTACAAACGCGTTGTTAGATGTTTCATATCTTCGTAAAACTAGTACAAAGCTCATTGAGACACTTATAAGCACTCATGTTGAATGAAACTTGGTTTAGAGTCCAAGAAACGCGTTGTTAGATGTTTCATAAGTTCGTAAAACTAGTACAAAGCTCATTGAGACACTTATAAGCACTCATGTTTAATGAAACTTGGTTTAGAGTCCTAGAAATGCGTTGTTAGATGTTTCATAAGTTCGTAAAACTAGAACAAACCTCATGGAGACACTTATAAGCACTCATGTTGCATGAAACTTGATTTAGAGTCCTAGAAACGCGTTGTTAGATGTTTAATAAGTTCGTAAAACTTGTACAAAACTCATTGAGACACTTATAAGCACTCATGTGGAATGAAACTTGGTTTAGAGTCCTACAAACCGCGTTGTTAAATGTTTCATATCTTCGTAAAACTAGTCAAAAGCTCATTGAGACACTTATAAGCACTCATGTTGCATGAAACACTTGGTTTAGAGTCCTAGAACTGCGTTGTTAGATGTTTCATAAGTTCGTAAAACTAGTACAAAGCTCATTGAGACACTTATAAGCACTCATGTTGAATGAAACTTGGTTTAGAGTCCTAGAAACCGCGTTGTTAAATGTTTCATAAGTTCGTAAAACTAGAACAAACCTCATTGAGACACTTATAAGCACTCATGTTAAATGAAACTTGATTTAGAGTCCTAGAAACGCGTTGTTAGATGTTTCATAAGTTCGTCAAACTAGTACAAAGCTCATTGAGACACTTATAAGCACTCATGTTGTATGAAACTTGGTTTAGAGTCCTAGAAACGCGTTGTTAAATGTTTCATAAGTTCGTAAAACTAGTACAAAGCTCATTGAGACACTTATAAGCACTCATGTTATATGAAACTTGGTTTAGAGTCCTAGAAACGCGTTGTTAGATGTTTCATAAGTTCGTAAAACTAGTACAAAGCTCATTGAGACACTTATAAGCACTCATGTTGAATGAAACTTGGTTTAGAGTCCTAGAAACGCGTTGTTAAATGTTTCATAAGTTCGTAAAACTAGTACAAAGGTCATTGAGACACTTATAAGCACTCATGTTAAATGAAACTTGGTTTAGAGTCCTAGAAACGCGTTGTTAGATGTTTCATAAGTTCTTGAAACTAGTACAAAGCTCATTGAGACACTTATAAGCACTCATGTTTAATGAAACTTTGTTTAGAGTCTAAGAAACGCGTTGTTAGATGTTTCATAAGTTCGTAAAACTAGTACAAAGCTCATTGAGACACTTATAAGCACTCATGTTGTATGAAACTTTGTTTAGAGTCCTAGAAATGCGTTGTTAGATGTTTCATAAGTTCTTCAAACTAGTACAAAGCTCATTGAGACACTTATAAGCACTCATGTTTAATGAAACTTTGTTTAGAGTCTAAGAAACGCGTTGTTAGATGTTTCATAAGTTCGTAAAACTAGTACAAAGCTCATTGAGACACTTATAAGCACTCATGTTGTATGAAACTTTGTTTAGAGTCCTAGAAATGCGTTGTTAGATGTTTCATAAGTTCTTGAAACTAGTACAAAGCTCATTGAGACACTTATAAGCACTCATGTTAAATGAAACTTGGTTTAGAGTCCTAGAAACGCGTTGTTAGATGTTTCATAAGTTCTTGAAACTAGTACAAAGCTCATTGAGACACTTATAAGCACTCATGTTTAATGAAACTTTGTTTAGAGTCTAAGAAACGCGTTGTTAGATGTTTCATAAGTTCGTCAAACTAGTACAAAGCTCATTGAGACACTTATAAGCACTCAAGTTGCATGAAACCTGGTTTAGAGTACTAGAAACCGCGTTGTTAAATGTTTCATAAGTTCGTAAAACTAGTCAAAAGCTCATTGAGACACTTATAAGCACTCGAGTTGAATGAAACTTAGTTTAGAGTCCTACAAACCGCGTTGTTAGATGTTTCATAAGTTCGTAAAACTAGTACAAAGCTCATTGAGACACTTATAAGCACTCATGTTGAATGAAACTTGGTTTAGAGTCCTAGAAACGCGTTGTTAGATGTTTCATAAGTTCGTCAAACTAGTACAAAGCTCATTGAGACACTTATAAGCACTCATGTTGCATGAAACTTCGTTTAGAGTCCTAGAAACCGCGTTGTTAGATGTTTCATAAGTTCGTAAAACTAGTACAAAGCTCATTGAGACACTTATAAGCACTCAAGTGGAATGAAACCTGGTTTAGAGTACTAGAAACGCGTTGTTAAATGTTTCATAAGTTCGTAAAACTAGTACAAAGCTCATTGAGACACTTATAAGCACTCATGTTGAATGAAACTTGGTTTAGAGTCCTACAAACGCGTTGTTAGATGTTTCATAAGTTCGTAAAACTAGTACAAAGCTCATTGAGACACTTATAAGCACTCATGTTGAATGAAACTTGGTTTAGAGTCCTAGAAATGCGTTGTTAGATGTTTCATAAGTTCGTAAAACTAGTACAAAGCTCATTGAGACACTTATAAGCACTCATGTTGAATGAAACTTGGTTTAGAGTCCAAGAAACGCGTTGTTAGATATTTCATAAGTTCGTAAAACTAGTACAAAGCTCATTGAGACACTTATAAGCAACGATGTGGAATGAAACTTGGTTTAGAGTCCTAGAAACCGCGTTGTTAGATGTTTCATAAGTTCGTCAAACTAGTACAAAGCTCATGGAGACACTTATAAGCACTCATGTTGCATGAAACTTGGTTTAGAGTCCTAGAAACTGCGTTGTTAGATGTTTAATAAGTTCGTAAAACTAGTACAAAACTCATTGAGACACTTATAAGCACTCATGTGGAATGAAACTTGGTTTAGAGTCCTAGAAACCGCGTTGTTAGATGTTTCATATCTTCGTAAAACTAGTACAAAGCTCATTGAGACACTTATAAGCACTCATGTTGAATGAAACACTTTTTAGAGTCCTAGAAACTGCGTTGTTAGATGTTTCATAAGTTCGTCAAACTAGTACAAAGCTCATTGAGACACTTATAAGCACTCATGTTGCATGAAACTTGGTTTAGATTCCTAGAAACCGCGTTGTTAGATGTTTCATAAGTTCGTAAAACTAGTACAAACCTCATTGAGACACTTATAAGCACTCATGTTGCATGAAACTTGATTTAGAGTCCTAGAAACGTGTTTTTAGATGTTTCATAAGTTCGTCAAACTTGTACAAAGCTCATTGAGACACTTATAAGCACTCATGTTGTATGAAACTTGGTTTAGAGTCCTAGAAACGCGTTGTTAGATGTTTCATAAGTTCGTCAAACTTGTACAAAGCTCATTGAGACACTTATAAGGACTCATGTTGCATGAAACTTCGTTTAGAGTCTTAGAAACCGCGTTGTTAGATGTTTCATAAGTTCGTCAAACTAGTACAAAGCTCATTGAGACACTTATAAGCACTCAAGTTGCATGAAACTTGGTTTAGAGTCCTAGAAACGCGTTGTTAAATGTTTCATAAGTTCGTAAAACTAGTACAAAGCTCATTGAGACACTTGTAAGCACTCATGTTAAATGAAACTTGGTTTAGAGTCCTAGAAACGCGTTGTTGGATGTTTCATAAGTTCGTAAAACTAGTACAAAAGGTCATTGAGACACTTATAAGCACTCATGTTGAATGAAACTTGGTTTAGAGTCCTAGAAATGCGTTGTTAGATGTTTCATAAGTTCTTGAAACTAGTACAAAGCTCATTGAGACACTTATAAGCACTCATGTTGCATGAACCTTGGTTTAGAGTCCTAGAAACGCGTTGTTAGATGTTTCATAAGTTCGTAAAACTTGTACAAAGCTCATTGAGACACTTATAAGCACTGATGTGGAATGAAACTTGGTTTAGAGTCCTAGAAACCGCGTTGTTAGATGTTTCATAAGTTCGTCAAACTAGTACAAAGCTCATTGAGAAACTTATAAGCACTCATGTTGCATGAAACTTGGTTTAGTGTCCTAGAAACGCGTTGTTAGATGTATCATAAGTTCGTCAAACTTGTACAAACCTCATTGAGACACTTATAAGGACTCATGTTGCATGAAACTTCGTTTAGAGTCTTAGAAACCGCGTTGTTAGATGTTTCATAAGTTCGTCAAACTAGTACAAAGCTCATTGAGACACTTATAAGCACTCAAGTTGCATGAAACTTGGTTTAGAGTCCTAGAAACGCGTTATTAAATGTTTCATAAGTTCGTAAAACTAGTACAAAGCTCATTGAGACACTTATAAGCACTCATGTTAAATGAAACTTGGTTTAGAGTCCTAGAAACGCGTTGTTAGATGTTTCATAAGTTCGTAAAACTAGTACAAAGGTCATTGAGACACTTATAAGCACTCATGTTGAATGAAACTTGGTTTAGAGTCCTAGAAATGCGTTGTTAAATGTTTCATAAGTTCTTCAAACTAGTATAAAGCTCATTGAGACACTTATAAGCACTCATGTTGCATGAACCTTGGTTTAGAGTCCTAGAAACGCGTTGTTAGATGTTTCATAAGTTCGTAAAACTTGTACAAAGCTCATTGAGACACTTATAAGCACCGATGTGGAATGAAACTTGGTTTAGAGTCCTAGAAACCGCGTTGTTAGATGTTTCATAAGTTCGTCAAACTAGTACAAAGCTCATTGAGAAACTTATAAGCACTCATGTTGCATGAAACTTTGTTTAGAGTCCTAGAAACTGCGTTGTTAGATGTTTCATAAGTTCGTCAAACTAGTACAAAGCTCATTGAGACACTTATAAGCACTCATGTTTCATGAAACTTTGTTTAGAGTCCAAGAAACGCGTTGTTAGATGTTTCATAAGTTCGTAAAACTAGTACAAAGCTCATTGAGACACTTATAAGCACTCATGTTGTATGAAACTTTGTTTAGAATCCTAGAACCCGCGTTGTTAGATGTTTCATAAGTTTGTAAAACTAGTCAAAAGCTCATTGAGACACTTATAAGCACTCATGTTGCATGAAACTTAGTTTAGAGTCCTAGAAACCGCGTTGTTAGATGTTTCATAAGTTCGTCAAACTAGTACAAAGCTCATTGAGACACTTATAAGCACTCATGTTGCATGAAACTTGGTTTAGAGTCCTAGAAACGCGTTGTTAGATGTTTCATAAGTTCGTCAAACTTGTACAAAGCTCATTGAGACACTTATAAGCACTCATGTTGCATGAAACTTCGTTTAGAGTCTTAGAAACCGCGTTGTTAGATGTTTCATATGTTCGTCAAACTAGTACAAAGCTCATTGAGACACTTATAAGCACTCAAGTTGCATGAAACTTGGTTTAGAGTACTAGAAACGCGTTGTTAAATGTTTCTTAAGTTCGTAAAACTAGTACAAAGCTCATTGAGACACGTATAAGCACTCATGTTGAATGAAACTTTGTTTAGAGTCCTACAAACGCGTTGTTAGATGTTTCATAAGTTCGTAAAACTAGTACAAAGCTCATTGAGACACTTATAAGCACTCATGTTGAATGAAACTTGGTTTAGAGTCCTAGAAATGCGTTGTTAGATGTTTCATAAGTTCTTCAAACTAGTACAAAGCTCATTGAGACACTTATAAGCACTCATGTTGCATGAACCTTGGTTTAGAGTCCTAGAAACGCGTTGTTAGTTGTTTCATAAGTTCGTAAAACTTGTACAAAGCTCATTGAGACACTTATAAGCACGATGTGGAATGAAACTTGGTTTAGAGTCCTAGAAACCGCGTTTTTAGATGTTTCATAAGTTCGTCAAACTAGTACAAAGCTCATTGAGACACTTATAAGCACTCATGTTGCATGAAACTTTGTTTAGAGTCCTAGAAACTGCGTTGTTAGATGTTTCATAAGTTCGTCAAACTAGTACAAAGCTCGGTGAGACACTTATAAGCACTCATGTAAGCAGTTCATGTTTCATGAACTTTGTTTAGAGTCCTAGAAACGCGTTGTTAGATGTTTCATAAGTTCGTAAAACTAGTACAAAGCTCATTGAGACACTTATAAGCACTCATGTTTTCATAAGTTCGTAAAACTTAGATGTTTCGAGTCCAAGAAACGCGTTGTTACATGTTTCATAAGTTCGTAAAACTAGTACAAAGCTCATTGAGACACTTATAAGCACTCATGTTGAATGAAACTTGGTTTAGAGTCCTAGAAATGCGTTGTTAGATGTTTCATAAGTTCTTCAAACTAGTGCAAAGCTCATTGAGACACTTATAAGCACTCATGTTGCATGAACCTTGGTTTAGAGTCCTAGAAACGCGTTGTTAGATGTTTAATAAGTTCGTAAAACTTGTACAAAACTCATTGAGACACTTATAAGCACTCATGTGGAATGAAACTTGGTTTAGAGTCCTAGAACCCGCGTTGTTAGATGTTTCATATCTTCGTCAAACTAGTCAAAAGCTCATTGAGACACTTATAAGCACTCATGTTGCATGAAACACTTTTTAGAGTCCTAGAAACTGCGTTGTTAGATGTTTCATAAGTTCGTCAAACTAGTACAAAGCTCATTGAGACACTTATAAGCACTCATGTTGCATGAAACTTGGTTTAGATTCCTAGAAACCGCGTTGTTAGATGTTTCATAAGTTCGTAAAACTAGTACAAACCTCATTGAGACACTTATAAGCACTCATGTTGCATGAAACTTGGTTTCGAGTCCTAGAAATGCGTTGTTAGATATTTCATAAGTTCGTCAAGCTAGTACAAAGCTCATTGAGACACTTATAAGCACTCATGTTGCATGAAACTTTTCTTAGAGTCCTAGAAACGCTTTGTTAGATGTTTCATAAGTTCGTCAAAATTGTACAAAGCTCATTGAGACACTTATAAGCATTCATGTTGCATGAAACTTGGTTTAGAGTCCTAAAAACGCGTTGTTCGATGTTTCATAAGTTCGCCAAACTAGTAAAAAGCTCATTGAGACACTTATAAGCACTCAAGTTGCATGAAACTTGGTTTAGAGTCCTAGAAACGCGTTGTTAAATGTTTCATAAGTTCGTAAAACTAGTACAAAGCTCATTGAGACACTTATAAGCACTCATGTTAAATGAAACTTGGTTTAGAGTCCTAGAAACGCGTTGTTGGATGTTTCATAAGTTCGCAAAACTAGTACAAAGGTCATTGAGACACTTATAAGCACTCATGTTGAATGAAACTTGGTTTAGAGTCCTAGAAATGAGTTGTTAGATGTTTCATAAGTTCTTGAAACTAGTACAAAGCTCATTGAGACACTTATAAGCACTCATGTTGCATGAACCTTGGTTTAGAGTCCTAGAAACGCGTTGTTAGATGTTTCATAAGTTCGTAAAACTTGTACAAAGCTCATTGAGACACTTATAAGCACCGATGTGGAATGAAACTTGGTTTAGAGTCCTAGAAACCGCGTTGTTAGATGTTTCATAAGTTCGTCAAACTAGTACAAAGCTCATTGAGAAACTTATAAGCACTCATGTTGCATGAAACTTGGTTTAGTGTCCTAGAAACGCGTTGTTAGATGTTTCATAAGTTCGTCAAACTTGTACAAACCTCATTGAGACACTTATAAGGACTCATGCTGCATGAAACTTCGTTTAGAGTCTTAGAAACCGCGTTGTTAGATGTTTCATAAGTTCGTCAAACTAGTACAAAGCTCATTGAGACACTTATAAGCACTCAAGTTGCATGAAACTTGGTTTAGAGTCCTAGAAACGCGTTATTAAATGTTTCATAAGTTCGTAAAACTAGTACAAAGCTCATTGAGACACTTATAAGCACTCATGTTAAATGAAACTTGGTTTAGAGTCCTAGAAACGCGTTGTTAGATGTTTCATAAGTTCGTAAAACTAGTACAAAGGTCATTGAGACACTTATAAGCACTCATGTTGAATGAAACTTGGTTTAGAGTCCTAGAAATGCGTTGTTAGATGTTTCATAAGTTCTTCAAACTAGTATAAAGCTCATTGAGACACTTATAAGCACTCATGTTGCATGAACCTTGGTTTAGAGTCCTAGAAACGCGTTGTTAGATGTTTCATAAGTTCGTAAAACTTGTACAAAGCTCATTGAGACACTTATAAGCACTGATGTGGAATGAAACTTGGTTTAGAGTCCTAGAAACCGCGTTGTTAGATGTTTCATAAGTTCGTCAAACTAGTACAAAGCTCATTGAGAAACTTATAAGCACTCATGTTGCATGAAACTTTGTTTAGAGTCCTAGAAACTGCGTTGTTAGATGTTTCATAAGTTCGTCAAACTAGTACAAAGCTCATTGAGACACTTATAAGCACTCATGTTTCATGAAACTTTGTTTAGAGTCCAAGAAACGCGTTGTTAGATGTTTCATAAGTTCGTAAAACTAGTACAAAGCTCATTGAGACACTTATAAGCACTCATGTTGTATGAAACTTTGTTTAGAATCCTAGAACCCGCGTTGTTAGATGTTTCATAAGTTTGTAAAACTAGTCAAAAGCTCATTGAGACACTTATAAGCACTCATGTTGCATGAAACTTAGTTTAGAGTCCTAGAAACCGCGTTGTTAGATGTTTCATAAGTTCGTCAAACTAGTACAAAGCTCATTGAGACACTTATAAGCACTCATGTTGCATGAAACTTGGTTTAGAGTCCTAGAAACGCGTTGTTAGATGTTTCATAAGTTCGTCAAACTTGTACAAAGCTCATGGAGACACTTATAAGCACTCATGTTGCATGAAACTTCGTTTAGAGTCTTAGAAACCGCGTTGTTAGATGTTTCATATGTTCGTCAAACTAGTACAAAGCTCATTGAGACACTTATAAGCACTCAAGTTGCATGAAACTTGGTTTAGAGAACTAGAAACGCGTTGTTAAATGTTTCATAAGTTCGTAAAACTAGTACAAAGCTCATTGAGACACGTATAAGCACTCATGTTGAATGAAACTTGGTTTAGAGTCCTACAAACGCGTTGTTAGATGTTTCATAAGTTCGTAAAACTAGTACAAAGCTCATTGAGACACTTATAAGCACTCATGTTGAATGAAACTTCGTTTAAAGTCCTAGAAATGCGTTGTTAGATGTTTCATAAGTTCTTCAAACTAGTACAAAGCTCATTGAGACACTTATAAGCACTCATGTTGCATGAACCTTGGTTTAGAGTCCTAGAAACGCGTTGTTAGTTGTTTCATAAGTTCGTAAAACTTGTACAAAGCTCATTGAGACACTTATAAGCACTGATGTGGAATGAAACTTGGTTTAGAGTCCTAGAAACCGCGTTTTTAGATGTTTCATAAGTTCGTCAACTAGTACAAAGCTCATTGAGACACTTATAAGCACTCATGTTGCATGAAACTTTGTTTAGAGTCCTAGAAACTGCGTTGTTAGATGTTTCATAAGTTCGTCAAACTAGTACAAAGCTCATTGAGACACTTATAAGCACTCATGTTTCATGAAACTTTGTTTAGAGTCCTAGAAACGCGTTGTTAGATGTTTCATAAGTTCGTAAAACTAGTACAAAGCTCATTGAGACACTTATAAGCACTCATGTTGAATGAAACTTGGTTTAGAGTCCAAGAAACGCGTTGTTAGATGTTTCATAAGTTCGTAAAACTAGTACAAAGCTCATTGAGACACTTATAAGCACTCATGTTGAATGAAACTTGGTTTAGAGTCCTAGAAATGCGTTGTTAGATGTTTCATAAGTTCTTCAAACTAGTGCAAAGCTCATTGAGACACTTATAAGCACTCATGTTGCATGAACCTTGGTTTAGAGTCCTAGAAACGCGTTGTTAGATGTTTAATAAGTTCGTAAAACTTGTACAAAACTCATTGAGACACTTATAAGCACTCATGTGGAATGAAACTTGGTTTAGAGTCCTAGAACCCGCGTTGTTAGATGTTTCATATCTTCGTCAAACTAGTCAAAAGGTCATTGAGACACTTATAAGCACTCATGTTGCATGAAACACTTTTTAGAGTCCTAGAAACTGCGTTGTTAGATGTTTCATAAGTTCGTCAAACTAGTACAAAGCTCATTGAGACACTTATAAGCACTCATGTTGCATGAAACTTGGTTTAGATTCCTAGAAACCGCGTTGTTAGATGTTTCATAAGTTCGTAAAACTAGTACAAACCTCATTGAGACACTTATAAGCACTCATGTTGCATGAAACTTGGTTTAGAGTCCTAGAAACACGTTGTTAGATGATTCATAAGTTCGTAAGACTAGTACAAATCTCATTGAGACACTTATAAGCAGTCATGTTGAATGAAACTTGGTTTAGAGTCCTAGAAATGCGTTGTTAGATGTTTCATAAGTTCTTGAAACTAGTACAAAGCTCATTGAGACACTTATAAGCACTCATGTTGCATGAACCTTGGTTTAGAGTCCTAGAAACGCGTTGTTAGATGTTTCATAAGTTCGTAAAACTTGTACAAAGCTCATTGAGACACTTATAAGCACCGATGTGGAATGAAACTTGGTTTAGAGTCCTAGAAACCGCGTTGTTAGATGTTTCATAAGTTCGTCAAACTAGTACAAAGCTCATTGAGAAACTTATAAGCACTCATGTTGCATGAAACTTGGTTTAGTGTCCTAGAAACGCGTTGTTAGATGTTTCATAAGTTCGTCAAACTTGTACAAACCTCATTGAGACACTTATAAGGACTCATGCTGCATGAAACTTCGTTTAGAGTCTTAGAAACCGCGTTGTTAGATGTTTCATAAGTTCGTCAAACTAGTACAAAGCTCATTGAGACACTTATAAGCACTCAAGTTGCATGAAACTTGGTTTAGAGTCCTAGAAACGCGTTATTAAATGTTTCATAAGTTCGTAAAACTAGTACAAAGCTCATTGAGACACTTATAAGCACTCATGTTAAATGAAACTTGGTTTAGAGTCCTAGAAACGCGTTGTTAGATGTTTCATAAGTTCGTAAAACTAGTACAAAGGTCATTGAGACACTTATAAGCACTCATGTTGAATGAAACTTGGTTTAGAGTCCTAGAAATGCGTTGTTAGATGTTTCATATTTCTTCAAACTAGTATAAAGCTCATTGAGACACTTATAAGCACTCATGTTGCATGAACCTTGGTTTAGAGTCCTAGAAACGCGTTGTTAGATGTTTCATAAGTTCGTAAAACTTGTACAAAGCTCATTGAGACACTTATAAGCACTGATGTGGAATGAAACTTGGTTTAGAGTCCTAGAAACCGCGTTGTTAGATGTTTCATAAGTTCGTCAAACTAGTACAAAGCTCATTGAGAAACTTATAAGCACTCATGTTGCATGAAACTTTGTTTAGAGTCCTAGAAACTGCGTTGTTAGATGTTTCATAAGTTCGTCAAACTAGTACAAAGCTCATTGAGACACTTATAAGCACTCATGTTTCATGAAACTTTGTTTAGAGTCCAAGAAACGCGTTGTTAGATGTTTCATAAGTTCGTAAAACTAGTACAAAGCTCATTGAGACACTTATAAGCACTCATGTTGTATGAAACTTTGTTTAGAATCCTAGAACCCGCGTTGTTAGATGTTTCATAAGTTTGTAAAACTAGTCAAAAGCTCATTGAGACACTTATAAGCACTCATGTTGCATGAAACTTAGTTTAGAGTCCTAGAAACCGCGTTGTTAAATGTTTCATAAGTTCGTCAAACTAGTACAAAGCTCATTGAGACACTTATAAGCACTCATGTTGCATGAAACTTGGTTTAGAGTCCTAGAAACGCGTTGTTAGATGTTTCATAAGTTCGTCAAACTTGTACAAAGCTCATGGAGACACTTATAAGCACTCATGTTGCATGAAACTTCGTTTTAGAGTCTTAGAAACCGCGTTGTTAGATGTTTCATATGTTCGTCAAACTAGTACAAAGCTCATTGAGACACTTATAAGCACTCAAGTTGCATGAAACTTGGTTTAGAGAACTAGAAACGCGTTGTTAAATGTTTCCTAAGTTCGTAAAACTAGTACAAAGCTCATTGAGACACGTATAAGCACTCATGTTGAATGAAACTTGGTTTAGAGTCCTACAAACGCGTTGTTAGATGTTTCATAAGTTCGTAAAACTAGTACAAAGCTCATTGAGACACTTATAAGCACTCATGTTGAATGAAACTTGGTTTAGAGTCCTAGAAATGCGTTGTTAGATGTTTCATAAGTTCTTCAAACTAGTACAAAGCTGATTGAGACACTTATAAGCACTCATGTTGCATGAACCTTGGTTTAGAGTCCTAGAAACGCGTTGTTAGTTGTTTCATAAGTTCGTAAAACTTGTACAAAGCTCATTGAGACACTTATAAGCACTGATTTGGAATGAAACTTGGTTTAGAGTCCTAGAAACCGCGTTTTTAGATGTTTCATAAGTTCGTCAAACTAGTACAAAGCTCATTGAGACACTTATAAGCACTCATGTTGCATGAAACTTTGTTTAGAGTCCTAGAAACTGCGTTGTTAGATGTTTCATAAGTTCGTCAAACTAGTACAAAGCTCATTGAGACACTTATAAGCACTCATGTTTCATGAAACTTTGTTTAGAGTCCTAGAAACGCGTTGTTAGATGTTTCATAAGTTCGTAAAACTAGTACAAAGCTCATTGAGACACTTATAAGCACTCATGTTGAATGAAACTTGGTTTAGAGTCCAAGAAACGCGTTGTTAGATGTTTCATAAGTTCGTAAAACTAGTACAAAGCTCATTGAGACACTTATAAGCACTCATGTTGAATGAAACTTGGTTTAGAGTCCTAGAAATGCGTTGTTAGATGTTTCATAAGTTCTTCAAACTAGTGCAAAGCTCATTGAGACACTTATAAGCACTCATGTTGCATGAACCTTGGTTTAGAGTCCTAGAAACGCGTTGTTAGATGTTTAATAAGTTCGTAAAACTTGTACAAAACTCATTGAGACACTTATAAGCACTCATGTGGAATGAAACTTGGTTTAGAGTCCTAGAACCCGCGTTGTTAGATGTTTCATATCTTCGTCAAACTAGTCAAAAGCTCATTGAGACACTTATAAGCACTCATGTTGCATGAAACACTTTTTAGAGTCCTAGAAACTGCGTTGTTAGATGTTTCATAAGTTCGTCAAACTAGTACAAAGCTCATTGAGACACTTATAAGCACTCATGTTGCATGAAACTTGGTTTAGATTCCTAGAAACCGCGTTGTTAGATGTTTCATAAGTTCGTAAAACTAGTACAAACCTCATTGAGACACTTATAAGCACTCATGTTGCATGAAACTTGGTTTAGAGTCCTAGAAACACGTTGTTAGATGATTCATAAGTTCGTAAGACTAGTACAAATCTCATTGAGACACTTATAAGCAGTCATGTTGAATGAAACTTGGTTTAGAGTCCTAGAAACCGCGTTGTTAGCTGTTTCATAAGTTCGTCAAATTAGTACAAAGCTCATTGAGACACTTATAAGCACTCAAGTTGCATGAAACTTGGTTTAGAGTCCTAGAAACGCGTTGTTAAATGTTTCATAAGTTCGTAAAACTAGTACAACGCTCATTGAGACACTTATAAGCACTCATGTTGCATGAACCTTGGTTTAGAGTCCTAGAAACGCGTTGTTAGATGTTTCATAAGTTCGTAAAACTTGTACAAAGCTCATTGAGACACTTATAAGCACTGATGTGGAATGAAACTTGGTTTAGAGTCCTAGAAACCGCGTTGTTAGATGTTTCATAAGTTTGTCAACCTAGTACAAAGCTCATTGAGACACTTATAAGCACTCATGTTGCATGAAACTTGGTTTAGAGTCCTAGAAACGCGTTGTTAGATGTTTCATAAGTTCGTCGAACTTATACAAAGCTCGTTGAGACAATTATAAGCACTCATGTTGCATGAAACTTGGTTTAGAGTACTAGAAACCCGTTGTTAGATGTTTTATAAGTTTGTCAAACAAGTACAAACCTCATTGAGACACTTATAAGCACTCATGTTGCATGAAACTTGGTTTAGAGTCCTAGAAACGCGTTGTTCGATGTTTCATAAGTTCGTAAAACTTGTACAAAGCTCATTGAGACACTTATAAGCACTCATGTTGCATGAAACTTGGTTTAGAGTCCTAGAAACGCGTTGTTCGATGTTTCATAAGTTCGTCAAACTAGTATAAAGCTCATTGAGACACTTATAAGAACTCATGTTGCTTGAAACTTTGTCTAGAGTCCTAGAAACTGCGTTGTTAGATGTTTCATAAGTTCGTCAAACTAGTACAAAGCTCGTTGAGACACTTATAAGCATTCATGTTGCATGAAACTTGGTTTAGATTCCTAGAAACCGCGTTGTTAGATGTTTCATAAGTTCGTAAAACTAGTACTAACCTCATTGAGACACTTATAAGCACTCATGTTGCATGAAACTTTTCTTAGAGTCCTAGAAACGCTTTGTTAGATGTTTCAAAAGTTCGTCAAAATTGTACAAAGCTCATTGAGACGCTTATAAGCACTCATGTTGCATGAAACTTGGTTTAGAGTCCTAGAAACCGCGTTGGTAGATGTTTCATAAGTTCGTTAAACCAGTACAATGCTCATTGAGACACTTATAAGCACTCATGTTGCATGAAACCTGGTTTAGAGTCTTAGAAATCGCGTTGTTAGATGTTTTATAAGTTCGTCAAACCAGTACAATGCTCATTGAGACACTTATAAGCACTCATGTTGCATGAAACTTCGTTTAGAGTCCTAGAAACCGCGTTGTTAGATGTTTCATAAGTTCGTCAAACCCGGTACAAAGCTCATTGAGATACATATAAGCACTCATGTTGCATGAAACTTGGTTTAGAGTCCTAGAAACGCGTTGTTATATGTTTCATAAGTTCGTCAAACTTGTACAAAGCTCATTGAGACACTTATAAGCACTCATGTTGCATGAAACTTCGTTTAGAGTCCTAGAAACGCGTTGTTAGATTTTTCATAAGTTCTTCAAACTAGTAAAAAAGCTCGTTGAGACAATTGTAAGCACTCGTGTTGCATGAAACTTGGTTTAGAGTACTAGAAACCCGATGTTAGATGTTTCATAAGTTTGTCAAACAAGTACAAACCTCATTGAGACACTTATAAGCACTCATGTTGCATGAAACTTGGTTTAGAGTCCTTGAAACGCGTTGTTCGATGTTTCATAAGTTCGTAAAACTTGTACAAAGCTCATTGAGACACTTATAAGCACACATGTTGCATGAAACTTGGTTTAGAGTCCTAGAAACGCGTTGTTCGATGTTTCATAAGTTCGTCAAACTAGTATAAAGCTCATTGAGACACTTATAAGCACTCATGTTTCTTGAAACTTTGTTTAGCGTCCTAGAAACTGCGTTGTTAGATGTTTCATAAGTTCGTCAAACTAGTACAAAGCTCATTGAGACACTTATAAGCACTCATGTTGCATGAAACTTGGTTTAGATTCCTAGAAACCGCGTTGTTAGATGTTTCATAAGTTCGTAAATCTAGTACAAACCTCATTGAGACACTTATAAGCACTCATGTTGCATGAAACTTGGTTTCGAGTCCTAGAAATGCGTTGTTAGATATTTCATAAGTTCGTCAAGCTAGTACAAAGCTCATTGAGACACTTATAAGCACTCATGTTGCATGAAACTTTTCTTAGAGTCCTAGAAACGCTTTGTTAGATGTTTCATAAGTTCGTCAAAATTGTACAAAGCTCATTGAGACACTTATAAGCATTCATGTTGCATGAAACTTGGTTTAGAGTCCTAAAAACGCGTTGTTCGATGTTTCATAAGTTCGCCAAACTAGTAAAAAGCTCATTGAGACACTTATAAGCACTCAAGTTGCATGAAACTTGGTTTAGAGTCCTAGAAACGCGTTGTTAAATGTTTCATAAGTTCGTAAAACTAGTACAAAGCTCATTGAGACACTTATAAGCACTCATGTTAAATGAAACTTGGTTTAGAGTCCTAGAAACGCGTTGTTGGATGTTTCATAAGTTCGCAAAACTAGTACAAAGGTCATTGAGACACTTATAAGCACTCATGTTGAATGAAACTTGGTTTAGAGTCCTAGAAATGCGTTGTTAGATGTTTCATAAGTTCTTGAAACTAGTACAAAGCTCATTGAGACACTTATAAGCACTCATGTTGCATGAACCTTGGTTTAGAGTCCTAGAAACGCGTTGTTAGATGTTTCATAAGTTCGTCAAACTAGTATAAAGCTCATTGAGACACTTATAAGCACTCATGTTTCTTTGAAACTTTGTTTAGAGTCCTAGAAACTGCGTTGTTAGATGTTTCATAAGTTCGTCAAACTAGTACAAAGCTCATTGAGACACTTATAAGCACTCATGTTGCATGAAACTTGGTTTAGATTCCTAGAAAACCGCGTTGTTAGATGTTTCATAAGTTCGTAAAACTAGTACAAACCTCATTGAGACACTTATAAGCACTCATGTTGAATGAAACTTGGTTTCGAGTCCTAGAAATGCGTTGTTAGATATTTCATAAGTTCGTCAAGCTAGTACAAAGCTCATTGAGACACTTATAAGCACTCATGTTGCATGAAACTTTTCTTAGAGTCCTAGAAACGCTTTGTTAGATGTTTCATAAGTTCGTCAAAATTGTACAAAGCTCATTGAGACACTTATAAGCATTCATGTTGCATGAAACTTGGTTTAGAGTCCTAAAAACGCGTTGTTCGATGTTTCATAAGTTCGCCAAACTAGTAAAAAGCTCATTGAGACACTTATAAGCACTCAAGTTGCATGAAACTTGGTTTAGAGTCCTAGAAACGCGTTGTTAAATGTTTCATAAGTTCGTAAAACTAGTACAAAGCTCATTGAGACACTTATAAGCACTCATGTTAAATGAAACTTGGTTTAGAGTCCTAGAAACGCGTTGTTGGATGTTTCATAAGTTCGCAAAACTAGTACAAAGGTCATTGAGACACTTATAAGCACTCATGTTGAATGAAACTTGGTTTAGAGTCCTAGAAATGCGTTGTTAGATGTTTCATAAGTTCTTGAAACTAGTACAAAGCTCATTGAGACACTTATAAGCACTCATGTTGCATGAACCTTGGTTTAGAGTCCTAGAAACGCGTTGTTAGATGTTTCATAAGTTCGTAAAACTTGTACAAAGCTCATTGAGACACTTATAAGCACTGATGTGGAATGAAACTTGGTTTAGAGTCCTAGAAACCGCGTTGTTAGATGTTTCATAACTTCGTCAAACTAGTACAAAGCTCATTGAGAAACTTATAAGCACTCATGTTGCATGAAACTTGGTTTAGTGTCCTAGAAACGCGTTGTTAGATGTTTCATAAGTTCGTCAAACTTGTACAAACCTCATTGAGACACTTATAAGGACTCATGCTGCATGAAACTTCGTTTAGAGTCTTAGAAACCGCGTTGTTAGATGTTTCATAAGTTCGTCAAACTAGTACAAAGCTCATTGAGACACTTATAAGCACTCAAGTTGCATGAAACTTGGTTTAGAGTCCTAGAAACGCGTTATTAAATGTTTCATAAGTTCGTAAAACTAGTACAAAGCTCATTGAGACACTTATAAGCACTCATGTTAAATGAAACTTGGTTTAGAGTCCTAGAAACGCGTTGTTAGATGTTTCATAAGTTCGTAAAACTAGTACAAAGGTCATTGAGACACTTATAAGCACTCATGTTGAATGAAACTTGGTTTAGAGTCTTAGAAATGCGTTGTTAGATGTTTCATAAGTTCTTCAAACTAGTATAAAGCTCATTGAGACACTTATAAGCACTCATGTTGCATGAACCTTGGTTTAGAGTCCTAGAAACGCGTTGTTAGATGTTTCATAAGTTCGTAAAACTTGTACAAAGCTCATTGAGACACTTATAAGCACTGATGTGGAATGAAACTTGGTTTAGAGTCCTAGAAACCGCGTTGTTAGATGTTTCATAAGTTCGTCAAACTAGTACAAAGCTCATTGAGAAACTTATAAGCACTCATGTTGCATGAAACTTTGTTTAGAGTCCTAGAAACTGCGTTGTTAGATGTTTCATAAGTTCGTCAAACTAGTACAAAGCTCATTGAGACACTTATAAGCACTCATGTTTCATGAAACTTTGTTTAGAGTCCAAGAAACGCGTTGTTAGATGTTTCATAAGTTCGTAAAAACTAGTACAAAGCTCACCGAGACACTTATAAGCACTCATGTTGTATGAAACTTTGTTTAGAATCCTAGAACCCGCGTTGTTAGATGTTTCATAAGTTTGTAAAACTAGTCAAAAGCTCATTGAGACACTTATAAGCACTCATGTTGCATGAAACTTAGTTTAGAGTCCTAGAAACCGCGTTGTTAGATGTTTCATAAGTTCGTCAAACTAGTACAAAGCTCATTGAGACACTTATAAAGCACTCATGTTGCATGAAACTTGGTTTAGAGTCCTAGAAACGCGTTGTTAGATGTTTCATAAGTTCGTCAAACTTGTACAAAGCTCATGGAGACACTTATAAGCACTCATGTTGCATGAAACTTCGTTTAGAGTCTTAGAAACCGCGTTGTTAGATGTTTCATATGTTCGTCAAACTAGTACAAAGCTCATTGAGACACTTATAAGCACTCAAGTTGCATGAAACTTGGTTTAGAGAACTAGAAACGCGTTGTTAAATGTTTCATAAGTTCGTAAAACTAGTACAAAGCTCATTGAGACACGTATAAGCACTCATGTTGAATGAAACTTGGTTTAGAGTCCTACAAACGCGTTGTTAGATGTTTCATAAGTTCGTAAAACTAGTACAAAGCTCATTGAGACACTTATAAGCACTCATGTTGAATGAAACTTGGTTTAAAGTCCTAGAAATGCGTTGTTAGATGTTTCATAAGTTCTTCAAACTAGTACAAAGCTCATTGAGACACTTATAAGCACTCATGTTGCATGAACCTTGGTTTAGAGTCCTAGAAACGCGTTGTTAGTTGTTTCATAAGTTCGTAAAACTTGTACAAAGCTCATTGAGACACTTATAAGCAACGATGTGGAATGAAACTTGGTTTAGAGTCCTAGAAACCGCGTTTTTAGATGTTTCATAAGTTCGTCAAACTAGTACAAAGCTCATTGAGACACTTATAAGCACTCATGTTGCATGAAACTTTGTTTAGAGTCCTAGAAACTGCGTTGTTAGATGTTTCATAAGTTCGTCAAACTAGTACAAAGCTCATTGAGACACTTATAAGCACTCATGTTTCATGAAACTTTGTTTAGAGTCCTAGAAACGCGTTGTTAGATGTTTCATAAGTTCGTAAAACTAGTACAAAGCTCATTGAGACACTTATAAGCACTCATGTTGAATGAAACTTGGTTTAGAGTCCAAGAAACGCGTTGTTAGATGTTTCATAAGTTCGTAAAACTAGTACAAAGCTCATTGAGACACTTATAAGCACTCATGTTGAATGAAACTTTGTTTAGAGTCCTAGAAATGCGTTGTTAGATGTTTCATAAGTTCTTCAAACTAGTGCAAAGCTCATTGAGACACTTATAAGCACTCATGTTGCATGAACCTTGGTTTAGAGTCCTAGAAACGCGTTGTTAGATGTTTAATAAGTTCGTAAACTTGTACAAAACTCATTGAGACACTTATAAGCACTCATGTGGAATGAAACTTGGTTTAGAGTCCTAGAACCCGCGTTGTTAGATGTTTCATATCTTCGTCAAACTAGTCAAAAGCTCATTGAGACACTTATAAGCACTCATGTTGCATGAAACACTTTTTAGAGTCCTAGAAACTGCGTTGTTAGATGTTTCATAAGTTCGTCAAACTAGTACAAAGCTCATTGAGACACTTATAAGCACTCATGTTGCATGAAACTTGGTTTAGATTCCTAGAAACCGCGTTGTTAGATGTTTCATAAGTTCGTAAAACTAGTACAAACCTCATTGAGACACTTATAAGCACTCATGTTGCATGAAACTTGGTTTAGAGTCCTAGAAACACGTTGTTAGATGATTCATAAGTTCGTAAGACTAGTACAAATCTCATTGAGACACTTATAAGCAGTCATGTTGAATGAAACTTGGTTTAGAGTCCTAGAAACCGCGTTGTTAGCTGTTTCATAAGTTCGTCAAATTAGTACAAAGCTCATTGAGACACTTATAAGCACTCAAGTTGCATGAAACTTGGTTTAGAGTCCTAGAAACGCGTTGTTAAATGTTTCATAAGTTCGTAAAACTAGTACAACGCTCATTGAGACACTTATAAGCACTCATGTTGCATGAACCTTGGTTTAGAGTCCTAGAAACGCGTTGTTAGATGTTTCATAAGTTCGTAAAACTTGTACAAAGCTCATTGAGACACTTATAAGCACTGATGTGGAATGAAACTTGGTTTAGAGTCCTAGAAACCGCGTTGTTAGATGTTTCATAAGTTTGTCAACCTAGTACAAAGCTCATTGAGACACTTATAAGCACTCATGTTGCATGAAACTTGGTTTAGAGTCCTAGATGTTGAAACTAATGTTAACCTCTAAGAGGCATTAGGTCGAGACAACTTGTTGAACAAGATATAAGAGATGTAACGTGTACATCAAGGCACAAACAAAAGGCGCCTAAAAGATTCAAAGAAAGCAACGGTATTAAAAGGATAAGGAAGAAGATAAGATCAGCCAAAAAGCAGTCAAAGGCCAAAAGGACCAATCAGCCAGCTCACCAAAAGGACAAGGACAGCTCATAGGCGCAGCCTTATCCTTTACCAAAACCCTACCTTTCTTCTCTATTTAAACACATGTATCTCTCTCTTTTGTAAGCTAAGGAGGCTTAGCCTCTCTTCCTAATATACTAATTTCATGATTCTCTCTTGTTCTTATTCTCTCTATTCGAAATCTCTCAAGAACACCTAAACTCTCCCAAATCTCTCTAAACACATCAAATCTCTCTTAATCTCTCTTAATCTCTCTCAATCTCTCTCAAATCTCAACATGGTATCAGAGCATGAAGCTCTTGTTTGTTTAAATTCCGCATTAGTGTAGTGATTCATGGAGTTATGAGAGACAAGATAAGCTTCGGCGATGAATCTTGTAAGAGATGAGAACCATGATTCAAAAATCATCTCTTAGGAGTATGATGAACATGTGAATCTCTCTTCCTTCTCTAAGATCCATGTCTCTTTAGTTAAAGAAGGCCGATTAAAAAAGAGAACCAAGAGGAGCTTAAAAGCTATGAAACTTGTTGCATCCAAATCGGATTCTTAAGAAGAGAGAACCATGTCTATGATACTCTTATGAGTATTTGTAGCTTGATGAATCCAAATCTTCTTCTTTATTTTACAATACAGATCCATAGATCTTTATAATACCCTCTCTTAGAACACACCAATAACAACCGGTTCATGGAAAGATTGGATCTTTAAAGATCTAGCTACATGTGTAAAAACATGGTTGTGAAAGTGTGTCTCTTTGAAAAGATCATGGAAAGCCGAAAGTTGAGATGAAAGTGGATGTCTCTCATATGAGTTTAAGGAACCTTGATGAATCCAATAATCACTTAACTTAGGCATTTAGGCTATGAACAAGTATCCAAAGCATCAAAGCTTGGAATGAGTTTAAGGAACTTGCGAACCATGTGATTGTCTCTTGTGAGAACAAAACATGTTGAATCCAAAACTCTATGCTTTATTTCAATACAAAGATCAAAGGTAGAGAACCGTGCTTCTTATTCTCTTATGAGATAAAGAGAACTCGTTGAATCCAAATCCTCTTTATAGAACACACTTATCAAAGACCGGTTCATGAAAAGATTTGATCTTTCAATAAGATCTAGCTACATGTAAAACCGGTTTCTTAAAAGTGTAGTCTCTCTAAATAGATCTTTGTATAAGGCCAAATGTTTAAAAGATGAGAACCATGGCTTCCTCACTCTTATGAGTCTAAAGGAACCTTGATGAATCCGCATTCTATTAAACGTTGGCATAAAACAATGACCAAGCATTCAAGAACAAAACTTGAAGCTTGAGAGTTTAAAGGTTAGTGAACCACTTGTTTGACTCATGAAGAGTATAACCTAGTGTTGAATCCAAAACCTCCTTTAGGCAAGGACCAAGTTATCAAGATAAAATCTTGGTACTTGAGAGCTAAAAGAGAGTGATCCTTGTTCAATAAGTATTATATGCTTATTTGACTTGTTGAATCCAAATCTCTTTGCATTATTTAAGTGTATGAGCATGTACTAGTCGTTTTTTATCTTTAAAAGTTTTGACAATGAAGAGATTTGTTGAAGTAAGACTAGTAGTCTTTATAAGAGAAAGATTTAATCTTTCATCTTAAAAGCTTCAATCTTTATAATCTCTAAGTCAATACATGCTCTTGTTTGGATTTCAAAATTCTCTTGGACAATGAAAGATAAGATAATGGTGGTTTGTGATTCACAAAAGAGAAATAAAGGTGTTAGTAGTTGCCTCATTAGATAACTAATGAATGATCTCCTTAGAGACATTGAATCTAATGGTCTTTAGATCACTAGGGATTCGGCTAATCACTCTATATCCTTTATCTCTTTTCATCCCATTATCAAATCCGAGTCCTTCTTGAATTCATTCTAATAAATGTCTTACTACACTCTTATGAGATTGGTAGTTTCTTAGACATCTTGCTAATGAATTCACATATATATATACAAAGTACTAATCATTAACTCTTAATGGGTCTAAGTGATTAGATACTTTGTATTTTCAAAAGGATCATGGATACAAGACTCATAAGTCATTGTTTAATCCATATGGTCTCGGTTGTCTTAAACAAGGAGGAGTGAACCAAGATCCGCTTGTGAATAAGCATTTAAGATCTTGTTGAATCCAAACTCGTTTGTCTTAGAGGGTAGAGAGCCAAGAATCATTGGGTGTTTAAGTACTCATGATCTTGTTGAATCCAATAACCCTCGGTTAACATATCATTTGTGATATGGAGAAATGATTCATGTACATGACTCTTGTAGATCCAAATAGGATAAGTTTGACATGATGATCTATTTGTTAAGATCATTGACCGCCTTTGAGCTCTTAAGTCAATGATCCGAGAGAAGTGACTTGCTATATAAGCGCCTCAAAAGTCACAATGATCCTCGGTTTTGTTAAGATCATGGTCTAGTTTTTAAACTTTAAAGACCATGACTCTCTCTTAAGTCACTATGGCAAGGCGCCATAGAAAGACTCTTGTTGCTAAACCATGATAACCTTTTGTAGGTAATAATCAATGGATAAGCAAGGAAGGACACTTTCATGAGGAAAGTTATAAGCTCAATATAGACTAACCATGAGAAGGTGCTCTATGAGTAAATAACTTTCCCACATGACCATCAACTTAAGGAACCAAACCAAAAGGGCCAATTCTAAAACCTTAACTCTCCATACTTGTCTATAATTGTTATTTGCTTTGAACCTCTCGGATCAATTGTATGCAAACCATTGAAACTAGGACTAGACCTTGAACTTGTGTTAGGATACATATATACTCGAGCTTAGTCAAATGTCTTAGGGAATTTATTGATCTAAGGCTTAAGCTCTCCTTGTTTTCCTCCCTTGTACTTGGTTCTAATAGTTAAGTGGTTTGTATTTCAAGTATGTCACTAACATTGCCGATTACCATTGTTATTAAACTCCCTTTGATCTTTGTGATGATGTAGGATCATCATCTCTAAAAATCAAGCAAGGAATCAACAATGAGAATCCCTAAGCATTGTTATGTGACTAGAAAATGTGAAAAGAAAAGAGGAGGTAAAGGGTAATAGAAGGGCAAAGGAAGGTTTCCAAAGAGAAGATGAGAACCCTTTCTCACCAAGCTTGTGAAGAACAAAGCCTAGAAGGGAACCAAACAATCAAGGGATTACTCCATCTTGATCATAAGGGGGGGGAAAAGAAAGTGTTAAATCACATATCTTCCTTCATGATCAATTTGGAGAATCACTCAAAGCCACTTCAATCTCCAAAGAGGCTAAGGCATCTTCACCAAAAGTGCAAAGCTTCATCTATCTATTTCATCATCAAGTCTCGGTCAAGCCTTTATAAAAGAAGCAAGACCAATCCATCTTACCACCAAAAGAAGAAACTCTTGAAGAAAGGGGATCAAACTCATGATGACCTTGAAGAAAGGAAGTCATTCTATCATCATCAACGGTCAAAGCCTCATCAAGAAGCAAGACCGAATCAATTCCACAAATCAAACCGGTGGAGTATCTACAAGAGGAAGCCGGTCCAACATCTAAAGGGAAGCTCTATGAAAGAAGCCTTACCTCCATCATCATCCAACCATTCGGCCAAGTTCATGGCAAAGAACAAAGCCGAACCATTCTATCTCATTTGGTCAAGACCTCTCCAAAGGAACAAGTCCAAACCAACAAAGTCTCGGTCATGTATCCATCAAGGAATCATGCCGAGTCCAATACTCTTATGGCAATGCATCTATCAAGAGCAAGAGCCAAACCAATCGAGACCTTGTTCCAATTGCACAAAGGAGAAAGCAAAGACTTCAAGAAGAAGCCAAAGCTCAAAACCTAAATGCAACTATAAGGAAAAGTCAAACCACTACGAACTAAAGGCTGTCCCTTAAACCTTTAATCTCTTCATTATGATTAGCATATTCATAGAACTAGAGCCGCACCCTATATTCTTGCTTAGTTCTTTGATAAAACTAATCATTGCCCTTGTTAAAAGTTGCTTAGTCTATTATAACCTATATGAGATCATTTGAAATTTGTTAAGGAACTTAGGTTTAAATAGCAAAATTACTCATTGATTCATTAAGTTAGATTTAAGCTTCTTATGCATATCTATCTAATCATATCATAGTATCCGTTCACTAAACTCTATGTATCTCTTGAAACTCTTGAAGGTTCAAAGGAAACAAGAGTGAAGTGATCATTCTCGGCTACTTGAATGACAAGAAGAAAGAAAGCTAATAAGGAGAAATGAAGAGAAGGAGGAGGAAGCCAAAAGTGTTCGGCCATTTCCTCTCACATTCAAGCTTGTGAAGAACAAAGCCGTGAAGAGGAAGTAAAGATTGAAGCTTGAAGAAAGCATAGAAGTAACTTCATCATCTAAGTGTGAAGAGCATAATCAAGATGAGAAGTTTAAAGAACCCTTATGAAGAAACGGTAAAGGCAAGAGCTTGAACCGATCTCTACTTAAGGGGGAGTTTATTTGGCGAGTAAGAAAGAGTCCAATTGAGAAGTCTTTGAAGACAAGTCAAGAAGAACTCAAAACTCATCAAAGAAGACCTCTAATCGTACCAACTTATACTCTTTTTCCCTTCGGTGTAGTTTTATCCCAAGAGGTTTTCTCGCCAAGGTTTTAATGAGGTTTGTTGATGCGATGTCCAAGCTTAGCCATTTCATTAGGCTAAGCTTGAGGGGGAGTGTTGAAACTAATGTTAACCTCTAAGAGGCATTAGGTCGAGACAACTTGTTGAACAAGATATAAGAGATGTAACGTGTACATCAAGGCACAAACAAAAGGCGCCTAAAAGATTCAAAGAAAGCAACGGTATTAAAAGGATAAGGAAGAAGATAAGATCAGCCAAAAAGCAGTCAAAGGCCAAAAGGACCAATCAGCCAGCTCACCAAAAGGACAAGGACAGCTCATAGGCGCAGCCTTATCCTTTACCAAAACCCTACCTTTCTTCTCTATTTAAACACATGTATCTCTCTCTTTTGTAAGCTAAGGAGGCTTAGCCTCTCTTCCTAATATACTAATTTCATGATTCTCTCTTGTTCTTATTCTCTCTATTCGAAATCTCTCAAGAACACCTAAACTCTCCCAAATCTCTCTAAACACATCAAATCTCTCTTAATCTCTCTTAATCTCTCTCAATCTCTCTCAAATCTCAACACTAGAAACGCGTTGTTAGATGTTTCATAAGTTCGTCGAACTTATACAAAGCTCGTTGAGACAATTATAAGCACTCATGTTGCATGAAACTTGGTTTAGAGTACTAGAAACCCGTTGTTAGATGTTTTATAAGTTTGTCAAACAAGTACAAACCTCATTGAGACACTTATAAGCACTCATGTTGCATGAAACTTGGTTTAGAGTCGTAGAAACGCGTTGTTCGATGTTTCATAAGTTCGTAAAACTTGTACAAAGCTCATTGAGACACTTATAAGCACTCATGTTGCATGAAACTTGGTTTAGAGTCCTAGAAACGCGTTGTTCGATGTTTCATAAGTTCGTCAAACTAGTATAAAGCTCATTGAGACACTTATAAGAACTCATGTTGCTTGAAACTTTGTCTAGAGTCCTAGAAACTGCGTTGTTAGATGTTTCATAAGTTCGTCAAACTAGTACAAAGCTCGTTGAGACACTTATAAGCATTCATGTTGCATGAAACTTGGTTTAGATTCCTAGAAACCGCGTTGTTAGATGTTTCATAAGTTCGTAAAACTAGTACTAACCTCATTGAGACACTTATAAGCACTCATGTTGCATGAAACTTTTCTTAGAGCCCTAGAAACGCTTTGTTAGATGTTTCAAAAGTTCGTCAAAATTGTACAAAGCTCATTGAGACGCTTATAAGCACTCATGTTGCATGAAACTTGGTTTAGAGTCCTAGAAACCGCGTTGGTAGATGTTACATAAGTTCGTTAAACCAGTACAATGCTCATTGAGACACTTATAAGCACTCATGTTGCATGAAACCTGGTTTAGAGTCTTAGAAATCGCGTTGTTAGATGTTTTATAAGTTCGTGAAACCGGTACAATGCTCATTGAGACACTTATAAGCACTCATGTTGCATGAAACTTCGTTTAGAGTCCTAGAAACCGCGTTGTTAGATGTTTCATAAGTTCGTCAAACCAGTACAAAGCTCATTGAGACACATAAGTTCGTTAAACCGGTACAATGCTCATTGAGACACTTATAAGCACTCATGTTGCATGAAACCTGGTTTAGAGTCTTAGAAATCGCGTTGTTAGATGTTTTATAAGTTCGTGAAACCAGTACAATGCTCATTGAGACACTTATAAGCACTCATGTTGCATGAAACTTCGTTTAGAGTCCTAGAAACCGCGTTGTTAGATGTTTCATAAGTTCGTCAAACCAGTACAAAGCTCATTGAGACACATATAAGCACTCATGTTGCATGAAACTTGGTTTAGAGTCCTAGAAACGCGTTGTTAGATGTTTCATAAGTTCGTCAAACTTGTACAAAGCTCATTGAGACACTTATAAGCACTCATGTTGCATGAAACTTCGTTTAGAGTCCTAGAAACGCGTTGTTAGATTTTTCATAAGTTCTTCAAACTAGTAAAAAAGCTCGTTGAGACAATTGTAAGCACTCGTGTTGCATGAAACTTGGTTTAGAGTACTAGAAACCCGATGTTAGATGTTTCATAAGTTTGTCAAACAAGTACAAACCTCATTGAGACACTTATAAGCACTCATGTTGCATGAAACTTGGTTTAGAGTCCTTGAAACGCGTTGTTCGATGTTTCATAAGTTCGTAAAACTTGTACAAAGCTCATTGAGACACTTATAAGCACACATGTTGCATGAAACTTGGTTTAGAGTCCTAGAAACGCGTTGTTCGATGTTTCATAAGTTCGTCAAACTAGTATAAAGCTCATTGAGACACTTATAAGCACTCATGTTTCTTGAAACTTTGTTTAGAGTCCTAGAAACTGCGTTGTTAGATGTTTCATAAGTTTGTCAAACTAGTACAAAGCTCATTGAGACACTTATAAGCACTCATGTTGCATGAAACTTGGTTTAGATTCCTAGAAACCGCGTTGTTAGATGTTTCATAAGTTCGTAAATCTAGTACAAACCTCATTGAGACACTTATAAGCACTCATGTTGCATGAAACTTTTCATAGAGTCCTAGAAACGCTTTGTTAGATGTTTCAAAAGTTCGTCAAAATTGTACAAAGCTCATTGAGACGCTTATAAGCACTCATGTTGCATGAAACTTGGTTTAGAGTCCTAGAAACCGCGTTGGTAGATGTTTCATAAGTTCGTTAAACCAGTACAATGCTCATTGAGACACTTATAAGCACTCATGTTGATTGAAACTTGGTTTAGAGTCCTAGAAACGCGTTGTTAGATGTTTCATAAGTTCGTCAAACTTGTACAAAGCTCATTGAGACACTTATAAGCACTCATGTTGCATGAAACTTCGTTTAGAGTCCTAGAAACGTGTTGTTAGATTTTTCATAAGTTCTTCAAACTAGTAAAAAGCTCATTGAGACACATATAAGCACTCATGTTGCATGAAACTTCGTTTAGAGTCTTAGAAACCGCGTTGTTAGATGTTTCATAAGTTTGTCAAACTAGTACAAAGCTCATTGAGACACATATAAGCACTCATGTTGCATGAAACTTGGTTTAGAGTCCTATAAACGCGTTGTTAGATGTTTCATAAGTTCGTCAAACTTGTACAAAGCTCATTGAGACACTTATAAGCACTCATGTTGCATGAAACTTTTCATAGAGTCCTAGAAACGCTTTGTTAGATGTTTCAAAAGTTCGTCAAAATTGTACAAAGCTCATTGAGACGCTTATAAGCACTCATGTTGCATGAAACTTGGTTTAGAGTCCTAGAAACCGCGTTGGTAGATGTTTCATAAGTTCGTTAAACCAGTACAATGATCATTTAGACACTTATAAGCACTCATGTTGCATGAAACTTGGTTTAGAGTCTTAGAAACCGCGTTGTTAGATGTTTCATAAGTTCGTCAAACCAGTACAAAGCTCATTGAGACACATATAAGCACTCATGTTGCATGAAACTTGGTTTAGAGTCCTGGAAACCCGTTGTTAGATGTTTCATAAGTTCGTCAAACTTGTACAAAGCTCATTGAGACACTTATAAGCACTCATGTTGCATGAAACTTCGTTTAGAGTCCTAGAAACGCGTTGTTAGATTTTTCATAAGTTCTTCAAACTAGTAAAAAGCTCATTGAGACACATATAAGCACTCATGTTGCATGAAACTTCGTTTAGAGTCTTAGAAACCGCGTTGTTAGATGTTTCATAAGTTTGTCAAACTAGTACAAAGCTCATTGAGACACATATAAGCAGTCATGTTACATGAAACTTGGTTTAGAGTCCTATAAACGCGTTGTTAGATGTTTCATAAGTTCGTCAAACTTGTACAAAGCTCATTGAGACACTTATAAGCACTCATGTTGTATCAAACTTGATTTAGAGTCCTAGAAACGCATTGTTAAATGTTTCATAAGTTTGTCAAACTAGTACAAAGCTCATTGAGACACTTATAAGCACTCATGTTGCATAAAACTTGGTTTAGAGTCCTAGAAACGCGTTGTTAGATGTTTCCTAAGTTTGTCAAACTAGTACAAAGCTCATTGAGACACTTATAAGCACTCATGTTGCATGAAACTTCGTTTAGAGTCCTAGAAACGCGTTGTTAGATTTTTCATAAGTTCTTCAAACTAGTAAAAAGCTCATTGAGACACATATAAGCACTCATGTTGCATGAAACTTCGTTTAGAGTCTTAGAAACCGCGTTGTTAGATGTTTCATAAGTTCGTCAAACTAGTACAAAGTTCATTGAGACACATATAAGCACTCATGTTGCATGAAACTTGGTTTAGAGTCCTAGAAACCGCGTTGGTAGATGTTTCATAAGTTCGTTAAACCAGTACAATGCTCATTTAGACACTTATAAGCACTCATGTTGCATGAAAATTGGTTTAGATTCCTAGAAACCGCGTTGTTAGATGTTTCATAAGTTCGTAAAACTAGTACAAACCTCATTGAGACACTTATAAGCACTCATGTTGCATGAAACTTTTCATAGAGTCCTAGAAACGCTTTGTTAGATGTTTCAAAAGTTCGTCAAAATTGTACAAAGCTCATTGAGACGCTTATAAGCACTCATGTTGCATGAAACTTGGTTTAGAGTCCTAGAAACCGCGTTGGTAGATGTTTCATAAGTTCGTTAAACCAGTACAATGCTCATTTAGACACTTATAAGCACTCATGTTGCATGAAACTTGGTTTAGAGTCTTAGAAACCGCGTTGTTAGATGTTTCATAAGTTCGTCAAACCAGTACAAAGCTCATTGAGACACATATAAGCACTCATGTTGCATGAAACTTGGTTTAGAGTCCTAGAAACGCGTTGTTAGATGTTTCATAAGTTCGTCAAACTTGTACAAAGCTCATTGAGACACTTATAAGCACTCATGTTGCATGAAACTTCGTTTAGAGTCCTAGAAACGCGTTGTTAGATTTTTCATAAGTTCTTCAAACTAGTAAAAAGCTCATTGAGACACATATAAGCACTCATGTTGCATGAAACTTCGTTTAGAGTCTTAGAAACCGCGTTGTTAGATGTTTCATAAGTTTGTCAAACTAGTACAAAGCTCATTGAGACACATATAAGCACTCATGTTGCATGAAACTTGGTTTAGAGTCCTATAAACGCGTTGTTAGAAGTTTCATAAGTTCGTCAAACTTGTACAAAGCTCATTGAGACACTTATAAGCACTCATGTTGTATCAAACTTGATTTAGAGTCCTAGAAACGCATTGTTAAATGTTTCATAAGTTCGTCAAACTAGTACAAAGCTCATTGAGACACTTATAAGCACTCATGTTGCATGAAACTTGGTTTAGAGTCCTAGAAACGCGTTGTTAGATGTTTCATAAGTTTGTCAAACTAGTACAAAGCTCATTGAGACACTTATAAGCACTCATGTTGCATGAAACTTCGTTTAGAGTCCTAGAAACGCGTTGTTAGATTTTTCATAAGTTCTTCAAACTAGTAAAAAGCTCATTGAGACACATATAAGCACTCATGTTGCATGAAACTTCGTTTAGAGTCTTAGAAACCGCGTTGTTAGATGTTTCATAAGTTCGTCAAACTTGTACAAAGTTCATTGAGACACATATAAGCACTCATGTTGCATGAAACTTGGTTTAGAGTCCTAGAAACGCGTTGTTAGATGTTTCAAAAGTTCGTCAAACCAGGTACAATGCTCATTGAGACACTTATAAGCACTCATGTTGCATGAAACTTGGTTTACAGTCCTAGAAACACGTTGTTAGATGTTTCATAAGTTCGTCAAACTTTTACAAAGCTCATTGAGACAATTATAAGCACTCATGTTGCATGAAACTTTGTTTAGAGTCCTAGAAACTGCGTTGTTAGATGTTTCATAAGTTCGTCAAACTAGTACAAAGCTCATTGAGACACTTATAAGCACTCATGTTGAATGAAACATGGTTTAGAGTCCTAGAAACCCGTTGTTAGATGTTTCATAACTTCGTCAAACTTGTACAAAGCTCATTTAGACACTTATAAGCACTCATGTAGCATGAAACTTCGTTTAGAGTCTTAGAAACCGCGTTGTTAGATGTTTCATAAGTTCGTCAAATTAGTAAAAAGCTCATTGAGACACTTATAAGCACTCATGTTGCAGTAAACTTCCTTTAGAGTCTTAGAAACCGCGTTGTTAGATGTTTCATAAGTTCGTCAAACTAGTACAAAGCTCATTGAGACACATATAAGCACTCATGTTGAATGAAACTTGGTTTAGAGTACTAGAAACGCGTTGTTAGATGTTTTATAACTTCGTCAAACTTGTACAAAGCTCATTTAGACACTTATAAGCACTCATGTAGCATGAAACTTCGTTTAAAGTCTTAGAAACCGCGTTGTTAGATGTTTCATAAGTTCGTCAAATTAGTAAAAAGCTCATTGAGACACTTATAAGCACTCATGTTGCATGAAACTTCCTTTAGAGTCTTAGAAACCGCGTTGTTAGATGTTTCATAAGTTCGTCAAACTAGTACAAAGCTCATTGAGACACATATAAGCACTCATGTTCCATGAAACTTGGTTTAGAGTCCTAGAAACGCGTTGTTAGATGTTTCATAAGTTCGTCAAACTTGTACAAAGCTCATTGAGACACTTATAAGCACTCATGTTGTATGAAACTTGGTTTAGAGTCCTAGAAACGCGTTGTTAGATGTTTCATAAATTCGTCATACTTGTACAAAGCTCATTGAGACACTTATAAGCACTCATGTTGCATGAAACTTGGTTTAGAGTCCTAGAAACGCGTTGTTAGATGTTTCAAAAGTTCGTCAAAGCAGTACAATGCTCATTGAGACACTTATAAGCACTCATGTTGCATGAAACTTCGTTTAGAGTCCTAGAAACCGCGTTGTTAGATGTTTCATAAGTTCGTCAAACTAGTACAAAGCTCATTGAGACACTTATAAGCACTCATGTTGCATGAAACTTGGTTTAGAGTCCTAGAAACACGTTGTTAGATGTTTCATAAGTTCGTCAAACTTTTACAAAGCTCATTGAGACAATTATAAGCACTCATGTTGCATGAAACTTTGTTTAGAGTCCTAGAAACTGCGTTGTTAGATGTTTCATAAGTTCGTCAAACTAGTACAAAGCTCATTGAGACACTTATAAGCACTCATGTTGAATGAAACATGGTTTAGAGTCCTAGAAACCCGTTGTTAGATGTTTCATAACTTCGTCAAACTTGTACAAAGCTCATTTAGACACTTATAAGCACTCATGTAGCATGAAACTTCGTTTAGAGTCTTAGAAACCGCGTTGTTAGATGTTTCATAAGTTCGTCAAATTAGTAAAAAGCTCATTGAGACACTTATAAGCACTCATGTTGCAGTAAACTTCCTTTAGAGTCTTAGAAACCGCGTTGTTAGATGTTTCATAAGTTCGTCAAACTAGTACAAAGCTCATTGAGACACATATAAGCACTCATGTTGAATGAAACTTGGTTTAGAGTACTAGAAACGCGTTGTTAGATGTTTTATAAGTTCGTCAAACTTGTACAAAGCTCATTTAGACACTTATAAGCACTCATGTGTAGCATGAAACTTCGTTTAGAGTCTTAGAAAACCGCGTTGTTAGATGTTTCATAAGTTCGTCAAATTAGTAAAAAGCTCATTGAGACACTTATAAGCACTCATGTTGCATGAAACTTCCTTTAGAGTCTTCGAAACCGCGTTGTTAGATGTTTCATAAGTTCGTCAAACTAGTACAAAGCTCATTGAGACACATATAAGCACTCATGTTCCATGAAACTTGGTTTAGAGTCCTAGAAACGCGTTGTTAGATGTTTCATAAGTTCGTCAAACTTGTACAAAGCTCATTGAGACACTTATAAGCACTCATGTTGTATGAAACTTGGTTTAGAGTCCTAGAAACGCGTTGTTAGATGTTTCATAAATTCGTCATACTTGTACAAAGCTCATTGAGACACTTATAAGCACTCATGTTGCATGAAACTTGGTTTAGAGTCCTAGAAACTCATTGTTAAATGTTTCATAAGTTCGTCAAACTAGTACAAAGCTCAATGAGGCACTTATAAGCACTCATGTTGCATGAAACTTGGTTTAGAGTCCTAGAAACGCGTTGTTCGATGTTTCATAAGTTCGTAAAACTTGTACAAAGCTCATTGAGACACTTATAAGCACTCATGTTGCATGAAACTTGGTTTAGAGTTTTAGAAACGCGTTGTTCGATGTTTCATAAGTTCGTCAAACTAGTACAAAGCTCATTGAGACACTTATAAGCACTCATGTTGCATGAAACTTTGTTTAGAGTCCTAGAAAGCTGCGTTGTTAGATTTTTCATAAGTTCGTCAAACTAGTACAAAGCTCATTGAGACACTTATAAGCACTCATGTTGCATGAAACTTGGTTTAGATTCCTAGAAACCGCGTTGTTAGATGTTTCATATGTTCGTCAAACTTGTATAAAGCTCATTGAGACGCTTATAAGCACTCATGTTGAATGAAACTGACACGATCTCCCTAGCGGATACAAGCTCTGGACGAGGCTGAGCTACGAGTTTGGGTGATTTGCGGATGGAGTGGGATGTGGCGGCGTCTCTAGGACAGAAACAAAGGGCTATGGAGAGGGTGGACTTCTCAAGCAACTTTGTGGATGATCACTTGATGTATAGAAGATACTCTTGGAGATTAACAAGCTATAAGAGGATCGATTCGGTCTCAGAATCTCGAAGGGGGTTAGACTCGCCCAACAAAGAGTATAAGTTCAAGTTTTCTTCTCATTCAACGCTAAAGAGCCAAGAGTGGCGTGATTACAACATATAGGTCGTAACCTTTAGGGTTTTAAAACAATAAAAACATGTAGTTTCGAATAAATAAAACGGCAAAGCGTTGAAAGTAAAATGGCAAGATGTTTCCTTGTTGTAAAAACAACAAGGCGTTCCGGGTTTGCCTCCACCATGCGACATAACTAAGTGGTATTGGGCCTCGATAAAAACCTTGCAATGGAAAACCCCCAATTGGGACAAAACCATTGCTAAGGAAAAGAGCGTCCCGAAGATGTCCCACTTAGTGCTGCGTGCTATGGCCTTCTCCATGCACGAACACGTTCCAAACTCTCTCAAGTACCTCCTCCTCGGTCTTCTCCGCGAGCTGTTGCATTCCTTTGATCATCTCCTTAGCTCTTGCTCGGGTTATGGCTCCTGCTGGTGCTGGCTCGTCCTCCTCCGAGCTCACGATCATATCATCCTCTCCCTCTTGAAAAGGATTTGACCTCAAATCCGAATACGCAACAAACGGGGTTAAGTCAGAAACATTGAAAGAATTTGATATGTTATACTTCCCTTGTAGGTCGATCTTGTAGGCATTGTTGTTGATCCTTTGGATGACTTTGAATGGTCCATCTACTCGCGGCATGAGCTTAGACTTCCTCTCGGCTGAAACCGTTCCTTCCTCATATGTATCCAAACCAAATCTCCTTCTTCGAAGACTATCTCCTTGCGTCCCTTGTTTGCATGCTTGGCGTAGAGTCTAGTCTTCTTCTCAATATTCTCCTTAGCCTTCTCTTGTATCTTCCTCACTTGCTCAGCCTTTCTCCCTCCATCTACATTGCCCCTCTCAACAAAAGGTAAAGAAATCAAGTCTAGAGGTGATAGTGGATTAAAACCATAAACAATCTCAAAAGGGGAAAAGAGAGTAGAGGAATGCTTAGCGTGGTTATAAGCGAATTCAACGTGGGGTAAAGACTCTTCCCACGACTTCAGGTTGCTCCTTACCATGGTCCTCAACAGCGTAGACAACGATCTATTCACTACCTCAGTCTGGCCATCGGTTTGTGGATGACAAGTGGTGGAGAATGTCAACTTAGTCCCGAGCTTAGCCCACAGTGTACGCCAGAAGTGACTCAAGAACTTGGTGTCTCGGTCTGAAACTATCACCTTAGGCATTCCATGGAGGCGTACTACTTCCCTGAAGAAGAGATTGGCTACGCTCACAGCATCATCAGTCTTGTGGCTTGCAATGAAGTGAGCCATCTTGCTTGAAACCGTCAACTACAACAAAAATAGAATCTCTACCATTCTGGTGCGAGGTAAGCCTATCACAAAGTCCATAGAAATATCAGTCCATGGGTGAGAAGGAAGGTAAAGGCATATATAACCCATTTGGCTGAACCTTACTCTTCGCTTGTTTGCAAATAGCACAACAAGAACAAACCTTTTCAACGTCCTTCTTCATGTGTGGCCGGTAGAAATGAGCTTGGAGACTCAACAATGTCTTTGTTACACCGAAGTGTCCAGCCGGACCGCCTCCATGTGCTTCTCTTACAAGTAGCTCTCGTCTGATCCGCCCGGAATGCATAGTCGGTTGTTAAAGAATAGATAGCCATCTTGTCTATAAAACTTCTCATATGCAAACTTAGAACACTTAGAGTAATAATCACCAAAATCGAATCACTAGCATATAATTCCTTTAGTAATTCAAACCCAATCGACTTAGAATCTAGAGAAGTGATTAGAGTATACTGCGTGACAAAGCATCGGCAACTACATTGTCCTTACCTTTCTTGTACTTGATGATATAGGGGAATGTCTCAATAAACTCTATCCAGCGGCCATGTCTCTTGTTGAGCTTTTGTTGCCCTCTCAAATGCTTGAGAGACTCATGATCGGTATGTATCACAAACTCTTTAGGCCACAAATAGTGCTGCCACGTACGCAAGGCCCTCACGAGTGCGTACAGCTCCTTGTCATACGTAGGATAGTTCAAGGTGGAACCTCCCAGCTTCTCACTAAAGTAGGCTACGGGCTTCTTATCCTGCATAAGAACAGCTCCAATACCTACACCAGATGCATCACACTCGATTTCAAATATCTTAAGAAAATCAGGGAGTATTAGTAAGGGAGAGTTGATAAGCTTCTCTTTCAAGGCCTGAAAGGCCTTCTCCTGGTCGTCCCCCCATTTGAATCCAAAGTCTTTCTTGATCACTTCAGTGAGTGGCGCGGCTATGGTGCTGAAATTCTTCACGAACCGCCGGTAGAAACCCACTAGCCCATGGAAGCTTCGAACCTCACTAACATTTGTAGGCCTGGGCCATTCCTTGATGGCTTTGATCTTCTCCTCATCTACTTGTACACCTACTGCACTCACAACAAAGCCTAAGAAAACAACTTGATCAGTGCAAAAGGAACACTTAGATAAGTTAGCAAAGAGGGATTCAGAACGTAGAAGTTCTAAAACCGATTTGATATGGTCCAAATGCTCATCCAGGCTCTTGCTGTAGATCAGAATATCATCAAAGTAGACTACTACGAACACTCCGATAAATGGCCTAAGCACATGATTCATAAGCCTCATGAAGGTGCTAGGTGCATTGGTGAGTCCGAAAGGCATCACTAGCCATTCATAGAGTCCTTGCTTCGTCTTGAACGCAGTCTTCCACTCATCTCCTTCTTTCATACGGATTTGGTGATACCCACTCTTGAGATCAATCTTTGTGAAAACCGTGGAACCACACAGCTCGTCTAACATGTCATCTAGGCGTGGAATAGGATGTCTGTACTTGATCGTGATGTTGTTGATGGCTCGACAATCCACACACATCCTCCAGGTGCCATCCTTCTTCGGTACAAGTAATACTGGCACAGCACATGGACTCATGCTCTCGCGGATGTAACCCTTACTCATCAGCTCCTCTACTTGTCTTTGTAGCTCCTTAGTCTCCAATGGGTTGGTCCGGTAGGCTGGTCTGTTTGGTAGAGCCGCGCCAAGCACTAGATCAATCTGATGCTCAATCCCGCGGATAGGTGGCAAACCAGGTGGGATCTCCTCGGAGAATACGTCATTGTATTCCTGCAATAACTTAGACATGCCACTAGGCAGCTCCTGTGCATTGTTAGTACTTACAAGGGACTCCTTGTATATAAATAACAATATAGGCACATCAGGGTGTAAGTCCTTAGATACTTCACCGTGGTTGATGTAGAGATTGGCGTTGAGTGATGGTTCCTTCTCTTGCTCGGCCTTGTGTTTGAGATAGAGTTGATCCTGGTAGATCTCACTAGGTGTGAGTGGAAGGAGGGTGATCTTTCGACCCTTGAAGTCAAATGAATACTTGTTGGTGTAGCCATCATGAGTTACCCTTCTATCGAACTGCCATGGTCTCCCTAATAGCACATGGCTCGACCCCATCGGCAACACATCACACAGAATCTCATCGACATACCTACCAATGGTCAATGAGACCGTAACCTGCTGGGTGACATTCAGGGCTCCACCTTCATTTAACCATTGAAGCTTATACGGTCTTGGATGTGGAATGATGTCTAGGTTAAGCTTCTTGACCATGCTCTCACTAGCTGCGTTGGTGCAGCTTCCTCCATCGATGATGAGGCTGCAAACTTTTTCCTTGATAAAGCACCGGGTGTGGAAGAGGTTCTCCCTTTGCACTAGCTCATCACTCATTCCTTGAGCACTAAGAACTCGCCTGGTGACTAGCATCTCACCTACAGCCGCAGCTACTTCCTCCTCTTGGTCTGACTCAACTTCATACTCCTCTTGGGGAATGATCTCCCCATCATCTCTAAGCAAGAAAACCTTCTTGTTGGGACACTCACGTGAGTAATGCCCCATTCCTTGACACCGAAACATCGAACATTACCTAAGTTAGTAGTGTTCTTTGGCTTAAATGTTCCTTTGGCATCTCCTAGAGGTGCGGTTGAGGCTGGTTTGATGTCGCTTGAACTGGTTGGCTTAACGTCTCTGTATTCTCGTGGCTTTGAAGTATTAGGCGTGTAGCTAGGCTTGGTAAAACGCCTCTTATTTTGTACTTCAATCAACTCAGCTTTGTGCACCATCTCCTCAAGATCCTCATAAGATTGCAACTCCAGTTTGTCTTGAATGTCACGGCTAAGACCTCCTAGGAACCGAGCCATAGTAACTTCCTCGGCTTCTTCTAAGCTAGCACGGATCAGCAAGGTCTCCATATCCTGGTAGTAGTCTCGGACGGAGATGGATCCCTGGGTCAACTTCCTGAGTTTGTTAAGTGTTTCTCGGTGGTAATGGTTTGGTACAAAGCGCTTTCTCATGTGGGTGATGAGTTGTGGCCAGGTAGAGATGGTCGGATCATTGTGTCGGCTTCGAGTAGCACATAGTTGATCCCACCATAGAAGCGCATAGTCGCTGAACTCCGAGACGGCTATCTTCACCTGATTCACCGGGTAGGTGTCATGACACACAAAACTTGATTCCATCTTCCTTTCCCAGTCTAGGTAAGCTTCCGGGTCATTCTTGCCTTGGAATGAAGGGAATTTGGCCTTAATGTGCCTAAGTTGCTGCTTCACCGGGTCCCTATGGTCCTCTCTGTCACGTCTATAACTCCTCCCCGCTTCGGTCGGATGCATTGTGACCATAATAGTCTTCTCCGAGTCGACATAGACGGGGTGTTCAGCCGTGTGGTGGCCTTGACGGTTAGTGTCGGTAGGCGCTCGGTGTATCTGTCTCGCTCTCTTCGTTCTCTCGGTTCTTCGGTTGCTCGATGCCTCGGCTCCCTCGGAACTCGACCTTCGACACCGATCGGGCCGACGTTGCGGACAGCTTGGAATCGAGAGGCGCCGGCTATGCCTTTTCCACGGGCGATCCTCATGGCTTCTGAAGGGGTGGGCGTGTGCTCATTCTCGGATTCCGACGTCGCCTCCTTGTCCTTATCGGCCTGTTTCTCACGCTCCAAAGCTAATTGTTGCGCGATTTGCCGAGGCGGGACTAGTTGGATGGTCTCGGTGATTTGGGTAGCAATGAGTTTTCTGATGTCATCCATAGCGTCCGTAGGAGCCGCCATGTTCTGCGTTACCAAACAAAGAACTCGCAAAGTAGTTCTAGAATGAAAATAACAAGTAACTTGCAAGAACAACAAAATTATCAAAGTTTTAACGCAAAGAAGGCAAGGCTGAATAGACAAGTTTGTAGCGTCCTAACACAATCCTCTCTAGTTTAAATAGACAATCACGAGTGTTCTAAGAGAAAAGGAAAAGTGGAAAACGTTGAACAAAATGGAAAAGACAAGAGATTTTCTCTTAAAAGGATTTTGTAAGTTTCAACAAAATGGAAAACTCTCTCTTTAACCAAAAAAAAGGAAATTTAACCAAAACACTTTTAAGAACGTGATTAACAAATTTTAAAGATCTAGAACCTAATTATCATCCCCTTTAAACGAAAATTTAAGAACACAAGAAAAAAAAACTAGCAACCTATCAACAACTTGATCAATCAAAAGAATCGAAACTGAACCAAATTTCAGCGCAACAATCTCTGTGTGCCTATCAGGTTATCAGCAAGTAACGAGTTTTCAAACAGAGAAAGGACACACAAGACGAACAGAATCAAAGTTTTAACACTTTAATCTCACAATCAAACAAGTAAAGAATCGATTTCAAGCTATCAAACAAGCAAAACAGATTATCAAGCAATGACAACACGTATAGACTCAAGTTTGAAACATATGAAATTGGTTCTATCTAAGTTCTTTCAATACAGATTTGGATAAAGAGGTTTAGGGATAGAGAAGACTCAGCCTTGGTTCGAGTGGGCTCGATACCACATGACACGATCTCCCTAGCGGATACAAGCTCGGACGAGGCCGAGCTACGAGTTTGGGTGATTTGCGGATGGAGTGGGATGTGGCGGCGTCTCTAGGACAGAAACAAAGGGCTATGGAGAGGGTGGACTTCTCAAGCAACCTGTGGATGATCACTTGATGTATAGAAGATACTCTTGGAGCTTAACAAGCTATAAGAGGATCGATTCGATCTCGGAATCTCGAAGGGGGTTAGACTCGCCCAACAAAGAGTATAAGTTCAAGTTTTCTTCTCATTCAACGCTAAAGAGCCAAGAGTGGCGTGATTACAACATATAGGTCGTAACCTTTAGGGTTTTAAAACAATAAAAACATGTAGTTTCGAATAAATAAAACGAGCAAAGCGTTGAAAGTAAAATGGCAAGATGTTTCCTTGTTGTAAAAACAACAAGGCGTTCCGGTTTGCCTCCACCATGCGACATAACTAAGTGGTATTGGGCCTCGATAAAAACCTTGCAATGGAAAACCCAATTGGGACAAAACCATTGCTAAGGAAAAGAGCGTCCCGAAGATGTCCCACTTAGTGCTGCGTGCTATGGCCTTCTCCATGCACGAACACGTTCCAAACTCTCTCAAGTACCTCCTCCTCGGTCTTCTCCGCGAGCTGTTGCATTCCTTTGATCATCTCCTTAGCTCTTGCTCGGGTTATGGCTCCTGCTGGTGCTGGCTCGTCCTCCTCTGAGCTCACGATCATATCAGAAACTTGGTTTAGAGTCCTAGAAACGCGTTGTTAGATGTTTCATAAGTTCGTAAAACTTGTACAAAGCTCATTGAGACACTTATAAGCACTCATGTTGTATGAAACTTAGTTTAGAGTCCTAGAAACGCATTGTTAAATGTTTCATAAGTTCGTCAAACTAGTACAAAGCTCATTGAGACACTTATAAGCACTCATGTTGCATAAAACTTGGTTTAGAGTCCTAGAAACGCGTTGTTAGATGTTTCATAAGTTTGTAAAACTAGTACAAAGCTCATTGAGACACTTATAAGCACTCATGTTGCATGAAAATTGGTTTAGAGTCCTAGAAACGCGTTGTTAGATGTTTCATAAGTTCGTCAAACTTTTACAAAGCTCATTGAGACAATTATAAGCACTCATGTTGCATGAAACTTGGTTTAGAGTCCTAGAAACGCATTGTTAAATGTTTCATAAGTTCGTCAAACTAGTACAAAGCTCATTGAGACACTTATAAGCACTCGTGTTGCATGAAACTTGGTTTAGAGTCCTAGAACCACGTTGTTAGATGTTTCATAAGTTCGTCAAACATGTACAAAGCTCATTGAGACACTTATAAGCACTCATGTTGAATGAAACTTGGTTTAGAGTCCTAGAAACGCGTTGTTAGATGTTTCATAACTTCGTCAAACTTGTACAAAGCTCATTTAGACACTTATAAGTACTCATGTAGCATGAAACTTCGTTTAGAGTCTTAGAAACCGCGTTTTTAGATGTTTCATAAGTTCGTGAAACTAGTAAAAATCTCATTGAGACACTTATAAGCACTCATGTTGCATGAAACTTCCTTTAGAGTCTTAGAAACCGCGTTGTTAGATGTTTCATAAGTTCGTCAAACTAGTACAAAGCTCATTGAGATACATATAAGCACTCATGTTGCATAAAACTTGGTTTAGAGTCCTAGAAACACGTTGTTAGATGTTTCATAAGTTCGTCAAACTTGTACAAAGCTCATTGAGACACTTGTAAGCACTCATGTTGTATGAAACTTGGTTTAGAGTCCTAGAAACGCGTTGTTAGATGTTTCATAAATTCGTCATACTTGTACAAAGCTCATTGAGACACTTATAAGCACTCATGTTGCATGAAACTTGGTTTAGAGTCCTAGAAACGCGTTGTTCGATGTTTCATAAGTTCATAAAACTTGTACAAAGCTCATTGAGACACTTATAAGCACTCATGTTGCATGAAACTTGGTTTAGAGTCCTAGAAACGCGTTGTTCGATGTTTCATAAGTTCGTCAAACTAGTACAAAGCTCATTGAGACACTTATAAGCACTCATGTTGCATGAAACTTGGTTTAGATTCCTAGAAACCGCGTTGTTAGATATTTCATATGTTCGTCAAACTTGTAAAAACCTCATTGAGACGCTTATAAGCACTCATGTTGAATGAAACTTGGTTTAGATTCCTAGAATCGCATTGTTAAATGTTTCATAAGTTCGTCAAATTAGTACAAAGCTCATTGAGACACTTATAAGCACTCATGTTGCATAAAACTTGGTTTAGAGTCCTAGAAACGCGTTGTTAGATGTTTCATAAGTTTGTCAAACTAGTACAAAGCTCATTGAGACACTTATAAGCACTCATGTTGCATGAAACTTGGTTTCGAGTCCTAGAAACGCTTTCTTAGATGTTTCATAAGTTCGTCAAACTTGTAAAAGCTCATTGAGACGCTTATAAGCACTCATGTTGCATGAAACTTGGTTTAGAGTCCTAGAAACCGCGTTGTTAGATGTTTCATAAGTTCGTCAAACCAGTACAATGCTCATTGAGACACTTATAAGCACTCATGTTGCATGAAACTTCGTTTAGAGTCTTAGAAACCGTGTTGATAGATGTTTCATAAGTTCGTCAAACTAGTACATATAAGCACTAATGTTGCATGAAACTTGGTATAGAGTCCTAGAAACGCGTTGTTAGATGTTTCAAAAGTTCGTCAAACCAGTACAATGCTCATTGAGACACTTATAAGCACTCATGTTGCATGAAACTTGGTTTAGAGTCCTAGAAACCGCGTTGTTAGATGTTTCATAAGTTCGTCAAACTAGTACAAAGCTCATTGAGACACTTATAAGCACTCATGTTGCATGAAACTTGGTTTAGAGTCCTAGAAACGCGTTGTTAGATGTTTCATAAGTTCGTCAAACTTTTACAAAGCTCATTGAGACAATTATAAGCACTCATGTTGCATGAAACTTGGTTTAGAGTCCTAGAAACGCATTGTTAAATGTTTCATAAGTTCGTCAAATTAGTACAAAGCTCATTGAGACACTTATAAGGACTCATGTTGCATGAAACTTGGTTTAGGGTCCTAGAACCACGTTGTTAGATGTTTCATAAGTTCGTCAAACATGTACAAAGCTCATTGAGACACTTATAAGCACTCATGTTGAATGAAACTTGGTTTAGAGTCCTAGAAACGCTTTGTTAGATGTTTCATAACTTCGTCAAACTTGTACAAAGCTCATTTAGACACTTATAAGCACTCATGTAGCATGAAACTTCCTTTAGAGTCTTAGAAACCGCGTTGTTAGATGTTTCATAAGTTCGTCAAACTAGTAAAAAGCTCATTGAGACACTTATAAGCACTCATGTTGCATGAAACTTGGTTTAGATTCCTAGAAACCGCGTTGTTAGATGTTTCATAAGTTCGTCAAACTTTTATAAAGCTCATTGAGACACTTATAAGCACTCATGTTGCATGAAACTTGGTTTAGATTCTTAGAAACCGCGTTGTTAGATGTTTCATATGTTCGTCAAACTTGTAAAAAGCTCATTGAGACGCTTATAAGCACTCATGTTGAATGAAACTTGGTTTAGAGTCCTAGAAACGCGTTGTTAGATGTTTCATAACTTCGTCAAACTTGTACAAAGCTCATTTAGACACTTATAAGCACTCATGTAGCATGAAACTTCGTTTAGAGTCCTAGAAACTCATTGTTAAATGTTTCATAAGTTCGTCAAACTAGTACAAAGCTCAATGAGGCACTTATAAGCACTCATGTTGCATGAAACTTGGTTTAGAGTCCTATAAAAGCGTTGTTCGATGTTTCATAAGTTCGTAAAACTTGTACAAAGCTGTCCTAGAAACGCGTTGTTCGATGTTTCATAAGTTCGTCAAACTAGTACAAAGCTCATTGAGACACTTATAAGCACTCATGTTGCATGAAACTTTGTTTAGAGTCCTAGAAACTGCGTTGTTAGATGTTTCATAAGTTCGTCAAACTAGTACAAAGCTTATTGAGACACTTATAAGCACTCATGTTGCATGAAACTTGGTTTAGATTCCTAGAAACCGCGTTGTTAGATGTTTCATATGTTCGTCAAACTTGTAAAAAGCTCATTGAGACGCTTATAAGCACTCATGTTGAATGAAACTTGGTTTAGAGTCCTAGAAACGCGTTGTTAGATGTTTCATAACTTCGTCAAACTTGTACAAAGCTCATTTAGACACTTATAAGCACTCATGTAGCATGAAACTTCGTTTAGAGTCTTAAAAACCGCGTTGTTAGATGTTTCATAAGTTCGTCAAATTAGTAAAAAGCTTATTGAGACACTTATAAGCACTCATGTTGCATGAAACTTTGTTTAGAGTCCTAGAAACTACGTTGTTAGATTTTTCATAAGTTCGTCAAACTAGTACAAAGCTCATTGAGACACTTATAAGCACTCATGTTGCATGAAACTTCGTTTAGAGTCCTAGAAACGCGTTGTTCGATGTTTCATAAGTTCGTAAAACTTGTACAAAGCTCATTGAGACACTTATAAGCACTCATGTTGCATGAAACTTGGTTTAGAGTCCTAGAAACGCGTTTTTCGATGTTTCATAAGTTCGTCAAACTAGTATAAAGCTCATTGAGACACTTATAAGCACTCATGTTGCATGAAACTTTGTTTAGAGTCCTAGAAACTGCGTTGTTAGATTTTTCATAAGTTCGTCAAACTAGTACAAAGCTCATTGAGACACTTATAAGCACTCATGTTGCATGAAACTTGGTTTAGATTCCTAGAAACCGCGTTGTTAGATGTTTCATATGTTCGTCAAACTTGTAAAAAGCTCATTGAGACGCTTATAAGCACTCATGGTGAATGAAACTTGGTTTAGAGTCCTAGAAACGCGTTGTTAGATGTTTCATAAGTTCGTAAAACTTGTACAAAGCTCATTGAGACACTTATAAGCACTCATGTTGTATGAAACTTGGTTTAGAGTCCTAGAAACGCATTGTTAAATGTTTCATAAGTTCGTCAAACTAGTACAAAGCTCATTGAGACACTTATAAGCACTCATGTTGCATAAAACTTGGTTTAGAGTCCTAGAAACGCGTTGTTAGATGTTTCATAAGTTTGTAAAACTAGTACAAAGCTCATTGAGACACTTATAAGCACTCATGTTGCATGAAACTTAGTTTAGAGTCCTAGAAACGCTTTCTTAGATGTTTCATAAGTTCGTCAAACTTGTAAAAAGCTCATTGAGACGCTTATAAGCACTCATGTTGCATGAAACTTTGTTTAGAGTCCTAGAAACCGCGTTGTTAGATGTTTTATAAGTTCGTCAAACCAGTACAATGCTCATTAAGACACTTATAAGCACTCATGTTGCATGAAACTTCGTTTGGAATCTTAGAAACCGCGTTGTTAGATGTTTCATAAGTTCGTCAAACTAGTACAAAGTTCATTGAGACACATATAAGCACTCATGTTGCATGAAACTTGGTTTAGAGTCCTAGAAACGCGTTGTTAGATGTTTCAAAAGTTCGTCAAACCAAGTACAATGCTGATTGAGACACTTATAAGCATTCGTGTTGCATGAAACTTCGTTTAGAGTCCTAGAAACCGCGTTGTTAGATGTTTCATAAGTTCGTCAAACTAGTACAAAGCTCATTGAGAAACTTATAAGCACTCTTGTTGCATGAAACTTGGTTTAGTGTCCTAGAAACGCGTTGTTAGATGTTTCATAAGTTCGACAAACTTTTACAAAGCTCATTGAGACAATTATAAGCACTCATGTTGCATGAAACTTGGTTTAGAGTCCTAGAAACGCATTGTTAAATGTTTCATAAGTTCGTCAAACTAGTACAAATCTCATTGAGACACTTATAAGCACTCATGTTGCATGAAACTTGGTTTAGAGTCCTAGAACCACGTTGTTAGATGTTTCATAAGTTCGTCAAACATGTACAAAGCTCATTGAGACACTTACAAGCACTCATGTTGAATGAAACTTTGTTTAGAGTCCTAGAAACGCGTTGTTAGATGTTTTAAGCACTCATGTTGAATGAAACTTTGTTTAGAGTCCTAGAAACATGTACAAAGCTCATTTAGACACTTATAAGCACTCATGTAGCATGAAACTTCGTTTAGAGTCTTAGAAATCGCGTTGTTAGATGTTTTATAAGTTCGTCAAACTAGTAAAAAGCTCATTGAGATACTTATAAGCACTCATGTTGCATGAAACTTCCTTTAGAGTCTTAGAAACCGCGTTGTTAGATGTTTCATAAGTTCGTAAAACTAGTACAAAGCTCATTGAGACACATATAAGCAGTCATGTTGCATGAAACTTGGTTTAGAGTTCTAGAAACGCGTTGTTAGATGTTTCATAAGTTCGTCAAACTTGTACAAAGCTCATTGAGACACTTATAAGCACTCATGTTCTATGAAACTTTGTTTAGAGTCCTAGAAACGCGTTGTTAGATGTTTCATAAATTCGTCATACTTGTACAAAGCTCATTGAGGCACTTATAAGCACTCATGTTGCATGAAACTTGGTTTAGAGTCCTATAAAAGCGTTGTTCGATGTTTCATAAGTTCATAAAACTTGTACAAAGCTGTCCTAGAAACGCGTTGTTCGATGTTTCATAAGTTCGTCAAACTAGTACAAAGCTCATTGAGACACTTATAAGCACACTCATGTTGCATGAAACTTTGTTTAGAGTCCTAGAAACTGCGTTGTTAGATGTTTCATAAGTTCGTCAAACTAGTACAAAGCTTATTGAGACACTTATAAGCACTCATGTTGCATGAAACTTGGTTTAGATTCCTAGAAACCGCGTTGTTAGATGTTTCATATGTTTGTCAAACTTGTAAAAAGCTCATTGAGACGCTTATAAGCACTCATGTTGAATGAAACTTGGTTTAGAGTCCTAGAAACGCGTTGTTAGATGTTTCATAACTTCGTCAAACTTGTACAAAGCTCATTTAGACACTTATAAGCATTCATGTAGCATGAAACTTCGTTTAGAGTCTTAGAAACCGCGTTGTTAGATGTTTCATAAGTTCGTCAAATTAGTAAAAAGCTCATTGAGACACTTATAAGCACTCATGTTGCATGAAACTTCCTTTAGAGTCTTAGAAGCCGCGTTGTTAGATGTTTCATAAGTTCGTCAAACTAGTACAAAGATCATTGAGTCACATATAAGCACTCATGTTGCATGAAACTTGGTTTAGAGTCCTAGAAACGCGTTGTTAGATGTTTCATAAGTTCGTCAAACTTGTACAAAGCTCATTGAGAACTTATAAGCACTCATGTTGTATGAAACTTGGTTTAGAGTCCTAGAAACGCGTTGTTAGATGTTTCATAAATTCGTCATACTTGTACAAAGCTCATTGAGACACTTATAAGCACTCATGTTGCATGAAACTTGGTTTAGAGTCCTAGAAACTCATTGTTAAATGCTTCATAAGTTTGTCAAACTAGTACAAAGCTCAATGAGGCACTTATAAGCACTCATGTTGCATGAAACTTGGTTTAGAGTCCTAGAAACGCGTTGTTCTATGTTTCATAAGTTCGTAAAACTTGTACAAAGCTCATTGAGACACTTATAAGCACTCATGTTGCATGAAACTTGGTTTAGAGTCCTAGAAACGCGTTGTTCGATGTTTCATAAATTCGTCAAACTAGTACAAAGCTCATTGAGACACTTATAAGCACTCATGTTGCATGAAACTTTGTTTAGAGTCCTAGAAACTGCGTTGTTAGATGTTTCATAAGTTCGTAAAACTAGTACAAAGCTCATTGAGACACTTATAAGCACTCATGTTGCATGAAACTTGGTTTAGATTCCTAGAAACCGCGTTGTTAGATGTTTCATATGTTGTTCAAACTTGTTAAAAGCTCATTGAGACACTTATAAGCTCTCATGTTGAATGAAACTTGGTTTAGAGTCCTAGAAACGCATTGTTAAATGTTTCATAAGTTCGTCAAACTAGTACAAAGCTCATTGAGACACTTATAAGCACTCATGTTGCATAAAACTTGGTTTAGAGTCCTAGAAACGCGTTGTTAGATGTTTCATAAGTTTGTCAAATTAGTACAAAGCTCATTGAGACACTTATAAGCACTCATGTTGCATGAAACTTGATTTAGAGCGCGTTGTTAGATGTTTCATAAGTTCGTAAAACTAGTACAAAGCTCATTGAGACACTTATAAGCACTCATGTTGAATGAAACTTGGTTTAGAGTCCTAGAAACGCGTTGTTAGATGTTTCATAAGTTCGTAAAACTAGTACAAAGCTCATTGGGACACATATAAGCACTCATGTTGCATGAAACTTGGTTTAGAGTCCTAGAAACGCGTTGTTAGATGTTTCAAAAGTTCGTCAAACCAGTACGATGCTCATTGAGACACTTATAAGCACTCATGTTGCATGAAACTTCGTTTCGAGTCCTAGAAACCGCGTTATTAGATGTTTCATAAGTTCGTCAAACTTGTACAAAGCTCATTGAGACACTTATAAGCACTCATGTTGAATCAAACTTGGTTTAGAGTCCTAGAACCCGCGTTGTTAGATGTTTCATATGTTCGTCAAACTAGTAAAAAGCTCATTGAGACACTTATAAGCACTCATGTTGCATGAAACTTGGTTTAGATACCTAGAAACCGCGTTTTTAGATGTTTCATAAGTTCGTCAAACTAGTACAAAGCTCATTGAGACACTTATAAGCACTCATGTTGAATGAAACTTGGTTTAGAGTCCTAGAAACGCGTTGTTAGATGATTCATAAGTTCGTAAAACTAGTACAAACCTCATTGAGACACTTATAAGCACTCATGTTGCATGAAACTTGGTTTAGAGTCCTAGAAATGCGTTGTTAGATATTTCATAAATTCGTAAAGCTAGTAAAAAGCTCATTGAAATACTTATAAGCACTCATGTTGCATGATACTTGGTTTAGAGTCCTAGAAACGCTTTGTTAGATGTTTCATAAGTTCGTCAAACTAGTACAAAGCTCATTGAGACACTTATAAGAACTCATGTTGCATGAAACTTGGTTTAGATTCCTAGAAACCGCGTTGTTAGATGTTTCATAAGTTCGTAAAACTAGTACAAAGGTCATTGAAACACTTATAAGCACTCATGTTGAATGAAACTTGGTTTAGAGTCCTAGAAACGCGTTGTTAGATGATTCATAAGTTCGTAAAACTAGTACAAAGCTCATTGAGACACTTATAAGCACTCATGTTGATTGAAACTTGGTTTAGAGTCCTAGAAACCGCGTTGTTAGATGTTTCATAAGTTCGTCAAACTAGTAAAAAGCTCATTGAGACACTTATAAGCACTCATGTTGCATGAAACTTCCTTTAGAGTCTTAGAAACCGCGTTGTTAGATGTTTCAGAAGTTCGTCAAACTAGTACAAAGCTCATTGAGACACTTATAAGCACTCATGTTGATTGAAACTTGGTTTAGAGTCCTCGAAACCGCGTTGTTAGATGTTTCATAAGTTCGTCAAACTAGTAAAAAGCTCATTGAGACACTTATAAGCACTCATGTTGCATGAAACTTCCTTTAGAGTCTTAGTAACCACGTTGTTAGATGTTTCATAAGTTCGTCAAACTAGTACAAAGCTCATTGAGACACATATAAGCACTCATGTTGCATGAAACTTGGTTTAGAGTCCTAGAAGCGCGTTGTTAGATGTTTCATAAGTTCGTCAACCTTGTACAAAGCTCATTGAGACACTTATAAGCACTCATGTTGTATGAAACTTGGTTTAGAGTCCTAGAAACGTGTTGTTAGATGTTTCATAAATTCGTCAAAGTTGTACAAAGCTCATTGAGACACTTATAAGCACTCATGTTGTATGAAACTTGGTTTAGAGTCCTAGAACCCGCGTTGTTAGATGTTTCATATATTCGTCAAACTAGTCAAAAGCTCATTGAGACACTTATAAGCACTCATGTTGCATGAAACTTGGTTTAGAGTCCTAGAAACGCGTTGTTCGATGTTTCATAAGTTTGTAAAACTTGTACAAAGCTCATTGAGACACTTATAAGCACTCATGTTGCATGAAACTTGGTTTAGAGTCCTAGAAACGCGTTTTTCGATGTTTCATAAGTTCGTCAAACTAGTACAAAGCTCATTGAGACACTTATAAGCACTCAAGTTGCATGAAACTTTGTTTAGAGTCCTAGAAACTGCGTTGTTAGATTTTTCATAAGTTCGTCAAACTAGTACAAAGCTCATTGAGACACTTATAAGCACTCATGTTGCATGAAACTTGGTTTAGATTCCTAGAAACCGCGTTGTTAGATGTTTCATATGTTCGTCAAACTTGAAAAAACTCATTGAGACGCTTATAAGCACTCATGTTGAATGAAACTTGGTTTAGAGTCCTAGAAACGCGTTGTTAGATGTTTCATAAGTTCGTAAAACTTGTACAAAGCTCATTGAGACACTTATAAGCACTCATGTTGTATGAAACTTGGTTTAGAGTCCTAGAAACGCATTGTTAAATGTTTCATAAGTTCGTCAAACTAGTACAAAGCTCATTGAGACACTTATAAGAACTCATGTTGCATAAAACTTGGTTTAGAGTCCTAGAAACGCGTTGTTAGATGTTTCATAAGTTTGTAAAACTAGTACAAAGCTCATTGAGACACTTATAAGCACTCATGTTGCATGAAACTTGGTTTAGAGTCCTAGAAACGCTTTCTTAGATGTTTCATAACTTCGTCAAACTAGTAAAAAGCTCATTGAGACACTTATAAGCACTCATGTTGCATGAAACTTCGTTTAGAGTCTTAGAAACCTTGTTGTTAGTGTTGAGACTTATGTCTATAAATGTCGAAATGGACAAGGCTTTACCCGGCTGTACTCGGCCACCTAAGGTAATAGCCTTCTTGGTTCATCAAGAAAGCCAAACCAACTTGGACTCATCAAGAAGGCCAAGCCCACTTGGACTCATCAAGAAGGCCAAGCCCAAGTCAAACATATATGACCGTTGGAGGAGAGAAGGAGAAGTGCGCACACTTTGGACCATTGGACAATAGAGAGGTCCCTTTTTGAAATAGAAGCCGTTGGGCTCTCTCTCTCTCACTCTATATATGTATCTCCTTCTCCATTGTTGTAACTTAAGCTCTTGGAGCTCTAATCTATGAAATAAGGAGGTGATTCCTCTCTTCATAATCTAAACAAATTCTCTTCATACTCTATCTTAATCTCTCTTAATCTTCCTTAATCTCTAAAGGACCAAGCTCATCACTTTGCTCCTAATCTCCATAACCGAAACTCTTACTCTCTATACTCAAAATCCAACATGGTATCAGAGCAAAGCTCTTGAGACCCATAGGTAAGTCGCTTCCGCCATTCTCCTTTCTTATTTCTTGCTTATAAACACAAAGATCTAGAGGAGGAAAAGAATGACCAAGATCCGAGTGGTTAAAACCCTTAAGATCTTGGTGAATCAATGCTCCTCTTAGGAAGAGAACCATGATTCTTTTTCTCTTAATGAGTGAAGATACATGTTGAATCCAAGTTCCTTTCAAGAACAATCCAATCAAAACCGAATCATAGTGAGCATAGATTGAAAAATCTAGCTATATGATGTTTTTTTTTGGTTGAGTTGTTCTTTAAGATCTTTGTTTAAGCCGAAAGTTGTGGATGAGAACCATTGTTTCCTCACTCTTATGAGTTTAAAAGGAACCTTGATGAATCCAAAATCCATCTAACTTAGGCATTAGGCAATGACCAAGTATTCAAAGCATAAAGCTTGAAACTTGTGAGCTAAAGAGTGAGAGAACCATGCTCATTGATTCTTTAAGAACAATGCCTTGTTGAATCCGAAACTCTATGCTTTTCTTAAGATACAAAGATAAAAGGATGAGATCCATGATTCGCCATGAGCGATAAGTGTTGTATCCAAATCCGAAGGTATTTACTTCATCTTTGTAAGGCCGAAAGCAAAGAGGATGAGAACCATGGATTCCCCACTCTTATGAGTCCAAAGGGAACCATGTTGAATCCAAATCGGACTTTGCTTAGGCATTTTTAGACTATGAACAAGTATTCAAGAACAAAAACTTGAAACTTGTAAGTCAAAAGATTGTGAACCTTGTGTGCTCACTCTTATGAGTCCAAAGCCACTTGATGAATCCAAAACTCTTTCATTTTTGTTTGTGCTTTAACAAAGATCTTTGGAAGGGGAACCATGATCCGCTTAACTCCTAGTGAGTAAAGGACATGTTGAATCCAATTTCCTTGGTAAGTACAAGACAATCAAAACACATTCTTTGTTAGCATAAATCAATAAGATCTAGCTACATGATAGTTTTGGTTGTGTTGTTCTTTAAGATTATTGTATAAGCCGAGACTAGTTGATGAGAGTCATGGCTTTCCAACTCTTATGAGTTTAAAGGGACCTTGATGAATCCAATACCATAAAGTCTCGGTTTAAAAGCATGTTTTGAGCATATAATGGTTTTCAAAAGGTTTTTTTTAAAAGAATATATGCTCATTTTGTCCGAATTTCAAAAATCTCCAAGACAATGAAGATGATTAGTGGCGGTTGTGTAAGTGGAAACACAATAGGGAGATAAAGAGATTAGTAGCTACCTTGAGTCCTAAAGATCTTTAAGATCATTAAGGAATCGGTTTTAGTCTCTATACTCTTCATCCTCTTCATACCCCACTAATGTATCCAAGTCTCGTTTCTTGCTTAAGTCTTAAATCACTAGTCTTTGTTTAGTAAAGTGATTTAAGACTTGGAAAGATCTAGGATCCTTGGTTTGCATATGTCTTAATACTTATTGCATTCAAACCTTGGTTAAATCCAAAAGATCTCCGGCTTAACAAAGGGTAAGGAACCAAGATCCGCTTGTGATTAAGCATATAAGGTCTTATGGGATCCAAACTCTCTTAGAGGGAAGTGAACCGAGCTTATTAAGTGTTATGAACACCAAGAGCTTGATGAATCCTTCAAAACCTCGGCTAACATAAGTTTAAAAGAGATCCATGACTACTTAAAAGGTGATACTTTAAAGGTCATGATGAATCCAATTTTGGACTTATGGGGAAATGATTCATTACTTTAACATCTACATAAGATAAAATTGGAATGATGATCTATGTTTTATGTCATAAACCGCCTATAGGCATCTAAGTTTATGATACAAGATGAGTAACTAGCTATGAAAGTATTCAAGTTACAATGAATCTTGTTTGTGTGTTTCTAAGATCATGGTCCGCCTTTGTGCTCTTAAGACCATGGTCCCTTTAAAGTCTAAATGGCAAGGAGCCATATTCAAAACTCTCTTGTGGCTAATCCTTACTTATGTGTAGGTAATAAGCAATGGAGAATCCTTATAAGGGAAGCCATAAACTCTATGATAGACTAATCGGTTAAGATGCTCTAAAGAGTACAATGACTTCTCCTTACGACCATCTATCCAAGGAACTATAAAAAGGGCCATTTCTAAAACTCTTTATAAGGATAAATGTCTTCTCCCAATGACCATCTACTCAAGGACTTAACCGAAAAAGGCCATTTCTAAACCCTCTTTACTATTAAGACTAATGATAACCTACAAAGGCATTAGATCAAGATACATCAAAGAAGGGAAAAGTATAGTTAAGGCGTGTAGTCGGCTAATGTAGTTGAGTCATGTAGTCGACTACATCGCAAGACTAAAGAGCCGTTAGAGCTATGGACCAATGGAATCAAGAGAGGGAAAATATAGTTGAGGCGTGTAGTCGACTAATGTAGTTGAGTCATGTAGTCGACTACATCGCAAGACTAAAGAGCCGTTAGAGAATTCAAATTTGAATTCTAGCCGTTGGAGACTTCTCTTGTTGTATCTTTTCTTTATATAAGTGTGATAAACTCTTGTAAAACTTTCAAGGAGGTGATTCCTCTTTCAATATACTAAAAGACACTTTCTCTCACATACTCTCTCTCTTTCTAATCTCAAATACTCTCTCCATACACTCAAGAACCAAGCAACCTTGCTTCGCTTCTATACACTCAAGATCCGAGCCTAACCAACTCGGATCTATACACTAATCTCTCCAAAATCCAACATGGTATCAGAGCATAAGCTCTTGATGACCTAGGTAAGTTGCTTCCGCTAATCTTCAACCTCTTTCTTCTTATTTATTGCTTATAAACACAAAGATCTAGAGGAGAAAAAGAATGACCAAGATCCGAGTGGTTAAAACCCTTAAGATCTTGGTGAATCAATGCTCCTCTTAGGAAGAGAACCATGATTCTTTGTCTCTTAATGAGTGAAGATACATGTTGAATCCAATTTCCTTTCAAGAACAATCCAATCAAAACCGAATCATAGTGAGCTTAGATTGAAAATCTAGCTACATGATGTTTTTGGTTGAGTTGTTCTTTAAGATCTTTGTTTAGGCCGAAAGTTGTGGATGAGAACCATTGTTTCCTCACTCTTATGAGTTTAAAAGGGACCTTGATGAATCCAAAATCCATCTAACTTAGGCATTAGGCAATGACCAAGTATTCAAAGCATAAAGCTTGAAACTTGTGAGCTAAAGAGTGAGAGAACCATGCTCATTGATTCTTTAAGAACAATGCCTTGTTGAATCCGAAACTCTATGCTTTTCTTAAGATACAAAGATAAAAGGATGAGATCCATGATTCACCATGAGCGATAAGTGTTGTATCCAAATCCGAAGATAATTACTTCATCTTTGTAAGGCCGAAAGCAAGAGGATGAGAACCATGGTCTCCCCACTCTTATGAGTCCAAGGGAACCTTGATGAATCCAAACACTACAAGAATGCAGGCTATTTCCGACCGTAGGTTTGGTCGAAAATCGGTCTGAAATGTCTATTTCCGACGGATTTCCGACCAAAATTGCGTCGTCGGTTTCAGATGGTCGGAAACCGGTTTTGGTCGGAAAGTGGTCGGAAATTTCCGACCATAATTGTGGTCGGAAATTTCCGACCACTCTCCTACCAAAATGTGGTCGGAAATTTCCGACCACTATCCTACGGAAATGGAAAGTGGCATAATTTCTCATTGGGATGTCTCCTTCAACGAGACCGTGAGGGCGGAGTTCAACAAGACGGCGAAATTCCGTCTCGTCAACACGGTCTCCGACTGGAAGGACAAGTGGAGAGTCGTCGGCGACGCGGGGAAGCCGGTATATCTCTCGGTCGCGGTCTGGGACGGCTTGAAGAAATATTGGACGGATGGCCAAAACGCGACCGTAGCTGAGAAGTGTTCCACCTCCAGGAACGCGAAGCTACCTGACGGGACGCCGAAGCGAGATGGCTCACACGTCCGGACAAATCCCGTTCGCGGGTCGGACGCACGAAATGGTAAGTCTTTCTTACTAACTCTTCCAAATTATTTTTATTTTCAAATTACTAATATTATACTAATGCACATATTTTTATTATTTGTTTGTATGAAACTTGGTTTAGAGTCCTAGAACCACGTTGTTAGATGTTTCATAACTTCGTCAAACTTATACAAAGCTCATTCAGACACTTATAAGCACTCATGTTGAATGAAACTTCGTTTAGAGTCTTAGAAACCGCGTTGTTAGATGTTTCATAACTTCGTCAAACTAGTAAAAAGCTCATTGAGACACTTATAATCACTCATGTTGCATGAAACTTCGTTTAGAGTCTTAGAAACCGCGTTGTTAGATGTTTCATAAGTTCGTCAAACTAGTACAAATCTCATTGAGACACTTATAAGCACTCATGTTGCATGAAACTTCCTTTAGAGTCCTAGAAACTGCGTTGTTATATGTTTCATAAGTTCGTCAAACTAGTACAAAGCTCATTGAGACACATATAACCACTCATGTTGCATGAAACTTGGTTTAGAGTCCTAGAAACGCGTTGTTAGATGTTTCATAAGTTCGTCATACTTGTACAAAGCTCATTGAGACACTTATAAGCACTCATGTTGTATGAAACTTGGTTTAGATTCCTAGAAACTCATTGTTAGATGTTTCATAAAATCGTCATACTTGTACAAAGCTCAATGAGGCACTTATAAGCACTCAAGTTGCATGAAACTTGGTTTAGAGTCCTAGAAACGCGTTGTTAAATGTTTCATAAGTTCGTCAAACTAGTACAAAGCTCAATGAGACACTTATAAGCACTCTTGTTCCATGAAACTTGGTTTAGAGTCCTAAAAACGCGTTGTTCGATGTTTCATAAGTTCGTCAAACTAGTACAAAGCTCATTGAGACACTTATAAGCACTCATGTTGCATGAAACTTTGTTTAGAGTCCTAGAAACTGCGTTGTTAGATGTTTCATAAGTTCGTCAAACTAGTACAAAGCTTATTGAGACACTTATAAGCACTCATGTTGCATGAAACTTGGTTTAGATTCCTAGAAACCGCGTTGTTAGATGTTTCATATGTTCGTCAAACTTGTAAAAAGCTCATTGAGACGCTTATAAGCACTCATGTTGAATGAAACTTGGTTTAGAGTCCTAGAAACGCGTTGTTAGATGTTTCATAACTTCGTCAAACTTGTACAAAGCTCATTTAGACACTTATAAGCACTCATGTAGCATGAAACTTCGTTTAGAGTCTTAGAAACCGTGTTGTTAGATGTTTCATAAGTTCGTCAAACTAGTAAAAAGCTCATTGAAACACTTATAAGCACTCATGTTGCATGAAACTTCCTTTAGAGTCTTAGAAACCGCGTTGTTAGATGTTTCATAAGTTCGTCAAACTAGTACAAAGCTCATTGAGACACTTATAAGCACTCATGTTGCATGAAACTTGGTTTAGAGTCCTAGAAACGCGTTGTTATATTTTTCATAAGTTCGTCAAACTTGTACAAAGCTCATTGAGACACTTATAAGCACTCATGTTGCATGAAACTTGGTTTAGAGTCCTAGAAACGCGTTGTTAGATGTTTCATAAATTCGTCATACTTGTACAAAGCTCATTGAGACACTTATAAGCACTCATGTTGCATGAAACTTGGTTTAGAGTCCTAGAAACGCGTTGTTAGATGTTTCATAAGTTCGTCATACTTGTACAAAGCTCATTGAGACACTTATAAGCACTCATGTTGCATGAAACTTGGTTTAGAGTCCTAGAAACGCGTTGTTCGATGTTTCATAAGTTCGTCAAACTTGTACAAAGCTCATTGAGACACTTATAAGCACTCATGTTGCATGAAACTTGGTTTAGAGTCCTAGAAACGCGTTGTTCGATGTTTCATAAGTTCGTCAAACTAGTACAAAGCTCATTGAGACACTTATAAGCACTCATGTTGCATGAAACTTGGTTTAGAGTCCTAGAAACGCGTTGTTCGATGTTTCATAAGTTCGTAAAACTTGTACAAAGCTCATTGAGACACTTATAAGCACTCATGTTGCATGAAACTTGGTTTAGAGTCCTAGAAACGCGTTGTTAGTTGTTTCATAAATTCGTCATACTTGTACAAAGCTCATTGAGACACTTATAAGCACTCATGTTGCATCAAACTTTGTTTAGAGTCCTAGAAACTGCGTTGTTAGATTTTTCATAAGTTTGTCAAACTAGTACAAAGCTCATTGAGGCACTTATAAGCACTCAAGTTGCATGAAACTTGGTTTAGAGTCCTAGAAACGCGTTGTTAAATGTTTCATAAGTTCGTCAAACTAGTACAAAGCTCAACGAGACACTTATAAGCACTCATGTTGCATGAAACTTGGTTTAGAGTCCTAAAAACGCGTTGTTCGATGTTTCATAAGTTCGTCAAACTAGTACAAAGCTCATTGAGACACTTATAAGCACTCATGTTGCATGAAACTTGGTTTAGAGTCCTAGAAACTGCGTTGTTAGATGTTTCATAAGTTCGTCAAACTAGTACAAAGCTTATTGAGACACTTATAAGCACTCATGTTGCATGAAACTTGGTTTAGATTCCTAGAAACCGCGTTGTTAGATGTTTCATATGTTCGTCAAACTTGTAAAAAGCTCATTGAGACGCTTATAAGCACTCATGTTGAATGAAACTTGGTTTAGAGTCCTAGAAACGCGTTGTTAGATGTTTCATAACTTCGTCAAACTTGTACAAAGCTCATTTAGACACTTATAAGCACTCATGTAGCATGAAACTTGGTTTAGAGTCCTAGAAACGCGTTGTTAGATGTTTCATAAATTCGTTATACTTGTACAAAGCTCATTGAGACACTTATAAGCACTCATGTTGCATGAAACTTGGTTTAGAGTCCTAGAAACGCGTTGTTAGATGTTTCATAAGTTCGTCATACTTGTACAAAGCTCATTGAGACAATTATAAGCACTCATGTTGCATGAAACTTGGTTTAGAGTCCTAGAAACGTGTTGTTCGATGTTTCATAAGTTCGTCAAACTAGTACAAAGCTCATTGAGACACTTATAAGCACTCATGTTGCATGAAACTTTGTTTAGAGTCCTAGAAACTGCGTTGTTAGATGTTTCATAAGTTCGTCAAACTAGTACAAAGCTTATTGAGACACTTATAAGCACTCATGTTGCATGAAACTTGGTTTAGAGTCCTAGAAACGCGTTGTTCGATGTTTCATAAGTTCGTAAAACTTGTACAAAGCTCATTGAGACACTTATAAGCACTCATGTTGCATGAAACTTGGTTTAGAGTCCTAGAAACGCGCTGTTAGATGTTTCATAAATTCGTCATACTTGTACAAAGCTCATTGAGACACTTATAAGCACTCATGTTGCATCAAACTTTGTTTAGAGTCCTAGAAACTGCGTTGTTAGATTTTTCATAAGTTTGTCAAATTAGTACAAAGCTCATTGAGACACTTATAAGCACTCATGTTGCATGAAACTTGGTTTAGATTCCTAGAAACCGCGTTGTTAGATGTTTCATATGTTCGTCAAACTTGTAAAAAGCTCATTGAGACGCTTATAAGCACTCATGTTGAGTGAAACTTGGTTTAGAGTCCTAGAAACGCGTTGTTAGATGTTTCATAAGTTCGTAAAACTTGTACAAAGCTCATTGAGACACTTATAAGCACTCATGTTGAATGAAACTTGGTTTAGAGTCCTAGAAACGCATTGTTAAATGTTTCATAAGTTCGTCAAACTAGTACAAAGCTCATTGAGACACTTATAAGAACTCATGTTGCATAAAACTTGGTTTAGAGTCCTAGAAACGCGTTGTTAGATGTTTAATAATTTTGTAAAACTAGTACAAAGCTCATTGAGACACTTATAAGCACTCATGTTGCATGAAACTTGGTTTAGAGTCCTAGAAACACTTTCTTAGATGTTTCATAAGTTCTTAAATTTTTTAAAAAGCTCATTGAGACGATTATAAGCACTCATGTTGCATGAAACTTGGTTTAGAGTCCTAGAAACCGCGTTGTTAGATGTTTCATAAGTTCGTCAAACCAGTACAATGCTCATTGAGACACTTATAAGCACTCATGTTGCATGAAACTTCGTTTGGAGTCTTAGAAACCGCGTTGTTAGATGTTTCATAAGTTCGTCAAACTAGTACAAAGTTCATTGAGACACATATAAGCACTCATGTTGCATGAAACTCGGTTTAGAGTCCTAGAAATGCGTTGTTAGATGTTTCAAAAGTTCGTCAAACCAGTACAATGCTCATTGAGACACTTATAAGCATTCATGTTGCATGAAACTTCGTTTAGAGACCTAGAAACCGCGTTGTTAGATGTTTCATAAGTTCGTCAAAACTTTGTACAAAGCTCATTGAGACACTTATAAGCACTCATGTTGCATGAAACTTGGTTTAGAGAGTCCTAGAAACGCGCATTGTTAAAATGTTTTCATAAGTTCGTCAAAACTAGTACTAAAGCTCATTGAGAGCTCACTGAGACACTTATAAGCACTCATGCATGCATAAACTTGGGTTTAGAGTCCCTAGAAATGCGTTTGTTTAGATGTTTTCATAAGTTTTTGTAAAACTAGTACAAAAGCTCATTGAGACACTTATAATCACACATGTTGCATGAAAATTGGTTTAGAGTCCCTAGAAACGCGTTGTTTAGATGTTTCATATAAGTTCGTCAAACTTTTACAAAAGCTCATTGAGACAATTTATAAGCAGCACTCATGTTGCATGAAACTTGGGTTTAGAGTCCCTAGAAACGCAAACGCATTGTTAAAATGTTTCATAAAGTTTCGTCAAAACTAGTACAAAGCTCATTGAGACACTTTATAAGCACTCGTGTTGCATGAAAACTTGGTTTAGAGTCCTCCTAGAACCCACGTTGTTAGATGTTTCATAAGTTCGTCAAACATGTACAAAAAGCTCATTGAGACACTTATAAGCAGCACTCATGTTGAATGAAAACTTGGTTTAGAGTCCTAGAGAAACGCGTTGTTAGATGTTTTCATAAACTTCGTCAAAAACTTGTACAAAGCTCATTTAGACACTTATAAGTAGTACTCATGTAGTAGCATGAAACTTCGTTTTAGAGTCTTAGAAAAACCGCGTTGTTAGATGTTTCATAAAGTTCGTGAAACTAGTAAAAAAATCTCATTGAGACACTTATAAGCACTCATGTTGCATGAAACTTCCTTTAGAGAGTCTTAGAAACCCGCGTTGTTAGATGTTTCATAAGTTCGTCAAACTAACTAGTACAAAAGCTCATTGAGACACATATATAAGCACTCATGTGTTGCATAAAAAACTTGGTTTAGAGTCCCCTAGAAACAACACGTTGTTAGATGTTTTCATAAGTTCGTCAAACTTGTACAAAGCTCATTGAGACACTTGTAAGCACTCATGTTGTATGAAACTTGGTTTAGTTTAGAGTCCCTAGAAACGCGTTGTTAGATGTTTCATAAATTCGTCATACTTGTACAAAAAGCTCATTGAGACACACTTATAAGCACACTCATGTTGCATGAAACTTGGTGGTTTAGAGTCCTAGAAAACGCGTTGTTCGATGTTTCATAAGTTCATAAAAACTTGTACAAAAGCTCATTGAGACACTTATAAGCACTCATGTTGCATGAAACTTGGTTTAGAGAGTCCTAGAAACGCGTTGTTCGATGTTTCATATAAGTTCGTCAAACTAGTACAAAGCTCATTGAGACACTTTATAAGCACACTCATGTTGCATGAAACTTGGTTTAGATTCCTAGAAACCCGCGTTTGTTTAGATATTTCATATGTTCGTCAAACTTGTAAAAGCTCATTGAGACGCTTATAAGCACTCATGTTGAATGAAACTTGGTTTAGATTCCTAGAATCGCATTGTTAAATGTTTCATAAGTTCGTCAAAATTAGTACAAAGCTCATTGAGACACTTATAAGCACACTCATGTTTGCATAAAAACTTGGTTTAGAGTCCCCTAGAAACGCGCGTTGTTAGATGTTTCATAAGTTTTGTCAAACTAGTACAAAGCTCAAAGCTGATTGAGACACTTATAAGCACTCATGTTGCATGAAAACTTGGTTTTAGAGTTCTAGAAAACGCTTTCTTAGATGTTTCATATGTTCGTCAAACTTGTAAAAGCTCATTGAGACGCTTATAAGCACTCATGTTGCATGAAACTTGGTTTAGAGTCCTAGAAACCCGCGTTGTTAGATGTTTCATAAGTTCGTCAAACCAGTACAATGCTCATTGAGACACTTATAAGCACTCATGTTGCATGAAACTTCGTTTAGAGTCTTAGAAACCGTGTTGATAGATGTTTCATAAGTTCGTCAAACTAGTACATATAAGCACTAATGTTGCATGAAACTTGGTATAGAGTCCTAGAAACGCGTTGTTAGATGTTTCAAAAGTTCGTCAAACCAGTACAATGCTCATTGAGACACTTATAAGCACTCATGTTGCATGAAACTTCGTTTAGAGTCCTAGAAACCGCGTTGTTAGATGTTTCATAAGTTCGTCAAACTAGTACAAAGCTCATTGAGACACTTATAAGCACTCATGTTGCATGAAACTTGGTTTAGAGTCCTAGAAACGCGTTGTTAGATGTTTCATAAGTTCGTCAAACTTTTACAAAGCTCATTGAGACAATTATAAGCACTCATGTTGCATGAAACTTGGTTTAGAGTCCTAGAAACGCATTGTTAAATGTTTCATAAGTTCGTCAGTTCGTCAAATTAGTACAAAGCTCATTGAGAGAACACTTATAAGGACTCATGTTGCATGAAACTTGGTCAAACATTAGGGTCATTGAGACTTATAAACCACGTTGAAACTTTGGTTTAGAGTCCTAGAAACGCTTTGTTAGATGTTTCATAACTTCGTCAAACTTGTACAAAGCTCATTTAGACACTTATAAGCACTCATGTTGAATGAAACTTGGTTTAGAGTCCTAGAAACGCTTTGTTAGATGTTTCATAACTTCGTCAAACTTGTACAAAGCTCATTTAGACACTTATAAGCACTCATGTAGCATGAAACTTCCTTTAGAGTCTTAGAAACCGCGTTGTTAGATGTTTCATAAGTTCGTCAAACTAGTAAAAAGCTCATTGAGACACTTATAAGCACTCATGTTGCATGAAACTTGGTTTAGATTCCTAGAAACCGCGTTGTTAGATGTTTCATAAGTTCGTCAAACTTTTATAAAGCTCATTGAGACACTTATAAGCACTCATGTTGCATGAAACTTGGTTTAGATTCTTAGAAACCGCGTTGTTAGATGTTTCATATGTTCGTCAAACTTGTAAAAGCTCATTGAGACGCTTATAAGCACTCATGTTGAATGAAACTTGGTTTAGAGTCCTAGAAACGCGTTGTTAGATGTTTCATAACTTCGTCAAACTTGTACAAAGCTCATTTAGACACTTATAAGCACTCATGTAGCATGAAACTTCGTTTAGAGTCCTAGAAACTCATTGTTAAATGTTTCATAAGTTCGTCAAACTAGTACAAAGCTCAATGAGACACTTATAAGCACTCATGTTGCATGAAACTTGGTTTAGAGTCCTATAAAAGCGTTGTTCGATGTTTCATAAGTTCGTAAAACTTGTACAAAGCTGTCCTAGAAACGCGTTGTTCGATGTTTCATAAGTTCGTCAAACTAGTACAAAGCTCATTGAGACACTTATAAGCACTCATGTTGCATGAAACTTTGTTTAGAGTCCTAGAAACTGCGTTGTTAGATGTTTCATAAGTTCGTCAAACTAGTACAAAGCTTATTGAGACACTTATAAGCACTCATGTTGCATGAAACTTGGTTTAGATTCCTAGAAACCGCGTTGTTAGATGTTTCATATGTTCGTCAAACTTGTAAAAAGCTCATTGAGACGCTTATAAGCACTCATGTTGAATGAAACTTGGTTTAGAGTCCTAGAAACGCGTTGTTAGATGTTTCATAACTTCGTCAAACTTGTACAAAGCTCATTTAGACACTTATAAGCACTCATGTAGCATGAAACTTCGTTTAGAGTCTTAAAAACCGCGTTGTTAGATGTTTCATAAGTTCGTCAAATTAGTAAAAAGCTTATTGAGACACTTATAAGCACTCATGTTGCATGAAACTTTGTTTAGAGTCCTAGAAACTACGTTGTTAGATTTTTCATAAGTTCGTCAAACTAGTACAAAGCTCATTGAGACACTTATAAGCACTCATGTTGCATGAAACTTCGTTTAGAGTCCTAGAAACGCGTTGTTCGATGTTTCATAAGTTCGTAAAACTTGTACAAAGCTCATTGAGACACTTATAAGCACTCATGTTGCATGAAACTTGGTTTAGAGTCCTAGAAACGCGTTTTTCGATGTTTCATAAGTTCGTCAAACTAGTATAAAGCTCATTGAGACACTTATAAGCACTCATGTTGCATGAAACTTTGTTTAGAGTCCTAGAAACTACGTTGTTAGATTTTTCATAAGTTCGTCAAACTAGTACAAAGCTCATTGAGACACTTATAAGCACTCATGTTGCATGAAACTTGGTTTAGATTCCTAGAAACCGCGTTGTTAGATGTTTCATATGTTCGTCAAACTTGTAAAAAGCTCATTGAGACGCTTATAAGCACTCATGGTGAATGAAACTTGGTTTAGAGTCCTAGAAACGCGTTGTTAGATGTTTCATAAGTTCGTAAAACTTGTACAAAGCTCATTGAGACACTTATAAGCACTCATGTTGTATGAAACTTGGTTTAGAGTCCTAGAAACGCATTGTTAAATGTTTCATAAGTTCGTCAAACTAGTACAAAGCTCATTGAGACACTTATAAGCACTCATGTTGCATAAAACTTGGTTTAGAGTCCTAGAAACGCGTTGTTAGATGTTTCATAAGTTTGTAAAACTAGTACAAAGCTCATTGAGACACTTATAAGCACTCATGTTGCATGAAACTTAGTTTAGAGTCCTAGAAACGCTTTCTTAGATGTTTCATAAGTTCGTCAAACTTGTAAAAAAGCTCATTGAGACGCTTATAAGCACTCATGTTGCATGAAACTTTGTTTAGAGTCCTAGAAACCGCGTTGTTAGATGTTTTATAAGTTCGTCAAACCAGTACAATGCTCATTAAGACACTTATAAGCACTCATGTTGCATGAAACTTCGTTTGGAATCTTAGAAACCGCGTTGTTAGATGTTTCATAAGTTCGTCAAACTAGTACAAAGTTCATTGAGACACATATAAGCACTCATGTTGCATGAAACTTGGTTTAGAGTCCTAGAAACGCGTTGTTAGATGTTTCAAAAGTTCGTCAAACCAGTACAATGCTGATTGAGACACTTATAAGCATTCGTGTTGCATGAAACTTCGTTTAGAGTCCTAGAAACCGCGTTGTTAGATGTTTCATAAGTTCGTCAAACTAGTACAAAGCTCATTGAGAAACTTATAAGCACTCTTGTTGCATGAAACTTGGTTTAGTGTCCTAGAAACGCGTTGTTAGATGTTTCATAAGTTCGACAAACTTTTACAAAGCTCATTGAGACAATTATAAGCACTCATGTTGCATGAAACTTGGTTTAGAGTCCTAGAAACGCATTGTTAAATGTTTCATAAGTTCGTCAAACTAGTACAAATCTCATTGAGACACTTATAAGCACTCATGTTGCATGAAACTTGGTTTAGAGTCCTAGAACCACGTTGTTAGATGTTTCATAAGTTCGTCAAACATGTACAAAGCTCATTGAGACACTTACAAGCACTCATGTTGAATGAAACTTTGTTTAGAGTCCTAGAAACGCGTTGTTAGATGTTTCATAACTTCGTCAAACTTATACAAAGCTCATTTAGACACTTATAAGCACTCATGTAGCATGAAACTTCGTTTAGAGTCTTAGAAACCGCGTTGTTAGATGTTTTATAAGTTCGTCAAACTAGTAAAAAGCTCATTGAGATACTTATAAGCACTCATGTTGCATGAAACTTCCTTTAGAGTCTTAGAAACCGCGTTGTTAGATGTTTCATAAGTTCGTAAAACTAGTACAAAGCTCATTGAGACACATATAAGCGGTCATGTTGCATGAAACTTGGTTTAGAGTTCTAGAAACGCGTTGTTAGATGTTTCATAAGTTCTTCAAACTTGTACAAAGCTCATTGAGACACTTATAAGCACTCATGTTCTATGAAACTTTGTTTAGAGTCCTAGAAACGCGTTGTTAGATGTTTCATAAATTCGTCATACTTGTACAAAGCTCATTGAGGCACTTATAAGCACTCATGTTGCATGAAACTTGGTTTAGAGTCCTATAAAAGCGTTGTTCGATGTTTCATAAGTTCATAAAACTTGTACAAAGCTGTCCTAGAAACGCGTTGTTCGATGTTTCATAAGTTCGTCAAACTAGTACAAAGCTCATTGAGACACTTATAAGCACACTCATGTTGCATGAAACTTTGTTTAGAGTCCTAGAAACTGCGTTGTTAGATGTTTCATAAGTTCGTCAAACTAGTACAAAGCTTATTGAGACACTTATAAGCACTCATGTTGCATGAAACTTGGTTTAGATTCCTAGAAACCGCGTTGTTAGATGTTTCATATGTTCGTCAAACTTGTAAAAAGCTCATTGAGACGCTTATAAGCACTCATGTTGAATGAAACTTGGTTTAGAGTCCTAGAAACGCGTTGTTAGATGTTTCATAACTTCGTCGTCAAACTTGTACAAAGCTCATTTAGACACTTATAAGCATTCATGTAGCATGAAACTTCGTTTAGAGTCTTAGAAACCGCGTTGTTAGATGTTTCATAAGTTCGTCAAATTAGTAAAAAAGCTCATTGAGACACTTATAAGCACTCATGTTGCATGAAACTTCCTTTAGAGTCTTAGAAACCGCGTTGTTAGATGTTTCATAAGTTCGTCAAACTAGTACAAAAGATCATTGAGTCACATATAAGCACTCATGTTGCATGAAACTTGGTTTAGAGTCCTAGAAACGCGTTGTTAGATGTTTCATAAGTTCGTCAAACTTGTACAAAGCTCATTGAGAACTTATAAGCACTCATGTTGTATGAAACTTGGTTTAGAGTCCTAGAAACGCGTTGTTAGATGTTTCATAAATTCGTCATACTTGTACAAAGCTCATTGAGACACTTATAAGCACTCATGTTGCATGAAACTTGGTTTAGAGTCCTAGAAACTCATTGTTAAATGCTTCATAAGTTTGTCAAACTAGTACAAAGCTCAATGAGGCACTTATAAGCACTCATGTTGCATGAAACTTGGTTTAGAGTCCTAGAAACGCGTTGTTCTATGTTTCATAAGTTCGTAAAACTTGTACAAAGCTCATTGAGACACTTATAAGCACTCATGTTGCATGAAACTTGGTTTAGAGAGTCCTAGAAACGCGTTGTTCGATGTTTCATAAATTCGTCAAACTAGTACAAAGCTCATTGAGACACTTATAAGCACTCATGTTGCATGAAACTTTGTTTAGAGTCCTAGAAACTGCGTTGTTAGATGTTTCATAAGTTCGTAAAACTAGTACAAAGCTCATTGAGACACTTATAAGCACTCATGTTGCATGAAACTTGGTTTAGATTCCTAGAAACCGCGTTGTTAGATGTTTCATATGTTGTTCAAACTTGTTAAAAGCTCATTGAGACACTTATAAGCACTCATGTTGAATGAAACTTGGTTTAGAGTCCTAGAAACGCATTGTTAAATGTTTCATAAGTTCGTCAAAACTAGTACAAAGCTCATTGAGACACTTATAAGCACTCATGTTGCATAAAACTTGGTTTAGAGTCCTAGAAACGCGTTGTTAGATGTTTCATAAGTTTGTCAAATTAGTACAAAGCTCATTGAGACACTTATAAGCACTCATGTTGCATGAAACTTGATTTAGAGCGCGTTGTTAGATGTTTCATAAGTTCGTAAAACTAGTACAAAGCTCATTGAGACACTTATAAGCACTCATGTTGAATGAAACTTGGTTTAGAGTCCTAGAAACGCGTTGTTAGATGTTTCATAAGTTCGTAAAACTAGTACAAAGCTCATTGAGACACATATAAGCACTCATGTTGCATGAAACTTGGTTTAGAGTCCTAGAAACGCGTTGTTAGATGTTTCAAAAGTTCGTCAAACCAGTACGATGCTCATTGAGACACTTATAATCACTCATGTTGCATGAAACTTCGTTTCGAGTCCTAGAAACCGCGTTATTAGATGTTTCATAAGTTCGTCAAACTTGTACAAAGCTCATTGAGACACTTATAAGCACTCATGTTGAATCAAACTTGGTTTAGAGTCCTAGAACCCGCGTTGTTAGATGTTTCATATGTTCGTCAAACTAGTAAAAAGCTCATTGAGACACTTATAAGCACTCATGTTGCATGAAACTTGGTTTAGATACCTAGAAACCGCGTTTTTAGATGTTTCATAAGTTGGTCAAACTAGTACAAAGCTCATTGAGACACTTATAAGCACTCATGTTGAATGAAACTTGGTTTAGAGTCCTAGAAACGCGTTGTTAGATGATTCATAAGTTCGTAAAACTAGTACAAACCTCATTGAGACACTTATAAGCACTCATGTTGCATGAAACTTGGTTTAGAGTCCTAGAAATGCGTTGTTAGATATTTCATAAATTCGTAAAGCTAGTAAAAAGCTCATTGAAATACTTATAAGCACTCATGTTGCATGATACTTGGTTTAGAGTCCTAGAAACGCTTTGTTAGATGTTTCATAAGTTCGTCAAACTAGTACAAAGCTCATTGAGACACTTATAAGAACTCATGTTGCATGAAACTTGGTTTAGATTCCTAGAAACCGCGTTGTTAGATGTTTCATAAGTTCGTAAAACTAGTACAAAGCTCATTGAAACACTTATAAGCACTCATGTTGAATGAAACTTGGTTTAGAGTCCTAGAAACGCGTTGTTAGATGATTCATAAGTTCGTAAAACTAGTACAAAGCTCATTGAGACACTTATAAGCACTCATGTTGATTGAAACTTGGTTTAGAGTCCTAGAAACCGCGTTGTTAGATGTTTCATAAGTTCGTCAAACTAGTAAAAAGCTCATTGAGACACTTATAAGCACTCATGTTGCATGAAACTTCCTTTAGAGTCTTAGAAACCGCGTTGTTAGATGTTTCATAAGTTCGTCAAACTAGTACAAAGCTCATTGAGACACTTATAAGCACTCATGTTGATTGAAACTTGGTTTAGAGTCCTCGAAACCGCGTTGTTAGATGTTTCATAAGTTCGTCAAACTAGTAAAAAGCTCATTGAGACACTTATAAGCACTCATGTTGCATGAAACTTCCTTTAGAGTCTTAGTAACCACGTTGTTAGATGTTTCATAAGTTCGTCAAACTAGTACAAAGCTCATTGAGACACATATAAGCACTCATGTTGCATGAAACTTGGTTTAGAGTCCTAGAAGCGCGTTGTTAGATGTTTCATAAGTTCGTCAACCTTGTACAAAGCTCATTGAGACACTTATAAGCACTCATGTTGCATGAAACTTTGTTTAGAGACCTAGAAATGCGTTGTTAGATGTTTCATAAGTTCGTCAAACTTGTACAAAGCTCATTGAGACACTTATAAGCACTCATGTTGTATGAAACTTGGTTTAGAGTCCTAGAACCCGCGTTGTTAGATGTTTTATAAGTTCGTCAAACTAGTCAAAAGCTCATTGAGACACTTATAAGCACTCATGTTGCATGAAACTTGGTTTAGAGTCCTAGAAACCGCGTTTTTAGATGTTTCATAAGTTCGTCAAACTAGTACAAAGCTCTTTGAGACACTTATAAGCGTTCATGTTGCATGAAACTTGGTTTAGAGTCCTAGAAACATGTTGTTAGTCGTTTCATAAGTTCGTAAAACTAGTACAAAGCTCATTGAGCCACTTATAAGCACTCATGTTCAATGAAACCTTGTTTAGAGTCCTAGAACCCGCGTTGTTAGATGTTTCATAAATTCGTCAAACTTGTACAAAGCTCATTGAGACACTTATAAGCACTCATGTTGTATGAAACTTGGTATAGAGTCCTAGAACCCCCGCGTTGTTAGATGTTTCATAAGTTCGTCAAACTAGTCAAAAGCTCATTGAGACACTTATAAGCTCTCATGTTGCATGAAACTTGGTTTAGAGTCCTAGAAACCGCGTTGTTAGATGTTTCATAAGTTCGTCAAACTAGTACAAAGCTCTTTGAGACACTTATAAGCATTCATGTTGCATGAAACTTGGTTTAGAGTCCTAGAAACGTGTTGTTAGTCGTTTCATAAGTTCGTAAAACTAGTACAAAAGCTCATTGAGCCACTTATAAGCACTCATGTTGAATGAAACTTGGTTTAGAGTCCTAGAACCCGCGTTGTTAGATGTTTCATATGTTCGTCAAACTAGTCAAAAAGCTCATTGAGACACTTATATAAGCACTCATGTTGCATGAAACTTGGTTTAGAGTCCTAGAACCCGCGTTGTTAGATGTTTCATATGTTCGTCAAACTAGTCAAAAGCTCATTGAGACACTTATAAGCACTCATTTTGCATGAAACTTAGTTTAGAGTCCTAGAAACCGCATTGTTAGATGTTTCATAAGTTCGTCAAACTAGTACAATACTCATTGAGACACTTATAAGTACTCATGTTGCATGAAACTTGGTTTAGAGTCCTAGAAACGCGTTGTTAGATGTTTCATAAGTTCGTCAAACTTGTACAAAGCTCATTGAGACACTTATAAGCACTCATGTTGCATGAAACTTGGTTTAGATTCCTAGAAACGCGTTGTTAGATGTTTCATAAGTTCGTCAAACAAGTACAAAGACACTTATAAGCACTCATGTTGCATGAAACTTGGTTTAGAGTCCTAGAAACGCGTTGTTAGATGTTTAATAAGTTCGTCAAACTAGTACAAAGCTCATTGAGACACTTATAAGCACTCATGTGGAATGAAACTTAGTTTAGAGTCCTAGAAACGCGTTGTTCGATGTTTCATAAGTTCGTCAAACTAGAACAAAGCTCATTGAGACACTTATAAGCACTCATGTTGCATGAAACTTGATTTAGAGTCCTAGAAACTGCATTGTTAGATGTTTCATAAGTTCGTCAAACTAGTACAAAGCTCATTGAGACACTTATAAGCACTCATGTTGCATGAAACTTTGTTTAGAGACCTAGAAATGCGTTGTTAGATGTTTCATAAGTTCGTCAAACTTGTACAAAGCTCATTGAGACACTTATAAGCACTCATGTTGTATGAAACTTGGTTTAGAGTCCTAGAACCCGCGTTGTTAGATGTTTCATAAGTTCGTCAAACTAGTCAAAAGCTCATTGAGACACTTATAAGCACTCATGTTGCATGAAACTTGGTTTAGAGTCCTAGAAACCGCGTTGTTAGATGTTTCATAAGTTCGTCAAACTAGTACAAAGCTCTTTGAGACACTTATAAGCGTTCATGTTGCATGAAACTTGGTTTAGAGTCCTAGAAACGTGTTGTTAGTCGTTTCATAAGTTCGTAAAACTAGTACAAAGCTCATTGAGCCACTTATAAGCACTCATGTTGAATGAAACCTTGTTTAGAGTCCTAGAACCCGCGTTGTTAGATGTTTCATATGTTCGTCAAACTAGTCAAAAGCTCATTGAGACACTTATAAGCACTCATGTTGCATGAAACTTGGTTTAGAGTCCTAGAACCCGCGTTGTTAGATGTTTCATATGTTCGTCAAACTAGTCAAAAGCTCATTGAGACACTTATAAGCACTCATTTTGCATGAAACTTAGTTTAGAGTCCTAGAAACCGCGTTGTTAGATGTTTCATAAGTTCGTCAAACTAGTACAAAGCTCATTGAGACACTTATAAGTACTCATGTTGCATGAAAATTGGTTTAGAGTCCTAGAAACGCGTTGTTAGATGTTTCATAAATTCGTCAAACTTGTACAAAGCTCATTGAGACACTTTAAAGCACTCATGTTGCATGAAACTTGGTTTAGAGTCCTAGAAACGCGTTGTTAGATGTTTCATAAGTTCGTCAAACAAGTACAAAGACACTTATAAGCACTCATGTTGCATGAAACTTGGTTTAGAGTCCTAGAAACGTGTTGTTAGATGTTTAATAAGTTCGTCAAACTTGTACAAAGCTCATTGAGACACTTATAAGCACTCATGTGGAATGAAACTTAGTTTAGAGTCCTAGAACGCGTTGTTCGATGTTTCATAAGTTCGTCAAACTAGTACAAAGCTCATTGAGACACTTATAAGCACTCATGTTGCATGAAACTTGATTTAGAGTCCTAGAAACTGCAATGTTAGATGTTTCATAAGTTCGTCAAACTAGTACAAAGCTCATTGAGACACTTATAAGCACTCATGTTGCATGAAACTTTGTTTAGAGTCCTAGAAATGCGTTGTTAGATGTTTCATAAGTTCGTCAAACTTGTACAAAGTTCATTGAGACACTTATAAAGCACTCATGTTGTATGAAACTTGGTTTAGAGTCCTAGAACCCGCGTTGTTAGATGTTTCATAAGTTCGTCAAACTAGTCAAAAGCTCATTGAGACACTTATAGCTCTCATGTTGCATGAAACTTGGTTTAGAGTCCTAGAAACCGCGTTGTTAGATGTTTCATAAGTTCGTCAAACTAGTACAAAGCTCTTTGAGACACTTATAAGCATTCATGTTGCATGAAACTTGGTTTAGAGTCCTAGAAACGTGTTGTTAGTCGTTTCATAAGTTCGTAAAACTAGTACAAAGCTCATTGAACTACTTATAAGCACACTCATGTTGAATGAAACTTGGTTTAGAGTCCTAGAACCCGCGTTGTTATGTTTCATATGTTCGTCAAACTAGTCAAAAGCTCATTGAGACACTTATAAGCACTCATGTTGCATGAAACTTGGTTTAGAGTCCTATAACACGCGTTGTTAGATGTTTCATATGTTCGTCAAACTAGTCAAAAGCTCATTGAGACACTTATAAGCACTCATTTTGCATGAAACTTAGTTTAGAGTCCTAGAAACCGCGTTGTTAGATGTTTCATAAGTTCGTCAAACTAGTACAAAGCTCATTGAGACACTTATAAGTACTCATGTTGCATGAAACTTGGTTTAGAGTCCTAGAAACGCGTTGTTAGATGTTTCATAAGTTCGTCAAACTTGTACAAAGCTCATTGAGACACTTATAAGCACTCATGTTGCATGAAACTTGGTTTAGAGTCCTAGAAACGCGTTGTTAAATGTTTCATAAGTTCGTCAAACAAGTACAAAGACACTTATAAGCACTCATGTTGCATGAAACTTGGTTTAGAGTCCTAGAAACGCGTTGTTAGATGTTTAATAAGTTCGTCAAACTTGTACAAAGCTCATTGAGACACTTATAAGCACTCATGTGGAATGAAACTTAGTTTAGAGTCCTAGAAACGCGTTTTTCGATGTTTAATAAGTTCGTAAAACTAGTACAAAGCTCATTGAGACACTTATAAGCACTCATGTTGCATGGAACTGTATTTAGAGTCCTAGAAACTGCAGTGTTAGATGTTTCATAAGTTCGTCAAACTAGTACAAAAGCTCATTGAGACACTTATAAGCACTCATGTTGCATGAAACTTTGTTTAGAGTCCTAGAAATGCGTGGTTAGATGTTTCATAAGTTCGTCAAACTTGTACAAAGCTCATTGAGACACTTATAAGCACTCATGTTGTATGAAACTTGGTTTAGAGTCCTAGAACCCGCTTTGTTAGATGTTTCATAAGTTCGTCAAACTAGTCAAAAGCTCATTGAGACACTTATAAGCACTCATGTTGCATGAAACTTGGTTTAGAGTCCTAGAAACCGCGTTGTTAGATGTTTAATAAGTTCGTCAAACTAGTACAAAGCTCTTTGAGACACTTATAAGCATTCATGTTGCATGAAACTTGGTTTAGAGTCCTAGAAACGTGTTGTTAGTCGTTTCATAAGTTCGTAAAACTAGTACAAAGCTCATTGAGCCACTTATAAGCACTCATGTTGAATGAAACTTGGTTTAGAGTCCTAGAACCCGCGTTGTTAGATGTTTCATATGTTCGTCAAACTAGTCAAAAAGCTCATTGAGACACTTATAAGCACTCATGTTGCATGAAACTTGGTTTAGAGTCCTAGAACCCGCGTTGTTAGATGTTTCATATTTTCGTCAAACTAGTCAAAAGCTCATTGAGACACTTATAAGCACTCATTTTGCATGAAACTTAGTTTAGAGTCCTAGAAACCGCGTTGTTAGATGTTTCATAAGTTCGTCAAACTAGTACAAAGCTCATTGAGACACTTATAAGTACTCATGTTGCATGAAACTTGGTTTAGAGTCCTAGAAACGCGTTGTTAGATGTTTCATAAGTTCGTCAAACTTGTACAAAGCTCATTGAGACACTTATAAGCACTCATGTTGCATGAAACTTGGTTTAGAGTCCTAGAAACGCGTTGTTAGATGTTTCATAAGTTCGTCAAACAAGTACAAAGACACTTATAAGCACTCATGTTGCATGAAACTTGGTTTAGAGTCATAGAAACGCGTTGTTAGATGTTTAATAAGTTCGTCAAACTTGTACAAAGTTCATTGAGACACTTATAAGCAATCATGTGGAATAAAACTTAGTTTAGAGTCCTAGAAACGCGTTGTTCGATGTTTCATAAGTTCGTCAAACTAGTACAAAGCTCATTGAGACACTTA